>JBAPLH010000554.1:0-1200000 GCA_037897445.1 Ceriops zippeliana
AATCAACAACCGATAGGAAAATGATATTTGTGTCTCATTCGATTATAAACAACTATATCATTGTGAAAACAATGCCCAACGAACCATTTTATATGATGAATCATTCATTCCAAACACTAACAATTAACGCAGTCTTGATCTTGAATTGCTTTTCTTATTGATGTTTGATTGGTTGAATTCCAAAAAGAAACAGTACCGCTCCCATCTTTTTTGTTTATCAAGGCTACACTTTTTAGTTCCCCATGCACATTTTTTTGATACAGTGATCATGAAATAAACATTTTGCATAGACAACCTAGCATATTAATAAACATAAAACAAGTCTAAAAAATATTAACAATATGAATCTATGCTTACATCCATCAACCAAAGGAATCATTCATCTTTGTTTGCAAATTTCATTCTAAGGTAAAATGTGTTGAATGAAATTCCAAAATAATTAGAGTTTCCAATCACCTCATGGTAATTTAGGGTTCTCTTTTTGTTGCTAGGACTATTTTTCAATCAACAACCATGAAATGATCTTATGTGTCATTCGTAACTACCTATATTCATTTGTGAAAACAATGCCCAACAACCATTTATATGATGAATTCATTCAAGCCAAAACAAATTAATGCAGTCCTTGATCTTGAATTGCTTTTTCTTATTGATGTTGATTGGTTGAATTCCAAAAGAAACAGTACCTCCCATCTTTTTTGTTTTCCCAAGGCTACACTTTTTAGTTCCAAGCACATTTTTTGATACAGTAATCATGAAATAAACATTTGTGCATAGACAACCTAGCATATAAATAAACATAAAACAAGTCTATAAATAAAATTAACAATATGAATCTACTTACATCCATCAACCAAAGGAATCATTCATCTTTGTTTGCAATTCATTCTAAGGTAATGTGTTGAAATTCCAAAATTAATTAGAGTTTCCAATCACCTCATGGTAATTAGGGTTCTCTTTTTGTTGCTAGGACTATTTTTCAATCAACGACCATGAAATGATCTCTTATGTGTCATTCGTAATCAAACTATATTCATTGTGAAAAGAAAACAATGCCCAACAAACCATTTATATGATGAATTCTTTCACATTCAACCAAACAAACAATTAATGCAGTCCTTGATCTTGAATTGCTTTTCTTATTGATGTTGATTGGTTGAATTCCAAAGACCATGAAACAGTACCTCCCATCTTTTTTTGTTTATCAAGGCTACACTTTTAGTTCCAAGCACATTTTTTTGATACAGTGATCATGAAAATAAACATTTGTGCATAGACAACACCTAGCATATTAATAAACATAAACAAGTCTAAAAAAATATTAACAATATGAATCTACTTACATCCATCAACCCAAAGGAATCATTCATCTTTGTTTGCAATTCATTCTAAGGTAATGTGTTGAAATTCCCAAAATAATTAGAGTTTCCAATCACCTCATGGTAATTAGGGTTCTCTTTTTGTTGCTAGGACTATTTTTCAATCAACGGACCATGAAATGATCTTATGTGTCATTCGTAACAACTATATTCATTGTGAAAACAATGCCCAACAAACCATTTATATGATGAATTCATTCAAACCAAACAATTAATGCAGTCCTTTGATCTTGAATTGCTTTTTCTTATTGATGTTGATTGGTTGAATTCCAAAAGAAATAGTACCTCCCATCTTTTTTGTTTATCAAGGCTACACTTTTAGTTCCAAGCACATTTTTTGATACAGTGATCATGAAATAAACATTTGTGCATAGACAACCTAGCATATTAATAAACATAAACAAGTCTAAAAAATATTAACAATATGAATCTATCTACTTACATCCATCAACCAAAGGAATCATTCATCTTTGTGTTTGCAATTCATTCTAAGGTAATGTGTGTTGAAATTTCCAAAATAATTAGAGTTTCCAATCACCTCATGGTAATTAGGGTTCTCTTTTTGTTGCTAGGACTATTTTTCAATCAACGACCATGAAATGATCTTATGTGTCATTCGTAACAACTATATTCATTGTGAAAACAATGCCCAACAACCATTTATATGATGAATTCATTCAAGCCAAACAATTAATGCAGTCCTTGATCTTGAATTGCTTTTCTTATTGATGTTGATTGGTTGAATTCCAAAAGAAACAGTACCTCCCATCTTTTTTGTTTATCAAGGCTACACTTTTAGTTCCAAGCACATTTTTTGATACAGTAATCATGAAATAAACATTTGTGCATAGGCAACCTAGCATATTAATAAACATAAACAAGGTCTAAAAAAACTATTAACAATATGAATCTATTTACATCCATCAAACAAAGGAATCATTCATCTTTGTTTGCAATTCATTCTAAGGTAATGTGGTGAAATTCCAAAATAATTAGTGTTTCCAATCACCTCATGGTAATTAGGGTTCTCTTTTTGTTGCTAGGACTATTTTTCAATCAACGACCATGAAATGATCTTATGTGTCATTCGTAACAACTATATTCATTTGTGAAAACAATGCCCAACAACCATTTATATGATGAATTCATTCAAGCCAAACAATTAATGCAGTCCTTGATCTTGAATTGCTTTTCTTATTGATGTTGATTGGTTGAATTCCAAAAGAAACAGTACCTCCCATCTTTTTTGTTTAGCAAGGCTACACTTTTAGTTCCAAGCACATTTTTTTGATACAGTAATCATGAAATAAACATTTGTGCATAGACAACCTAGCATATAAATAAACATAAACAGGTCTAAAAAATATTAACAATATGAATCTACTTACATCCATCAACCAAAGGAATCATTCATCTTTGTTTGCAATTCATTCTAAGGTAATGTGTTGAAATTCCAAAAATCATTAGAGTTTCCAATCACCTCATGGTAATTAGGGTTCTCTTTTTGTTGCTAGGACTATTTTTCAATCAACGACCATGAAATGATCTTATGTGTCATTCGTAACAACTATATTCATTGTGAAAACAATGCCCAACAACCATTTATATGATGAAATTCATTCAAACCAAAACAATTAATGCAGTCCTTGATCTTGAATTGCTTTTCTTATTGATGTTGATTGGTTGAATTCCAAAAGAAACAGTACCTCCCATCTTTTTTGTTTTTAGCAAGGCTACACTTTTAGTTCCAAGCACATTTTTTTGATACAGTAATCATGAAATAAACATTTGTGCATAGACAACCTAGCATATTAATAAACATAAACAAGTCTAAAAAAATATTAACAATATGAATCTACTTACATCCATCAACCAAAGGAATCATTCATCTTTGTTTGCAATTCATTCTAAGGTAATGTGTTGAAATTCCAAAATAATTAGAGTTTCCAATCACCTCATGGTAATTAGGGTTCTCTTTTTGTTGCTAGGACTATTTTTTCAATCAACGACCATGAAATGATCTTATGTGTCATTCGTAACAACTATATTCATTGTGAAAACAATGCCCAACAACCATTTTATATGATGAATTCATTCAAACCAAACAATTAATGCAGTCCTTGATCTTGAATTGCTTTTCTTATTGATGTTGATTGGTTGAATTCCAAAAGAAACAGTACCTCCCATCTTTTTTGTTTATCAAGGCTACACTTTTAGTTCCAAGCACATTTTTTTGATACAGTGATCATGAAATAAACATTTGTGCATAGACAACCTAGCATATTAAATAAACATAAACACTGGTCTAAAAAATATTAACAATATGAATCTATTACATCCATCAACCAAAGGAATCATTCATCTTTGTTTGCAATTCATTCTAAGGTAATGTGTTGAAATTCCAAAATAATTAGTGTTTCCAATCACCTCATGGTAATTAGGGTTCTCTTTTTGTTGCTAGGACTATTTTTCAATCAACGACCATGAAATGATCTTATGTGTCATTCGTAACTACTATATTCATTGTGAAAACAATGCCCAACAACCATTTATATGATGAATTCATTCAAGCCAAACAATTAATGCAGTCCTTGATCTTGAATTGCTTTTCTTATTGATGTTGATTGGTTGAATTCCAAAAGAAAGAGTACCTCCCATCTTTTTTGTTTTGCAAGGCTACACTTTTAGTTCCAAGCACATTTTTTGATACAGTAATCATGAAATAAACATTTGTGCATAGACAACCTAGCATATAAATAAACATAAACAGGTCTAAAAAATATTAACAATATGAAATCTATTTACATCCATCAACCAAAGGAATCATTCATCTTTGTTTGCAATTCATTCTAAGGTAATGTGTTGAAATTCCAAAATAATTAGAGTTTCCAATCACCTCATGGTAATTAGGGTTCTCTTTTTGTTGCTAGGACTATTTTTCAATCAACGACCATGAAATGATCTTATGTGTCATTCGTGACAACTATATTCATTGTGAAAAGAAAGCCCAACAACCATTTATATGATGAATTCATTCAAACCAAACAATTAATGCAGTCATTGATCTTGAATTGCTTTTCTTATTGATGATGATTGGTTGAATTCCAAAAGAAACAGTACCTCGCATCTTTTTTGTTTATCAAGGCTACACTTTTAGTTCCATGCACATTTTTTTGATACAGTGATCATGAAATAAACATTTGTGCATAGACAATCTAGCATATTAATAAACATACACAAGTCTAAAAAATATTAACAATATGAATCTATGTACATCCATCAACCAAAGGAATCATTCATCTTTGTTTGCAATTCATTCTAAGGTAATGTGTTGAAATTCCAAAATAATTAGTGTTTCCAATCACCTCATGGTAATTAGGGTTCTCTTTTTGTTGCTAGGACTATTTTTCAATCGAGAACCATGAAATGATCTTATGTGTCATTCGTAACAACTATATTCATTGTGAAAACAATGCCCAACAACCATTTATATGATGAATTCATTCAAGCCAAACAATTAATGCAGTCCTTGATCTTGAATTGCTTTTCTTATTGATGTTGATTGGTTGAATTCCAAAAGAAAGAGTACCTCCCATCTTTTTTGTTTAGCAAGGCTACACTTTTAGTTCCAAGCACATTTTTTGATACAGTAATCATGATATAAACATTTGTGCATAGACAACCTAGCATATATATAAACATAAACAGGTCTAAAAAATATTAACAATATGAATCTACTTACATCCATCAACCAAAGCAATCATTCATCTTTGTTTGCAATTCATTCTAAGGTAATGTGTTGAAATTGCAAAATAATTAGAGCTTCCAATCACCTCATGGTAATTAGGGTTCTCTTTTTGTTGCTAGGACTATTTTTCAATCAACGACCATGAAATGATCTTATGTGTCATTCGTAACAACTATATTCATTGTGAAAACAATGCCCAACAACCATTTATATGATGAATTCATTCAAAGCAAACAATTAATGCAGTCCTTGATCTTGAATTGCTTTTCTTATTGATGTTGATTGGTTGAATTCCAAAAGAAACAGTACCTCCCTTCTTTTTTGTTTATCAAGGCTACACTTTTAGTTCCAAGCACATTTTTTTGATACAGTGATCATGAAATAAACATTTGTGCATAGACGACCTAGCATATTAATAAACATAAACAAGTCTAAAAAATATTAACAATATGAATCTATGTACATCCATCAACCAAAGGAATCATTCATCTTTGTTTGCAATTCATTCTAAGGTAATGTGTTGAAATTCCAAAATAATTAGTGTATCCTATCGCCTCATGGTAATTAGGGTTCTCTTTTTGTTGCTAGGACTATTTTTCAATCAACAACCATGAAATGATCTTATGTGTCATTCGTAACTACTATATTCATTGTGAAAACAATGCCCAACAACCATTTATATGATGAATTCATTCAAGCCAAACAATTAATGCAGTCCTTGATCTTGAATTGCTTTTCTTATTGATGTTGATTTGTTGAATTCCAAAAGAAAGAGTACCTCCCATCTTTTTTGTTTTGCAAGGCTACACTTTTACTTCCAAGCACATTTTTGGATACAGTAATCATGAAATAAACATTTGTGCATAGACAACCTAGCATATAAATAAACATAAACAGGTCTAAAAACTATTAACACTCTGAATCTATTTACATCCATCAAACAAAGGAATCATTCGTCTTTGTTTGCAATTCATTCTAAGGTAATGTGTTGAAATTCCAAAATAATTAGAGTTTCCAATCACCTCATGGTAATTAGGGTTCTCTTTTTGTTGCTAGGACTATTTTTCAATCAACAACCATGAAATGATCTTATGTGTCATTCGTAACTACTATATTCATTGTGAAAACAATGCCCAACAACCATTTATATGATGAATTCATTCAAGCCAAACAATTAATGCAGTCCTTGATCTTGAATTGCTTTTCTTATTGATGTTGATTGGTTGAATTCCAAAAGAAAGAGTACCTCCCATCTTTTTTGTTTTGCAAGGCTACACTTTTACTTCCAAGCACATTTTTGGATACAGTAATCATGAAATAAACATTTGTGCATAGACAACCTAGCATATAAATAAACATAAACAGGTCTAAAAACTATTAACACTCTGAATCTATTTACATCCATCAAACAAAGGAATCATTCGTCTTTGTTTGCAATTCATTCTAAGGTAATGTGTTGAAATTCCAAAATAATTAGAGTTTCCAATGACCTCATGGTAATTAGGGTTCTCTTTTTGTTGCTAGGACTATTTTTCAATCAACCACCATGAAATGATCTTATGTGTCATTCGTAACAACTATATTCATTGTGAAAACAATGCCCAACAACCATTTATATGATGAATTCATTCAAGCCAAACAATTAATGCAGTCCTTGATCTTGAATTGCTTTTCTTATTGATGTTGATTGGTTGAATTCCAAAAGAAACAGTACCTCCCATCTTTTTTGTTTAGCAAGGCTACACTTTTAGTTCCAAGCACATTTTTTGATACAGTAATCATGAAATAAACATTTGTGCATAGACAACCTAGCATATAAATAAACATAAACAGGTCTAAAAAATATTAACAATAGGAGTCTACTTACATCCATCAACCAAAGGAATCATTCATCTTTGTTTGCAATTCATTCTAAGGTAATGTGTTGAAATTCCAAAATAATTAGAGGTTCCAATCACCTCATGGTAATTAGGGTTCTCTTTTTGTTGCTAGGACTATTTTTCAATCAACGACCATGAAATGATCTTATGTGTCATTCGTAACAACTATATTCATTGTGAAAACAAAGCCCAACAACCATTTATATGATGAATTCATTCAAGCCAAACAATTAATGCAGTCCTTGATCTTGAATTGCTTTTCTTATTGATGTTGATTGGTTGAATTCCAAAAGAAACAGTACCTCCCATCTTTTTTGTTTAGCAAGGCTACACTTTTAGTTCCAAGCACATTTTTTTGATACAGTAAATCATGAAATAAACATTTGTGCATAGACAACCTAGCATATAAATAAACATAAACAGGTCTAAAAAATATTAACAATAGGAGTCTACTTACATCCATCAACCAAAGGAATCATTCATCTTTGTTTGCAATTCATTCTAAGGTAATGTGTTGAAATTCCAAAATAATTAGAGGTTCCAATCACCTCATGGTAATTAGGGTTTTCTTTTTGTTGCTAGGACTATTTTTCAATCAACGACCATGAAATGATCTTATGTGTCATTCGTAACAACTATATTCATTGTGAAAACAATGCCCAACCACCATTTATATGATGAATTCATTCAACCCAAATAATTAATGCAGTCCTTGATCTTGAATTGCTTTTCTTATTGATGTTGATTGGTTGAATTCCAAAAGAAACAGTACCTCCCATCTTTTTTGTTTATCAAGGCTACACTTTTAGTTCCAAGCACACTTTTTTGATACAGTGATCATGAAATAAACATTTGTGCATAGAAGACCTAGCATATTAATAAACATAAACAAGTCTAAAAAATATTAACAATATGAATCTATGTACATCCATCAACCAAAGGAATCATTCATCTTTGTTTACTATTCATTCTAAGGTAATGTGTTGAAATTCCAAAATAATTAGTGTTTCCAATCACCTCATGGTAATTAGGGTTTTCTTTTTGTTGCTAGGACTATTTTTCAATCAACGACCATGAAATGATCTTATGTGTCATTCGTAACTACTATATTCATTGTGAAAACAATGCCCAACAACCATTTATATGATGAATTCTTTCAAGCCAAACAATTAATGCACTCCTTGAACTTGAATTACTTTTCTTATTGATGTTGATTGGTTGAATTCCGAAAGAAAGAGTACCTCCCATCTTTTTTGTTTTGCAAGGCTACACTTTTACTTCCAAGCACATTTTTTGATACAGTAATCATGAAATAAACATTTGTGCATAGAAAACCTAGCATATAAATAAACATAAGCTGGTCTAAAAACTATTAACACTCTGAATCTATTTACATCCATCAAACAAAGGAATCATTCGTCTTTGTTTGTAATTTATTCTAACTTAATGTGTTGAAATTCCAATATAATTAGAGTTTCCAATCACCTCATGGTAATTAGGGTTCTCTTTTTGTTGCTAGGACTATTTTTCAATCAACAACCATGAAATGATATTGTGTCTCATTCGTAACAACTATATTCATTGTGAAAACAATGCCCAACAACCATTTATATGATGAATTCATTCAAACCAAACAATTAATGCAGTCCTTGATCTTGAATTGCTTTTCTTATTGATGTTGATTGGTTGAATTCCAAAAGAAACAGTACCTCGCATCTTTTTTGTTTATCAAGGCTACACTTTTAGTTCCATGCACATTTTTTTGATACAGTGATCATGAAATAAACATTTGTGCATAGACAACCTAGCATATTAATAAACATAAACAAGTCTAAAAAATATTAACAATATGAATCTATGTACATCCATCAACCAAAGGAATCATTCATCTTTGTTTGCAATTCATTCTAAGGTAATGTGTTGAAATTCCAAAATAATTAGAGTTTCCAATCACCTCATGGTAATTAGGGTTCTCTTTTTGTTGCTAGGACTATTTTTCAATCAACAACCATGAAATGATCTTATGTGTCATTCGTAACTACTATATTCATTGTGAAAACAATGCCCAACAACCATTTATATGATGAATTCATTCAAGCCAAACAATTAATGCAGTCCTTGATCTTGAATTGCTTTTCTTATTGATGTTGATTGGTTGAATTCCAAAAGAAAGAGTACCTCCAATCTTTTTTGTTTTGCAAGGCTACACTTTTACTTCCAAGCACATTTTTTGATACAGTAATCATGACATAAACATTTGTGCATAGACAACCTAGCATATAAATAAACATAAATAGGTCTAAAAACTATTAACACTCTGAATCTATTTACATCCATCAAACAAAGGAATCATTCGTCTTTGTTTGTAATTTATTCTAACTTAATGTGTTGAAATTCCAAAATAATTAGAGTTTCCAATCACCTCATGCTAATTAGGGTTCTTTTTTTGTTGCTAGGACTATTTTTCAAGCAACGACCATGAAATAATCTTATGTGTCATTCTTAACAACTATATTCATTGTGAAAACAATGCCCAACAACCATTTATATGATGAATTCATTCAAATGAAACAATTAATGCAGTTCTCGATCGTGAATTGCTTTTCTTATTCATGTTCATTGGTTGAATTCCAAAAGAAACAGTACCTCCCATCTTTTTTGTTTATCAAGGCAACTCTTTTAGTTCCAAGCAAAATTTTTGATACAGTGATCATGAAATAAACATTTGTGCATAGACAACCTAGCATATTAATAAACATAAACATGTCTAAAAAATATTAACAATATGAATCCATTTACATCCATCAACCAAAGGAATCATTCCAATCACCTCATGCTAATTCGGGTTTTATTTTTGTTGGTAGGACTATTTTTCATGCAATGACAATGAAATGATCTTATGTGTCATTCGTAACAATTATATTCATTGTGAAAACAATGCCCATCAACCATTTATAAGATGATTTCATTCAAACCCAACAAATAATGCAGTCCTTGATCTTGAATTGCATTTCTTATTGATGTTGATTGGTTGAATTCCAAAAGAAAGAGTACCTCCCATCTTTTTTGTTTAACAAGGCTGCTCTTTTAGTTCCAAACACAATTTTTGATACAACAATCAAGAAATAAACATTTGTGGATAGTCAACCTAGCATATTAATCAACATAAACATGTCAAAAAACTATTGACACACTGAATCTATTTATATCCATCAAACAAAGGAATCATTCATCTTTGTTTGCTATTCATTCTAAGATAATGTGTTCAAATTCCAAAATAATTAGTGTTTCCAATCACCTTATGCTAATTAGGGTTCTCTTTTTGTTCCTAGGACAATTTTTCATGCATCGACCATGAAATGATGTTATGTGTCTATCGTAACAACTATATTCATTGCGAACAAAATGCCCATCAACCATTTATAAGATGAATTCATTCAAACCCAACAAGTAATGCTGTCCTTGATCTTGAATTGCATTTCTTATTCATGTATTGGTTGAATTCCAAAAGAAAGACTACCTCCCATCTTTTTTGTTTTCCAAGTCTCCACTTTTAGTGCCAAACATAATTTTTGATAAAGCAATCAAGAAATAAACATTTGTGGATAGTCAACCAAGCATATTAATCAACATAAACAAGTCTAAAAACTTTTAACACTCTGAATCTATTTACATCAATCAAACAAAGGAATCATTCATTTTTGTTTGCAATTTATTCTAAGGTAATGTGTTAAAATTCCAAAATAATTAGAGTTTCCAATCACCTCATGCAAATTAGGGTTCTCTTTTTGTTGGTAGGACTATTTCTCAAGCAACGTCTATGAAATTTTCTTATGTGTCATTCGTGACAACTATATTCATTGTGAAAAACAATGCCCATCAACCATTTATAAGATGAATTCATTCAAACCCAACTAATAATGCAATCCTTGATCTTGCATTGCATTTCTTATTGATGTTGATTGGTTGAATTCCAAAAGAAAGAGCACCTCCCATCTTTTTTGTTTATCAAGGCTGCTCTTTTAGTTCCAAACACAATTTTTGATACAGCAATCAAGAAATAAACATTTGTGGATAGTGAACCTAGCATATTAATCAACATAAACATGTCAAAAAACTATTCACACACTGAATCTATTTACATCCATCAAACAAAGGAATCATTCATCCTTGTTAGCAACTCATTCTAAGGTAATGTGTTATAATTCCAAAATAATTAGTGGTTCCAATCACCTCATGCTAATTAGGTTTCTCATTTTGTTGCTACGATAATTTTTCATGCAACGACCATGAAATGATCTTATGTATCGATCGTAACGACTATATTCATTGTGAAAAAAATGCCCATCAACCATTTATAAGATGAATTCACTCAAACCCAATAAAAAATGTAGTCCTTGATCTTGAATTGCATTTCTCATTCATGTTGATTGGTAGATTTCCTAAAGAAAGAGTATCTCCCATCTACTTTGTTTATCAAGGCACCTTTTTTAGTTCCAAACACAATTTTTGATATGGCAATCAAGAAATAAACATTTGTGGATAGTCAACCAAGCATATTAATCAACATAAACAAGTCTAAAAACTATTAACACTCTGAATCTATTTGCATCCATCAAACAAAGGAATCATTCATCTTTGTTTGCAATTCATTCTAAGGTAATGCGTTGAAATACCAAAATAATTAGTGTTTCCAATCACCTCATTCTAATTAAGGTTCTCTTTTTGTTGCTAGGACTATTTTTCCTACAACGACGATGAAACGATCTTATGTGTCAATTCTAGCAACTATATTCATTGTGAAAACAATGCTCGTCAACCATTTGTAAGCTGAATTCATTCAAACCCAACAAATAATGTAGTCCTTGATCTTGAATTGCATTTCTTATTCATGTTGATTGGTTGAATTCCTAAAGAAAGAGTACCTCCCATCTTTTTTGTTTATCAAGGCTCCTCTTTTAGTTCTAAACACAATTTCTGATATAGCAATCAAGAAATAAACATTTGTGGATAGTCAACCTAGCATATTAATCAACATAAAAAAGTCCAAAAACTATTAACACTCTGACTCTATTTACATCCATCAAACAAAGGAACCATTCATCTTTGTTTGCAATTCATTATTTGGTAATGTGTTGAAATTCCAAAATAATTAGAGTTTCCAATCACCTCATGCTAATTAGGGTTCTCTTTTTATTGTTAGGACTATTTTTCAAGCAACGTCCATGAACAAATCTTATGTGTCATTCGTAACAACTATATTCATTGTGAAAACAATGCCCAACAACCATTTATAAGATGAATTCATTGAAACCAAAGAATTAATGGAGACCTTGATCTTGAATAGCTTTTCTTATTGATGTTGATTGGTTGAATTCCAAAAGAAACCGTACCTCCCATCTTTTTTGTTTATCAAGGCTACTCGTTTAGTTCCAAGCATAATTTTTCATACAGTGATCATGAAATAAACATTTGTGCATAGACAACCTAGCATATTAATAAAAATAAACAAGTCTAAAAAATAGTAACAATCTGAATCTATTTACATCCATCAACCAAAGGAATCATTCGTCTATGTTTGCAATTCATTCTCAGGTAATGTGTTGAAATTCCAAAATAATTAGATTTTCCAATCACCTTATGCTAATTAGGGTTCTCTTTTTGTTACTAGGACTACTTTTCTTGCAACGACCATGAAATGATCTTATGTGTTATTCGTAACAATTATATTCATTGTGAAAACAATGCCCATCAACCATTTATAAGATGAATTCATTCAAACCCAACAAATAATGCAGTCCTTGATCTTGAATTGCATTTCTTATTGTTGTTGATTGGATGAATTCCAAAAGAAAGAGCACCTCCCATCTTTTTTGTTTATCAAGGCTGCTCTTTTAGTTCCGAACACAATTTTTGATACAGCAATCAAGAAATAAACATTTGTGGATAGTTAACCTAGCATATTAATCAACATAAACATGTCAAAAAACTATTAACACACTGAATCTATTTACATCCATCAAACAAAGGAATCATTGATCTTTGTTAGCAATTCATTCTAAGGTAATGTGTTGAAATTCCAAAATAATTAGTGGTTCCAATCACCTCATGCTAATTAGGGTTCTCATTTTGTTGCTAGGACAATTTTTCATGCAACGACCATGAAACGATCTTATGTGTCGATCGTAACAACTATATTCATTGTGAAAAAAATGCCCATCAACCATTTATATGATGAATTCATTCAAACCCAACAAAAAAAGAAGTCCTTCATCTTGAATTGCATTTCTTATTCATCTTGATTGGTTGAATTCCTAAGCAAAGAGTACCTCTCATCTTTTTTGTTTATCAAGGCTCCTCTTTTAGTTCTAAACACAATTTCTGACACAGTAATCAAGAAATAAACATTTGTGGATAGTCAACCTAGCATATTAATCAACATAAACAAATCTAAAAACTATTAACACTCTGAATCTATTTACATCCGTCAAACAAAGGAATCATTCATCTTTGTTTTCAATTCATTCTCAGTTAATGTGTTGAAATTCCAAAATAATTAGATTTTCCAATCACCTCATGCAAATTAGGGTTCTCTTTTTGTTGCTAGGACTATTTCTCAAGCAACGTCTATGAAATTTTCTTATGTGTCATTCGTAACAACTATATTCATTGTGAAAACAATGCCCATCAACAATTTATAAGATGAATTCATTCAAACCCAACTAATAATGCAGCCCTTGATCTTGAATTGCATTTCTTATTGATGTTGATTGGTTGAATTCCAAAAGATAGAGCACCTCCCATCTTTCTTGTTTATCAAGGCTGCTCTTTTAGTTCCAAACCAAATTTTTGATACAGCAATCAAGAAATAAACATTTGTGGATAGTTAACCTAGCATATTAATCAACATAAACATGTCAAAAAACTATTAACACACTGAATCTATTTACATCCATCAAACAAAGGAATCATTCGTCTTTGTTAGCAATTCATTCTAAGGTAATGTGTTGAAATTCCAAAATAATTAGTGGTTCCAATCACCTCATGCTAATTAGGGTTCTCATTTTGTTGCTAGGACAAGTTTTCATGCAACGACCATGAAATGATCTTATGTGTCGATCGTAACAACTATATTCATTGTGAAAAAAATGCCCATCAACCATTTATATGATGAATTCATTCAAACCCAACAAAAATAGGAGTCCTTGATCCTGAATTGCATTTCTTATTCATGTTGATTGGTTGAATTCCTAAGGAAAGAGTACCTCTCATCTTGTTTGTTTATCAAGTCTCCTCTTTTAGTTCTAAACACAATTTCTGACACAGTAATCAAGAAATAAACATTTGTGGATAGTCAACCTAGCATATTAATCAACATAAACAAATCTAAAAACTATTAACACTCTGAATCTATTTACATCCATCAAACAAAGGAATCATTCATCTTTGTTAGCAACTCATTCTTAGGTAATGTGTTGAAATTCCAAAATAATTAGTGGTTCCAATCACCTCATGCTAATTAGGTTTCTCATTTTGTTGCTAGGATAATTTTTCATGTAACGACCATGAAATGATCTTATGTGTCGATGGTAACAACAATATTCATTGTGAAAAAAATGCCCATCAACCATTTATAAGATGAATTCCTTCAAACCCAATAAAAAATGTAGTCCTTGATATTGAATTGCATTTCTCATTCATGTTGATTGGTAGATTTCCTAAAGAAAGAGTATCTCCCATCTTCTTTGTTTATCAAGGCACGTTTTTTAGTTCCAAACACAATTTTTGATACGGCAATCAAGAAATAAACATTTGTGGATAGTCAACCTAGCATATTAATCAACATAAACAAGTCTAAAAACTATTAACACTCTGAATCTATTTGCATCCATCAAACAAAGGAATCATTCATCTTTGTTTGCAATTCATTCTAATGTAATGCGTTGAAATACCAAAATAATTAGTGTTTCCACTCACCTCATTCTAATTAGGGTTCTCTTTTTGTTGCTAGGACTATTTTTCCTACAACGACCATAAAATGATCTTATGTGTCAATTCTAGCAACTATATTCATTGTGAAAACAATGCCTGTCAACCATTTATAAGATGAACTCATTCAAACCCAACAAATAATTCATGTTGATTGGTTGAATTCCTAAAAAAAGAGTACCTCCCATCTTTTTTGTTTATCAAGGCTCCTCTTTTAGTTCTAAACACAATTTCTGATACAGCAATCAAGAAATAAACATTTGTGGATAGTCAACCGATCATATTAATCAACATAAACAAGTCTAAAAACTATTAACACTCTGACTCTATTTACATCCATCAAACAAAGGAATCATTCATCTTTGTTTGCAGTTCATTATATGGTAATGTGTTGAAATTCCAAAATAATTAGAGTTTCCAATCACCTCATGCTAATTAGGGTTCTCTTTTTATTGTTAGGACTATTTTTCAAGCAACGTCCATGAACAGATCTTATGTGTCATTCGTAACAACTATATTCATTGTGAAAACAATGCCCAACAACCATTTATAAGATGAATTCATTGAAACCAAACAATTAATGGAGACCTTGATCTTGAATAGCTTTTCTTATTGATGTTGATTGGTTGAATTCCAAAAGATAGAGCACCTCCCATCTTTCTTGTTTATCACGGCTGCTCTTTTAGTTCCAAACCCAAATTTTGATACAGCAATCAAGAAATAAACATTTGTGGATAGTTAACCTAGCATATTAATCAACATAAACAAATCTAAAAACTATTAACACTCTGAATCTATTTACATCCATCAAACAAAGGAATCATTCGTCTTTGTTTTCAATTCATTCTCAGGTAATGTGTTGAAATTCGAAAATAATTAGAGTTTCCAATCACCTCATGCTAATTAGGGTTCTCTTTTTGTTGCTAGGACTATTTTTCTTGCCACAACCATGAAATGATCTTATGTATCAATCCTCACAACTATATTAATTGTCAAAACAATGCCCATCAACCATTTATAAGATGAATTCATTCAAACCTAACAAATAATGCTGTCCATTATCTTGAATTGCATTTCTTATTCATCTTGATTGGTTGAATTCCTAAAGAAAGAGTACCTCCCATCTTTTTTGTTTATCAAGGCTCCACTTTTAGTGCCAATCATAATTTTTGAATAAGCAATCAAGAAATAAACATTTGTGGATAGTCAACCTGGCATATTAATCAACATAAACAAGTCTAAAAATTATTAACACTCTGAATCTATTTACATCCATCAAACAAAGTAATCATTCAACTTTGGTTGCAATTCGTTCTAAGGTAATGTGTTGAAATTCCAAAATAATTAGAGTTTCCAATCACCCTATGCTAATTAGGGTTCTCATTTTGATGCTAGGACAATTTTTCATTCAACGACCATGAAATGATCTTAGTTGTCAATCGTAACAACTATATTCATTGTGAAAACAATGCCTATCAACCATTTGTCAGATGAATTCATTCAAACCCAACAAATAATGCAGTCCTTGATCTTGGATTGCATTTCTTATTCATGTTGATTGGTTGAATTCCTAAAGAAAGAGTACCTCCCATCTTTTTTGTTTATCAAGGCTCCTCTTTTAGTTCTAAACACAATTTTTGATACAGCAATCAAGAAATAAACATTTATGGATAGTCAACCTAGCATATTAATCAACATAAACAAGTTTAAAAACTATTAACACTCTGACTCTATTTACATCCATCAAACAAAGGAATCATACATCTTTGTTTGCAATTCATTATATGGTAATGTGTTGAAATTCCAAAATAATTAGAGTTTCCAATCACCTCATGCTAATTAGGGTTCTCTTTTTGTTGCTAGGACTATCTTTCTTGCAACGACCATGAAATGATCTTATGTGTCAATGCTAACAACTATATTCATTGTGATAACAATGCCCATCAGCCATTTATAAGATGAATTCATTCAAACCCAACAAATAATGCAGTCCTTGATCTTGAATTGCAATTCTTATTGATGTTGATTGGTTGACTTCCAAAAGAAACCGTGCCTCCCATCTTTTTTGTTTATCAAGGCTCCACTTTTAATGCCAATCATAATTTTTGAATAAGCAATCAAGAAATAAACATTTGTGGATAGTCAACCTGGCATATTAATCAACATAAACAAGTCTAAAAATTATTAACACTCTGAATCTATTTACATCCATCAAACAAAGTAATCATTCATCTTTGTTTGCAATTCGTTCTAAGGTAATGTGTTGAAATTCCAAAATAATTAGAGTTTCCAATCACCCCATGCTAATTAGGGTTCTCATTTTGATGCTAGGACAATTTTTCATTCAACGACCATGAAATGATCTTAGTTATCAATCGTAACAACTATATTCATTGTGAAAACACTGCCTATCAACCATTTGTAAGATGAATTCATTCAAACCCAACAAATAATGCAGTCCTTGATCTTGAATTGCATTTCTTATTCATGTTGATTGGTTGAATTCCTAAAGAAAGAGTACCTCCCATCTTTTTTGTTTATCAAGGCTCCTCTTTTTAGTTCTAAACACAATTTCTGATACAGCAATCAAGAAATAAACATTTGTGGATAGTCAACCTAGCATATTAATCAACATAAACAAGTGTAAAAACTATTAACACTCTGACTCTATTTACATCCATCAAACAAAGAAATCATACATCTTTGTTTACAATTCATTATATGGTAATGTGTTGAAATTCCAAAATAATTAGAGTTTCCAATCACCTCATGCTAATTAGTGTTCTCTTTTTCTTGTTAGGACTGTTTTTCAAGCAACGACCATGAAATGATCTTATGTGTCGATCGTAACAACTATATTCATTGTGAAAAAAATGCCCATCAACCATTTATATGATGAATTCATTCAAACCCAACAAAAAAAGGAGTCCTTGATCTTGAATTGCATTTCTTATTCATCTTGATTGGTTGAATTCCTAAGCAAAGAATACCTCTCATCTTTTTTGTTTATCAAGGCTCCTCTTTTAGTTCTCAACACAATTTTTGACACAGTAATCAAGAAATAAACATTTATGGATAGTCAGTCTAGCATATTAATCAACATAAACAAATCTAAAAACTATTAACACTCTGAAGCTATTTACATCCATCAAACAAAGGAATCATTTGTCTTTGTTTTCAATTCATTCTCAGGTAATGTGTTGAAATTCGAAAATAATTAGAGTTTCCAATCACCTCATGCTAATTAGGGTTCTCTTTTTGTTGCTAGGACTATTTTTCTTACCACGACCATGAAATGATCTTTGCCTCACAAAAATATTAATTGTGAAAACAATGCCCATCAACCATTTATAAGATGAATTCATTCAAACCTAACAAATAATGCAGTCCTTGATCTTGAATTGCATTTCTTATTCATCTTGATTGGTTGAATTCCTAAAGAAAGAGTACCTCCCATCTTTTTTGTTTATCAAGGCTCCACTTTTAGTGCCAATCATAATTTTTGAATAAGCAATCAAGAAATAAACATTTGTGGATAGTCAACCTGGCATATTAATCAACATAAACAAGTCTAAAAATTATTAACACTCTGAATCTATTTACATCCATCAAACAAAGTAATCATTCAACTTTGGTTGCAATTCGTTCTAAGGTAATGTGTTGAAATTCCAAAATAATTAGAGTTTCCAATCACCCCATGCTAATTAGGGTTCTCATTTTGATGCTAGGACAATTTTTCATTCAACGACCATGAAATGGTCTTAGTTGTCAATCGTAACAACTATATTCATTGTGAAAACAATGCCTATCAACCATTTGTAAGATGAATTCATTCAAACCCAACAAATAATGCAGCCCTTGATCTTCAATTGCATTTCTTATTCATGTTGATTGGTTGAATTCCTAAAGAAAGAGTACCTCCCATCTTTTTTGTTTATCAAGGCTCCTCTTTTTAGTTCTAAACACAATTTCTGATACAGCAATCAAGAAATAAACATTTGTGGATAGTCAACCTAGCATATTAATCAACATAAACAAGTTTAAAAACTATTAACACTCTGACTCTATTTACATCCATCAAACAATGGAATCATACATCTTTGTTTGCAATTCATTATATGGTAATGTGTTGAAATTCCAAAATAATTAGAGTTTCCAATCACCTCATGCTAATTAGGGTTCTCTTTTTGTTTCTAGGACTATCTTTCTTGCAACGACCATGAAATGATCTTATGTGTCAATGCTAACAACTATATTCATTGTGATAACAATGCCCATCAGCCATTTATAAGATGAATTCATTCAAACCCAACAAATAATGCAGTCCTTGATCTTGAATTGCAATTCTTATTGATGTTGATTGGTTGAATTCCAAAAGAAACCGTGCCTCGCATCTTTTTTGTTTATCAAGGCTCCACTTTTAATGCCAATCATAATTTTTGAATAAGCAATCAAGAAATAAACATTTGTGGATAGTCAACCTGGCATATTAATCAACATAAACAAGTCTAAAAATTATTAACACTCTGAATCTATTTACATCCATCAAACAAAGTAATCATTCATCTTTGTTTGCAATTTGTTCTAAGGTAATGTGTTGAAATTCCAAAATAATTAGAGTTTCCAATCACCCCATGCTAATTAGGGTTCTCATTTTGATGCTAGGACAATTTTTCATTCAACGACAATGAAATGATCTTAGTTGTCAATCGTAACAACTATATTCATTGTGAAAACAATGCCTATCAACCATTTGTAAGATGAATTCATTCAAACCCAACAAATAATGCAGTCCTTGATCTTGAATTGCTTTTCTTATTCATGTTGATTGGTTGAATTCCTAAAGAAAGAGTACCTCCCATCTTTTTTCTTTATCAAGGCTCCTCTTTTTAGTTCTAAACACAATTTCTGATACAGCAATGAAGAAATAAACATTTGTGGATAGTCAACCTAGCATATTAATCAACATAAACAAGTTTAAAAACTATTAACACTCTGACTCTATTTACATCCATCAAACAAAGGAATCATACATCTTTGTTTGCAATTCATTATATCGGAATGTGTTGAAATTCCAAAATAATTAGAGTTTCCAATCACCTTATGCTAATTAGTGTTCTCTTTTTCTTGTTAGGACTGTTTTTCAAGCAACGACCATGAAATGATCTTATGTGTCGATCGTAACAACTATATTCATTGTGAAAAAAATGCCCATCAACCATTTATATGATGAATTCATTCAAACCCAACAAAAAAAGGAGTTCTTGATCTTGAATTGCATTTCTTATTCATCTTGATTGGTTGAATTCCTAAGCAAAGAATACCTCTCATCTTTTTTGTTTATCAAGGCTCCTCTTTTATTTCTCAACACAATTTTTGACACAGTAATCAAGAAATAAACATTTATGGATAGTCAGTCTAGCATATTAATCAACATAAACAAATCTAAAAACTATTAACACTCTGAAGCTATTTACATCCATCAAACAAAGGAATCATTTGTCTTTGTTTTCAATTCATTCTCAGGTAATGTGTTGAAATTCCAAAATAATTAGAGTTTCCAATCACCTCATGCTAATTAGGGTTCTCTTTTTGTTGCTAGGACTATTTTTCTTACCACGACCATGAAATGATCTTATGTATCAATCCTCACAACAATATTAATTGTGAAAACAATGCCCATCAACCATTTATAAGATGAATTCATTCAAACCTAACAAATAATGCAGTCCTTGATCTTGAATTGCATTTCTTATTCATCTTGATTGGTTGAATTCCTAAAGAAAGAGTACCTCCCATCTTTTTTGTTTATCAAGGCTCCACTTTTAGTGCCAATCATAATTTTTGAATAACCAATCAAGAAATAAACATTTGTGGATAGTCAACCTAGCATATTAATCAACATAAACAAGTCTAAAAATTATTAACACTCTGAATCTATTTACATCCATCAAACAAAGTAATCATTCATCTTTGTTTGCAATTCGTTCTAAGGTAATGTGTTGAAATTCCAAAATAATTAGAGTTTCCAATCACCCTATGCTAATTAGGGTTCTCATTTTGATGCTAGGACTATTTTTCATGCAACGACCATAAAATGATCTTGTGTGTCATTCATCACAACTATATTCATTGTGAAAACAATGCCCATCAACCATTTAGAAGATGAATTCATTCAAACCCAACAAATAATGGAGTCCTTGATCTTGAATTGCATTTCTTATTGATGTTGATTGGTTGAATTTAAACAGAAAGAGTACCTCTCATATTATTTGTTTTTCAAGGCTCCTTTTTTAATTCCAAATACATTTTTTGATATAGTGATCATTAAATTAACATTTGTGGATAGACAACATAGTATATTAATCAACATAAACAAGTGAAAAAACTATTAAAACTCGAAATCTATTTTCTTCCATCAACCAAAAGAATCATTCATCTTTGTTTGCAATTCATTCTAAGGTAATGTGCTGAAATTCCAAAATAATTAGAGTTTCCAATCACCTCATGCTAATTAGGGTTCTCTTTTTGTTGCTGGGACTATTTTTCATGCAACGACAATGAAATGATCTTATGTGTCAAACGTAACAACTACATTTATTGTTAAAACAATGCTCATCAACCTTTTATAAGATGATTTCATTCAAGCCTGACAAATAATGCAGTCCTTGATCTTGAATTGCATTTGTTATTCATGTTGATTAGTTGAATGCCAAAAGAAAGAGTACCTCCCATCTTTTTTGCTTATCAAGGCTCCTCTTTTTTTTTCCAAACACAATTTTTGATGCAGCAATCAAGAAATAAACATTTGTGGATAGTCAACCTAGCATATTAATCAACATAAAGAAGTCTAAAACTATTAACACTCTGAATCTATTTACATCCATCAAACAAAGGAATCATTCATCTTTGTTTGTAATTCATTCTAAGGTAATGTGTTGAAATTCCAAAACAATTAAAGTTTCCAATCACCTCATGCTAATTAGGGTTCTCTTTTGATTGCTAGGACTATTTTTCATGCAACGACCATGAAATGATCTTATGTGTCATTCGTCACAACTATATTCATGGTGAAAACAATGCCCATCAACCATTTAGAAGATGAATTCATTCAAACCCAACAAATAATGGAGTCCTTGATCTTGAATTGCATTTCTTATTGATGTTGATTGGTTGAATTTAAACAGAAAGAGTACCTCTCATATTATTTGTTTATCAAATCTGCCCTTTTGATTCCAAATACATTTTTTGATATAGTGATCATGAAATTAACATTTCTGGATAGACAACATAGTATATTAACAAACATAAACAAGTGAAAAAACTATTAAAACACTGAATCTATTTTCTTCCATCAACCAAAAGAATCATTCATCTTTGTTTGCAATTCAATCTAAGGTAATGTGTTGAAATTCCAAAATAATTAGAGTTTCCAATCACCTCATGCTAATTCGGGTTCTCTTTTTATTGCTAGGACTATTTTTCATGCAACGACCATAAAATGATCTTATGTGTCATTTGTCACAACTATATTCATTGTGAAAACAATGCCCATCAACCATTTATAAGATGAATTCATTCAAACCCAACAAATAATGGAGTCCTTAATCTTCAATTGCATTTCTTCTTGATATTCACTGGTCGAATTCCAAATGAAAGAGTACCTCTCATATTTTTTGTCTATCAAGGCTCCCCTTTTAATTCCAAATACATTTTTTGATATAGTCATCAGGAAATTAACATTTGTGGATAGACAACCTAGTATTTCAATTAACATAAACAAGTGAAAAAACTATTAAAACACTGAATCTATTTTCTTCCATCAACCAAAGGAATCATTCATCTTTGTTTGCAATTCATTCTAGGGTAATGTGTTGAAACTCCAAAATAATTAGAGTTTCCAGTCACCTCATGCTAATTAGGGTTCTATTTTTGGTGCCATGACTATTTTTCATGCAATGACCATGAAGTGATCTTATGTGTCATTTGTCACAAGGATATTCATTGTGAAAACAATGCCCATCAACCATTTATAAGATGAATTAATTCATACCCAACAAATAATGGAGTCCTTGATCTTGAATTGCATTTCTTATTGATGTTGATTGGTTGAATTTAAACAGAAAGAGTGCCTCTCATATTATTTGTTTTTCAAGGCTCCTTTTTTAATTCCAAATACATTTTTTGATATAGTGATCATGAAATTAACATTTGTGGATAGACAACATAGCATATTAATCAACATAAACAAGTGAAAAAACTATTAAAACTCTGAATCTATTTTCTTCCATCAACCAAAAAAATCATTCATCTTTGTTTGCAATTCATTCTAACGTAATGTGCTGAAATTCCAAAATAATTAGAGTTTCCAATCACCTCATGCTAATTAGGGTTCTCTTTTTGTTGCTAGGACTATTTTTCATGCACCATGAAATAATCTTATGTGTCAATTGTAACAACTATATTTATTGTGAAAACAATGCCCATCAACCTTTTATAAGATGATTTCATTCAAACCCAACAAATAATGCAGTCCTTGATCTTGAATTGCATTTGTTATTCATGTTCATTAGTTGAATTCCAAAAGAAAGACTACCTCCCATCTTTTTTGTTTATCAAGGCTCCTCTTTTTGTTCCAAACACAATTTTTGATATAGCAATCAAGAAATAAAAATTTGTGGATAGTCAACCTAGCATATTAATCAACATAAAGAAGTCTAAAACTATTACCACTCTGAATCTATTTACATCCATCAAACAAAGGAATCATTCATCTTCGTTTGCAATTCATTCTAAGGTAATGTGTTGAAATTCCAAAATAATTACAATTTCCAATCACCTCATGCTAATTAGGGTTCTCTTTTTGTTATTAGGACTATTTTTCATGTAACGACCATGAAATGATCTTATGTGTCATTCGTCACAACGATATTCATTACGAAAACAATGCCCATCAACCATTTATAAGATGAATTCATTAAACCCCAACAAATAATGGAGTCCTTGATCTTGAATTGCATTTCTTATTGATGTTGATTGGTTGAATTTAAACAGAAAGAGTACCTCTCATATTATTTGTTTATCAAGGCTCCTCTTTTGATTCCAAATACAATTTTTGATAATGTGATCATGAAATTAACATTTGTGGATAGACAACATAGTATATTAATCAACATAAAAAGTGAAAAAACTATTAAAACACTGAATCTATTTTCTTCCATCAACAAATAGAATCATTCATCTTTGTTTGCAATTCAATCTAAGGTAATGTGTTGAAATTCCAAAATAATTAGAGTTTCCAATCACCTCATGCTAATTAGGGTTCTCTTTTTATTGCTAGGACTATTTTTCATGCAACGACCATAAAATGATCTTATGTGTCATTCGTCACAACTATATTCATTGTGAGAACAATGCCCATCAACCATTTATAAGATGAATTCATTCAAACCCAACAAATAATGGAGTCCTTGATCTTGAATTGCATTTCTTATTGATGTTGATTGGTTGAATTTAAATAGAAAGAGTACCTCTCATATTATTTGTTTTTCATGGCTCCATTTTTAATTCCAAATACATTTTTTGATATAGTGATTATGAAATTAACATTTGTGGATTGACAACATAGTATATTAATCAACATAAACAGGTGAAAAAAATATTAAAACTCTGAATCTATTTTCTTCCATCAACCAAATGAATCATTCATCTTTGTTTGCAATTCATTCTAACGTAATGTGCTGAAATTCCAAAATAATTAGAGTTTCCAATCACCTCCTACTAATTAGGGTTTTCTTTTTGTTGCTAGGACTATTTTTCATGCAACGACCATGAAATGATCTTATGTGTCAATCGTAACAACTATATTTATTGTGAAAACAATGCCCATCAACCTTTTATAAGATGATTTCATTCCAACCCAACAAATAATGGAGTCCTTGATCTTGAATTGCATTTGTTATTCATGTTGATTAGTTGAATTCCAAAAGAAAGAGTACCTCCCATCTTTTTTGTTTATCAAGGCTCCTCTTTTTGTTCCAAACACAATTTTTGATACAACAATCAAGAAATATACATTTGTGGTTAGTCAACCTAGCATATTAATCAACATAAAGAAGTCTAAAACGATTAACACTCTGAATCTATTTACATCCATCAAACAGAGGAATCATTCATCTTTGTTTGCAATTCATTCTAAGGTAATGTGTTGAAATTCCAAAATAATTAGAGTTTCCAATCACCTCATGCTAATTAGGGTTCTCTTTTTGTTGCTAGGACTATTTTTCAGGTAATGACCATGAAATGATCTTATGTGTCATTCGTCACAACGATATTCATTATGAAAACAGTGCCCATCAACCATTTGTAAGATGAATTCATTCAAACCCAACAAATAATGGAGTCCTTGATCTTGAATTTCATTTCTTATTGATGTTGATTGGTTGAAGTTAAACAGAATGAGTACCTCTCATATTATTTGTTTATCAAGGCTCCTCTTTTGATTCCAAATACAAATTTTGATAAAGTGATCATGAAATTAACATTTGTGGATAGACAACATATTATATTAATCAACATAAACAAGTGAAAAAACTTTTAAAACACTGAATCTATTTTCTTCCATTCACCAAAAGAATCATTCATCTTTGTTTGCAATTCAATCTAAGGTAATGTGTTGAAATTCCAAAATAATTAGAGTTTCCAATCACCTCATGCTAATTAGGGTTCTCTTTTTATTGCTAGGACTATTTATCATGCAACGACCATAAAATGATCTTATGTGTCATTCGTCACAACTATATTCATTGTGAGAACAATGCCCATCAACCATTTATAAGATGAATTCTTTCAAACCCAACAAACAATGGAGTCCTTGATGTTGAATTGCATTTCTTATTGATGTCCATTGGTTCAATTCCAAAAGAAAGATTACCTCCCATCCTTTTTGTTTATCATGGCTCTTCTTTTAGTTCCAAACACAGTTTTTCATACAATGATCATGAAATAAACATTCGTGGATACACAACCTAGCATATTAATCAATGTAAACAAGTCTAAAAACTATTAACACTCTGAATCTATTTACATCCGTCAACCAAAAGAATCATTAATCTTTGTTTGCAATTCATTCTAAGGTAATGTGTTGAAATTCCAAAATAATTAGAGTTTCCAATTACCTCATGCTAATTAGGGTTCTCTTTTTGTTGCTAGGACTATTTTCCTTGCAACGACCATGAAATGATCTTATGTGTCAATTGTAACAACTATATTCGTTGTGAAAATAATGCCCATCAACCATTTATAAGATGAATTCATTCTAACGCAACAAATAATGCAGTCCTTGATCTTGAATTGCATTTCTTATTGATGTTGATTGGTTGAATTCCTAAATAAAGAGTACCTCCTCTCTTTTTTGTTTATCAAGAATCCTTTTTTATTTTCAAAAACAATTTTCTATATAGTGATCATGAAATTAACATTTGTAGATAGGCAAGCTAGTATCTTAATTAATAGAAACAAGTGAAAAAACTATTAAAAATCTGAATCTATTTTCTTCCAACAACCAACGCAATCATTCAGCTTGGTTTGAAATTCTCTCTAAGGTTATGTAATGAAATTCCAAAATAATTAGAGTTTCCAATCACCTCATGCTAAGCAGGTTTGTCTATTCGTTCCTAGTACAATTTTTCATCCAACGACCATGAAATGATCATATGTGTCATTCGTAACAACTATATTCATTATGAAAACAATGCCCATCAAGCATTTATAAGATGAATTCATTCAAACCTAACAAATAATGCAGTCCTTGATCTTGAATTGCATTCCTTATTGATGTTGATTGGCTGAATTCTAAACGAAATAGTACCTCCCATCTTTTTTCTTTATCAAGGCTCCTCTTTTTGTTCCAAACACAATTTCTGATACAGTGATCATGAAATAAACATTTTTGGATAGACAACCTAGCATATTAATCAACGTAAACATGTCTAAAATCTATTAACACTGTGAATCTATTTACATCCGTCAACCAAAGGAATCATTCATCTTTGTTTGTAATTCATTCTTAGGTAATGTGTTGAAATTTCAAAATAATTAGAGTTTCCAGTCACCTCATGCTAATTAGGGTTCTCTTTTTGTTACTAAGACTGTTTTTCATGTAACGATCATGAAATGATCTTGTGTGTCATTCGTAACAACTATATTTATTGTGAAAACAATGCATATCAACCATTTATAAGATGAATTCTCTCAAACCCAACAAATAATGCAGTCTATGATGTTGAATAGCATTTCTTGTTCATGTTGATTGGTTGAATTCCAAAAGAAAAAGTAACTCCCATCTTTTTTGTTTATCATGGCTCTTCTTTCAGTTCTGAACACAGTTTTTGATACACTAATCATGAAATAAACATTCGTGGATAGACATCCTAGCATATTAATCAACATAAACAAGTCTAAAAACTATTAACACTCTGAATCTATTTACATCCGTCAACCAAAGGAATCATTCATCTTTGTTTGCAATTCATTCTAAGGTAATGTGTCGAAATTCCAAAATAATTAGAGTTTCCAATCACCTCATGATAATTAGGGTTGTCTTTTTGTTGCGAGGACTATTTTTCATGCAACGACCGAGAAATGATTTTATGTGTCAATTGTAACAACTATATTCATTGTGAAAAGAATGCCATCAACCATTTATAAGATGAATTCATTCTAACGCAACAAATAATGCAGTCCTTGATCTTGAATTGCATTTCTTATTGATGTTGATTGGTTGAATTCCAAAATAAAGAGTACCTCCCATCTTTTTTCTTTATCAAGAATCCTTTTTTATTTGCAAAAACAATTTTCTATACAGTGATCATGAAATTAACATTTATAGATAGGCAAGCTAGTATATTAATTAATAGAAACAAGTGAAAAAACTATTAAAACTCTGAATCTATTTTCTTCCAACAACCAACGCAATCATTCAGCTTGGTTTGCAATTCTTTCTAAGGTTATGTAATGAAATTCCAAAATAATTAGAGTTTCCAATCACCTCATGCTAAGCAGGGTTCTCTATTTGTTCCTAGTACAATTTTTCATCCAACGACCATGAAATGATCATATGTGTCATTCGTAACAACTATATTCATTATGAAAACAATGCCCATCAAGCATTTATAAGATGAATTCATTCAAACCCAACAAATAACATAGTCCTTGATCTTGAATTGCATTCCTTATTGATGTTGATTGGTTGAATTTAAAACGTTACTTAATAGTTCAAACCAGATCAATGAAGAGAGAAACACATGTTGATTAAATATTTATGTTGGAGAAGTTGATAATATGTTAAACTAATCGTGTTTTGGCACATTGCTTGATGGATGCAGTAATATTGGTCAATAATGATAGGATTGGCAGCTTCGTAAAGGTTAATGTCACATAATCATTTGAAATAGTTGATCTCCTTTCTCTTTGAAATTTTCTTAACGTTATTTCTGTGGATTGTTCAAAAATGTAATTTCTTTTTATGTGAATTATAAATTTTTACTTATACTAAATAAGCCTATTTATATAGGTGTTATAAATTAAGCTTCCTTCTTATCCATAGCTTAATAAGAGCTATGGATATACCTTTCTTAATTAACAAATAATTTATGATTTTTAGTGCATATATCCACAGAAATATAAGTAAAAAAACCCTACTTATCATTTTTTTAACCATATCCATAAATGTTTGATTATACCTTTCTATCACACCATTTTGTTACAAAGTACAAGAAAATGTAAGATGTACATCATATTGCTGTTATTCCCACCAATAAACTATTACTATGAACCAAACCATTATTTTTACTAAGAATCTCCTATATGTGATCTCTAGGTTTCAATATAGCAAATCTCATTTCATATATATCGTCATAATTACTTTATATCATTGTTAATCTAGATTTATATGGAAAAGATAACATGAGAGGTAGCAACCCATGATAATGGACAAAATCAAAGTTATTGTCCTATTTTAGGCAATTTACAGCTAGAATTGAGCTTCTAAAGCTTCCATGTGCATTTAGGCAGGTAGCTCAAACTTCACCCCTATAGTTGGCAGGTTTAATGTTGATGTTAGTTAGCATAATACTACTACAACTAATGCTTTCACTACAACTGAGATTGATTGCCACATCTGTGTTTGATGTCCCATCAACTCTATTGTAAGTAACATCGCTTATCCTAACTATTAATGTCTGCTACATTAACACATGATTAAAAGGAATTGCTCCAATCACACAACAATATATAATAGGCTTAAAATCATAGTTGTAAATTGCAGTGTGCATCCCTAAAAATAACTAGATGTGTCAAATTAACAAATTTGGTGGAACTTGGGTATTTGAGATTAACAAATTAATAGATTTCAAGTTTATTAAGTTATGGATTCATTGAGTTTAGTTTCGGCTAATTTGGGTTTTGATTTCAAGATTTTCAAGTGTATGGTCAATTAGGTTTTGAATCGTTTCAGTTGTTTCACTTACAGTTCATTGACCTTTTTAGTGAGTATAAATTAGGTAGAGAAAGGTTTTCAGTAGTTTTAGTCCAGTTATTTGGGTCTGCTTTACTTTGTCCACATCTACCAACAACAATGGTAACTGCAATATTTTTCATAAGTTGCACCTACACTCGTAGTAGTTTAAACGATTACAGTTAATCATAGTTGCAATTTTGAATCTAAAACGTTATTTAATAGTTAAAACTAGATACAATGAAGAGAGGAACACATGTTGATTAAATAGTTATGTTAGAGAAGTTAATAATGTGTTGAACTAACTGTGTTTTGGCACACTGCTTGATGGATGCAGTAATATTGGTAAATAATGATAGGATTGGTAGCTCCGTAAAGGTTAATGTCACATAATCATTTGAAATAGTTAATCTCCTTTCTCTTTGAAATTTTCTTAACGTTATTTATGTGGATTGTGCAAAAATGTAGATCAAAAATCATTATTTACAATTTGTGCTTAGATACATACCATCGAGACAAGTAGTTTGCCTAGATTATATTATGATAGAAGCAATGGCAAATAGGCTTGTGGTTGAAACAAACAATATTGTGTGGTTGTCAATGTGCACTGGTTGTGTTTTTATAGGGTTATACCTTAGAAAGATCAATTACTACTAAATTGATTTGAAAAGATATTGTAGATTCAGTAATTTCATAACTTCCTAACATAACAAGGAAGATGGTCGAGATCAAGGGATTAAACTTATTGCCATAACTATTCCACGAGTAAAATTCTTTAGGACATGTTCATTATGATTAAAAACCTAGAAAAATGTTAAGACTATGAAAGACTGTTAACCACTATTCTATTACTTTATTTTTTGTTTTTTAGGTTGTCCCAATGATATGGCTTAGGAAAAAAAAAACCTATAATTGAAATATTAACCATCGTATTGAATATCTTTACCAAAAAAGAAGAGATCGGATTTTTAGCTTGCGTTGTCCATATGTTATGTTATTAATAACTATCCTTTATCTTTTTCCTTTTTCTTTTTATTTTTGTTTATGCATATAGCAAGCTTCCAAATTCTACTTAGCAAAAGTTCCAAGTAGCCCCACTTCTTACCAGAGTAATCCAGAGCCAAAGCCAAAGATAAATTACATATACAAGCAGAAATGACCCAAGAGTTTTCCATGAATGAAATACCACACCAGTGTTTACATAGAGCCATTTTTTTTTTTTAGCCTCCATATCCAAGTCAATCCCATTATATGCCCAAAAAGAGAAAGGGGAGAGAGTTTATCCTCTAATTAAGCCGAAAGAAATTTGAGATACAATAGTCTTCTCCTCCAATGTTTATAAAAGATGAAATAAGTCTACTTTGTCCCCAAAAAAAAAAAAAACACGAAAAGAGAGGATTTGTTGGTTCCATAAACTTTATTGTAACTAACATCACTCACCCTAGTTGCTGATGTTTGCCTTATTAACATATAATTAAAATGAATTGCTCCAATCACACAACAACAATATATAATAGATGTAACAGCACTGTTGTAAATTGCAGTATACAGCCCCACAAATAACTAGAGGTGGCAAACCCACATATCTAGTCAAATTTCGGTATTTCAGGCCTCAAAGTCATTTGAATTTCAAGTTTTTTTAAGTTTTGGATTCATTGAGTTTGGTTTCAGCTAATTTGGGTTTTGATTTCAACCTCAGAGGCATTTGAAGTTTAAGGACAATCTAGTTTCAAATCATTTTAAGGTTCAGTTATTTTGGTTTTCGGTGTTTCAGTCGCAATCATTGACTTTTTCAATTAATATGGTTTGCCTAGAGATATGTTTCGAGTAGGTTCAGTTGGGTTTTTCTGGTCTGGTCTACTTTTGCCACATCTATCAAGAACATTGGTCACTACAATATTTCATAAACAGCAATTAAGTTCGTAGCAATTTGAACGACTGCAGTTAATCATAATTCAAGCGTTGGATTTAAAATGTTACTCAAAAAGTTCAAACCAGATACAACGAAAAAAGAACATATACTGATTAAATAATTACGTTGTAGAAGTAAATAATGTGTTGGACTGACCTTGTTTTGGCACGCTTCTTGATCTATGCAGATCCTAAAGACATAACAATTCGAAGGTGAGTTCTGAAGTCATTATAATTGACTGCCATCCGCCCACTTCAACTAGATGACAAGGATTTCAGCTCAGACCTTATTCCATAGCTCGGTTGGCAATCCACATGTGTTATATAAATGAAGGATGAACCATCATTAACAGCAGCAAAAACATCACCTACAGACATTTTAAAGACGATTTGGTGAAGAACCAATGCCATGGTAAGCAAATGAAACTTACAGGTACATTAGAATAAGAGCCAAAAATATATATACCAGATGCAATGCCGGACTAAGGTACTTGAACTCTGCTTGAGTGGCTTATGTCAATTCGCATCAAATTCAAACTCAGCCTATTAGATCGTACCCAAGCCTTATGAAGAGACTTATCATATTCTATACTAGTCTCGATAATGGCTGCAAGCTTTTTATCCGAGATGACTGTTAAGTCCAAGCCCAAAACACCTAAATGAAACTGACTATGCTTAGATCGTTCTGTATAGTTCAGCCCATTGAATTTGATTATCACATTGCCCAAGGCGAATACATTATTAGAAGTTGTAAACATGATCCTAATTTACACTTTAATGCTTTGAGTAAACTCAAATGGCTTCAGATACATACACTACAAACTTTAATCATGTATTTGAGTTCACCTTTGGGTGATCCTTAAATACATAACTTTAATCAATAATGATGCTAATTTAAAATATACTTTAATAGATCAATCAATCATACTAGAGTTAACATGAATGTTTTCTTTGAATATACAATCATGTTTACCCAGCATATCAATCATTCCCCTTTAGTGTCATTAATTATAAGCAATGATCCATCTTTGGATGATCTCCTAACTTCATAATTAATAACCACAATTGTTCATTTAAACATTTTATTAGCATCCAAAAAATGAATAATTTGAAATTCACAATCAACTATTCAAATCCTTTCAAGTCAAGATACTTTGGTGACTAACAAACTTTTAATATTTAATTCATATTGATGTGTACTTAATAAACTTTAAAAATCTTCAATTATGAAGATTTAAATTATCCATTATATGGGAGTTAACACATCCAATACCTGTCGGTGTACTATTCTAGTAACCCGTCCCTTTTATATAGTGGCATCCATTCGAAAAATTCCTTCTTCACCATCGATCGAGGAGTCACAGCACCACCATACTACAGGCGACACACCCGCGTGCTGGCTTTGGCCAGGGACCCATGGTGGCAGCACCACTGTACTGCAGTGCTGCCTCCGGCCCAGCGACCCACGGTGGTAGTACCATCGTACTACAGGCGTCACAGCCCGTGTGTTGCCTCCCTGCGTTGCCTTTGATTAATCGACGAAGACCTAGTGGCACATATTCCCACGACTAACGCACACCCCACACCAATAAGCCCGACTTTGTAGTCCTCAAACCCACGCCTAACCCGGATCACTGGCCATACCCGGAGGCAATCTCCCCATTCTGTCGTACCCACCAGACCAAACTGATACGGGTCCGTGGCGACATCGAAATCGTGATCTCCTCATTCCACCACACCCAACAAATTCGATTCAGATCCCCGCCATACCTGGAACCACGACCTTTACCGAAAGGTCGTCCCTTCATACTTAGATCGATTCGGCTCTCCGGCGATGCCTGAAAGCACAGCTCTCATCGGATCCAGAGTTGTGAAACGGCAACACCAGATCCAAACCAATCCGTGTCTTCGGTCGTTCCCAGAACCTCAACCACGTCGGGATGCCTTTCTGCCATACCCAGATCCGTTCGGGTCCAACAGCTATACTTGGAAGCACAGCCTTCACAGTGAGGCCGATCCGTCATACCTAGATCCATTCGGGTCCGGTGGCTGTACAATTTCTAGTGGTTGGCCTCCTTTTCCTTTCGATGCCAACCATTTTGGTGGTGCAGATTTTCCATGGCCAGCGTTTCCCCTTTCAACACTGGCTGTTTATAGTTGTGTGCAGCAAATAGTTAAAATAGAGAAAAATAGAAATTGTTTTGTACCCTACTGGATGACGCAAATAAAAAGAAAAACTGTTTGGCATAAACAAATAAAAGTAAAACAAATTGCAGTATTCGCTGACTCGCTCTGAAACCAATTGTTGGACATTTCTAGAATTTCTCTTTCTGAAATTCTTATTTATATAATGCAGGATCTTTCTTTATGTGAATATTAGCATACAAACTGTAATGAAATCAATATACCATTGTCCATGATGCTGATATCTCATAGCGAAGATGAGAATCCTCTTTACGTTTTGTTCATGAACGCTTTTCTCTTTTCTCCTACTCTTCCCTTTATATTCTTTACGTTTTCTCTCTGATAGTTATATCAGAAGGAAAAGATCTATAATGATATATATAATACCCTTTTCCTGTAACTGTTACCTTCAATAGGAAGATCTTCCCCTTTCTGTAATGATTATTTTAAATGGGAAGATACTTCTCTTCCTGTAACGGTTATTCTTAATAGGGAAAGTGGAAGAATTTTAAACTCGATGACCCAAATTACCATTATACCTAACTGATCATCATATTAAACCTTTTATTTTGGGTCACACATTAAATAACAAGAGCCATTTATGTTAAATTACCTTACAGCCACAAATGCACATACAAGTCGTTGGACCATTGAGATGGGTGACTCCATTGAGTTGAACATTATTGTAGCTTTTAAAGGTCAATGCCTAGAAAAATAAAATCACTTCAAAATATCACTAAGGTTTAGAAACTAGAAATTCTAATTTTGATAAAAATTCAAGCTGAATAATGGATCATTTTCTTTTTGGAGGTTTTTCTTTTCCTTTTTGGGTCGCCATTTGGGGAGGGGAAGCAGGATTTTTTAACATGGGGTCTCAAAAACTTTGTTGTTCCCAAAAGACCAAAACTTTGTCCCAACTCTGTCAATCAGTAGTGGGTTCCAGAAATATTTCACCTCACAGTAAGTCTACTTTTCAAATTATTTTCTTCTTTGCGCCAAAACTTCCCTCGACCATCAATGCGGCCGGTGCCATTCAAGGTTAATCCATCCACATATGAGAAGAAAAGCCAACATTTAAAATTGCTTGCCATTGTTCCTCCATCCACCAATGCTGAATGGTGCAACAATATCACCCCTTACCTATTATCTCAAACACAAAGCATTGGTCAGCAGCGAATGTTACCAACAAATCCATATAAAGGTGTTTTGTTTGTTTTAAGGTCAAAGTTAGACTATAAAAGTCTTCATGTCGTGCTAATAAACATGATAACTTTTTTGTTTTTTCAAAAAACAAATCAATTATTTTGTGTCATGTTAAGGAACGATTCATTTATCTTTTATATTGTATTGTATTATGCTTAAAAATTTAGATAATAAACTCAGCACAGCCTATAGACTCAAACAACAGTTAATGTGAAACTACCAAACCCATATGACATACAGTATACTTATCACATTAATTGGACTTTGTTTCACTTGATGTTTATGCTAGACAGACCCTTATGACATACGGCATACTTATCACATAAATTGTACTTCGTTTTTCTTGATGTCAATCTTACCCTAATATTTTCATGTGGACTAGGACCATAAAAATAGGGACTTTTCCAAAATGCTTGTTCACCATGATTACAAGCCAAAGCATTAACCCACAAGCTCACGGCGTATCATAAAGATTAGGGTAAAGGCACATTCCTTTCCTTTTGACATAGACATTCACTCACCCAATGCAAGAAACTGAATTATCTCCTCATATTCTTTCTTATCCAAAAATAAATAAATAACTAAATAAATAAAGAAAAAGAGAACCAAATATTGGGTCAACTTAGTTGGTACACTAACTTGATAGCCATAAGCATCCCCAAATGCAAGGCTGATATGATCTCTTGTATACTTGGTTGAAGAACAGCTAGTTACCATCTTCACCTTATAAGAGCAGCTACCACTGAGCCTGGCATCCTACAACACAGATTTCACAAATTAAACCCCATCAAACACTCCACTAAATTAACAACCAAGGAAACAGGTGCCTGATCCAACCAAGGAAACACTCCACTAAATTAACAACCAAGGAAACAGGTGCCTGATCCAACCAAGGAAACACTCCACTAACCCCAAGATTTCTTCTTGACCAGTAGGAATCAAACTTAAAGCAACTTTAACGAGTAATATGTACGGTAATGTACCTGGGTTGTGTTGATCTCGAGGGATCTAAGAGGTTGTGGCAATGAAATGGCAGGCCTGGCCTGTGAGAGTGTGAATAAGAAAGCCAAGCAGAGGAAAATGAACACTACTTTGCCTTCCATCAATTTCCTTTTTTGTGCCTTTAAGGCTGCACGAAAAATTGTCAGAAAAAATGGAGTGGGTGAGCTGGTCCCGCCTGTATTAATTGGCTTGCAAGAGCTCTCTAGGAAGCAAAGGGCAAATCAGTCAATCTCCACCTGCTTCGAAGTTTTCCTTTCATGGCGGATTACAGTTGAGAGTTTTATTACACAAGCACGAAACACGAGTCCTTCATACATAAATAAAATGAAGCGAATTATCATAAGACCCTCTCCAAAAGGTTAAACTATTGGGATGTGCAATGCCCATGTTTATAAGACTCAAGGATCCCCTTCACCTTGCTTATGTGTAATTCTGTCACATTCTCCCCCATCAAATCTATCGACATTTTTTTCATAGATTAGGGCCCCCTGCCTACTCTTGGACCTTGAGCGCTTGGCGGCGGGCAACGAATTTGGATCAGGCTAGCCTATTAGGGAATGCAGTGCCCATGTTTATAAGGTTTAAGGACCTTTTCACCTTTCTGACAGGGATTCCGTCATAGAATGCTTGACTTGACTTTTAAACATCTATGATTAAATCATTTTGTCCAAAGCAACTACGCTGGCAGTAAAGATTTGTTTTAGTACACGTTTGCTGATAAATATCACCAAAAATAACTAATAAAAGGAAATAATTGAAATACCATTATTATATATATATATATATATATATATATATATATATAAGCTCTAAACGGAGATTATTGACGTGAGTTGTGTGGACTTGATGTTTCCATATGCACGTGTGCTTTCTAGATGCAAAAAAGGAGTTGACAGGTGCAGCTGTCATGCTCATATGCTACTTCGATATCACATTTCCTTGTGCATGGCCTTGATGTATCATATAGGTAGTATGTGGAACTATTATTCCTAGTATTGAGATTTCACACACCATGATGCTTTTGAGGAATTTTTGGATCTCCTGCAATCTAGTGTTGAATTATTGGAGTTGAAACTGGTAGATTATCTGTTAGATTTCTTACGGGAGTTTCTAAATATATCTCTTTTTAAAGAAAAACATTCTTAGAATGGTATGCTTAAATAATTCAAAAAACCTTAAACTTAGAGTGGTCAAGTCTTTTGCTAGCCTATGTGGTGAAGATGTGTGTTTTGGCTAGTAATCACTTATTTCCTTTTCTTTTGTTGGACTTATATGGTAGAGATATCATGAATTGCTAACTACTCCCTGTTATGTCTAGTCTATTTTGGATATTTTTTATTTTTATGCTACGAACTTGTAGAAATTGTTCAACAATCTTTAGTTTTTTTTTAATAAACCTAAATTATGTTTTTCAAAAAGATGATTAGCAATGACATTGCAAACCTTGATCATTTTAAGGTATGGTGATTGCAAGTTTTATACCACATCAATAAGTACTTCTTCACGCTAGTCTAGAAGTCTTAGAGGCCAAGGATAGAATTTTCGTTCATAGCTTATTGGTAGAATAGGCAGGGCAATGTTTCCAAAATATATATAGGACATCCAATTTGGTGTTAATAAAACAGTTGATCTCCTTTCTCTTTGAAATTTTCCTAACGTTATTTATGTGGGTTATTCAAAAATGTAATTTTTTTTTATGTAGATTATAAATTTTTACTTCTACTAAACAACCTTATTTATATAAGTGTTATAAACTAAGCTTCCTTCTTATCCATAGCTTAATAAGAGCTATGGATATACCTTTCTTAATTAACAAATAATTTATGATTTTTAGTGCATATATCCACAGAAATATAGGTAAAAAAAAAACTACTTATAATTTTTTTAACTATATCCATAAATGTTTGATTATACCTTTCTATCACACCATTTTGTTAAGAAGTGTAAAAAAATGTAAGATATACATCATATTGTCGTTATTCCCACCAATAAACTATTACTATGAACCAAACCATTAATTTTACTTAGAATCTCTTATATGTGATCTATAGGTTTCAATATATCAAATCTCATTTCATATATATCGTCATAATTACTTTATATCATCACTAATTTAGATTCATATGGAAAACATAACATGAAAGGTAGCAATGATAATGGACAAAATCAAAGTTATTGTCCTATTTTAGACAATTTACAGCCGGAACTGAGCTTCTAGAGTTTCCTTGTGCATTTAGGCAGGCAGAACGAACTTTGCCCCCATAGTTGGCAGGTTTGATGTTGATGTTAGTTAGCATAATATTGCTACAACCAATGCTTTCACTGCAACTGAGATTGATTGCCACATCTGTGCTTGATGTCCCAAAAACTCTATTGTAAGTAACATCGCTTATCCTGACTGCTGATGTCTGCTACATTAACACATGATTAAAAGGAATTGCTCCAATCACACAACAATATCTAATAAACTTGAAAACAAAGTTGTAAATTGCAGTGTGCATCCCCAGAAATAACTAAAGGTGTCAAATTAAAAAATTTGGTGGAACTTGGGTATTTGAGTCCTCGAGCCATTCAGATTTCAAGTTTATTAAGTTATGGATTCATTGAGTTCAATTTCTGCTAATATGGGTTTTGATTTTGAGATTTTCAAGTGTATGGTCAATCAAGTTTTGAATCATTTGAACTATTTCACTTGCAGTTCATTGACCTTTTTAGTGAATATAAATTGGGTAGAGAAAGGTTTCCAGTAGTTTTAGTCTAGTTATTTGGGTCTGCTCTACTTTTTCCACATCTACCAACAATAGTGGTAACTACAATATTTTTCATAAGCTCCACCAACACTCACAACAGTTTAAATGATTGTAGTTAATCATAGTTGCAGTTTTGAATCTAAAACGTTACTTAATAATTCAAACCAGATACAATGAAGAGAGGAACACATGTTGATTAAATACTTATGTTGAAGAAGTTGATAATGTGTTGAACTAACCGTGTTTTGGCACGCTGCTTGATCGATGCAGTAATATTGGTCAATAATGATAGGATTGGCAGCTCCATAAAGGTTAATGTCCTCGTAAGAAATCTTCCTGGCATATCCAGAACCTCCCTGTAAAGAGATGAAATGATAATACTCTGAAGTCAATTGATGGAATGTTAAATTAATTTGCTGCTTGTACAACTAACAGAGCATGATAATCACCTGCCATGTTTTGATCCTTGCTCCATTTGAAGATCCTCTAAAGTTGCAATTCTTGACATACACTTCTTCCACGGTGTTCATTTGGTTAGATTGCCCCAAGCTTCCGACACTGAAGACAAAAAATTTGAAGGTGAGTTTTGAAGTCACGTATTATTGACCCCCCTCCGCACCAAATCAACTGGAATACAAGAAATTCATGCCAGACCTTATTCCATGTCCTGGCCCACAATCCACATTGGTTACATAAATGAAGGAGGAACCATCATTAATGGCAACACAATCGTCACCTAGAGACATTTCAAAGAGGATTTGTTGAAAAGCCAATGCCATGGTAATCAAATGAAACTTACAGGTACATAAGAGTAAGAAACAAAATAAATTTATACCAGTTGCAATCCTAGAGAAAGATATGTGAACTCTGGTTGAGTGGCTTATGTCAATTCCATCAGTGTTGGGGCTTGTTGCAGGGGCAACTATGTAAATATTAGATATTGTCACGTCCGCGCAGCCACTAATGGATATATGAGCCCTGGGGCTATTCAAATGTCTGAGTCCACTGAGTCGAAGATTATTGCAGCCATTAAAGGACAATGCCTGAAAGAAGAAAATCACTTCTAAATAGAATAGTGGGTTCAAGTCTTATTATTACTATTATTATTGTTTTTCCTCACTTTTGGTACTGAGTTGACTGATTTATCTTGCATGCGAAAGTCATATCAGTAAACCTTAATCTTAAGTTTCTCCTAGAAGGTAAGATCTTTGGCAAACACAATTCAGTAGTAATAGTTTTAGCATACTAAGAATAAGAGCTTTAAAATGAGGATTGCAGCCAATGATTGCGATGAAATTAATGTCAATTTCCAACATGAAATATAGATTGCAGATTTACGCCAAGATTAAGGAAACCAAAGTTATCAAGATGAAGAAAGAGGATTTGAACTCACAGTAGGTCTAACATTCGAATTATGTACTCTATTCCACCAAAACTTCCCTCGACCATTAATGCGGCCAGTGCCATTGAAGGTTAATCCATTCACATCTGAGAAGTAAAGCCACTTTTGGAATTGATCGCCATTGTTACTCCATTCATTAATGCTCCTTGGCGCAACGATATCACCCATTACCTATTATCTCAGAGACAAAGGATCATTGGTCAACAGCCTTTTTTTTATTTTTGATTTACAAAGAAAATAAAATACAAACTAAATATTTTTACATGGAATTAAATTAGAAAAAGTTAAATTTCAATTGAATAAAATTGAATATTTGAATAAAATAACTCAAAAGATTATAGTATATATATATATATATTGTTTTAATCTAATCATATAATAAAAATTTTTAAATATTTGTTAAGATATTCAATAATATAAAACTGAGATGAACCCCAGGGTCGGACCCATCATGATTCGGGTCATGCTTAGTACAGTCCATATGCCAGAGCTATTCGGCCTAGTCCAGGATCTGGTGGGCATGTGGTGCTGAGCACAACATGACACTATTCATATCAAATCGTCTGACCCATTTTTACACATCTAACTAATAAAAAATGCTTAAATTGCCTTACCTGGACAATAACAGAAGTGGATTTGCATGGACCTTGAAATTTTATGGGCCTCAACATGAATTTTTTCCCTCCCGGTATATTTAGAACAGGACCAGCAATCGCCGAAGACCCACAAACGTCTCCCCACGCCCTGAGAAAAGCCTGTGCATAGAAGAAGCTCGTTTACATTTAATTTAATTTCCAAAGTCACTGTCCGAAAATATATTTGCATTACCCAGATTTTGATAAATCCCTTGACAAGCGCCGCGCATAAATAACTATTATCCCTTCCATTTAACCACACGAGCTTAGATTTCCAGTTCTAAGTTCCATAGGTGTCAAAAAAAAAAAAGAGCCCCCCCCTCTTCGTTTTATAATCCAATTGAGCCCATATGTCATGCATTTTTTTTTTATTTAGCTTTTGCGTCAATGATAGAAAATAACATACAATGTCAATTATATTAATGAGATTTGGTACAATAGTAGTATCAAAGTGTAATCTCCATAATTAATTAATTATGCATTGCAAAGAATGTTTTTTTTTAATTTATTTTTTAAAACAAAAAACAAAGTTTAGAAAGATTACTTGCCTGTGAATCATCTGTTTTTCCATCACCAATGGCTCCATATTGAACGACATCAACATAACTAGGAGAATTCTTGGCCATTGTAAATTCATCTGTCAATACATCACTAGTGACTCCATAGTCCAAACCGTCAGTGAAACTCGAACTATAATATTGGCTCAATCCAAACCGCGCGTCCCAACTTACAACGAACAGAAATAAGATTGTGACAAGGGTGTACTCCTGTGCAAACACCAAAAAAAAAAAAAAAGACATTCAGTCAGTTTCATTAAGACTACACCAATTCCCCCTGCCCCATCTTTTTCCATTGTGAAAGAGTAGGTAGAGCCAGGGCAACAAGGACGACAAGCTAGTCTACCAACCCATATGGCAGAATGATAAATCATCCAAAACATGATAGAACAAGAGGAAAACTGCAAAAATGTAGATCGAAAATCATTATTTGCATTCGTGCTAAGATACATACCATCGAGCCAAGCAGTTTGTTGAGATTATATTATGCTAGAAGCAATGGCGAATAGGCTTGTGGTTGAGAAAACAAACAATATTGGGTGCTTGTAAATGTCCATTGATTGTGTTTTATAAGGTTATACTTTAGAAAGATCAATTATTGCTAAATTGATTTGAAAAGATATTACGGATTCAATAATTTCATAACTTCCTAACATAATAAAAATGATGATAGAGAATTTAGAAATTAAATTTATTGTCATAATTATATTGTTTTCTTTTTTATTTTTTTTCCTTTCTACCACGAATAAAATTCTTATTCTATTACTTTATTTTTTTAGGTTGTCTTAATGATATGACTAGAAAAAAAATTATAACTAAAATGTTAATTATTATATTAAATATTTTTACCAAAAAGAAAGAGATTGGATTTTTAACCTATATTCTCTTATCATTTTTCTTTTTTTGTTTACGCATACAATAAGTTTTCAAATTCTACTTATCTTTTTTCTGCTTCTTTTCTCTTTTTTTAATGCATATATAAAAAATTTCCAAAAAATTCCAGATTACGCAGAAATATCCCTAAGAGTTTTCCATGAATGAAATACCACACTAATATTCACGAATATTCACGTAGAACCATTTTCCTTTTTTTAGCCTCCATATCCAAGTCAATCCCATTATATGCCCAAAAAGAGACAGGGGAGAGAATTTATCCCCTAATTGAGATAAAAAGAAACAATAAAAAAATACTAATTGAGATAAACAATACTAATTGTTCTTTTTGTCACGCTTCTTGATCTATGCAGATACTGAAGACATAAAAATTCAAAGGTGATTTCTCAAGTCATTATAATTGACTGCCATCCGCCCACTTCAACTAGATGACAAGGATTTCAGCTCAGACCTTATTCCGTGGCTCGGTTGGCAATCCACATGGGTAATATAAATGAAGGACGAACCATCATTAACGGCAGCAAAAACATCACCTACAGACATTCTAAAGACGATTTGGTGAAGAACCAATGCCATGGTAATCAAATGAAACTTACAGGTACATTAGAATAAGAGCCAAAAAAATATATACCAGATGCAATGCCGGAGTAAGGTACCTGAACTCTGCTTGAGTGGCTTATGTCAATTCCATCAGCGTCGGGGATTGATGCAGCGACAACTACGTAAATATTAGATACTGTCACGTCCTTGCAGCCACAAATGGACATACGAGCCGTTGGATCATCGAGATGGGTGAGTCCACTGAGTTGAACATTATTGCAGCTTTTAAAGGTCAATGCATGGAAAAATAAAATCACTTTAAAATATCACTAAAGTTTAGAAACCAGAAATTCAAATTTTGATAAAAATTCAAGCTGAATAATAGATCATTTTCTTTTTGGAGTGTTTTATTCTTTTTTGGGTCCCCATTTGGGGAGGAGATGCAGGATTTTTTAACACGGGGTCTCGAAAACTCTGTTGTTCCCAAAAGACCCTTGCCATTGTTCCTCCATCCACCAATGCTGAACGGTGCAACAATATCACCCCTTTACCTATTATCTCAAACACGAAGCATTGGTCAGCAACGAATGTTACCAACAAATCCACATAAAGGTATTTTGTTTTTTTAAGGTCAAAGTTAGACTGTAAAAGTCTTTGTGCCCTGCTAATAAACATGATAACTTTTTTAAAAAAAAAAATCAATTATTTTGTATCATGTTAAGTAACAATTCATTTATCTTTCATATTGTATTGTGTTATATTTAAAAATTTAGATAATAAACTCAGCACAGCCCATAGGTTCAAACAACATTAATTATACTGTATTTAGACTATTTAGACTATTTATTGAACCTTAACTTATATCGTATTAGATTAAATTTATTAAAAAAACAATGATTATTTTTTAAACTTGAGAAAAAAAATTACTTTCTATTATTAAATATTTTAACTTGATATCTAAAACAGCAAATTAATATTACAAAAGTGAAATTTTGGATTTAATAAGGAAAAGAAAATACAAACTAAATATTCTTTCAATTGAATCTAATTAAAAAAAATTAAATTGCAATTGAATAAAAATTAATATTTGAAATAAAATAATTCAAAATATTATTCAATGGTGATAAAACAATTCAAAAGATTAATGGATTGAGATAAAAAGAAACAATAAAATTTGATATATCGAATAACAATTTTTTTTTTGATAAGCCACTTCAAAATTTTTTGTAGAAATTTTTATAATAGTCTAAATATTTTTAAATTGTACAAATTAGTATGAGAATATTTTTTTTTCAATCTAATAGTATAATAAAAAAAAAATAAGCCTCTTCAAAAGTAAAAATTGTACAAATTCTCTTTTGGCATGCTAGTAATGCTTAGAACAGGTGCATTAGTCCGTGACCCGCAAACGCTTCTGAGAAAAGCCCGAACGTAAAAGTTGGTTACATCTAATTTAATTTCCAAAGGTGCATTAGCACTGATATAGGGTTGACTTCTCCATAAACATCATCTCTTTGGTCGTTTGATTTATACCAATATTAACATACTCAATCGTTAATTTTGAGTTGGATCACTGCCTGCACTCTCTTTTCTTGCAATAATAGGTTTCCCTACTCCAAGAATTTTGCAGATTGCAAGGACATTTGGCCATTGTGGTCCATTTTTAGGATGAAAAACTCCGAAAGGCTAAAACTTTTGGTGTTATTCACGCTGTAAGTGCAATGAAGGAAGATGTGTTTGGAAGGATCATAGTGCAGTCCTTTATCCTTCACTTACACGTTATTAATGAGATGCAGAAGAATGGATATAACGCACTCTTTCCAAACCCTGTAGAAATTTACCATTAGATGCAAGAGAATGACAGTAACATGATTTAAATTCAATACTTGTTGATTATAATAATAATAATAATAATATCATATTAAGAAATTGTTCAATATAAAATGAGATGTAAAAAAATTGGCAACTTAATGCAATATCTGTTTTACATTTGAAAAATTCTATCAAAACTTTTTGTTACTTTTCATGTTTGTAAGAGGTGTAGAGCATCCTATAACTATTAGGTATAAACTAGTGGCCACTAAGCTTAAAGCTCGAGAAGAGATATGGGGTTCTAAAGATTAGTGAAAAGATAAAAAGAAAAAACTAAAATGAAGGTCCATGGAAATATAAAATGGATCAGTCATATGTGTGTGTATCCATATATATATATATATATATATAATTATTTTTTGTCCACTTACGCACGTCTTCCGCCATTTTTTTCCTCGGCCATGGATTTGTCCACTTCCTTTTACTGAAAGCCCATTCACGTATCAAAATGAAACCCAAAACGACTGATCCAGCCCACCCCAAGCTGATGGACTGCGGGGGGCTACAATATTTCCCTCAATCTGCACATCATAACATTGAAATTGGACAGTACGTTACTTTTTAGATTTTAAAAAGCGGGTGTGGGGCTGATTTTTCCTAAAAATTTAATGGTAAAGTAACATGCTCTCCTTGAGTTTTAATTATTCATTTTAATTAATCATTCATTAACGAGTGAACTTTTTGTTTAATATACTTCCCTTTAATTCATTAATTTATTTCATTAAATTTGTTGTTGTCGTATCATATATCTTAAGATATAAATATGAGAAAAAAATATGAAATCATCTCAATATTTTGAAAATTAAACCAAACTGCTTGGTTAAATTAGACAATAGGTTAGTTCAACTTTATAAAAGGTAAATATGATCAAAATTAGGTCAAAAGTAGTTAAAAATTTAAAAACAAATTAGAAAAAAAGTTAGGTTTCGTTTTATTGCAACTTAAGATTGATTTATATATTTCATTTAAACTTGTAATTTAGTTAATAAAAAAATTTTAATATCAAATTAATTTTTTTTAATAATAAACTTTTAAATATAATTATTAAATTGATTTACAATCAAAATATATTGTATATATTTATCATTTTATATTATCTTTTAATTATAAATTTATTATTAAATATTAATTTAATTGGCGCAACTCTTTTATTTAATCTATTTTGATAAATTTATTGTAGTTTTATCATATATTTAAATGATAAAAAAAATGAAATATTTACATAATACTTATTAGTGTGAAACCTAAAAATAAAAACATCAAAATTTTATAACTAGGTTTACTTGAAATTGAATCTTAATAGATTTGCATGGACGGACTGATATGACAGGCTTCAACAAGAATTTTTTTCCTCTTGGAACCAAAGGGTGGGCGTGCCTGCTCCCGCTGCACACAGTGCTGCCCATGCCTTCCCAAAGTCCTTCATGTTTAAACAAAGTGTTAAATTGCCAGAACCTTTCCTTTTGAATAAAATCTCAAATTTCCTATGTTTTCTTGGTTACGGCGGCTCATTAAGCCTTACCTGGCGAGGCCCATTCTAAATTCATTTAATAGTTGATTCAAACTTGGACTTTATATTTTAATTAAGCTCGCCTAATCCCTTGAATAGGTCAAAACTCATCATTTGAAGATGTCATATTCCATGGCCCAGAAAATTTAAAACAAAAAAAAAAATTTAGAAATTTGAACTAAGTAGGTGAGACCAAAAATTAATTTGAGTAGTCTGTCCCACTAACTAAAATTTTTTTTTAAGAATTTATATTTCTATATATCTTCAAAATCTTAGATTCTAATTTGAAAAAAAAAAAAGAATACACATGAAAATTATGAAAATAAAAAATTTTATCTTTTATGGTTTAGTAAACTTTCTAATGAAAAAAAAAATATTTTCCTTTTTGAAGTCCCTAAAATCTCAAAAGAAAAATCCCCAAATTCTTCAACTCTCCGTTTTTTAGAACATTAATTAGAAGATCCTCTGTTGAAATCAGGAGTTAGACGTAAAAAAGCTTTTGATAGATGTAAGCAACATACAATGGAGTCGTCTGTGACGCCGTCTCCAACAGCACCGAACTTTGGTTACATCGACTGCACCTGCTGGTCCAGCTATGTCAGGGCTGTGATCATTTTTGCTCATCCCCAGTCCAGCTATGGACAAGACGAGAAAGATGCCAAGAATTTTCTGTACAAAAATACAATAGACAATTGGCCTTATGTGGCTTTAATTTTCCCTGGAGTAAGTGAAAAATAAAATATATATAAAAACAAATCTCCTCTTTTGTGGTCAATCGGCTCTCATCATCACTCAAAATCGAACTTATCAATGTCACAGCCTTTATGGCCGATCTCAAAGGCCGGAGGTTGGATTTTCCTCAAGTGTATAATCTCAGACAAGCTAGGGGCGGATATTAACAACGGTTCATGGGCATGGTTGAGGCTTCTATCGCTGAAGTTTTATTTCCCTCCTCTATAGTTCAGGCTCATAGTTGCAACACTCATCCTATGTAGGAGTCCATTATTCTAGTGTAAACATAGATAAAATGAGTTTTCTCATACATACTTTGAAATCTAGATAATGGCCAAATGTACTGTAACTTACCTCTATTTTCTGTACGAAAAATTGTGATTCCTACTAGAGGGGTTAGAATTAAAGGAGTGTGAAATAAATATGTTCTTTAATTACAATATTATTTGAACCCAAGGGTATTGGACTTTGAAAAATATGAAAATAAAAATAAAATAAAATAAGAGCTTACCATTCTTTTACGTTTAAGAGTTTGTCTAGTAGAAATACTAGCAATGACAACTTAGAGAATGAGAGTTTGATGTCACCATAAACTTGTTGTGTTTATAATGAAGACTTTAAGCATATATAGAAAGAAGGAAAGAGGAGATCTATTGTATATTCCAAAATTTATTAACATTCCAAAACTTGTTACATAGAGGATGTGAACAACACACCATAATCACATCAGGGCACTTTAAGATTTTCCATGCGTCAATACATTCCTTGAAAGCAATAGATTAGATATTTTGTTATTTTAGTCTTTTTTGTTTTTCTTTTTTCACTTAAAAGAGGTCATGAGTTATATAATCGAAGTAATTCTTTTCATTTTCTTCAATTTCATACTTGTTAAAAAAATAAATATATTTGAAAAAACTTATATGTTATTTTAAAAATAAGAAATTTTATTATACTTGATTATAAAATAATATTTGCTTTATACCTCAAGAATAAAAGGATTCAAATTTAAAATTTTTTAAGACCTATAAGATTATTTTTAGTAAAACTAATCATTTTTTATTATTAAAAAATATATTATTATTATTTCTATTATCCTCCTATTTAAAATGTCTATTAGTAAAAAGGTCTATTATATTTTTTTAAAAATAATCATTTTAACCTATTGCATTCAGATATTGTCTACTTAAACAACAACTATTATAAAAGATAATATTTAACATGTGTCATGTATTATTTTTTCTAATTTAATTTTATTTGCATTCATATTATATATATAGTTTTTCCTCATTTTTTATAACAATATTTTTTTCTTTAAGAAGTCTTTTTAAATCTTTATTAGTTGATAATTATGTATAATCACCTTTTAATTATCGAGTTGTTCATTCTTAAAGAAGGACTAAATTTATGCTAGTATTCAAAAGTCCATTGTGTATGCAAGGGTGCCACAGACTTGTAACTCTTATTTTAAATTGTAAAAAATATTCTTAAAGGTTAAATCTCTTGTTTTCAATACTTATACAGGGATTAACTCAACTCAAACAAACTAAAGATGTGCCCCCCTTATTAATTTTCCTTGTCACCTATAATTACGAGAGATTTAATTGTAATTAAAATACCATTATAGCAATTAATTTGTGATTTTTTATTATTATTGTTATTATTATATAACTATTATATATGGAAAATACTAAATTGCAATTAATATAAACACAAATAGTCCAACGAGAATTTATTGTTTCTCTTCTTTCATTTATTTTTTCACATAATTTATTTCATATTTTATCAATTTTGTTAAAATATAATATATTATTTATATCTTAAGTTTTACCACACAATTGAATTTATTAAGTTAAATTGTTTATTAATATGATATAAATAATATGTATCTTAGACATCACCCATAAATTCAAATTTACAAACTAAATAATTTCTTAACTATATTATTAAAAAGAAAAAAAAGTATATAATTTAAACACTAATCATTTTAATTATCTTAACCATCTTGATTAATCAAAATAAAATGCATTCTTTATTTGTATAACAAGAAAATATAAAGCCCATTTAGATAATTTCAAAGACTTGTGTAAAAAAAGTGAAAATATACTAATTTTTCAATGATTATGTTCAAGTGTTTCAAAGGAAAATAATTCTCAAAATTGCAAATATATATCTTTCCAATTTCAATTTATTTAGATTAAGAGATACAAGGAAATGGGGATTTGTAAAAGCTAGTTACTCAAAAATTACAAAATACAAAACTTCACTAGGATAAGAAAAATAATATTGAGAAGCATCACATGCCTAATGATGTTATATGCATATTTGAATTGTCAGTATTTTTAAAAAAGTAGTCTCCTGAACTTTGTCTTAACTTTAAAGTTGAAAGTTCTTATATAGATACCCATTATATTTATTTAAGGGTCCAAAAAAATAAATAATAAGACTTTCTTTCTCCTTCACTTATCCGTGGAACCTAATATCTAACAATTTAAGTTGAAACATAATTTTTTTTTCAATTTTAATAACAATATAAATCTTAACATGAAAATTTATAACCACTTGTTAGATTATTTATTTAAAATAATATTATTAAATATTAATTTCAAATTTAAAATTGATTAATTTTATAAAAATACTATAATAAGTGATATACCTAAATTGATAGTCAATGGTGTAACTAAAATGTTTGTCTTAATTTAAATACTAATTTCTCTCTTCTCACATTTTTTGTAATCTCTCTCCCTAAAATAAAGTTTTTATGTATGTTAAAAAGTGAGAGGACTAAAGATATATATATATATAATTTTGTAATTTAAATTAGATATATTCATTAATACATGAAATTATAGTTTTAATAGTGAAATAACATATAAAATGATTGATACTAATCAGACCATAATATGATTGATTCCTTAATAAGAATATTATTCTAGAATATTCTTACACAATTAATTAAAAATATTCTAATATTCTTTTACTTAACCCTAAGTATAATTTATCAATTATTATGCATAAATGACAAAAGCAATTCTTACAATTCCATGATAATGTCATAATATAATAAAATTCCAATTTTGAGTTATGATGGTTTTCATGCAAAACACTTCCTTTCATATATTACAACACTTTAAATTTACCATATACATTACAAAAGACATATGATTTTATAATAGTTCACAATAATGTCTTGTAAAGACTTTTCTGTTAATTTTAAATAATAATATATATGCAATTATAAAATAACAAGATTTAAATAATAAATGTCATCAACATATTATTAAACTCAAAGCATCAGTATAATCATAAATCATCATTATCACAACCAAATCTCATATCAAAAAATATATCCTCTAAATAACTTTAGTTATAAACTTTTCATCAAGGAATCTACCATTATGAAATCTGTACTAATGTGCTCAATAGACACATTTTGTTTCTAAATTTCCTTCTTAATAATAAAATACTTCAATTCTATATGTTTGACTTTAAAGCATATTACAAACTCTACTTTTATGGTGTATAAAGTAATGACAGATTTCTTTACACTTTCCTATGATATTACTCTTTAACTAACAATAACAAATAGCCCAAAATAGACTTTTTATTATCCTGACACCTAATAAAATTTGAATTTAAATATTTAATTACTTCTAAATAATTAAATTTTCTGTATATGAATATATAATTTTTAGTTCCTTATAAGTACTGCATCACCTTTTTTATAGTTTTCCAATAATTTATTTTAAAATTACATTGATATTTAATCTAGTATAAGTTTATAGATACATTAGATTACCAACAATAAGGACATACGAAATAAATACTATTTCCTTTTATTTTACATCATTTTGGAATATTGCATAAGAGTAAATTTGTCACCCTTTTATACAAAAATAAATCCAGGTGAACTCTTATTCATATTGAATTTCTCAATAATCTTCTCATTTTAGTTCTTCTAAAACAATCCTAACAATTTTTTTGATCTATTATAAAATATTTCTATTTGTATTACATAGAATATCTTTCCAATATCTTTTATTTCAAAATTCTTTGAGAGAAAATTTTTAATCTCACATTATATACTTAAATTATTAGTAACATGAAAAATATTGTCAACATATAGAATTAAAAAGATAAGCTTATTTCAATTGATCTTTTGGTAAATACATTGATCAATAGTAATTTTTCTTAAACCCAAAAAATGTAATGATATCTTTAAACTTAATATATTACTATCAGAAAGTTTGTTTTAGTTCATATATTGACCTTTTAAATTTACATACCATTTGATTTTTATCTTTTATAGAAAAACCTTCAAATTGGTTCATGTAAACTTTTTTTTTTTTCAAGATATCTATTATGAAAGGCAATTTTTACATCATTCTAATGTAACTTTAAGTTATATTGAACTTTAAGTCTATATATCATTTAATGAATCTTTTTTTGAAATTGAAAACAATATCTTTGTATCATCAATGTCATCTTTTTAAGTATAACCATTAATAACAAGTTTATCATTATATTGTTTAATAATGCCACATAAGTTACATTTAGTTTTAAAGGCTCATTTACAACTAACTCTTTTGTATCCTTTTGACAATTTAACAAGATCTCAAACATTGTCTCTTTATTAATATTTTAACTTATCTTTCATGGCATCAATCTATTTAATAGATTTAATATCTTTTATGGCTTGTAAAAATGAAATTAGATACTTATTTATTTTAATATCAAAATCTAACTCTTGTAAATAAATCACATAATCATTTGAAATAGTTGATCTCCTTTCTCTTTGAAAATTTTTTAATGTTATTTATGTGGATTGTTCAAAAATGTAATTTCTTTTTATGTGGATCATAAATTTTTACTTTTACTAAACAACCTTATTTATATAGGTGTTATAAACTAAGCATCCTTCTTATCCATAACTTGATAAGAGCTATGCATATACTTTTCTTAATTAACAAATAATTTATGACTTTTAGTGCATATATCCACAAAGATATAGGTAAAGAAAAATTACCTATCATTTTTTTAACATGCATTTTACTTAGTTATCCTTTTTCTATTTCTTTTTTTTTTATTTAATGTATATAGAGCAAATTTCCAAATTCTACTTAGTGAAAATTCCAAGTAGCCCCACATCTCACTAGAGTAATCCAGAACCAAAGCCAAAAACAGATTACGTATACAAGTAACAATGACCCTAACTTAGGTATTCCTGACTGCTAATGTCTACTACATTAACACATGATTAAAAGGAATTGTTCAAGTCACACAACAATATATAATAAACTTAAAAACAAAGTTGTAAATTGTAGTGTGAATCCTGAGAAATAACTAGAAGTGTCAAATTAAGAAATTTGGTGGAATTTGGGTATTTAAGGCCTTGAGCCATTCAGAATTCAAGTTTATTAAGTTATGGATTCATTAAGTTCAGTTTCAGCTAATATAGGTTTTGATTTCGAGATTTTCAAGGGTATGGTCAATTAGGTTTTGAATCATTTTAGTTGTTTCACTTACAGTTCATTGACCTTTTTAGTGAATAAAAATGGGTAGAGAAAGGTTTCCGGTAGTTTAGTCTAGTTATTTGGGTCTACTCTACTTTTTCCACATCTACCAACAATAGTGGTAACTACAATATTTTTCATAACCTGCACCTACACTCGTAGCAGTTTAAACGATTGCAGTTAATCATAGTTGCAATTTTGAATCTAAAACGTTACTTAATAGTTCAAACCAAATACAATGAAGAGAGGAACACATGTTGATTAAATAGTTATGTTGAAGAAGTTGATAATATGTTGAACTAACCGTATCTTGGCACGTTGCTTGATCGATGCAGTAATATTGGTCAATAATGATAGGATTGGCAATTTCATAGAAGTTAATGTCACATAATCATTTGAAATAGTTGATTTCCTTGATCTTTGAAATTTTCATAACGTTATTTATATGGATTGTTCAAAAATGTAATTTCTTTTTATGTGCAAAAATGTAGATCGAAAATCATTATTTACAATTTGTGCTTAGATACATACCATCGAGACAAGCAGTTTGCCTAAATTATATTATGATACAAGTAATGGCGAATAAGCTTGTGGCTAGAAAACAAACAATATTGGGTGGTTTTCATTGTCCACTTGTTTTGTTTTTATAAGGTTATACCTTAGAAAGATCAATTATTGCTAAATTGATTTGAAAAGATATTATAGATTCAGTAATTTCATAGCTTCCTAACATAATAGGGAAGATGGTTGAGAATGAAGGGATTAAACTTATTGTCATAACTATGTTGTTCCCTTTTTTATACATTTTTTTTCTTTCTCCCATGAGTAAAATTCTTTGGGACATGTTCATTATGATTAAGAACCTAGAAAAATATTTAGACTATAGGAGATTGTGAACCACTATTCTATTACTTTATTTTTTGTTTTTTAGGTTGTCCCAATGATATGGCTTAGGGAAAAAAAAAAACCTTTTAACTAGAATATTAATCATCGTATTGAATATCTTTACCAAACAAGAAGAGAGTGGATTTTTAACCTACGTTCTCCATATGTTATGTTATTAATAACTATCCTTTTTCTTTTTCTTTTTTGTTTACGCATATAGCAAGCTTCCAAATTCTACTTAGCTATCCTTTTTTTGTTTCCTTTTTTCTTTAACGCATATAGAGAAAATTTCCAAATTCTACATAGCAAAAATTCTAAGTAGCCCCACTTCTCACCTGAGTAATTTAGAACCAAAGTCAAAGACAGATTACATATACAAGCAGAAATGACCCCAACTTAGGTATTCCTGACTGCTGATGTCTGCTACATTAACACATGATTAAAAGGAATTCCTCCAATCACATAACAATATATAATAGACTTAAAAACAAAGTTGTAAATTAAAGTGTGCATCCCCAAAAATAACTAAAGATGTCAAATTAACAAATTTTGTGGAATAGCCTCCAGCCATTCAGATTTCAAGTTTATTAAGTTATGGATTCATTCAGTTCAATTTTAGTTAATCTGGGTTTTGATTTCGAGATTTTCAAAGGTATGGTCAATTAGGTTTTGAATTGTTTCAAATGTTTCACTTGTAGTTTTATGACCTTTTTGGTGAATATAAATTGGGTAGATAAAGGTTTTGGGTAGTTTTAGTCTGGTTATTTGTGTTTGCTCTACTTTTCTCATATCTACCAACAACAGTGGTAACTGCAATATTTTTCATAAGCTACACCTACACTCACAGTAGTTTAAACGATTGCAGTTAATCATAGTTACAGTTTTGAATCTAAAACGTTACTTAATAGTTCAAACCAGATACAATGAAGATAGGAACACATGTTGATTAAATACTTATGTTGGAGAAGTTGATAATATGTTGAACTAACCATGTTTTGGCATGCTGCTTGATTGATGTAGTAATATTGGTCAATAATGATAGGATTGGCAACTCCATAAAGGTTAATGTCACATAATCATTTGAAATAGTTGATCTCCTTTTCCTTTGAAATTTTCTTAACGTTATTTATATGAATTGTTCAAAAATTTAATTTCTTTTTATATGCAAAAATGTAGATTGAAAATCATTATTTACAATTTGTGCTTAGATACATACCATCGAGACAAATTCCAAGTAGCCCCACTTCTCACTGGAGTAATCTAGAACCAAAGCCAAAGATAGATTACGTATACAAGCAGAAATGACCCCAGCTTGGGTATTCCTGACTTTTGATGTCTACTACATTAACACATGATTAAAAGGAATTGCTCCAATCACACAACAATATATAATAGACTTAAAAACAAAGTTATCAATTACAGTGTGCATTCCCAGAAATAACTAGAGGTGTCAAATAAACAAATCTGGTGGAACTTGGGTATTTGAGGCCTCAAGCCATTTAGATTTCATGTTTGTTAAGTTATGGATTCATTGAGTTTAGTTTCGGCTAATCTAGGTTTTGATTTTGAGATTTTCAAGTGTATGGTCAATCAAGTTTTCAATTATTTGAGTTGTTTCACTAGCAATATATTGACCATTTTGGTGAATATAAATTGGGTAAAGTAAGGTTTCCGGTAGTTTTAGTCCAATTATTTGGGTATGCTTTACTTTTTCCACATCTAGCAACAACAATGGTAACTTCAATATTTTTAATAAGCTGCACCTACACTCTCAACAGTTTAAATGATTGTAGTTAATCATAATTGCTGTTTTGAATCTAAAATGTTACTTAATAGTTCAAACCAGATACAATGAAGAGTGGAACGCATGATGATTAAATAGTTATGTTGGAGAAGTTGATAATGTGTTAAACTAACCGTGTTTTGGCATGCTGCTTGATCGATGCAATAATATTGGTCAATAATGATAGGATTGGCGGCTACGTGAAGGTTAATGTCACATAATCATTTGAAATAGTTGATCTCATTTCTTTTTGAAATTTTCTTAACATTATTTTTGTGGATTGTTCAAAAATGTAATTTCTTTGTATGTGGATTATAAATTTTTACTTTTACTAAACAACCCTATTTATATTGGTGTTATAAACTAAGCTTCCTTCTTATCCATAGCTTAATAAGGGTTGTGTACATACCTTTCTTAATTAACAAATAATTTATGATTTTTAGTGCATATATCCATAGAGATATATAGGTAAAGAAAAACTACCTATCATTTTTTTAACCATATCTATAAATATTTGATTATACCTTTTTATCACACCATTTTGTTATGAAGTGCAAGAAAATGTAAGATATACATCATATTGCCATTATTTCCACCAACTATTACTATGAACCAAACCATTATTTTTACTAAGAATCTCTTATATGTGATCTCTAGGTTTCAATATAACAAATCTTATTTCATATACATCGTCATAATTACTTTATATCATCGCTCATCTAGATTCATATGGAAAAGATAACATGAGAGGTAGCAATCCATGATAATGGACAAAATCAAAGTTATTGTCCTATTTTAGGCAATTTACAGCTGGAACTGAGCTTCTAGAACTTGTGCATTTAGGTAATAATATTACTACAACCAATGCTTTCACTGTAACTGAGATTGATTGCCATATCTGTGCTTGATGTCCCATAAACTCTATTGTAAGTAACATCGCTTATCTTGATTGCTGATGTCTACTGCATTAACACATGATTAAAAGGAATTGCTCCAATCACACAACAATATATAATAGACTTAAAAACAAAATTGTAAATTGCAGTGTGCATCCCCAGAAATAACTAGAGGTATCAAATTACCAAATCTAGTGGAACTTGGATATTTGAGGCCTCGAGCCATTCAGATTTCAAGTATATTAAGTTATGGATTCATTGAGTTCAGATTCGACTAATCTGTTTTGATTTTGGGATTTTCAAGTGTATGGTCAATCAGGTTTTGAATTAGTTTAGCTGTTTCACTTGCAGTTGATTGTCCTTTTTAGTGAATATAAATTGGGTAGAGAAAGGTTTTTGGTAGTTTTAGTCCAATTATTTGGGTATGCTCTATTTTTTCCACATCTACCAACAACAGTGTTAACTGCAATAATTTTCATAAGCTACACCTACACTCGCAGTAGTTTAAACGATTGCAGTTAATCATAGTTGCAGTTTTAAATCTAAAACGTTACTTAATAGTTCAAGTCAGATACAATGAAGAGAGGAACACATGTTGATTAAATAGTGATCTTCGAGAAGTTGATAATGTGTTGAACTAATCATGTTTTGGCACGCTACTTGATCGATGCAGTAATATTGGTCAATAATGATAGGATTGGCAGCTTTATAAAGGTTAATGCCACATAATCATCTGAAATAGTTAATCTCCTTTCACTTTGAAATTTTCTTAATGTTATTTATGTGGATTTTTTAAAAATGTAATTTCATTTTATGTGCAAAAATGTAGATCAAAAATCATTATTTATAATTTGTGCTTAGATATATACCATCGAGATAAGTAGTTTGTGTAGATTATATTATGATAAAAGTAATGGCAAATAGGCTTGTGGCTGAGAAAACAAACAATATTGGGTGGTTGACAATGTCCATTGGTTATGTTTTTATAGGGTTATACCTTAGAAAGTTCAATTACTGCTAAATTGATTTGAAAATATATTGTTGATTCAGTAATTTCATAACTTCCTAACATAATAGGGAAGATGGTCGAGAATCAAGGGTTAAACTTATTGCCATAACTATGTTGTTCCCTTTTTTATGCTTTTTTTTTCCTTCTCCCACGAGTAAAATTCTTTGTGACATGTTCATTATGATTAAGAACTTAGAAAAATGTTAAGACTATAGGAGACTGTTAACTACTATTCTATTACTTTATTTTTTGTTTTTTAGGTTGTCCCAATGTTATGGCTTAGAAAAAAAAAACTATAACTGGAATATTAATCATCGTATTGAATATCTTTACCAAAAAAGAAGAGATTGGATTTTTAGCCTATGTTCTCCATATGTTATGTTATTAATAACTATCCTTTTTCTTTTTCTTTTTTTTTTCTTTTTTGTTTAAGCATATAGCAAGGTTCCAAATTCTAATTAGCTATCCTTTTTCTGTTTTTTTTTTTTTTTTAATGCATATAGAGCAAATTTCCAAATTCTACTTAGCAAAAATTCCAAGTAGCCCCACTTCTCACTGGAGTAATCCAGAACCAAAGCCAAAAATAGATTACGTATACAAGCATAAATGACCCCAACTTGGGCATTTATGACTTCTGATGTCTACTACATTAACACATGATTAAAATGAATTGCTCAAGTCACACAACAATATATAATAGACTTAAAAACAAAGTTGTAAATTGTAGTGTGCATCCCTAGAAATAACTAGAGGTGTCAAATTAACAATTCTTATGGAACTTGGGTATTTGAGGCCTCAAGACATTCAGATTTCAAGTTTATTAAGTTATGGATTCATTGAGTTCAATTTCAGCTAATTTAGGTTTTGATTTTGAGTTTTTCAAGTGTATGGTCAATCAGGTTTTGAATCGTTTCAGCTATTTCACTAGCAATATATTGACCATTTTAGTGAATATAAATTGGGTAGAGTAAGGTTTCCGGTAGTTTTAGTCTAGTTATTTGGTTTGCTCTACTTTTTCAATATTTAGCAACAACAATGGTAACTGCAATATTTTTAATAAACTGCACCTACACTCTCAACAGTTTAAACGATTGCAGTTAATCATAATTACAGTTTTGAATCTAAAACGTTACTTAATAGTTCAAACTAGATACAATGAAGAGAGGAACACATGATGATTAATAGTTATGTTGGAGAAGTTGATAATGTGTTGAACTTACTGTGTTTTGGCACGCTGCTTGATCGATGCAGTAATATTGGTCAATAATGATAGGATTGGCGGCTACGTGAAGGTTAATGTCACATAATCATTTGAAATAGTTGGTCGCCTTTCTCTTTGAAAATTTTTTAACGTTATTTATGTGGATTGTTCAAAAATGTAATTTCTTTTTATGTGCAAAAATGTAGATTAAAAATCATTATTTACAATTTGTGCTTAGATACATACCATCGAGACTATCGAGACAAGCAGTTTGCCTAGATTATATTATGATAAAAGCAATGGTGAATAGGCTTGTGGTTGAGAAAACAAACAATATTGGGTGGTTGATAATGTCCACTGGTTGTGTTTTTATAGGGTTATACCTCAGAAAGATCAATTACTACTAAATTGATTTGAAAATATATTGCAGATTCAGTAATTTCATAACTTCCTAACATAATAGCGAAGATGGTCGAGAATCAAGGGATTAAACTTATTGTCATAACTATGTTGTTCCCTTTTTTATACTTTTTTTTCTTTCTCCCATGAGTAAAATTCTTTGTGACATATTCTTTATGATTAAGAACTTAGAAAAATGTTAAGACTATGGAAGACTATTAACCACTATTCTATTACTTTATTTTTTGTTTTTTAGGTTGTCCCAATGATATGGCTTAGGAAAAAACAAATACCTATAACTGGAATATTAATCATCGTATTATATATCTTTACCTAAAAAGAAGAGATCGGATTTTTAGCCTACGTTCTCCATATGTTATGTTATTAATAACTATCCTTTTTCTTTTTCTTTTTCTTTTTTGTTTAAGCATATAGCAAGCTTCCAACTTCTACTTAGCTATCCTTTTTCTGTTTCTTTTTTTTTTTTTAAGGCATATAGAGCAAATTTCCAAATTCTACTTAGTGAAAATTCCAAGTAGCCCTACTTCTCGCTAGAGTAATCCAGAACCAAAGCAAAAAACAGATTATGTATGCAAGCAGAAATGACCACAACTTGGCTATTCTTGACTGCTGATGTTTACTACAATAACACATGATTAAAAGGAATTGTTCAAGTCACACAACAATATATAATAGACTTAAAAACAAAGTTGTAAATTACAGTGTGCATCCCTAGAAATAACTAGAGGTGTCAAATTAACAAATCTGGTGGAACTTGGGTATTAGAGGGGTCGAGCCATTTAGATTTCAAGATTATTAAGTTTTAAATTCATTAAGTTTAGTTTCAGCTAATTTAGGTTTTGATTTTGAGATTTTCAAGTGTATGGTCAACCAGGTTTTGAATTGTTTTAGCTGTTTCACTAGCAATATTGACCTTTTTAGTGAATATAAATTGGGTAGAGAAAGGTTTTTGGTAGTTTTAGTCCAGTTATTTGGGTCTGCTCTACTTTTTCCACATCTACCAATAACAGTGGTAACTACAATATTTTTCATAAGTTGCACCTACACTCACAGCAGTTTAAACGATTGCAGTTAATCATAATTGCAGTTTTAAATCTAAAACGTTACTTAATAGTTCAAACCAGATACAATGAAGAGAGGAACATATGTTGATTAAATAGTTATCTTGGAGATGTTGATAATGTGTTGAACTAACCATGTTTTGGCATGCTGCTTGATTGATGCAGTAATATTGGTCAATAATGATAGGATTGGTAGCTCTATAAAGGTTAATGTCACATAATCATTTGAAATAGTTGACCTCTATTTTCTTTGAAATTTTCTTAACATTATTTATGTGGATTGTTCAAAAATATAATTTCTTTTTATATGGATGATAAATTTTTACTTCTACTAAACAACCGTATTTATATTGGTGTTATAAACTAAGCTTCCTCCTTATCCTCATTTTAATAAGAGTAGTGCATATACCTTTCTTAATTAATAAATAATTTATGATTTTTAATGCATATATCCATAAAGATATTGGTAAAGAAAAACTACCTATCATTTTTTTAACCATATCCATAAATATTTGATTATATCTTTCTATAACAACATTTTGTTAAGGAGTGCAAGAAAATGTAAGATATATATCATATTGCTGTTATTTCCACCACTAAACTATTACTATGAACCAAACCATTATTTTTACTAAGAATCTCTTATATATGATCTCTAGGTTTTAATATTCCAAATCTCATTTCATATATATCGTCATAATTACTTTATATCATCGCTCATCTAGATTCATATGGAAAAGATAACATGAGAGGTAGCAATCCATAATAATGTACAAAATCAAAGTTATTGTCCTATTTTAGGCAATTTACAGCCAGAACTAAGTTTCTAGAGCTACCATGTTAATTTAGGTAGGCAGCGCGAACTTTGCCCCTATAGTTGGCAGGTTTGACGTTGATGTTAGTTAGCATAATATTGTTGTAACCAATGCTTTCACTACAACTAAGGTTAATTGCCACATCTATGCTTGATGTCCCATAAACTTTACTGTAAGTAACATCGCTTTTCCTGACTGTTGATGTCTGTTACATTAACACATGATTAAAAGGAATTGCTCTAATCACACAACAATATATAATAGACTTAAAAACAAAGTTGTAAATTACAGTGTGCATCCCTAGAAATAACTAAAGGTGTCAAATTAACAAATCTAGTGGAACTTGGGTATTTGAGGCCTCGAGCCATTTAGATTTCAAGTTTATTAAGTTATGGATTCATTGAGTTCAGTTTTGGCTAATCTGAGTTTTGATTTTGAGATTTTTAAGTGTATGGTCAATCAGGTTTTGAATCGTTTCAGCTGTTTCACTTGCAGTTTATTGACCTTTTTAATGAATATAAATTGGGTAGAGAAAGGTTTCCGATAGTTGTAGTCTAGTTATTTGGGTTTGCTATACTTTTTCCACATCTACCAACAACAGTGTTAACTGCAATATTTTTCATAAGCTGCACCTACACTTGCAACAATTTAAACGATTACAGTTAATCATAGTTGCAGTTTTAAATCTAAAACATTACATAATAGTTCAAACTAGATACAATGAAGAGAGGAACACATGTTGATTAAATAGTTATCTTAGAGAAGTTGATAATGTGTTGAACTAACCATGTTTTGGCACGCTGCTTGATCGATGTAGTAATATTGGTCAATAATGATAGGATTGGCAGCTCCATAAAGGTTAATGTCACATAATCATTTGAAATAGTTAACCTCCATTTTCTTTGAAATTTTCTTAATGTTATTTATGTGGATTGTTCAAAAATATAATTTCTTTTTATATGGATTATAAATTTTTACTTCTACTAAACAACCGTATTTATATTGGTGTTATAAACTAAGCTTCCTCCTTATCCTCAGTTTAATAAAAGTAGTGCATATACCTTTCTTAATTAACAAATAATTTATGATTTTTAGTGCATATATCCACAGAGATATTGGTAAAGAAAAACTACCTATCATTTTTTTAACCATATCCATAAATATTTGATTATACCTATCTATCACAATATTTTGTTAAGGAGTACAAGAAAATGTAAGATATATATCATATTGCTGTTATTTCCACTAATAAACTATTACTATGAACCAAACCATTATTTTTTTACTAAGAATCTCTTATATATGATCTCTAGGTTTTAATATACCAATTCTCATTTCATATTTATTGTCATAATTACTTTATATCATCGCTCATCTAGATTCATATGGAAAAGATAACATGAGAGGTAGCAATCCATAATAATGTACAAAATCAAAGTTATTGTCCTATTTTAAACAATTTACAGCCAGAACTAAGTTTCTAGAGCTACCATGTGCATTTAGGCAGGCAGCACGAACTTTGCCGTTATAGTTGGTAGGTTTGATGTTGATGTTAGTTAGCATAATATTATTGTAACCAATGCTTTCACTTTAACTAAGATTGATTGCCATATCTATGCTTGATGTCCCATAAACTCTATTGTAAGTAACATCGCTTATCCTGACTATTGATGTCTGCAACACATGATTAAAAGGAATTGCTCCAATCACACAACAATATATAATAGACTTAAAAACAAAGTTGTAAATTGTAGTGTGCATCCACAAAAATAACTAAAGGTGTCAAATTAACAAATCTGGTGGAACTTGGGTATTTGAGGCCTCAAGCCATTTAGATTTCAAGTTTATTAAGTTATGGATTCATTGAGTTCAATTTTGGCTAATCTAGGTTTTGATTTCGAGATTTTCAATGTATGGTCAATCAGGTTTTGAATCGTTTTAGCTGTTTCACTTGCAGTTTATTGACCTTTTTAGTGAATATAAATTGGGTAGAGAAAGGTTTCCAGTAGTTTTAGTCTAGTTATTTGGGTCTGCTCTACTTTTTCCACATCTACTAACAACAGTGGTAACTGCAATATTTTTCATAAGCTGCACCTACACTCACAGCAGTTTAAATGATTGCAGTTAATCATAGTTGCAGTTTTAAATCTAAAACGTTACTTAATAGTTCAAACCAAATACAATGAAGAGAGGAACACATGTTGATTAAATAGTTATCTTGGAGAAATTGATAATGTGTTGAACTAACCGTGTTTTGGCACGCTGCTTGATCGATGCAATAATATTGGTCAATAATAATAGGATTGGCAGCTACATAAAGGTTAATGCCACATAATCATTTGAAATAGTTGATCTCCTTTTTCTTTGAAATTTTCTTAAGGTTATTTATGTGGATTGTTCAAAAATGTAATTTCATTTTATGTGCAAAAATGTAGATTGAAAATCATTATTTACAATTTGTACTTAGATACATATCATCAAGACAAGCAGTTTGCCTATATTATATTATGATAGAAGCAATGGTGATTAGGCTTGTGGCTGAGAAAACAAACAATATTGGGTGGTTTTCAATGTCCACTAATTGTGTTTTTATAAGGTTATACCTTAGAAAGACCAATTACTATTAAATTGATTTGAAAAGATATTGTAGATTCAGTAATTTCATAACTTCCTAACATAATAGGGAAGATGATCCACAATCAAAGGATTAAACTTATTGCCATAATTATACTGTCCCCTTTTTTATACTTTTTTTTTTCTTTTTCCCACAAGTAAAATTCTTTGGGACATGTTCATTATGATTAAAAACCTAGAAAAATGTTAAGATTATGGGAGATTATTAACCACTATTCTATTACTTTATTTTTTATTTTTTAGGTTGTCCCAATGATATGGCTTAAGAAAAAAAAAACTGTAACTAGAATATTAATCATCATATTGAATATCTTTACCAAAAAAAAAAAGATCAAATTTTTAACTTGCGTTCTTTATATGTTATGTTATTAATAAATATCTTTTTTCTTTTTCTTTTTTTTTTCTCTTTTGTTTACGCATATAGCAAACTTCCAAAATTTACTTAGCTATCCTTTTTCTTTTTTCTTTTTTAAGGCATATGGAGCAAATTTCCAAATTCTACTTAGGAAAAATTCCAAGTAGCCCCACTTCTCACCAGAGTAATCCAAAATCAAAGTCAAAGAGTATACAAACAGAAATGACCCCAAGAGTTTTCCATGAATGAAATACCACTTCAGTGTTCACATAGAGCCACTTTTTTTTTAAGCCTCCATATCCAAGTCAATCCCATTATATGCCCAAAAAGAGAAAAAGGTGAGAGTTTATCCTCTAATTAAGCCGAAAGAAATCCGAGATACAATAGTCTTCTCCTCCAAACGAAATAAGTCTACTTTGTCTGAAAAAAAAAAAAAAAAAAACACGAAAAGAGAGGCTTTGTAGGTTCCATAAACTCTATTGTAACTAACATCGCTCACCCTAGCAGCTGATGTCTGCCCCATTAACACATAATTAAAATGAATTGCTCCAATCACACAACAACAATATACAATAGACGTAACAGTACTGTTGTAAATTGCAGTATTCAACCCCACAAATAACTAGAGGTGGCATAGCCACAGATCTGGTCAAATTTCGGTATTTCAGGCCTCAAAGTCATTTGAATTTGAAGTTTTTTAAATTTTGGATTCATTGAGTTTGGTTTCAGCTAATTTGGGTTTTGATTTCAAAGGCATTTGAAGTTTAGGGACAATCTAGTTTCAAATCATTTTAAGGTTCAGTTATTTCGTTTTTCGGTGTTTCAGCAATCATTGACTTTTTCAATTAATATGGTTTGCCTAGAGATATGTTTCGAGTAGGTTCAGTTGGGTTTTTCCGGTCTGGTCTACTGTTGCCACATCTATCAACAACATTGGTCACTGCAATATTTCATAAACAGCAACTAAGTTCGTAGCAATTTGAACTACTGTAGTTAATTATAATTCAAGTGTTGGATCTAAAATGTTACTCAAAAAGTTCAAACCAGATACAATGAAGAAAAATACATATGCTGATTAAATAGTTAGGTTGGAGAAGTAAATAATGTGTTGGACTGACCTTGTTTTGGCACGCTTCTTGATCTATGCAGATACTGAAGACATAAAAATTCGAAGGTGAGTTCTGAAGTCATTATAATTGACTGCCATCTGCGCACTTCAACTAGATGACAAGGATTTCAGCTCAGAACTTATTCCATGCCCCGGTTGGCAATCCACATGGGTTATATAAATGAAGGACGAACCATCATTAACGGCAGCAAAAACATCACCTACAGACATTTTACAGACGATTTGGTGAAGAACCAATGCCAAGGTAATCAAATGAAACTTACAGGTACATTAGAATAAGAGCCAAATAAATATATACCAGATGCAATGCCGGACCAAGGTAACTGAACTCTGCTTGAGTGGCTTATGTCAATTCCATCAGCGTTGGGGATTGATGCAGCGACAACTATGTAAATATTAGATACTGTCACGTCCTTGCAGCCACAAATGGACAGACGAGCCGTTGGACCATTGACATGGGTGAGTCCACTGAGTTGAACATTATTGCAGCTTTTAGAGGTCAATGCCTGGAAAAATAAAATCACTTCAAAATATCACTAAAGTTTAGAAACTAGAAATTCCAATTTTGATAAAAATTCAAGCTGAATAATAGATGATTTTCTTTTTGAGTTTTTTTTGCTTTTTTGGGTCGCCATTTGGGGAGGAGAAGCAGGATTTTTTAACACGGGGTCTCAAAAACTTTGTTGTTCCCAAAAGACCAAAACTTTGTCCCAACTCTGTCAATCAGTAGTGGGTTCCAGAAATATTTCACCTCACAGTAAGTCTACTTTTCAAATTATTTTCTTCTTTGCGCCAAAACTTCCCTCAGACCATCAATGCGGCCGGTGCCATTCAAGGTTAATCCATCCACATATGAGAAGAAAAGCCAACGTTTGAAATTGCTTGCCATTGTTCCTCCATCCAACAATGCTGAACGGTGCAACAATATCACCCCTTACCTATTATCTCAAACACGAAGCATTGGTCAGCAGCGAATGTTACCAGCAAATCCACATAAGGTGTTTTGTTTGTTTTAAAAGTTAAACTGTAAAAGTCTTCGTGCCGTGCTAATAACATGATAACTTTTGTTTTTCAAAAAAAAAATCAGTTATTTTGTATCATGTTAAGATTCATTTATCTTTCATATTGTATAGTGTTATGCTTAAAAATTTAGATAATAAACTCGGCACAGCCCATAGACTCCAACAACATTAACTTGTATTATATATATGAGCTATGTTATACTATACTTAGACTATTTAGACTATTTATTGAACCTTAACTTCTATCGTATTAGATCAAATTTATTAAAAAAATAATGATTATTTTTTAAACTTGAGAAAAATTTTCTTTTCTATTATTAAATATTTTAACTTGATATCTAAAACAGCAAATTAATATTACAAAAGTGAAATTTTGGATTTAATAAAGAAAAGAAAATACAAACTAAATATTCTTTCAATTGAATCTAATTAAGAAAAATTAAATTGCAATTGAATAAAAATTAATATTTGAAATAAAATAATTCAAAAGATTATTCAATGGTGATAAAACAATTCAAAAAATTAATGGATTGAGAAAAAAAAAACAATAAAACTTGATATATCCAATAACAATTTTTTTTTAAGTCTCTTCAAAATTTTTTGTGAAAATTTTTATAATAGTCTAAATATTTTTAAATTGTAAAATTAGTATGGGAATAATTTTTTTTCAATCTAATAGTATAATTAAAAAAAATAAGCCTCTTCAAAAGTGAAAATTGTACGAATTCTCTTCTGGCATGCTGGTAATGCTTAGAACAGGTGCATTAGCCCGTGACCCACAAACGCTTCTGAGAAAAGCCCGAACGTAAAAGTTGGTCACATCTAATTTAATTTCCAAAGGTGCATTAGCTCTGATATGGAGTTGGCTTCCCCATAAACATCATCTCTTGTCGTTTGATTTATGTCAATATTAACATACTCAATCGTTAATTTTGAGTTGGATCACTGTCTGCACTCTCTTTTCTTGCAATAATAGGTTTCCCTACTCAGGAATTTTGCAGATTGCAAGGACATTTGGTCTCTCTGGTATCATTGTGGTCCATTTTCAGGATGAAAAACTCCAAAAGGCTAAAACTTTTGGTGTTATTCACGCTGTAAGTGCAATGAAAGAAGATGTGTTTGGAAGGATCATAGTGCAGTCCTTTATCCTTCACTTGCACGTTATTAATGAGATGCCCTGTAGAAATTTACCATTAGATGCAGAGAATGAGGGTAACATGATTTAAACTCAGTACTTGTTCATTAAAAAAAAAAAAAAACAATATCATGTTAAGAAATCGATCAAACCTGAAAAACACAAACAATTTGGTAAGTGCCAAGAAATAGATCACACAATGACGTTTTTGGAAGGATCAAAGTGTTTTCTTTATTCTTTACCTCTAATCTACTAATGAGATGTAAAAAAATTGACAACTTAGTGCAATATCTGTTTTACATTTAAAGAATTCTATCAAAACTTTTTGTTACTTTTCATGTTTGTAGGAGGTGTATAGCATCCTATAACTATTAGGTATAACCTAGTGGCCACTAAGCTTAAAGCTTGGGATGAGATATGGGGTTCTAACTCCAGCTCTCTCTCCAACTAGACCAATCCCCCACGAAAAAAAAGAAGCGAGAGAGAGATGTATAGCAACCTCTATCATAGTGTTTGTGGCAATTATACACTTTCGAAATGTTTGTCTCCACTAGAAATCAAATATACTGTGTAAGGAAGGTTCACAAACAATATATCAATATTCACAACCAAGACTTTCTCTTTGAACTGTAATATTTATGGGAATTATAATACTTGGGCAGGAAATTATATCATTATTTTCCAAAATGCCCCAATTACAAAGAAGGCCAAGGGCTACCACAAAGGAAGCATTATTTGATCTCCTCAACAACAGTTCTCAGAACAAATGAACAAGTTGTCTGCAGAGGACAACTCACTGAAGACCTTCAAAGTGACCATAAGAGAGATACAACATAAAAGGAGTCTATATTGTTTAAGAGGAAGCCAATGCACCATTACAGTGATTAAAGCCGTACCAGACTCCACTTGGAATAAAAGTGTCATAGTAAAATGTAACAGAGGAAGTATAAGTGCCATAGACAGTCACACTCTTGGGTTCCCATCCATCATAGCCACTCCTGTAGAGGTACAAATAGCAGATCTGGTATGTGCATGGTCCATTTATCTCAAATGTGTCTGTAGAGCAACTCTCAAATGTTCTTGAATGTGGATCGTCCAGTCTTGGAACATACACCTACTCATATGTTGCAAAAGTAGCTAAGGAGTTGGCAACTTTTCATTAACATTTATATATAGCTGCATTTCAAAGGTTGTTGCAAAAGTCTTATGCTTATCAAGCCAAAACAAACATGCACTATGGAACTGCACCTGAGTCAAACTCAGAACCTGTGTTCAGCGTTGCCAGTCCCAAGCCCGCATAAAGGAGGAAGGTTACAGCTAATGTGAAACTACCAAACCCATATGACATACAGTATACTTATCACATTAATTGGACTTTGTTTCACTTGATGTTTACACTAGACAGACCCTTATGACATACGACATACTTATCACATAAATTGTACTTCGTTTTCTTGATGTCAATCTTACCCTGATACTTTCATGTGGACTAGGACCATAAAAATAGGGACTTTTCCAAAATGCCTGTTCACCATGATTACAAGCCGAAGCATTAACCCACAAGCTCACTGGGTATCGTAAAGATTAGGGTAAAGGTACATTCCTTTCCTTTTGACATAGACATTCACTCACCCAATGCAAGAAACTGAATTATCTCCTCATATTCTTTCTTATCCAAAAATAAATAAATAAAGAAAAAGAGAACCAAATATTGGGTCAACTTAGTTGGTACACTAACCTGATAGCCATAAGCATCCCCAAATGCGAGGCTGATATGATCTCTTGTATACTTGGTTGAAGAACAGCTAGTTACTATCTTCACCTTGTAAGAGCAGCTACCGCTGAGCCTGGCATCCTACAACACAGATTTCACAAATTAAACCCCATCAAACACTCCACTAAATTAACAACCAAGGAAACAGGTGCCTGATCCAATAAATGGGCAATCTTGATATGCCAAGATTTCTTCTTGACCAGTAGGAATCAAACTTAAAGCAACTTTAACGAGTAAATATGTACGGTAATGTACCTGGGTTGTGTTGATCTCGAGGGATCTGAGAGGTTGTGGCAGTGAAATGGCAGGCCTGGCCTGTGAGAGTGTGAATAAGAAAGCCAAGCAGAGGAAAATGAACACTACTTTGCCTTCCATCAATTTCCTTTTTTTTTTTTTCTTTCTTCTGTCTCTTTTTTTTGTGCCTTTAAGGCTGCACGAAAAATCGTTAGAAAAAATGGAGTGGGTTTTTTGAGCTGGTCCCGCCTGTATTAATTGGCTTGCGAGAACACTACTTCGAAGGGCAAATCAGTCAATCTCCACCTGCTTCGAAGTTTCCCTTTCATGGGGGATTACAGTTGAGAGTTTTATTACACAAACACGAAACACGAGTCCTCTTTAAACAAGTAAAACGAAACGAATACTTGGCTTGACTTTTAAACATCTATGGTTAAATCAATTTGTCCAAAGCAGCTACGCTGGCGGTAAAGATTTGTTTTAGTACACGTTTGCCGATAAATATCACCAAAAATAACCGCTAAAAGGAAATATTTGAAAAATACTATTATTATATATATAAAAAAGTTCTAAACGGAGATTATTAACGTCAGTTGTGTGGACATAATGTTTCCGTATGCACGTGTGCTTTCTAGATGCAAAATTGGAGTTGACAGGTGTAACTGTCGTGCTCGTATGCTACCTCGATATCGTGTGCTGCTTCACATTTCCTTGTGCATGGCCTTGATGTATCATATAGGTAGTGTGTGGAAACCATTATTTTTTGTATTAAAATTTTACACATCATGATGCTTTTGAGAAATTATTGGATCTCTTATAATTTGGTATTTAATTATTGGAGTTGAAGCTGTAGATCGTCTCTTAGAGTTCTTATGGGAATTTTTCAATATATATCTTTTTAATAAAAAAATATTCTTGGAATAGTATACTTAAAGAATTCAAAAAATCTTGAAGTTGGAGTAGTGAAGTCTTTTGTCAGCATCTTATGTAGTGAAGATGTGTGTTTTGACTAGTAATTGCTTATCTTATCTTTTTTTTTTATTAGACTTATATGGTAAAGATATTATGAATTGACAATTATTTCTTGTCATATCTAATTTGGAGATTTTTTATCTTTATGTTACGAACTTGTAGAAATTTTCTAAGGAATATACAATTATTGCAATAATGCAAACGGGGGGGGAGATATTTTTCAAAAAGATGATTAGCAATGATGATGCAAACTTTGATCTTTTTAGAGTATGGTGAATGCAAGTTTTATACTGCATCAATAAATACTTCGTCACGCTAGACTAGAAGTTTTAGAGGCTAAGGATGGAATTTTCGTTCATAGCCTGTTGGTAGAATAGGCAAGGAAATGTTTCCAAAATATGTATAGGACATCTAGTTTGGTGTTAATAGTGTTATCTGCAAAATGAAAAGCTAACTAAAAATATGTATAAATAAAAATGTAGGCTAGGATGTAATGTACACACACACACACACACACACACACACACATATATATATATGTAAAAAATTTATTGTGAAAGGATGCTCTCATCTATTTTGTCTTGTGTCTATGTCCATAGATATAGGTTCTTTATATTCTGATATGGGAGTAAGGTTCATAGAAAGACAGATTAATAGATAAATAAAATGTATCCGACTATAATAATCCATCTTGATCTAAGGAATCATTTCAAAAGGTGCATCTTGCATGTTGTTTTGGAAATTTTCAAGTTTAGAAGGAAACATTGTATAAAGTTCATTAATAAAACTTTATTTTTCAATGTGATCAAAAAAATCAATTTCAAAAATATATTGTACAAAATTGTCAATAGAGTGAGACATAATAAGCATAGGTGGAGATAAATACAAAAATTAAATGATAAAATGTAAGAAGTAAATACAAAGTATAGGAACACAAATACAAACGAAAAATGATCATACAAACAAATAGAAAATATTATAAGGGTAAACACAGTAAAGTATTATAAAATTATAAGCAAAAGTTTGAACACAAGGATAAGGACACAAAAGTAAACAGATACTAACACAGTCAAACACACATAAATATACCTTTGATTTAAATGACCAAAAGGATTTAGCTTGACATCCTTAACATAGACTTAAGATAGAAGGTTGGACAAGACAAAAAGAGAGAAAAGCAAAGCTTTTGAAGGTAGAAGAAGATGAATAGAAAATCATTCTGCAAAAGAATGAGTTTATTTTTTCAAAAGACTATGTAGAACATTTAGTACCATTTAGTAACAGTATGGAACTTGTGGATCTCTAGTAGGGATCACCCAAAAGACTACAGTTGTATTATTGCTTCCTACAGTTTGACAAGCAAAACAGGGAACACAATGTCTTCAACACACGACAAAAATCTCAAACTATTCAAGGGCCACTTAAGAACACTTGGAAACAATAAAACAAAGCTTAAAACCTCATGAAAATCTAAAATACCAACACATATGAGGAATAAGTACCTGATACAACTCACTCATCTTTTTTATACCCTAATACCAGTTAGAGACATGATCGTTGCACATACAAACACACAAGAAAGAGTGAGAAAGATGAAGCACTAAGATAGAAAGATCATAAAGTGAAGAAAAAAGTATTATTACATTGATGAAAGATGTTTTATAGGGGTTATTTACATAGAGAGAGAAAGTACACGAAATTTAAAGAGAGAATACTAAGGGATAGGATACAATTTTAGGTAGAAAACCAAATGCCTTGTTTTTGGATGTCTCATTTTATAAATGCTTAGGAAGCTTCATTTGAGTTGGAGTCATTATAACTTTTTCGTCTTCTTCTGGTGAAGTAGTAGACAAATGGAATCCATTTTATCAAAAGAAGTTTTGAGTTGATGAAGAATTTACTTTCTACCTAAGCATTTTGTCTTTTTATGACGATGACTTCTTTGAAAAAAGTTTTTAAGTTGATGGAGAATCTGTTTTCTACCTAAGCATTTTGAGTTGATGGAGAATCTGCTTTCCACCAAAGCATTTTTGAGTTAATAGAGAACTTGTTTTCTATCTAAGCACTTTTATCCTTTTATGATAGTGCTTCTTAATGAAAATCTAAGGAGTTTTATCTTTTTGTGGATTTAGGCCTTTTTGGATGGTTTTAGGCTTTTATAGGATAATATTGGGTCTTATTTCCTAAAAGCATTGCTAGCTTAAGGAGACCAAGGTTTGTGGGTAAGTTGGGCCATAATTTTCAAATATAATTTGGGTTTTTTAAGAGACCAAGGTTTTTATGGGATTTGGTAAGGGATTATCCTTAGTTTGTCTAGCTAAGGATTTTGGAGGTTTTAGTGTAGGGTTTTAAAAGGGTTTGTTCAATGTGGTTATTGTTTTAGGATAAGATAGGCCTTAGGTTTTGAAATAGGCTAGACCTTTTGGATTTTATAGGTTTTGGTATGAGTTTAAGTTTTGTAAAGGTTTTTTTTTATTCTTCTCTCGTTACATTTTCTACACCTTCATCACCCATTACAAGTTTGAGTTTATAATGATCTTCATCTTCTGGTTCAGGGTCTTCTTCCTATGAAAGAGATCCTAGGTCATCTTAAATCCCTTCTATGAGTGCTATCCCTATTCCAATTTTTTTTTAGACTTGGGTATGCTAGGTATGAAATGGTAGGTGGACATAAGAGAAAGAGATATCAACGAAGATACTTTAGATGGTATCTTAGGCATAAAGATTGTATTCTAGATACTTGTTCTGATAATATTATTTGCAGTTGATGTAGATTCTAGCAACCTTGATTTGCTCAGATAGTGTTGTAAGCACTTTCCAAGGTTGATAAGATTTGTCCAGAATCCATTCTCTATGCCTGACATAAAAATAATGTTGGGTTAGGATGAAAGTGCCTCTAACCATTTCTAAAGGTGTTGATTCAACATTGATAATTACTCTAATGTCTAGTCTTTAGCTCATTAGGTGCAATATTGTAATCGCCAGTTTTCTTTTAAATGTTTTTGTATGTTGGATTTCAAGGAAGAGAATCTCGTTTAAAAATCTGTAATCCAATAGCATTTGGACTAAGATTGTTAGCGTGAGTTATATGGAGCTGATTCTTCCTATCTGAATGCTTCATCTTTCTCACTTTCTCTTTTGTGTTTATGCACATAACAATCCTATCTCTCACCGGTATTAGAGCCTATAAGGAGGAGTGAGTTATATTAGGTATTTGTTCTTCATCTGTGCTGGTATTTCAGATTTTCATGAGGTTTTAAGTTTTATCTTATTATTTCCAAGTGTTCTTAAATGACCTTTAATCGATTTGGGATTTTAGCAGTGTATTGAAGGCATTGTGTTCCCTATTTTACTCGCGGGACTGTAGGAAGCAATATTACAACTATAGTCTTTTAGATGATCCCTATTGAAGATCTACAGATTTTGCACTGTTATCAAATGATACCAAATGTTTTACATAATCTTTTGAAAAACTAAACCTAATTTTTGTAGGATGATTTCCTGTTCATCTTCATCTACGTTCAAAAGCTTTGCTTTTCTCTCTTCTTTTATCATGCCCAACCTTTTGTCTTAGGTCTATGTTAAAGCTGTCAAGCCATATCCTTTTGGTCATTTAGATTAAAGGTATATCTGTGTTTGATTATGTTAGTATCTATTTACTTCTGTGTCCTCATCCTTGTGTTCAAACTTTTGCTTGTAATTTTATAATACTTTGTTGTGTTTACCTTTATAATGTTGTTTGTTTATTTGTGTGATCATTTTTTGTTTGTATTTATATACTATGTGTTTACTTCTTACATTTTTACATTTAATTTTTGTAATTACCTCCATTGGTACTCATTATGTCTCACCCTATTGACAATTTTGTACAATGTATTTCTGAAATTTTTTTTTTTTATCATAATGAAAACAAAGTCTTATTAATGAACTTTGTATAATGTTTCCTTCTAAACTTGAAAATTTCCAAATTAGCATACAAGATGTGAAATGATTCCTTGGATTAAGATGAATTATTATATTTGGATATATTTTATTTATCTATTAATCCATCTTCTTATGAACCTTGCTAATAGATTAGAATATAAAGAACCTGTATCTATAAATATTAACATGAACATAGATATAGGACAAAATAAATTAGAGCATTTCTTCACAATAAATTTTTTACATCTCATCAAAGAAATATAATATATATATATATATATATATACACACATTATATCTTAACCTACGTTTTTATTTATCTATATTTTTAGTTAGCATTTCATTTTATAGACAACACCATTAACACCAAACTAGATGTCTTATACACATTTTGGAAACATCACCTTGCCTATTCTACTAACAGGTTATAAACAAAAATTTCATCTTTGGCCTCTAAGACTTCTAAACTAATGTGACAAAGCACTCATTAATGCAATATGAAACTTGTAGTCACCATACCTTAAAAAGATCAAGGTTTGTAATGTCATTGCTGATAATCTTTCTAAAAAACATCTCTCCCAACATTTACATTATTATAATAATTGCATATCCCTTATGTGGTGTTTTTCATAAAGATGATCAGTAATGACATTGTAAACCTTGATCTTTTTAGGGTATGGTGACTACAAGTTCTATACCATATCAATGAGTGCTTCGTCACATTGGTCTAGAAGTTTTTTAGGCCAATGATGGAATTTTCATTTATGGCTTGTTGACAAAATAGGCAAGGCAATGTTTCCAAAATGTGTATAAGACATCCAGTTTAATGTTATTAGTGTCATATGCAAAATGAAAATTTAACTGAAAATATAGATAAATAAAGACATAAGTTAGGATGTAATGTGTGTGTGTATATATATATATTATATTTTTTGATAGGATGTAAGAAAAATTTATTGTGAAGAGTTGTTCTCATCTATTTTGTCTTGTATCTATGTTTATGTTAATGTCCATAGATGTAGTTCTTTATATTCTACTATAAGAGTAAGGTTCACGAGAAAATAGATTAATTGACAAACAAAATGTATTTGAGTATAATAATCTACTTGACCTAAAGAATCATTTCAAGAGGTGCATTTTGCATATTGTTTTGGAAATTTTTAAGTTCAGAAGGAAACATTGTACTAAGTTCATTAATAAGACTTTGTTTTTCATTATGATCAGAAAAATCAATTTAAAAAATAAATTGTACAAAATTATCAATAAGATGAGACATAACAGGCACAGATAATATACAAATAGTAATAAAGATTATAACAAGCGAAATACAAAAGTTGAAAATAAAATATTAAGTAAAATATTACACAAATCAACAAAAAAAGGTAAACAAAATATTGCTGAATATAAATAAAGATTTTTGTTTTGATTTTTATAAAGACACAAATAGATAATAATGAACACATATAAAAATGAAAATTTAAAAGCTAAAAATATAAAAATCGAACACCAAATATCCAAATAAAGTAAAGAGACAAAATTAGATAGTTGAAAATAAGAAATAAACACAAGATATATAGATACATAAACATAGTGATACAAACACACAAAATATACCTTTAATTTTAATAATCGAAGGGATTTGACTTTTTACTCTTAGTTTAAAACTTAAAACAAAAAGTTAAACATGATAGAATAAGAAAGAAAAGCAAAGCTTTTAAAGGTAGAAGAAGATGAACAGGAAATCATCCTGTAAAAGACTAGATTTATTTTTTCAAAAGACTATGTAGAACATTTGGTACCGTTTGGTAACAGTGCAAAACTTACGAATTTCCAATAGGGATCACCTAAAAGACTATAGTTGTAATATTGCTTCCTATAATCCCACAAGCAAAACAAATTCTTTGATACCAAGTCTCTAATATTAGTGAGAGACAAGATCGTTGCATGCATAAACACACAAGAGAGAGTGACAAAGATGAAACACTCAGATAGGAAAATCACAAAGTGAAGAAAAAAGTATTATTGCACTGATGGAAGATGTTTTATAAGGGTTATTTACATAAAAAGAGAAAGCAAATGAATTTTAAAGAGAGAATACTAAGGGATATGATACAATTTTAGGTAAAAAGCCAAATGTCTTCCTTGCTCTTAGACGTCTCTTTTTATAGATGCTTGGGGAGTTCACTTGAGTGGGAGTAATTACTTTTTTGTCTTCTTCTAGTGAAGTGGCAGATAAGTAGAATCCACTTTATCAAAAGATTTTTTGAGTTGGTTAATAAGTTAATGGATAATCTGCTTTCCACTTAACTATTTTGTCTTTTTATGATGATGACTTCTTTGAAAGAAGTTTTTAAGTTAATGAAGAATTTACTTTCTACCTAAGCATTTTGAATTGGTAGAGAATTTATTTTTCACTTAAGCATTTTTGAATTGACAGAGAATCTCCTTTCTATCTAAGTATTTTTATCCTTTTGTGATAGTACTTCTTGATGAGAATTTACAAAAGAAGATTTTAAGTTTGATAAGAAATTTGCTTTTTCTCTTAAAAGACATTTTTGTCATTTTGTAGGTTGGGTTTTTTTGGGATTTCTTGGTCTTGGGTTTTATGTGGCCTCTTTTGGATAAGCTTGGTCCTTTAATTAGGTTTAAGAAAAATATTAGGTCTTATTTTTTAGAAGTACTATTAACCCAAGATTAGCTCAATATTTTGAGGGCAAGTTAAGCCATAGGTTTTATAGAGAATTTAGGCTTTTCTAGCAACCTTGATTTGTTTAGATAGTGCTACATGTGCTTCCCAAGGTTGATTTACTCTTTGTGCTTGACATAGAAATTATATTGGACTAGGATGAGAGTGCTTCTAACTATTTCTAAAGACATTGATTTGATGATATATATATATATGAATTATACATTTTTAATTTTCATAATTATTTGAGATTATATATTTAATAATTAATAATTATAATAATATTAAGTGATACTTTTTATAAATTTGTTTCCTTGAAAATCATTCAACGCGTAAAATAGATTTGCATTATTTGGTTTTCATGGAAAAATTTGAAGCAAATTGCTTTCGTTCTTCAATTTCAAGCCCATGTTATTGAGTTGGGCTAGAAATGCCCAGCCCATGTCACACCAAATGAAGGAAAAAAAAAGTTTGTAATTAAATTCAATTTTTTTTTAGTATTATAATTTTAAAAGCTCATTAAGGTCTCAAACTTTAAAAAATACACTAATAGTCTGGAATTCAATATATTTAATTTAATATATTTTGGATTTTTAAAAATTAGAAATCAAATTTCTAATTTTCACTTAAAAAATGAAAAGAATTCAATTCAACTCATATATTTAAAAATTTATATAAAAATAAATTAAAATTTTGAAAATTTAATTTTAATAATATAAAATTTATCGTTTTAGGTTTACAATAGATTAACTATTCTTCAAAAAAAAAAAAAACACATTTAAAAAGTATTGAACTTCAGGTCCGATCTCACACCTGTGGCCATTTTATGGTCCCCTCTGCAAGTCACGTCGTCAAATAAACCTGCATTGCAATAAATCACAGAGCTTTATATGACGATGGTGGGTAGACAATATGGTTGTCATCATGACTAGGTCGGTAGCGATGGCATTCATTGGAGAAGTTTACGGAGAGACTAGACGTTACAGATATACACTTACTTCGCGCAGTAGTCGACTTAAAACGAAGGTCTCATGCAGCCTAATCTGCTTCTTGCCTTGTGTAATTTATCAGCTAGCACACTTGGTGTGCTTAAAGCAGACAACAATTGCTTTGGTCTCATGAGGTGGACTGAAGCAATCATGGTTAATTTACTAATGCTTGCGCAACTATTCAGACAGCCTTGTTTCCCTCCATAGTTTTGCAGTTAGAGTAAGAATACCTGTTCCTCATCTCTTGATCTTTCTTCCTATGTTCACATAACCCTCTTTTCCTGTTGTTTCTTGCACCCCACACAGGAACAAAACGTCCAGTGACTAATACAGCGGTCTGTACATGAACGTTACCCCACACAGGAACAAAACGTCCAGTGACTAATACAGCGGTCTGTACATGAACGTTTTTACACGTCAAAATCAAGGTCAATAAGCAGTAACAAGCCACTACCTGCAAAATTTCACGGATTGTTTTGCTCTCTAATTGTCTAGCAGACATGTCAGATCTCCCTTGCATCCGTCCAGGCGGGGCTGGTTGACATTTTTCCCTTGAACACTAGTTGCACGAGCTTAATTCATCAAATTCTCTGACAAAGCTTATTTGACCAAATCAAATCATTGCTTTGTGAACCCTCAGCGGCAGATGTTCGGTAACTCTACTACAAGTAGCTGCTGCAAAGGCCAAATGACACCAAGAAGGAAAACAGAAGAGAGTCCTCCAAAGAGAAAAAGAGCAATTTAGACCAATCACCATTACTTAGAACTTCTTTCACAGATATTTACCTTTAAATTAAGCTCAGATACAAATATCTCAATGAGCTCCTCTGCTAATTGTTCTTTGACTATTCAGACAAGAAAAAAGGAGCTTTTTTTTTTTTTTTAATTAGACAGCAGAAAACGTATTTTGGCCTTTTAAAATGGACGGGAGCTTTGGGATATCTCTACACCAAAAATGGAAAGAATTGGGACCCTGTGACTAATAATTAACAAATATCCATATTTGGAGTGCAATGGTTAGTTGCTTTGAGAAAAACTGTTCGAGTTCACATACAAGAGAAAGAATTTGAGGCCTGATATCCAGATAGACCATCAATATCACAAAAAAAAAAAAAAAAACCAAATTCTACCACTAAACAAATTTGTTTTCCTATGTTTCCTGATTAAATCAATGGATAAAATAACTAAAGGATGACCTAGAATTGAAACTTTTTTTTTTTGCTTTTTTGTAATGGGTGAAAGGTGGAATTTGGACTCAAGACCTCTTGGTCTTGGGCTTCCATTTTAATCTTCTACACCCAGAATTGACCAACAGTTTTCATACCATGCATTTTCGTCTTCTACTCAAAATGATTGGAAAGTTAAACTCAAGAAAGAATAAAAAAGATGAAATAATAATGACAGCAAATTGTAATGCTGAGGCAGATCATAATTCAAGTTCATGTGAGGAAAAATGCATAATTAGACTATGCAGTACAAAAGATTTGCAGCAATGCACATAACAAAAGAAGCAATTGTCCAAAATGGATAGACTGGAATCCCACCGCCATCACTACTGTCATTTTTGTCCTCCCTGCTGCTGGAAAATTGCTTCTGCTTGAACTTTTGACGTAACATCTCATAGATCAACTGCTTTTGACCATTGTAGCTACAGCAGACACCTGCAGAAAACTTATTATGGTGGAACCTAATTATTTGAAATGTTCTCAGGAGCTCTAATGAAAAAGAAACCAATGATGAGTTAAAAACAAGAAAGCTCTAGTGTGTCTCAGCCTTCGGATTATGTTGACCCCAAGATGCACATTCGTGAGCACTGACATGGGAAATGGAATATGCATTAAAGAAACAAATAAATATGCATTAATTTAGTGGTAACTTCGCAAGTTCAAGTGCCAGAATGCCAAAAACCGAAGTTCATTATATTCATTTCCAGACAATTGTACACAGTTAAAAATGCCAACTTACACATATACTCTGAAGTTTGCTCAGAAATTTTGTTGATATTGTTGCTAAAAATTTTAACTGCATAATTGCCCTTATATTATTTTACTTTTTGCAATTTATTAATTATTAGAACTATACTTTTTAGAACATTTAATGAACAACTCAACAGCATACCAAAAGAAAACTTGAACACAAAAATGTTCATAGGAAAGCAAAAACAAGAAATGACATAATGGAAAACATATATGAGCCATGGGAAACTCAATGAAGCAGTAATAATAGAACTTTGAGACTTCATGAAGTCATGATCATATGCTGCTTGTATCCAATAAATGCTTGACTGAGTTGCTTATATCCACTCCTGTAATGATCCAAAGAGAAACAAAGCTGCCTTATTGCCTCCCTTTTCTCTTCTGCCCCACTTGAAATCTCAACTCTCTGCCTATCCACCTCCTTCTCCAGCTTTACTATTCTCCCTTTCAATTCATCCACTAACTTCCGCTCACTTTCAGACCCAACAACCAGCTGCTCAATATTCAGCTTTCGCAGATTCTCCTCCAGTTGCCTAATCTGATCATCTCGACAACTGACATCTGCTAAGAGTGTGCTCACCTTGGCATTCATTCGATCTTTTTCAGTCATCAGCATGTCATATTTGAGCTTAAGGCTGTCAAGGTTTTTACTTAAAACTTCTGCATGGCCACCTCTTTCAATGAGTTCTGACTTCAATCGGCCAATCTCTCTTTGCAAACCAAAATCCAAGGTGTCATACAACTTTTTCATTTTCATCTTCTCAGCTTCACATTGCATTAGTTTATCTTCAAAGGATTTGCACTGCAGCTCCCATTCCCTATTTCTTGCCTCCAACAATTTTTGCTTTGACGACAAATTAGATATATCAGATTCTAAATGTGCCTTCTGCATGGACAAATTCTTTTGGGTGTCAAGCAGTCCAACATTTAGTTCCTTGACCTCATGGTCACGAACAGCAAGATCTTTTTCATACCTTAAGATCCTTTCCTGCAATTCCAGGACCTGCATACTCTTGGAGTCAAGTGTGTCCTTCAACATCATTAGACCTTCCTGGGCCAATTCAAGCTGACCTTTTAATTCAAGTGTACCATCAGCTAATTGTTTTTGTAGCTCCACTACTCTTATTTTTTCCACTTCAAGGTCAGCCTCCCTCATTTTGATTACTTTATGTGCTGATTCAAGCTGAGCATTCAAAGTCCCTGAAAGCTCCTGAAGAGAGACACTCTCCTGGAGTTCATTTTTCAACTTGCTAACCTCATCTTCTGAAAGTTGGAGCTTTAGCTTTAAGACTCTCAGCTCTTCCTCATGTCTGCCAATTTTCTCAAATGATACTCCATAAGCTCTCTGCTTAATGCTCCAAATACTGTCTTCTTTGTCTCCTGAATTCATCTGGAGTTTTTGTTGCATGTTTGAGAACTCACTACCCGATTCAATAACCTTCTTGTGCAGTCCCTTACAATCAGTGTCCATTGGAAGGCTGAAATAGACATTGCCAGAGGAATTTAAAGATTCAAATTCATAGTCTGAGGATGGTGTAGAAGACCCAGAGCCTTCCTTCAATGAATGATTGAAACTACCACCACTAGAGCAGGCCAATGCGACTTGATGGCTAGTCTTGAAACTCAGACTATTATCAGGAGTAAGTGGAGGAGAGTGAGGGCTGTAGCCATTTTCAGAATCAGCAGTACTTTGCAATTGAAAGTCTGATGGCATGCATCTTTGTAATTCCTTTCTCAAGTGATCATAGCGCTGAGCCAACAATTGACAGATGCCATGAAATTCCTCAAATTGACTAGTCAATTCTGGCCTGGTCTGCTCACACATTCGAGCTTTATTTGCCAGAGATGATATCCCTTCTCCAATCATTTTAAGCATCCTTGAAACATTATGTTCCATCTCTGCCAACATCTTTCATAATTAACATTTACACAAGTATTTGATTTTATCCAAGCAAAAATAATGCTTGTTTTAACATCACCAAAGCAGAGTGAAGCAATTACAGGATAAAATAAGCAATCCAAGAAGAGAGCACCAACAAATGGTTTTTTGTTTAAAAAAAGAAAAAAGGACAATGGAAAGAAAAATATTTGAAACTGAATATCCGATTGTTCTAACTACATCAAATTTCTTATTTCTATGAAAAAATAAACCAAAAAAAAAAGGAAAAAAGAAACGGGTAAGGGAGAAAAACTTAAATGGAAAGCAAACATTGGAAACCCAATAAAACTTTAAAAAAAAAAAAAGGTGCTTTTCGAGCCATCATCAACAAAACCTAACTTGATGATTTGGCCACTAATAATTGTGACATTCCATTCCTCGCCTATTCTCGTTTGGCATTCACAATTAATCCTTTCAAGTGATTTACTAAAATCCAAGAAAATCATAGAATAAAGTTTGTGAATCTATACCATAATGCATAAAGGGCTAGGTTTGAGTGCAGTGTTCTGCGGAGCATTATGCTTAAACATTAATCCAAATCTATGTTCCAACTGCAAAGTAAAAATATCATTAATGAAGAAAGGTTATGCCTAAATCAAACAGTCATATCAGCAACACTGAAGAACAAAATAAAAATCCATGCAACAATTAGGCCCATCATTCTGCAGTTCCCCCACAGGCAGCAAAATCCTGCCAATCTGCATACACAATCCCATAACGCAACTAAACGTGCCCCACCAAATACCAGCAACAAGCCCCCGAAGGCCCCTAGCTGCTCCAAAAGTGAAGCTGCTAAGTCATAGAAAATTCAATCCACCAAATTAAGTGCAAATCACAGAGCTCCATAGATGCTGGACACTGCGAAGCACCCTTATATGAGAATAAAACCGAAACTAAAAGATCCCCTGGCAATTCCCCCCCTAATTGCTCAATTCTCTATGTTGTACAGTGCCAAGGCTGCAGCCTGAAAGGCACAGACCAGCCCAAGCACTCGGACAGCAGATCAAACAACATGGTCTAAACTGAACACCATTGGCACCCTATCTACCAAGAATCACTGACAAATACAAATTCTATCTGGGTAACCATAATTCTAAGAGGATAAATGAAATGAAAAAAAGAAAAAAGAAAAATGAATGAAAAAGAAAAAGGAAAAAGAAAGAACAAAAAACAAGAGAAAAGTAAAAGCCAGTTTACTGACCTCAATTGTTAGAAACCCAAGAAGAAAGTAGACGTGATGAGTGAATGAAAATTTGAGCAACCCTCACCAGCACGAACAACGTTGTTTTGTTGATTATCCAGGCTCTTCAGATACGAGGTTGCCAAAACAGATAGAGCGAGAGAGAGGCGTAATGCGTGTACCTCGTTGGTTGGTATTTAATGTAAGTAAGGGAAAAAGACAAATGAACTCAAAAAAAAAAAAAAAAAAAAAGAAGGGTTGGCGTTGGCCGCCCTTTTTTATTTCAAAAATTTTCCAGTTTGCCCGCCTTTTCGCCTTTTTGAATTTTCCTTTGGTTCACCTAAGTGCGTGCTCCCCATTTTGAAAATTAGATTCATATATTGTATATTTGCAGTGAATTACTCGCTCATGGGCATGTTTAGACTTAAGATGAGGTGTCAAAGAAAGTCATTAGAAATCAATTGATTCTTTTGCTTATTGTTTTGGTAAATTAGAAATTAAGGGCATATTTGAATGAAAAATAAAATTATTATTTAGATATAATGAGAAAATAAAAAATAAAAAAAATTATTTACAAAAAAAATAATAATTAGACCTCCATGTAAAATAATAAGTCATTGGAAAATAAACAAATTTGAAAGGAAAAAATTTTAACTTTATTACAACTTATAAAATGTTTTCTTTCACCCTCTTTAGAAAGTGATTTCTATGGAATTAATAATAGATCTTGAATAAAAATTTATTTCTAATTTACATTATGACCAGTAGTATTTAAAAAAATTGAATTAAATATAAATCAAAAAAATTTATTTAAGTTTGGTTTCAAATATTAAATAACTATAATTGACCAAACACACACACACATATATATATGTATTATATTTTACTTTTTCATTCTAATAATAGAAAAAATATTACTAATATGATTATTATTAATAATAAATATTAATAAAGTATTATCATATTTTAAATAATCATTTATTTATTTTATATGTAATGATAATTATAAAATTTTTAAATATATATATATATATATAAAATATATTTTTACATTTAAATTAAAATTTTAAATTTTTTAATTATTAAATTTGATTAATTAATTAACCAAAAATTTCAATTCAAGTTTGTTTTTCATAGTTTAATTCAATTAATTCAACCAACCATGTAGAAGCAATTACAAAGAATAATAGATTAAGTTTGGAAAAAGATTGAGAGTTGTTTAATAAATCTTTAAACATAGTTAATCATTATTTCTAGTTCTTGGACCTTTTTGCCAAATACAAAATTATTAATATTTAGTTAATTCTAAAGCTTGCATTGAGTGAGAGGACATTACAACTTAAATTTAAGTTTTAGAAATATAATGTTTTTACATAGGTTAGAAACTCTAATAACTAAAAGATACACACCATAGTTTTTATAAATGTTTAAGACAAAAATACTTACTACTAGATAAAGTAATTACAATTTTAATAATATAAAGGGTCACCATTTTGTAACTTTTTTTTAATTTCATCTTATCATTTTCTTAATCTAAAACTAAGAGTAATCTAAATCTCTCATCATAATCCCACCTAATTTTTATTAAAAATTTAAGGAAATTGATCTTTTGTCAATCTTTATATCATGCCTTATTTCTTAACTTTTTGTTTTTTTTTTATTTTTTTGATGGCTTGAAAGTTAATGAGAAAGAGTAAAGAACAAAGACCTAAAGGCACAAAAAAAGAAAAAAAAAAGTAAGAAAGGAAGATATGAAATAAAGATAAAAATGAAAGAAAGAAATGAAAAAGAGAAAGAGAAAGATAAAAAAAAAAAGTGATAAAGATAAAAAAAAGAGAGAAATAAAGAAATGAAAAGAAATGAAAAGAAAGGGAGGAGAGAGAATTCCAATAAGGGAGAGAAATGGATAGTTTAGGAAAAATGGAAAAGAAAGAGTTGGAGAGTGAGGCAAAGAAAGAAAAAGAGATAATTGGACAAAGTAGGAAAGATGTAAAAGAAAGAATTAGAGAGAAGAAGAAAGAGATGAAAGAAAAAAATAAGATGGTAGAAAGAGAAAAATAAAGAGATGATAGATATTAGGTAAAAGATTAAAAGAAAGAGAGAGAAGATTAACAGAAACAATCAACAACTAGCAATAATGGTGATTAGAATAGTAACACAAGTAAAAATAAGAAAAGAAAAATGAGTTTTAATTAACGTTTTAAATTTTTATATGGAAAATATTTTTAAAAATAAACTTAGTTAATGTTATGAAATAATTTAGCCCATAAAAATATATAGGATAATATTACTTTATAAACTTCGAATAATAATCTCATACTAGTATATTTAAATAATTTAACAAATATGAGACATAATGAGATAAAATTAACTTATATTATTCTATACAATATCATGTATCAAATACATTGAATAGTATAGTATAGTACAATATGTTAAGAACTATATAAATTAAGCTAACTTGTTATCCAATACTATGTTTAAAAAGCATTTAGCAATATAAAATAGTTAAGTATCATAGTGAATTAAAATGATTTTATCAATATTATAATGTAATTAACTATTTTTATTATTTATTTTAAATGTGTTATCACAAATAACTAAAATTAAACATCCAAATTATTTTATTTTGCCTATTAGTAATTTTTTAATATGTATAAGTCTTTTAAATTCTAATTAATTATAAAAAATATTTATTAAATTTATTTTATAAGTTTGACAAGATATGCTTAAATTATATAAATTAATCATTAAAATTTTAACTTAATGATCTTTTGCATAACAACATTCTCTCTATTCTTCTTTTCTTTCTTTCTTTTTCTCTCTCTCTCTCCCCCCTCTTTCTCTCTCTTTTTTTATCTTTCTTTATCTCTTTTTTCCATTTCTTTTTTATGTAAGACAAATTAAAAAAATAGTCATGTACCTAACATGGGAATCCATCCATAAACATATTAGAATTCACTTAAAATTGAACAAATACTCATTTAAATTTAATATTTAATTTTAAATAATCATAAGTAGTTTGATTAATAAAATGAAAATATTAATATTTAAAAAATAAAATAAAATTTCTACTTAAAAGAAGAAGATAGATAAATGAAAATATTGTGAATAAAAGAATCATAATAAAATGTAAAATCTCCTATAATTATTTTTAAGATCTTTTACAATATTGCCTATTTTTAGCAACTATACCACTTTTGCTCTCTTTTTCCATCTTCTTTCTCTCTCTCTCTCTCAAATACACACATATGCTCATCATTATCACTTTTCCATTTCTCCTTCCTCTCTCTCTCTCTCTCTCTCAAATACACACATATGCTCATCATTATTACTTTTCCATTTCTTTTTCCTTCCTTTTTTTTCCTTACTCTCCATATCTCTTCTCATCTCTTTTTTATATCTTTATATCTTTTATCTCTTCATCCCTCTATCACTCTTTTAACTTTATCTTTTATTTCTTAATCTCTATAAAGATGTTGTTTTAAGTGATTAAGGTTAAGTTATAGGATAACCTCAATTTAAATGTGATGAGGAATAACTTGATAGATTTGTTGTTAAACTTAAAAAAAGGATTATTATTACACATCTAAAGAAGATAAGATAGAATATTTAAGTAGGGGTATTATCACTATGTTGTTATGGTCAAAGCTTTAAAGCCTATTAAGCTATTTGATGAATATTTTAAGTCAAATGATACGTGGCACTCTATAATTATTATTGTGAAAGGGTATATGGTCCTTCTAACATTTGACTTTAAAAATTAAATGACCAAAATACCCTTTAATAGTTATGATATGGTATTATAATCTTTTTATAAGGTGAAGTTTTGGTCTTTAAGGTTGGTTTGTCTCAACAAATTGGTATAGCCTAAACTATAAGGGTCCTTTTTTAAGCTTGGAATAAAGAGCAAGGATCATTAAGGAAGTTTTGTGACTTTGGATAAATCTTCACTTTAGTAATGGAAGCTAGATTCTTATTACATACTTGTTCTTGTAATTTTAAAAATTAAGATTCCTAACTCAATAACAATGTTAATTGGTGGAATATGATACATTATTAAGGTGATATGTGAAGTCATTGGTGGCAACTCTCTTATGGTAATTCTTAATAAAATAGAGAGTAGCTACATCCACAATGCTCAATATAAGGACAATTTAATTACTTTAGAAGATGTTAGCTAACAACTGAAAAACATATTTATAGCCTGTAGGAATCAAAAAGGATGAGAAAATAGCTAAGCAAGGCTTGGGAGATGAAATGGTTATAAGCCTTTTAGTATGAGATCGAGTAAGGTAGCAAATATTTAATCTAGAAATGCTTTTAAGAGTGAAAGTGTTCATTTAGGATGGCAACAAAATCAAATAATAATAATAAGTCTAAGAAAAAATTGGGTACAATCCAACATGTAAAAAAAAATTTAGGCATTAGGCTAGACAATGGAAAAGCTATGAGTCTTAGGATTCTAAAAGCTTATTCATATGACTCAAAGGTTGTTGATTTAATATGTAAGATCATGACAAAGAGAGATAAGAAAAAGAAAAAGTTTATCTTAACAATAAGATTGAAAAAGAAAAAAAAGATTATATTAGGTTTTAAAAATAAAAATTTAATGGATAAAGGTAATTATATTAGGGAAAAAGGTCATTACACTAAGATAACAAGTCATAAAAAGACAAAAAAAAATCACTTGTTAAGAGGCAATAAGGTAAATCTTGAATAAGGATATTTCATTAATAGATTAGAATATTTATAATAGAAATAAAGCTATATCAATGAAGTCAAGGCAATTTTAAACTTGGGTAAATTTATTAGTCTCACTCTTATTGGCTTAGAGCAAGTGCTAATTAAAAGGTTAATGGTGATGGATATAAAGATAGATAAGATATGATCCTTATAGATGCATAGCAATAATAAGGATTCTTTATGGAATAAGCAGGGAGTTTAGTAGGTGATAAGTACTTATAAAAGTTATTAATACTTTAAAGGTCATTTAAGTCTTTTTAGGGTGGTAAAAAAATTGAAATTATTGCTTGTAAGCTTGATTTAAAGTGCATTGCACTAAAATTTATATATGGCTTAATTTAAAGTATACCTAAGGTAATGATTGGTTGATATGATTTGAAGAAAAGTAATATTTCGAGTAATAATTTGTAATTTTGAAATAGGTTTATAATTTTTAGGCTAATTATTTAAGGTTACTTTTTATTTCTTTTATGCAAATTTCCCATTAAGAAACTGGAATGAAAATGTAAATAGAATGATTTTAGGGCATACTTGTTTTACAAAAACTACTTAAATAAAAATGGAATGAAATATAAACTAAATTTATTTATCACATAATGCTAAATATTAGTTTAACATATATATTAAAAAGATCACTAGGAATAAACTATCATATAACTTTTATCCTTTAATTATTCAAGTTTATTTGAAATTGCAATTAGAGTTTTATTATTGGGGTTAACAAATTGATAATGGAAAAACCTATTATTAATAAACATAATTGGCTATTTGATAATTATTTGTAATTTTTTGAAAAAGAAAAAATCTAATAAAAAAAGTAATCTAAAAGGAAACTTTTTTTTTATCTAGTTAAAGTATAATTATTATATGTAATAATAAAACTTATTGTCTTAAAAATTATTAAATATTTATGATTTTTTTTGTTTTTTTACTATATTAAATGTTGCATTTTTTAATGAAAATTTTATAGTTTGCCAAACACTAAAATCATATTTAATTCAAAATACATGTTTTTAACCTACAATCAAAATTTTAAAATGACTCTTGATTTAGCACTTGTTTTTAGATATTATGTCTTTTTATTGAAAAAGTTGGGAAAAAAAGGAAAAAGATATTTTTCATGTCATTTTATTTAAAAGCATACTAAAATAATAATATTTATTTAGTATAATAGTCATAAGAAAGTGATAAATTAATTTTTTATATTTATTTTCATTTATTTGTATAATTACATGATATGTGATTAGTACTTTTTTTTTTCAACACTTACATTATTTTATATACATTACTACATAATTTTTCTTGTTATTTAATTTAGTTAGGTTAAGTGACAATTTGGTTCCTTAATGATAAGATTTTAACTCACTTTACTCCATATTATATGGACGAATGTGATAAATCTAAGATTATATTATCAAAGTTCTTTTATGAAAATATGAAAATTAGAAATAGAGATGAGACATAAATTTGTACTATTAAATTTTAATCATTTTTTGTAGTTAGTCTATAATTTACAAAAGGTGTATTACCATTAATCAACTAGTGAACTAATAATTAAAATTTATTAATATAAGATTACATTGAATTTTTGTATCTAACTCATGTCTGTGTAACTCTTTTTTAATATTGGTAATATATATACAAGTAATCACCATTTAATGCCATGGTTTAGTGATAGAGACTTGGTCTTGTCAAAATTTTGTAATATATACAAATAAATAGAGGTGTAAAAATTTGACCCAATCAATAGGTCAACTAATTTTTTAAAATCTAAATTGATAAACAAATTTAATTTAAATCAGATTTAATTAATCATAAGATCTCATATTTTATTATTTTAATATTTTTAATTAGATATTTAAACTTTATACAATGTGTGAATCAAATCTAGTATAGAAATATGTTTGCATACATATTTATATACACATATTGTAAATAATACATACATATATAAAATGTATATAATATATTTGTAGATATTTTATAGAAATTAATATACAAAAATAAATAAATAAATAATAATAATAATAAATTTTTATCTATTGTAATATTTACAAAAGTAGCAAGTTAACATGTTATAGAATCCAAGTAATTAAATAAAAATTAGTAAAAAATAATTAATTATATGATTTTGATACAAGTTAATATATAAAAAATTAACTAGTAAATTATAAATATCAATTTGTACAAATGCTCTTTTTTATGTAAATACTCTAATATTTAATAAAATAAAAAAATTAGTAATTCGTCAACTTGATAGTCGACCCGAACCCTATTAGAATCTGAGCAACTTGAACCCAAAACAATCCGAATATAACTTGACTCGTCAATATCCATGTTAAAATAATCTAACCTTAAAATGACCGGAATCAAAATTGTTGTTTGTGATATATAAACAGAATCCTAGGTCTATGAATACCATTCTTGTTTTGCATTTTTTTTTTTTTTACCTTTTACTACAAAAAAGATCAAAATTAAGTGACCTATAATTCAATGTTCATTCAAGAGATTGCCTGTTTTAAGGTTACTTGATAAATTTATTTTTATTTTTTCTTTTTTGTTTTTTTGGTGGGGGGGGGGGGTGTAGTCAAAGTAATACCCTTTTGGTTGTTCACGTGCTGGATGTAATTATAAATGTAACATAAATTGGGCAGGGTCACCCTTCAAACTTACCCTGCACCAGTACCATGCAGGTCCCTAGACGGGCTGAGGCTGATTTTGGTTAGTCGGCAGTCCACAGGATGGATTCAATTTCTGTTTTGGTTTAATTTCGGTTCAGTTCGTAATTAAAAAAAAAAAAAGAAAAAGAAAAACATATGCTGATTATTATTATTGTTTCAATTACTGTGAACCATTGTCAGTTCAAACTGGTAGCTTGCAATACAGAATCCACGGTTTCAGTATGATCCAGTAAAAAATTCCAACCATGACCAAACCAAGCCGTTTTCTATTACGGTTCAAACCGTAACCATAAACCGTGGGCTAGTTCAGGATCCAGCCTTCCCGGGCCAGGTCAGGATAACATGCAAGACGATGTATTTGCAATAATATTTGGCCGTATCAACGTCAGAGCATGATCAGCGAATCCCCCCGTAGCCATCAACATTTCCCAAACATGTTCTCGAAAGCTCAAATTGTCAACAGATTTACAGACATGATGAATAATATATATCTTAGTCGTGTTGCAGAACAGTCTGATGAGTAAAACTATGGCGCTCTTCAAGACCAACAATATAAAATCCAACCATTCAAACAGCTGTTGTAATATATATGCATGGTGCAAATTTTGTCATTACGGTCCTACAGAATCACATCCAGAACTTTTGGAGCTGAGTGCAAGTTAAAAGTCCAGCCACTTGTTGTAGTAGACACAAGTTGTTGGAGAAATAATGCCATCAGGAGTACATTGGCTAATACGGGGGCAAACACCGCATGGAATGGAAGCCATTGCCCCTATTTTTGAGCTTGTTTTAGTAATGTATTTATAGCAAAGTTTTCCAACTGCGATGGAAGCAAACTCACCCCTTCCATTACTCTTCACTTCTATTATCTCATTGTCCAAAACCAAGGCCCTTAGGATCTGTTCGATTTCCTGTTTTGTCGGTTCCTCCTTAAAAAGTCCACTCCCTTTGATCGAGTCTGTAACCTTCTCCAATGTGGCAATCTTCAGCCTAAATTTGCTTCACACAACACTCTTTAAACGTCCTAATGAACTCCGCATCAATGTTCCCATCAACATCGTACCATGCACCTCCAGTTATTTCCTTTGATGGTTCGAATTCTGCTGCCATATAATGCTTTTTCCCCTTGCCTTGAATGTTTACTACCTCCTTTATCAAATTCTTGAGTTGGAGTGCCTTGAGGGATTTATTAACTACATTGTCGGGAATATTTGTTTCCTTTTTAAGGTCTCTGGTCCAGATTCCCATGTCTTGTTTGGCATGAATAGCTTCATAGATTACACGCTCATGTTCTGTCATAGACTGCTCCAGAGACTTTGATTCTGGGCGTTTCCGCTTCAGGGAAGTGGGTCCTTGCGACCTGCTCATTCCTATTCAAAGAATAAGGAATTCCAGTCATGGTCGGTTTAAATTTTAGATTCTGGATGCTTTCCACATAATTCTAAAAAAAGATTTTGTGAAATGAGTTTGGAGAAGAAGACAGAGAAAAAGGAGGAGAACAAAGAAGACAGCGAATTACATGCACAAAAGAAACCAGCTGCTCTCAGCATGAACCGAATGGAAGGTACAATAACAAATTCACAGAGATGGACAATAACTATACATGCAGAAGAAGATCATGATGGATCCATGCTAATTGCTAAATGGCCAAAGTCCAATGCCAAATAAAACCAATGAAATCATCCAGGGATGTAAATAAGACATGTTACAAGACTCCCTAAACATGGCTCTGGAGACTTTTATCATAATATGACGGTTCAAATTTCTGAATTTCAAGAATGTGGTACATCATAACACAGATTCCTGTCTAGTCAACTTGGTCCAGAACATATCATACAACAATAAAATAAAAACACAAAATTTGACATTCAAATCAGAGGTTTTGTATCTAGAAAGATAAAGATCCACCTGGGTTGTGCTTGTACTTAAACTGAGTTTTTGGGCAAATAATCAAATCATCATTCGATGAGCACAAAACCTTCTTGCAGAGAGATCATAGGAATAAAATCACTTCATTCTGAGCCCCCCAAATAATAAAAGGAAGAAAAAAAATTGCACTTGAATTCCACCACTATAGCGACCAGAAAAGGCTAACACTGAAATGTAATTCAAATACTAACATGTCCGAGCAGAAAATCTATTCTTTACACACATTCAGCTTTTATGAGATTGGATTTTATAAAAATCTTGCATTGATACAAAGCAACACAAAAATAAGTGAAAGAGAAAATGAGCTGAGCTATTGTATTCACTTCAATAAAACACTTCTATTTTGATGCTTCTTTCATTGAGTGAGCACAAATTTCTTTAATGGTTCTTTCAGCTAACAACAAATGGCTGGGTTGCCTTCAGATTTTTCTTTCTCAATTCTCACCAAAGCTCCAAGCAAACAATTCAGTTCCCCAAAATCTATAGTTCAGAACAGTGGCAACCATATTGTCACAAAACATTCCACCAAACCAAACGTAGGAACCAGCACCCAAAAATTGAACTTATGCAGAACAAGAAAACTGCTCATGCTCCAAAAACAGCTTTGTAGAGAGAGGGGGGAAGTAAAAAAATGCAAATTCCATGTATTATGACCCAGTTAGAGGTTATAAATCAAGCTTATTCCAGTTGAAGACTCAAGTCTTGAATAAGAGAGTCAATTGCATAGGGAAGGCAGTTCGTGCATGGGATTCCTTTTCTTTTTGTTTAACGTTTCTGAAGCTGCCATTAGCTAGTATATAAGGATGAGTGGAGTGAGCTGAATTGGTCATTGAAATTATAGCTGAATGCCAATTTGTATCCCTTCTCCCCGATGAAATAATTCTGCTTATCTGCTTCTCAATCTGTTGCTCCTTAAGCTCTATTCTGTTTCTTCTTCTTCTCCTTCTCCTTCTCTCTAAATCCCCTTTAATTTTATTCAGGTCTTTAACATCCCATTTATCCCCAAATAACAAAATATTGATCTTATTCAAGAAAGAAAAAGAAATCCATGAAAGACGAAATACGACAAAAGCGATCTCCACGTGCCTAGAAAATTCAAAAAAAAAAAAAACCCAGAACTTGAAACACTAAAAATTTTATATCTAAAACTTAATTTCTGATCCAAACAAAACCAAAAACAAGTTTTTTTTTTTGTTGTTTAAAAACAAAAACCTCGTATCAATGTGATTCTAAGAAAATATCAGAATAATTGAGTTTAAATCTCAAAGCTAAATTCTTAACAAAAAAAAAAGAGGGAAAAAATATTAAATAAAAAAAATAAGACCCATATTTCTAATAGGCGAATCAACAAACACCTTAAATGCAATCAACCAGAGCAATTGATTTACAAGCACAAGAACCCATATTAGAAAAAAAAAAATTAAAGATAGAACAATATGCGAAAAGATTAGAAGAACTTACTTTGTCTTGTAGAGACAAGAGGCGGAGAGGATTGAAGTCACTGAGTCACCTGGGAGGAGAGAGGGGAGGATTCAAGTCAGCGGCAGTGTTACCGAGAAAATCCAATCTTAATCCCAAACTATGACCCCAAAACTTTAAATACAAAATCTCCATCTTAATTATTAAATTTGACCTGTTTAGTCAGGCAATAGATCGCCGATGCAGAGTTCAAATTGGCGTGATTTATCCAAAATTTCATTAGATTATTGATTTGAATGGACCGGCTAAACCCAATAATTGAATTATTTTTTCTTTTTTTTTTAACATTAAAATTTTATATCAAAAATATTTTGTTGTGTAATTCAGCTGAACATACTGAGATTGTCGCCAGAATACCTAACAAATGGAAGAACCTGTGTGTGTGTGAGTGTGTGTCCACAACGTTAATTAATTTGGACGAGTTGGCACCTGGGGTCTCGAGTTTTGATTCTCACAAAGTCCAAATATTCTTACCACACACAACTCAACTCAACTCAACTTCTCGTCTAAGAGTTGGTATGAAGTGCCCCCCCTCCCCCTCTCTCCCCCCAAATTTCTTGCTTGCTTTATGGTTTGATTCCACCAGAGATTCAAGCCCGTGATTTCGGCATCTCAACTCATAATTCAAAATTGGTTTCACTCGAATTTTGGACCTGCGATAACTCTAAGAAACAATGACGATGTCCTAATGGGAGCCAAGTAAAAGTGATGTAATGAGCTGAAATTGTTTTTCTAACGTATCGAGAGTTATATCTAATTCTACACACTAAGTGAAGTCTACAGTTCCATAAAAAAAAAGGGGGGGTGGGGGGGAATTGTATCTTGTCTTTGGCTTACTAAAACCACGTCTCTAGTTAACTCTGGTGTTAAAAAGCTTCATCCTTCACACAAAAAAACCATCTTGCCATTTCCCTGACTAAACTGCAAAAGATACTCGTGGTTTGCGTTCGATTACATTTAAAACAAAACCAACTTTCTCATGCAGTAAAGCCCTGCAATGGGGTCCTTTTTTTTTTTTTTTTTTTCTATCTGATGATGGTCACCCCTAGCATTTATTAACTCAAATTCAATCATAACTGCAGTTTCTTCGAGCGCCTTGTTGAAGACAAGGCTTCTACAGCGTACAAGGAAGGAAGGAAGGACCAACCTAGCTACTACCCCCATAGCACTCCAGAAAAATCATTTTAGAGGCTGCCGCTATATATATATATATATATATATATATATATATATATCTGTGTGTGTGTGTGTGTGTACTTTTAAAAGCTAATTTCGTAAATTTATTGCAAGTTTTTTATTGCTTTATCGAAACTAAGAAATTTTACCCACTAAACTAACCTCGGTGCGGTTCCAAACTTTCTCTGGTCTTATAAGGTTCTCCTTTGGTAAGGTGATAGAATTTTAGGGTTGAGACAAAAGAGGTTCCAGGTTACACCAGTTTCTGGTATGAATTTGCATGGTGAGGGCATAAACCTTTGAACAATTATCCGGAAGTTAGCTAACTCTTAACTCTTTTTTGCCTCAACCATAAAGTACAATATGAAAGCTGATGCTACCTAACCCATGTAGCTATTATATATTCTTCATGAAATGCCACTATCTTTTTTCCAATTATGCACTAGCATCATCATCACTACGTGAATCCTAGTGTCAATTCAGTCTTCCAATAGCAAGAGAAAGATATTAATGGCCAATCAACTACCCATTTGGCTAGCAGTCCCCACTGCCTACATTTCAGTCAGAATATATATATGAAGAGATGAACTTTCATGGCTTCAAAAGCTCTTCTTAATGTAACCCTTTTGAAAGATTCCTTTAGACTCACTCTAGTGAAATCCCCTAGAATAACTGCCAAATGTGCATTGGTCTCTCAATGTACTGAGCAACTGTTTTTTCACATTTCTTTTCTACCCCAGAATAATAGAAGCAAAAAAAAAAAAAACACAAAAGAGGGAAAACCACTAAGTATGCCCTGTAGGTCAAATCTTATACCTCACTTATAGATAAATCTCTCAATTCGACTGAAAAAATAAATTAACCCTTCATAAGCATATATATAATTGTTCTTATTTATTGATCAAAAATATTGTTTGGTATGTAACCAACGTTTCTCCGATCATATCTATAGCAAATCATTTGTTATGTTTTTATTTGAAAAATGGTGATCGAGAAAGCAAATTATATTGTCTATATCAGTACAATGATGCATCATCAATTGCAAAATTTTGTAATTTGGTGTTTACATCGAAAGATCATTGCCGACAAAGATCATCGGGAATTTAGGATCAATCAAGAGTTTGTGTGTCTTGTTTCTTGCTAATAATACATTGATAATGATAGTTTATTTGCTCATAGTGTCTAGGTACTCTGGAAGAAGCAATTGCTTGATAAGTTGCACATATCTAACATCACTTAAGCTTTTTAATTTATCAATTATTTATTTGATATTCAACAGTTAATGGTTATTCTAAAATGTGCAGCAAAATCTATATAACAACCCAATTGCACAAGGTCTTCTTTTTCTTTTTTGGTAAAATTATGGAAAATTTCATGGACATAAAGAGTTATAATTTACTTGCTAGTCCACAGGGAATTTAGAGCTTATTTGAAATCAAGTTTTCAATAGAATTCTATTCGATTTCAATAATAAAATTCAATTCAATGAGCTTTAGTAATTGAATTCTAATTTTATTATCCTGTTTGGTGGAGGATTTTAAAAAAATAAAATTTAATTGAATTCTTTTGCTTTTAAGTTGTAAAATGAATTAAATCGAATTTTACATTATTGTCCTCCATTTTAGAGAAAAAAATTGTGGGGCTGGCTCGATTAGCTAAAGGACGTGGAGAAGCAAGTTTTAAATTCTAGGGTTGCTGGGTGCAAATGATCTTATATTTTGTCTGCTTGTGTGTATTTTAACCCACGATACATGATTATCCAGGTTCTCATAAGTTCAACGTTTATCTACCAAACTTGGGGAGTTATTTATTCCTTCATACATTGAACTTTAATGTTAAGAAGTTTAGAACTCAAACACATCACTCTCAACATAAACTCTCATTTATTAGAAAGCAAACGATAGTGACGAGACTCGAGCTTAGGGGGCTAATGAGCAGAGAACAGCATGAAATGCACACAACGGTATGTATAGTACACTAGTGTATCTAGGCAATAACCAAACATTTTTTATAAACGCCCGACTATGAGGGTCCCTGAATCAGGAATATGGGTAGAAACCATTATTATCCCTCCTACGGGCTGTCTCAGCCAACCAATGTAGGACTAATTGAATTGTCCCAACAAGGCATACGCTTTACTCTATCTCGGACAAACAAACAAACAAAATGCAGCAGAGGTGGAGGAACTTCAAAAGCAATCAAGTGTACACCAGTAGTCCAGTATTGTCCATGCGTACAAGTCAATTTCGATGGAGTAGTTCCTCGATCATCTGCAATGTCAACCTCTCCTCCTCTTCCAAGCCATCACCACCTTCCTGGCCTTCCGTTTTTGGGGTCTTTGATGAGATGGGTGCTTTAGGCTCATGATCTTGGAGTTTTTCATCCTTCTTTCCAAGCTCAACTGTCATGACCCAATTCGATTCAGAATGCAGCCCTGCACGCTTTTGCCAGACTCCAATATGACAGCTTTCAGTGTCAAGCCTCAGGCAGGTTAGGGAAGGAGATGGAGTCTTGCAGCATTTGCGCAGTTTTGCGCTGAGGATCGAGGAAAATGTGGTAGTAGAAGATGATGAAGATGAGCCAGAACTGCTACTGATATTGCCTGCTTGGTTGGTGGCCACAGGAAAGTTTGTTTTGGCGTTGCGGCCGCTCATCAGAATTGCTGCCTCATCGTACGCTCTAGCTGCCTCTTCTGCTGTCTCAAATGTTCCAAGCCACACCCTTCTCTTCCTACACCAACGAGAACCTTGTTAACGCGCGTATCCTTCAGCCCAAGGTAACTAATGAATTAGCACTACAGTTGACGCTGTACAGCAAACAATAACATAGCTTTAATTTCAAATATAATTGAGTTATTTACGTGAGCTTATTTTTATCATTTTATTTTGGCGTAAAATTTAACACTAAAAGAAGAAAGAACGATCAAAGTAATCACTACTGCCGTAATATAATATGGCCGCAATTGCCGTAATATATAATACAAAACTGTAACCTTATTATGGACTCCGTGATCAAGGGGACCAAAAAGTCTATGCATAGAGCACGAAATTGAAGGACTTGAAGCCGAAAAACTAATACTAAGGAGGCTAGAGTGTGATATTATAGGACAATAAATGGTCGAAAACTGTGTGATAAGACTAGACGGTGGCGCAGAAGTTTGGAGCTTCAAGCCAGAAGGAAACAAAGTTGAAAAGGAAGTAAATTGAGGAGAGTACAGTAATGGGTGGCGAATCTCAGCAACCCATGAGCCCCAGTGGCGTTGCCTGACACCTCTGAACTTCTTCGACTGTACCATGATTACTGGCACTGACTTTATGTACTTCTTCTCACAGGGAGAGAGAGAGAGAGAGAGAGAGAGAGAAAGGGGGGGGGAGAGGTTAGGGAGAAGGCAAGTTCATTAAAATGGTGCGGTTGTAGGATAAAAATTGCTGGAGAATTGGGTCTGGTATATATAGCCAAATGGTTGGGGGTGAGGTAGCTAGAGTGTACTTGGACTGTTAATCTCTGAAAGCTTTGTGGTCCATCGATAGTTTCTCCAATTAATCTACCCCCACAAACGGTTGACCATTATTGGTGTCCACTTGTCAGTACCCTAATGCCATTATTGACACGATTCTAGAGCAAATATGTACTCATTTGTTCAGAAAACCATTGGCACTAAACTATGTAGAGGCAAGAGAGGTAAGTTCCATGTGCACAGGAAAAATGTACCAATCCCAAACCGTCCATGAGCAACAGGTTCCATGTATGCCTGACGAAATTATGTTTCACTTATACTTGAATAACAAAAGATGAGCGAGTGATAATAAAATTATTCCATTATAATATAAGATAATATCATTAAAGTTTTCGAATCATAAGCCTTTTCCAAACTATATATACATTGTGATGTGCCAGACTTTTGCATCGATGCTGCACCCTTTTGGAAGTATGAATAACATTGACTTATGAATAACATTTAGATGGCTTGACACTAACAATCTGTTTAGAAAATTAAACTATTCATTTTGAAAATCTAAAAATTGACCGGGCAAATATAATAAACTACTAAAACTGTATTGAACTTGCGTATTGTTCGAGTTTTAGATATCTTTTTGAAAATATTATTGAGTCAAATCGAGACAAATGGCCGCTGATGATATGAGTTCTCTACCGACTCTAGTTAATTCATTTTGGTTATGCTTCATTATTCTTTAATTATGGAGTCATCATAATTAAGTGGTCCAATATCTACCCGAAAGAGACTCGGAAAACCGCTTAATAATTACAAAACCCTAAACATATTAGATAATATCCCGAGTTCATATATGTATTTTAACGTGTATATATATTTTTTCCATCATGCAACACAATCCTTCCTCGTTTAGACACCATGAACATTAGTTGGCAAAGATAAATTCAAAATCATGAATTCATAAACTTCTTTTCTGGAAACCATCTGTATGGGTACTACTATCACATTGTGGGTTCAATTCCAGCAGCTAGCACGTGGAGATCAATCCAACACGTCTGGTTCTTGTCGATCAAAATTTGTATCACGTAAACATATAACAATGACAAAAAATAACAGAGCCTTGATTATAAATTTAATTTGAATGATCTACATATCATTTTGTTCTACTATAAAATGAGTTTGATGGAAAGTGCAGTTATTTTAAATTCTTTCTAGCAGAAAATTATCAAATCAACCTAAGTTGTTATTTCTCTGTTCTCTCGCTGTCCATTTGAATTTGGTTACACTCAGCTTATCTTTAGTTAGAGTCCCAACTATTTTGTGACGAGCATTTTTATTTTTTATTCAGTCATTTCTTAAGTGACCACAAATCAATGCAAGTATTCTCATATATGTCATACTCAAGTTTTGAACATATTGTTTGCTAACGATTTAACATTCAATATCATAGGGAATTGCTAGTCTAATTACTATTCAATGGAATTTATCCTACAACTCGTATGGTTACATTAAACCCTAGTTGCACACACACTTCCATTTTAGTCATTTGAAAAACATTATCCCCTATGTCTACATCCCTATGAATAACAGGGTCAAAATAATACAATTGGCCACATTAAGGGCTTTCGTACTACATAGTCTAATACTATACCCTATCACTCATACTATTACCGAAATTGCAGCGCATATATTTTATTTTTGTGTAGGTCAACCTAAAACTCTTAGATTTTAAAGTGCCTCTCTCTGTAATTCTAGTTTGCATTCAAACTCCTTCATAATGATATTTATTGGAAGAATATTATCCATAGACAATATATACATCACGAGAAATCGTTCTCAATATGTCCAGACAATTTATGCATAACCAAGAAGGCAGAACCATGATACAAACTAACCGTGGAAGAAAGATTCTCTGTTTCTTCGTACATGTCCCTGACTAGATTATTAAATAATGTGGAAATCTTCTTATTTATTGTCCATCATAATTGTTGCCTAGAACTCCATCGCATAGTTTTTCAAAATCAATAAAACCTATGTACACGTTGCATAGTTTATTACATTATTCCGTGGCATAGTTTATAATATGATTCATCGTTTTGATGGCATAATAATTAAAGCACCACCCAAACATATAACTAATTTAGATTGTGCTTCATGACGTTGATTAAAAAATCTATTAATGACCTTCTCCCTTGTTAACTTTTTCAACATGAACTCATTATAACCAGCATCTTCATCAATTATATAAAGCAGTTCTTTATTTCCAAATTTTTGTAAACAATATATATGTATGTGTGCGTGCTTTTTATGTGTTAAATGGAGTAAGCATTGAATTGCTTAGGATTGTAGATGGTGCATGTTTACCTTGGGATATTTTATAATTGAGGAAGAGGACCACCACAACGAAAACAATCAGGCTTCTGATCGCATTAGAGCAAACATCTGTACGATGGCAACGATCAATCGTACATATTGCGTTCATATTCCACTTAAAAGAAGTGAGGGTGACCTTGCACATGGATGCACTTGAATGAGTTAGGCTAACGTCAACCACTATATAGGCACATGCATATACACATGGTAAAATACATCCATGCAATTAAGATTTAAAATAAAAAATCAATCTGTTGATTAAAATTTACTTATGATTTAAATGTAGGTGAACTAAGTTATCTTTATTTTTTATGGTTCTAGAAAAATTTTGGAAGAAAACTGATTTAGAGTTTTAATAGTATTTAGACTTATTTAGTTTAATTAATATTCTAAGTTATTTAGTCACAAATGTTAATTTTATAATCACTGTATCAAAAAGTGTATTTGACACTAAAAGAGGAGTCTTGATAAACAAAAATGACGGGAGGTACTTTCTTTTTTTTGCAATTCAACCAATTAATATTAATAAAAAATACAATTCAAGATCAAAAACTCCATTGTTTGTTGGATATTAATGAATTCATCTTATAGATGGTTCATGAGCATTGTTTGCATAATGAATACAGTTGTTAAGAATGACACACAATATAATTTCATAGTCGTTGCCTGAAAAATAATTATTGTAGCAAAAAGAGAACCCTAATTAGCATGAGGTGATACTAAGGAATGAAAGCATTCATATTATTTTTAATCATAAATTGATTGACAAAATATTTCTATTTGTTTGAAATTAACAACTTTCTTATATAGATTTTCTTTTTTGTTTGATCTCGAGAGTTTTTTTTTTTTCTTTTCAATGCATTCCTGTTAATGTAGGGTCTCTTTACGTCTTACATTTCACACAATTTTTGAAAATCACATATAAGGTCTATTTGATTCATTTATTGATGATTATTGTTATTATGACTTTTCTGATTATTGATTGTTATTGTTAATTTCTATTATTGATAAATAAAAAAAGTTTAATGTTTGATTAAATTGATGTTGTTTGTTGCTGTTAAAACTGTAAAAATAATTATTGGGGACATTTTCCAGTTTTATTATAATAGATAAATTTTTTAGCTCTTTAACAAACTTATATTTTAGTTCTTGTATAAAATATTTGTAGAAAATATGGGAAAAAAAAGACACGAATAAATTAACAAAAAGAAAAAAAAAAAGAGACAATGAGAGTAGTAAAAATGATGGCCTCCTATCACTATCCAACACATATATTTGTTGACTCCGCTTGTAAAAGTTTTGTGTATTTTATTAATGGTACTTTTAAGTTTACTTATCACCAAGCATGGGCGGAACACTATCATATGCTATTGGTAAGGTGAATAACAAGACCACTAAAGTTAACGATAAAAACTCTCATATTGTTTTCGTCCAAACCAAAAAAGGCTTAAATATCCAAGTGGTCCCTCTCATTTTACAAAATAGTTGATTTCATTCCTTATGTCATGTTTTAGTTGATTTCATCACTCATATTTTTTATTTTAGTTCATTTAAAATAAAATTTGATTAATTCTGTTGGTCAACAGTCTATTTTAGTCAATGTTGGTGTAACATTTTTTAGAAGGAAGAAATTTGTTTTAGGTTTTAATTTTTTACATGTCAATGCTGAAGTGGTATATTTTAGATTTAAAAGAAAATTGTTTTTCAAAACCAACATAAAAGAAAGTGTTGAGACCATTTTTTATGGTTAAAGTTAAAGTTGTTGTTAATACCATTGCATATAGTTATTTGTGCTGCTTTGATATTATGAATGTCATTAAAATAAAAAGAAGTTATTGGGCAAAACCGTTGATAGCAAGTCAACTCTGAAGTTAGTCAATGCTGACTATCGACTTTAAATTTTAGGAGTTAAAGTTGACTGTTACCGTTGATCTTAAATTTTAGGAATCAAACTAGTTTTTGATTATATGACAACATTTAGAAAATAATGCTGACCATTGATGAGTGTATAACCCTGGTCTCAAGCTCTATAAATAACCCTATACGCCTTGCAAGACAAGTATGTGTATTACAGAATTTTGAGAGTTAGCCAAAGGAAAGAGAATGGCAAACCTAAAGGCAAGGAGAGGGTGAATGACAAAGAGAGAGGTAGCTATCAAAGGAGAGAGTGATCGACCAAGGCAAAGAAGGCAAACACCAATAGAGGTGTAGCAGTAGTCAACAAAGGAAGGTGTAGCAGTAGCTGACCAAGAGAGGTACAACTAAGGATAGGAGTAGCTAGCCACCATAAGAAGAGGTGCAACAGTCGACTGTACTAAGGAGAGGTGTAGTAGCCAGCCATACTAAGGAGAGTTGCAATAGCCGATTATACCAAGGAGAGGTGAAGCAGCTAACCATACTAAGAAAAAGTTGTAATAGCCAATCACACTAAGGAGAGTAGTAGTTGGAAAACCAAACCAAAGGAAAGAAGTAGTCGAAAAACCAAACTAACCATAAAGTGTGCAATAGCTGGCCAAGGAGGAGATGATAGTAACCACCAAAGGAGGAGGCATCCACACCAACTAAAAGAGGAGTTAAAGTAACCGATAGACATACCAAAGGGAGAATAAGACAACCTTACCAAAGGGAGAACAAGGTGTAGCAGTTGGCGACCACACCAAACCAATAAAGGAGACGTGTAGTAGCCACACTAAGGAGAGAAAAATGTGCAGCAACCACCTTAAGGAGAGAAGGACATGTAGTAGCCACTAAGGAAGGAGATTACAGTAGCAAGGTAGTAAGTAATAGCAGTAAGGGTAGACAGCAAATCGAGGAGAAACCAACTACTTGCAGGCAACATTAATGGAAGCTTATAACACCAACTCCAACCTACAACAACCAGTAGCAATTTGTTATAACAGTAGTCACTCGCAATAACCAGCAGGTAATCCTAACGATTTCAACACTTCCAGTAGGTGATCCTAGCAATTGCAACACATCTAGCAATCTATAGCAGGTACCAATAAGCATAATGAAAGTTATGATATGATGGAGAAGAGAAACCAACCTAAGCTAAAATGGGTTAGGAGAGATGTGGTGAAAACTCCCATCCAAAAGAGATAAGTTGTTAAAGATGGAGAGAAGGTAGCCATAATAGTTGCTAAAGATAAGAGACATGAACTTTGTATAAGAAGAAAATCCAGGTTTAAAGGATATTGCTGAAACTGTGGTAAGTATGGGCATAAGGTTAATGTGTGTTGGAGTAATGGGTAAATAATGAAGAGGAATGTGAGGTAAGAGTCTAGGGGGAGACTTTATCAAGAAAAGAGACAATCTCAAGTGAAAAAAAAGTTATATTCTATTATGGAACAAATTTAAGTTGTTAGAAAAGTTTGTAAAAGATGTGAAAGGGTTGGACACACTGTTGAGGATTACTTGACATTGATGCCTTGTTAAAGAGTGCAAAAGAGAACACCTACATATGCTCCCACATTCGGCTAAAGAAGAAGAAGAGGAAGGGAAACGTATATGGTCATGGATGTAGCCTCAAAAGCTTCTAAGAAATAAAAGCCAAGCACCCTAGACAATGGCTACGCTTCACATATGATAGGAGACTCCAAGATGTTGAAGTGAGTAGCAAAATATGATAGAAAGTCAATCAAATTTGACAATAATGTTACCATAAAGATTCAATGTATCGGTACTCCTGAAATTGGTACAGAAAAACTGAAATCGAAGGAAGTGCTTTATGTTAAAGGGCTAAAACATAATCTTATCAGTGTTAACCAGCTTTATGATGATGAACATGAAGTTATTTTCAGCAAGAGTGACTACATAGTAAAGAGATTAAATGATGGTGTTGTTCTTACTAAGGGTGAAAGAACAAATGACAACTTATACCACGTTTCCATAAGCAAACATATGTTATATGAATACTAAAAATTGTGGCATAGAAGATTAGGAAATATTGGACAAAAGAGGCTGAACTTAAGTATTTAGCCACCCCTTAGATGTTAAGGTATCCTTGAACCCCTCTCCTCTTCCCTTTTCATCATTCTTTAGATTTGTTGTTAAAGGGGGCAATATTTTGTATAAATCTAAAAAGAGTATATATTGATTAAAAGGAGGAGTAGTTTGATAAATTAAAAGGGAGAAATTGTCAAGGGGGAGAAGCAAATAAAAAGGGGAGCCCAATTAAGGGAGATGTATGTTTCAGGGGGAGTTGTGAATGTCAAAGGTTGATATATATACATTGCTAGATGTTGGATTTAATGTATTGCCAACAAACCCAAAGGGGAAGATTGTTTAGCTTATCTTTGATAGCTAATATTAGATTTGTTGTTAATACCATCTCACATAGTTATATGTGTTGATTTGATGTTATGAATGTCATTGAAATACAAAGAGGTTAGTAGGCAAAATTGGTGATAGCAGGTTAACCCTGAAGTTGATGAATCAATGTTAACAGTGACCCTAAATTTTAAAAGTCAAAGTTAACTGTTGACCTTTAACCATTGACCTTAAATTTTAAGAATAAAATTTGGTTGTTGATTATAGGGCAACCTTTGGAAATCAACGATGATTATTAATGATTAGTGTAACCCTAATCTCAAGACTCTATAAGTAACCTTATGCACCTTACAAGACAAGTGTATATTACGGAATTGTTTAAAAGAAAGGAAAACCTAATTGCAATAACTGGCCAAGAGATAGAGGCAGCAAAGTAAAGCAGCGACCAACCATACTAAGAAGAAGAGGTGCAGCAACAGGTATAGCAAAAACCAATAACTGAAAAAGGTGAAGGAGAATAAGTAGGGTTCAATAATAAGGGTAGAAAACCATAATCTATAAATTATAGGAGCAACAGCAAGTGAAGCAAACCAGAACTTGCAAATTGCAAGAGTAGCAAACCAGCAATCTGCAATAGGAGGTCCTTGCACCAACAGCATAACCAACAAGTGTTTCTTGCACTAATAGCATAACAAGCAAGCATTCCTTGCACCAGTAACACATTAAGTTGCTTAAAATCCTAGAAAGTGTAGCGCATCTAGTAGCTTAAAATCCCAGAAATTGTAGCGTATCTAATAGCCTAAAATCCCAAAAATTATAACACATCTAAAAAGCTATACCAGTAAGTGTAGCATGTCTAACAGCCAAACTAGAAATTGTAGCATGTCTGATAAGCTATACTAGTAAGTGTAGCACGTCTAGTAGCCAAACCAGTGATTGCAGCACGTCTAATAAGTAATCCCAACTAGTGTAGTATGTCTAACAGTTGTAGTATGTACAACAGCAATCTCCGGGTAACAAGAGCAAGCAAACTAGTAGCTGAAAATTGTAATAATAGCAGCAAGATTAAGCAGAACATATAGGCAGCAATAGCAGCCCATGTAGGTAATAATAACAGCCCATGCACGTATGCACAACAAAAGCAAAATGTACAGGGAGAGATAGCAGCGCGTGCGAACAACAATAATAACCTGTGCACTTACTAGTAATAAAAGCAAAACGTGTAGAGAGCAATAGCTGCATATGCGGACAGTAAAAGCAGAACATGCAAGTAATGATAGCATCATGTATGGATAACAAAAGTAGAACATGTAAGCAGTGATAGCACCATGTGCAAATAGTGATAACAGAAAATGTAGGTAGCAAGAGCAATATATACAGATAGCAATAGCAAAATATACAGGCAATGATAACAGCATATGCAAAAAGTGGTAAGAGCAAGTTCGACAATTTGTAAAAGCCAAAGAGAGAACGTGTCCCAGCAATATATTTGGTAGCTTGCAACAGCTAAGGAGAAAACATATCCCGATAGCAAGTTTGGTAGCTTGTAGTAGCAAAGGAGAAAGTATGCCCCAATAACAAGTTTGGTAGCTTGTAGTAGTGGTGAAGGTAACCTACCAATGCAATAGGAAAAGTAGCACTTATAGCTAGGGAAGAGAACTTGCTAAGGTCGAAGGAGGCAGTACCAATAGTGGGAGGAGAGAACTTACCGAAGTAGTAGGGGAGGTGGCACTAGTAACAAAGTAGAGATCTTATTAAGGTAGTAGGTGAGGCAACAGTAGCAACAGAGGGGAGAACCTGCAGTAGAGATAGTTGACAGTGGAGAGAACGAGCTGGGGGAGAGAACCTGTAATAGAGATAATATGTAGTAAAGATAACCTACAAAGAAGAGGCCAACAAAGCTTGAGCAAAAGCCCAAAATTGAGGAAGGAGAAGATCCATATTTTGCACTAGTAGCCTATACACATTGAGTGATCTATATCTAAGAAAGTTTTCATATAAATCTTTTGATAAACTTGTTAAAAAAGGGTGATATACCATTAGAGTGATCTGGAGATCAACTCGGTGATCGAGAAATCATTGTAAGTGGTTAAGGAGTAATTCTTTTATAACCAAACTATATTCCTTAATAATAAGAGTGAATTGTATGATTTAAAAGTGATCTTATCACATCGTGGATGTAGCTCACACATTATAGGTGAACCATGTAAAAATTGTTGTGTGTTCTTAGGTGCTTGCATTTAATTGATATCTGTACAGTTGCTCTCACATAAAGAAAAATAATAAAAAAATTGGATCATTGATTCTAACAAATCACAGAGGTTAATTTAAAAGAATTTGTAAAAAGCGAGCATTTTACACTGATTCACTCCCTCCCCCTTTTAGTGTAAAACTTTAGAAGGTTGTCATTATAAAGAACCCAATAATCATTTTCTAAAAAATGAAATATATGTTTTCCTAAAAAAAATTTCTACAAATATGAATTTTTGTGCCAAATATTTAGGTCCTTTTAATGTGCTAACACAAATATTTCAATTTTTAGTTTTAGGAAGTAATTTTACTGCCAAATACCTAGTAGGCAATTTGACCTTTTGAAATTTGATCAACGATATGATGTGATAAATGCAATCAAAAGGTTGAATGGGAAATGTCTATTTGGTAACCAAACTAAAGTAAAGCTTGTTAACTTTTCTTTCTTTAAGATTAGTATTGTGATGGAGAGATGATGGGATTATAAATGAAGCTAGGGTAAGTTTATGGTAAAATAGAAAGGATTAGATCAGAAGAATAATCAAAAAACATTAAAAGAGGTAATAGTAAGGAAGTCATGTTGAAGGATAAATACAATAGACTTATTGGCACCATTAATAAATTCACCTTTAAGATTAGACCTAATATTATCATCACACCTCATAAAGGAAGCAAAGTGGGAGTAGTTATGAAGATTAGCCATGGGGGTGGTTAGAATCCTCCAAATAACAACTTCTATCTATACGTATCCTCAATAAAAGGGTGTATTTCCTTTTAAAGTGATAATTATAGGTGATTTTAAAGTATTATTGACTTTTGAGTAAAGGGTTGAGATGAAGTAGGTATTAGAAAAGGAAGGAGACTAGTTACTGAGGTTTTTTTAATAGATATGGCCAAGGACCTTTGATAAGGCAAGGGCAGATCGTAAAGTATAGGTATCTATGCATGGTTGACCTTTCAAGCTTGGAAAATAGAATTTGAAGCAAAGTTATGTAGGGTTTAGGAGCAATTTATGAGTATGGATAAGGAATTAGATATAAGATTAAGACTTGATGTTTATTGTTTTTTGGTTTTAATTATGAAAAGAATGTAAATTCCTTCATTAGTGATGGTAACGTTGGATAATGGAGGGTTGTATTATAGCTAAGAAGTGAAGAGGCATAAATAGTGGAGGGAATCCACAAGAAAGGGAAGGAGAAAGAGATTATAAAGATAACAAATTGCAAATAGGGGCTCAACCCATTGACAAATTTAACGATAATTGTTTTGGTGGTAAGATCTACTGATCATCAGCGATGAGGTTTCCAGACACATTAGAGTAAACAAAGGGGAACAAGGCTCCAATACCTTGTCATTAATGAATAACAAATAAAGAGAACATAGCTACAAGATGCCATGACAGGGTAGGCTTAAAAAAGGAAAGAAAGGGATTAGGCATGAGAGAGCTTGAAAAGGAAAAAAAAAATGGAAGACCTATATAGAGGTAGGGTGAAAAATAAGTGGGTCTAATTAAAATAGATAATAAGGTGGGCCTTTACTACAATAGACTTAACTTGATAAAGTAATAAGGACACTATTAAAAAGGCCTAAAATCTTTGAAATGTAAGTCGAGCCTAGTTAACCATATGCATTTAATTGGGCTAAAAAAAGAAATAGACCTAATAGAGATCCAGTAGAGACTAAAAATAGAAGGGATAGGGTCAGCCCAAGCCTTTAAACCTTATTAATAATGAAGGTCCAAAGGTAACTAACCTAACCTAATCCCTTTTTTTTTTTTAAATTCTTCTTTCATTTTTGGCTTTACATAAAGGGTATTAAACTCATTAGGAAAATGAGAAATGGTGGATAGTAAGGTGGAGTAAGGGTATCCAGAGAGAAGAATTAGTATGAAAGAGACTAGAAATAATTAATGTGTATTACCTAAGGTGATGAAGGGAAGAAATAAAGCAATTCATGTAAATTAGAAGCCAACATGGAAGAAATTAACCAAAAATTGATTGTTAGCTAGGAAAATCTCTATAAAAGATGGATAGTTAATTGATGGGCACATCCATTTAAGGAATAAAGTGCTATGCAATAAGGCATAAAGAGTTTTGGATATAAGTTATTAGGTTTATAGGTATAAGGGGAAAAACTGTGCTTGACTAACTTGCTATAGCAAAAACCCATGGAAAAACAATAGTAGGGCCACTCGAGGTTATTAGCATGAGATTGAGTACGTTGTCTATTTAGAAGACTAAGTTAGGGGATACTGCCATAGTTTCACTAAGACAAATTTAGGGTAGGGTAGACATACAAGTGCAAATAACTAATGTAGTCGAGGCATTTAGGGAGCTAGCAATATTTTAAGATATTGATGTGTTTCATGCAATAAACAATATGTTATTAAATCAATTTATTATTCTAAAAAAGATTTTTATTTCATTAAGAAAGAAGATGATATTGATCAATATCTATGCTCCAAATAACCTTTTAAAACATAAGGGACTGAGAGGTGAGTTAAGATACTTGAAAGAAAAATTTAAGGGGTAGTGGTACATAGGGGGAGATTTTAACATGTTACTTACAGAAAATTAGAGAGTACATCTTTTTGATACCATAATAGTAATTCAATAATTTAATGATTTTTTCTATGATATGAAATTAAATGATTTGTTAATGCATAATAGGTAATTCATTTGGAGTAATTTCAAGTAAAATCCTTCTTTAAGTAAAATTGATTTATTTCTTATAGATACAAAATGGATAAGGGCTATGTGAGAAAGTAAATAGTGGGACGTACACTATAAGTTCTTAGACCTTTTAAGAGTATGCTTGGATATGAAAATAGGGATTGTGGCTCAATCCTATTTTGTGTCTTTAATTTTTGGTTAGAAGATAAATAGGTGAATAAGGAGATTAAAGAAAGATGGCTAAGTTTATCTAATAATGATTTTCTAAGTCATTAGTGGAAGGTTGAAGGTGGTTAAAGATTTTTTTTAAATCATTAATGAGAATGAAAAAGTAGGGAAAAGGGAACAATTAAAAAAGTTAATCATAAAATGAAGGAGTTATTATTAAAACAAGAGAAATATAATTTGATAAAAGATAAAAAGAGCTAAATTGTTGCAGAATGAGAACATATATTAGGAAGAGATATGTAAAGAGAAATTTAGATAGGTTTAAAAGTTCCATTGAAAATGGATGGTTCATGAACATTATAATTTTATATTCTTCCATATTATTGCATTTAATAGATGATGAAAAATTTTGATTAATTGAGTGGTGGTAAGGGAAAACTTTTAAAAAATGGGGGAGATCAGAGAGGTCGTGTTCACACATTTTAAATAATAATTAGATCATATTGAAAAACCATGCATGAGGATTGATATGTCCTTTTTTCCTTAATTAGATAAGATTGATAATTTGTTATTAGAAAGCTTATTTCTAATGCTAGAGGTTTAAAAAGCAATTAAAACTGTGATGACAATAAGGCACTAAGGTATGATAAATTTAATCTAAGTTTTTTTAAATAACATCAAAAGTTGGTCAAATAAAATCTAATGAAATTCCTCGTGAACTTTTATACAAATGCGAAATTATACTTAGCTATCACAACTTTTTTATGATATTGATTCTAAAGATAATAGAACTAAAATTAATGTATTATTTTTGCTTGATCTCTTAAATGGGATACATATATAAGATTTTGGTTAAGAAATTAGTAAATAATCTATAATTGATAATTAGAAATTAATAAGAGAATTTCAGTCAACTTTCATAAAAGAGAAGTACATTATTAATAATGTCCTAATAGTAAATAACATCATTAAAAAGATAAAAAAAAAAAGGAAGGGGGTAGTGGTGATTATAAAAATTGATTTTTAAAAAAGCATATGACTCAATAAAATGGTACAATTTGTTGTGATTCAACATATAAATTTTAAGTATACATGGCAATAGTGGATAAAGTGTACATTATGAACTCATAACTATCTATCCTAGTAAGTAGTTTGTCTAACACAACAATTTTAAATGACAAGAGGATCTCCTTTCCTCATTTTTATTCCTATTAGCTATAAAGGGACTTTATTTTATCCTAATGAAGGGGGTTGAAATAGGAATGGTAAAAGATATTGGGATTAAGAATTAGTTATACTTTTCTCATTTATAATTTGCAAATGCATTATCTTATTTAACTTGGCAGAAATAAAGTGAGTCAATAACTATAAGAGAATTATGAGATGCTTCTAATACTGCATAAGCTTGAGAGTAAATATTGATAAAACTACCATATATAAGGTTAGAGTATAAGAGGAGAAAATGATGTGTTAGTTGACTTTTTAAAAGTGCTAAAAATCTCTACTCTTGATGAAATACTTAAGGATGGTTATTAAGGTATCCAAGAGATACAAGGTAATAAGACACTTATTATGGAAAATCATCTAACTAAATGGAAATCTCACTTATTATCTAAAATGAGATGCCTAATGCTAATAAAATCTTATTTATAATTGCTTCCTATTTACTATATATCTTTATTCAATATGTCAAAAAGTGTGAAGGAGAAAATAAAGAAAATACAATGCTCATTCTTTTAGGGAAATGAGGCAAACAATAGAAAGATTCATCACAAAAGGTAAGGGCTATTATATAGACCAAAATCAAAAGGCATAAGTGTTGGTAAAATTAAAGATTATACTAAAGACTTCTTGACAAAGTGATTGTAGATATTAGGAAACAATACTTAAGCAATATGGACAAGGATGATTTAGGTAAGATACAAGAGATATGATCATTAGTCATGGAAATTGGGCACCAATATGTCAAATATGTCAGCAATTTGAAAGGGAATGCATTGTATTATGCATATCATAGACAATAAATCTAAAGTATTCAAAGCTAATTTTAGATTTCTTATTGGAAAAGGAGATAAAGTAAATTTCTAGCATCACACTTAGGAAATAAGTCATTTAAATGATAATTTTTACACCTTTTTGCATTAATAGCAAGGAAATATGGCCTTATGAAGAACTTTGGTTCATAAGTAGAAAGAAGATTGTCATAGTGGGTAGAGTGACATTAGTGATTATTTGATTACAAATAAGAACACCTAAATAAATTGTATAGTATATTGAAAATTATTATTTTTCATATGAAGAGAGCAATAGAATTATTTATTAGGGCAAAAAATCATGAGCATTTCTCTGTCAAATTCTACTATGATATATTAAATAAGTTAAGAGATAAACTTCTTAATATAGAATTGTGCATTTTGTAAGGATTAGCTCCCTTAATGTTAAGATTTTTAAATGATAGCTAATTCAAGGAAGAGTGTTAATAGGTGAAAAGATTACATGTATATTAAAAAAATAAGATAAGAATTGCCTGATCTATGTGCTAAAATAAAAATCAGTTAATCACTTGTTCTTACATTGCTACCTAATATGACTAATCTTATGCTATTATTTGAAATGATGGAGAATGAATTGGGTGATCCCAAGATTCATTAGTAAGGTCTAAGAGTTATGATTTAACCTAGGTAATGTATACAAATCAAAGAAACTGTAAAGAATGGAATTTTATGTGATTATTTGGTTTGTGTGATTAGCAATAAATGCATTGATAATATAAAATAACTCCTTTAGGGTGTAAAAGATGTGTGATTAATTTGAGTTAGAATGTTATAGTGGTCTAAAGTTAAATAGTCTCATGGTAGTTTACAATTAATAATCTTATATTAGATATTATAGATATTGTTCTATTAAGGAGAATAAATGAGTTCAAATAAGGGAAGGAATAAAAAGCACCTTTAGAGGGCTATTACAAAGTTCAACACAAATGCTATTATGATTAGTAATACAAGATTAATTGGTATAAGGGGGTTCTGATGAGCCACTATGAGAAAGTTATATGTCTTTTCTCAAAGCCAGTTAATACAAAAATTGTTAATGAAGTTGAATTTCTTTTTATTTGAAAGGTAATTAAAGTGTAGGGAGGATAATATAATGTGAAAAGGCCAAATTTGATAATAGAGAGTGACTTACTTATAGCGATGTCTTTGGTAAATAAAAGTAAAGACATACCATATCTCCTAACTATAATCTTTTAAGAAATCAAAATACTACAAAGATAAATGTTTCCATTATGCATAAACCATGTAAATGTAATTTTTTTACCAATGTCATGACAAAACTAGCAATGTCTAAGTTAATACCTTTAATAGTTTAGTTATAAGCATTATATATTTTGAAACAAACTTTTTGATTTTTGTGACATAAACTAGTCATTATATTACTAGATTTATGGTTAAAGATATGGTATGGGTCGTGTTTGCACATAAAGGAAGGGTAGGTTGTTAAATCAAGAGGGAGTGTATGTCATTTATACAAAAAGGTAATGTTAGTTATAGGACTACCAACATAGTATTTTTATTGTGTGTCAAGGTAAATATTAAATAGGTTTGACCACTTTTGGGTTAATGGAATTGTAAGATTGTGTTTTTTATATAAAGCAAGGCAAATTCCACCGTTAATACCACTCCATTTATTTTTTTAACATAGATAGTCTTTTTGTTGTAATTATATCATAGGTTGTCTTAAATTGAAATAGCTATAAATAATATATTTATTATTAAAAATAACTTTTAATCTTTGGATACCTAGTATTTTAGGAGATAACTTTGTATTTTAAAAAACAAAATTTAACCACTGAACAAATAAGGTTTTGTTTTGGGAAAAATATTTTTTTAGAGAAATAATTTATTTATTTTGTTTTAAGAAGACAAATTACTTTGAGAAAAATTGTCTTTTTTAAAAAAAATAATTTTTTGTATGTTTTAAAAATGAGTCCTACAACAAATTTTGTCCTTTTAAAAAAAACATACATTAAAGTGTTCCAATTTTATATTAAATTGACTCAAATAAGAAACATCCTCTTGCCATTATTGAATGTTGATAGTATATAGTAGAGTGTTGACATTTTGATAGGCATACAACTTTAGTATATTACTATAAATTGAAATTATATAGTATCTCAACACATAATCATAAATATATAGATGAAACAAATATCTTGCCCAATCCCATTTTTATTTTTTTAAGGATAGAATATATATTTTATAAAGTATGAAAGTACATATATAAATGCACTTAAAATGAACAAAATTTAGGATAATTGATAATTTTAGTTTAGTTTTGACAAATTGAATTCAATAAAAATATTTTAAAATTTTAATTTAAATGTAAAAATTCTTTTGAATTATTTTTTAAAAAAATAAATTTATATTTATTATTATATGTAAAATAAATAAGTGATTATTTGAAATTATTCACACACACACACACACACACACACATATAATATATATATATATATATATATATATATATATAGAGAGAGAGAGAGAGAGAGAGAGTACTTTTATTTTGTTTCATTGATTGTAATTTTTAAAATTTTAAAATTGTATATGAATAAAAAATTTTAATTTATATTAATCTTGTTGACAAATTATAAAATTTAATTTATTTAATTAAAATTTTAATTTAATTGACTAATTAAAATTTTTAATTTTTGAAACACCCCTTACATTTAGCTTTATTCAAACTTTTAATAGGTAATCGGTAAATAATTAAAGTAGATCCATTAACCAGAGCATCCACCTTCAAGCTAGCATTAAATGCCCCTTAAAAAAAATTTAGCGACAAATCACATTATTTCAAAAATCATGATAATTTATTAACAAATAAACTTTTTCTTAATTCATAATTATGGACAATAAAAATAAAATTTAAAAATAATTCTAACATTCTTTTACTCTCACCTTTTATTTTTTATTTGTTAAAAATAAAAAAGAAACACATTATCTCAAATTTATGTATTTTTTAAAAAGTGAAAAAAATGGAAAAAAAACTTCCAAATTCCCTTTTTTGATTTTTAAAATAAAAAATAAATGTAAATTAAGGTTTTTTTTATTAAATTTCCCTTTTTAATTTCTTAAAAAAATAAAGAACTCCTTAATCCTCTTTTTGAAAATAATTACGCATAAATTTTTAATTTTATTTTTTGGAAAAGAAATAAAAAGGAAAAATAAGTATAATTATAATTTCTTTTATTTTTAAAAATATAATCTCAAAATTGTTTATTTTGGAAAAAGAAAATATTTCAATTTTAAAAAAATAAAAAAATTAGTTGTAAATTTTCCTTTTTATTTTTTAAAAAGAAAATGAATGATGATAATTTAAATTTTAAATAATCTAAAGTTAGTAGATAGACAAACATTCTAACCCTAATTATATATAAATGCCTAAAGAGTCATTTAGACTTCTTAAGTGATAATTTTATTTTTCATTATATATATATATATATATATATATATATATATATATATATATATATATATATATATATATATATATATATATATATATATATATATATATATAATTACAAAAGTGAAGAGAAAACTAGTGAAATACTTATATAATAGGAAATTATTTAATTTTATAATTTTTAATAAGTTTTAATAATTTAAAGTATTTAATACAAATTTATTAATATATTTATAGTTTTTAATATTTTAATATCATTAAATTTTAACATGTATATCAAAATCTATTTGTTTCACCTAAAATTTTATTCTTATTTTTTTAGTGTTTGGCACAATAAAAAATGTTTTGTAAGTCAACCAAAAATGACTGAATTTTTTATTATAGAAAATGACTTCACTTCCCTTTTTTTTATCTAAATATAATTAGAGTTAAAACAAACAAAGACAGAATAAAAATCATTTTAGAAGAACAAAGAAAATGAGGGAAAAAGAAGATTTGTAGTAGAAAGTTTTTAGGCATTAATAGGCCATGTATCACAAACATTCTTTTTTTTTTCTAATTTTTCTCATATTTTTTAAGCCTTTTGATATATATATATATATAAGTCTTGTAAAGTATTATGTAAAACTTTCTAAAATACTTTAGTTTTCTCAAATATTTTGTAGAATATTATATAATATACGAGCTATTTTCTTGAACTTAAAACATTTTTAGATATCTAGATATTTCTTAGGAAGCTTTTAAAGTTTTTTAAAGATGTGAAGAAACCTATATATGGAGGGAGCTCCTTATTTTCATCTGTCCACAAAAGTTTTAACCTCTCATAATTAAATACAAGTTTTTTATGTGTGCTTTGTTTAGTTTTTCAATTAGACTTTTTTAAGTCATTTTCTTTATTTCATGAGTTTGAGAAAAATTAAGACCTATTTAGCAACATATTATGCTAAAGTCACATGATCATTCAAAGATAGAAAAGTAAGGTTGTGACAATTGGTATCAAAACCTCGATTTAATATGGTAATGACTAAAAGGGACATGACTACAAGGTTAATGGTGGACTAAAAGGAAGTGTCTCAATAACTAAAGTAAGTCTATATAGAGACACATGAGCCACTTATGCCTAAAACTTAAGAGAAGTTCGGATATCTAATTAGTAGCCTTAACAAATGCTTGACTCATATGAAGGAAAACAAAAGAGCTAGATCAAAGGTGTGAAGATCTAGAAGCTGAAGATGGCACTCTTTATAATGTTGTACATTATCTCATTAGCTAGTTAGAGGAATCCTTATGAAATGAAATTTGTTTACTTCACGAGTAATTTATCACAGAGGTTTCCCATGTGCATGAAGTTTATGAAAAGGAGCTTTAAGGTGTGCTCAATCAATTAAAAAAGACATGTTATGATCTTGCTTTATGCAAATGAGTAGTTGCAGATAGCTTATCTATAACTGTGTTAAAACCATATCGGGTTAAAGTTCCAAAACCATAAAACTTCAAAGGTTTATGTAATGCTCCTAAATTTGATAACTTCTTATGGGGGCTGGAATAGTTTTTTTTTTTTTTTTGGCATTAGGCATAGAAAAAGATGTAGTTAAAATTCAGTTTGCCTTGTTATATCTCACAAACACTGCTATGGTTTGGTAAAAGAAAAGGCAATAAGATATTAGAAGAGGTATATGTTTTATTGTAACCTTTAACGAGTTTAAGAAAGAGTTGAAGTGGTAATTATACCTAAAAAAATGCTAAAAAGGAAGCTTATGGTGGCACTATTCACAATTATGTGAAAAAGTTCTCTAACTTAGTACTAGAAATCTTTGACATGTCTAACAAAGACTCATTGTTCTTCTTTATGAACGAACTATAATTATGAGCCAAAACAAAGTTTAAAAGACATGGAATTTAAGATTTGGTGACAGCAATTGTCATAACCAAAAATTTAATGAACTACACAAGTTAGAAGGATTTGTCAAAATTTAAGGACAAGAAGGGAGGTTCGAGCAAAAGTAAAGGAAACCACAATGGGAGTTAACATAAGAAAGGTCATAAAAAATAAAGTTCAAATAAATTAAAGAATAAAGGTAAGTAAAATGAAGGTTCTGATAAGTCAAAATTGAAATATAACTACTTTATATGTGATTGACCTTATTGGACTTTGGAATGTCTTAAAAGAAAAGCATTTAATGCCTTGACTACAACATTTAATGATTAAGACTTACAATTTAACAACAAACATGTGCATATTAAGTTTATGCAACGCTTTAACGTAATTTAGCATTTGCCTAATTCTCATGTTAAGAGATTGATATGTATAAACATCAATATTAATAGAAAGGGTAGCAAGGCCATGATTTATACATATATATTCCACAACTTTATCTCTATCAAAGAAGTCAAAAGATTGGACCTTAAAGTCATAAATGGTGAAGATTCCATTAAAGTTGTTAATTCATCAATTAAGCCTATTTAATGTGTTGCCTACAGTATACAAACTAACTAACATTGGAACATGAATGGGTCAATTGGATTTTTAAATGGTACCCTTAGATGACTTTAAGGTAATCATAAGGACGGAGTTCCTTAATTAAGTTAAAACACTTTTAATTCACTTTGGCAACATGATCTACAACATAGATAGGGAGAAAACTTGCATTGTCTCTATTAAAAAGGTGAGTAAACCCCAACTCAAGGTGTTATTCACAATTTAATTCAAGAAAGGTGTAAGACAAAATGAGGTAGTTACCTTGTCTTTCAAAAAGAGTATGTTGAAAATAAGTTAAGCCCTTTATCTAATTTTTTGAAGCAAGTATAATCAGTCCTTAATAAAATTAAAAAAGTGATGCTTGAGAAGTCACTACAAAAGCTTCCATCAAAATGAGAGGTAGACCACAAGATTAAGCTATAATTAGGGGCTAAGCTGCCAATTATAGGACCTACCATATGGCATCTTTAGAGCTAATAAAGTTGTGAAAACACTTAAAAGAGTTACTCATTATTGGTTTTATTTAACTATCTAAGACACCATATGGTGCATTGATTTTTTTTTTAGAAAAAGAAAGATGGTTCCTTTTGGATATGTATTGACTATCAAGTACTTAATAAAATGACCATTAAAAACAAGTACTGATATCCTTGATCGTTGATTTCTTTGACCAACTTAGCCATGCTTGGTATTACCAAGTTGGATTTGCATTCAAGATACTATAGAGTATGGATTATAGAAAAAGACAAGTTGAAAACAACATGTGTCATAAGGTATGAATCATACAAGTTCATAGTCATGTTGTTCAAATTAACAAATGCATTGGCCACTTTTTGCACCTTATTGAACAAGCTTTCCATCCATACCTTGATTAATTCATAGTTATATATTTAGACAACATCAGTGTATAATTATACCTTGAAGGAACATATGTAGCATCTAAAGAAAATATTCCAAGTGTTATTGAACAATAAGCTATACATCAAAAAGTCAAAGTATTTATTCACTTAAGAAGAGGTGATGTTTTAAGACATAAAATAAAGGATAAGAAGCTTATAATGGAAAAGTTTAAGGTTAAATCCATTTAAGATTATGAGACATCGATGAAAGTACATGAATTATGATCCTTTCTTGGTTTTATAAATGACTCAACATTTTATTAAGAGTTATTTGGCAAAAGTTGGTTCAGTTACGAATCTCCTTAAGAAAAGTCATCATTAAAAATGGGATGTGAAGTGCAAACAAGTATTCAATGAACTCAATATAGCTATATGTGAGGAACTAATCTTAAGCATACTTAAACATTCTAAGCTATATAAGGTACTTAAACATCCTTGGACTTTGCCATAAGGAGAGTTCTCATACAAGATAAACACTCAATTACTTGTGAAAATCAAAAGTTAAATGAAATAGAAAGATGTTATACCATGCAAGAAAAAGAGATAATAACCATTATTCATTAATTAAAAGTATAGTGACATTATCTCTTAGGCTCAAAACCTAATGAAAATTGAATCCTAAATAAGCATGATGGCAAGATTTTCTAGTTGAGTTTAATTTTCGCTTAAAGTATAAGTCAAGTAAAATGAATATAATTACAAACATATTAAACTATAAGATAAAAACATTAGTTTTAATTAGTTAAATGGATAGCCCCTTACTTAGTTGGATTAAAGAAGGATTGGTGCAAGATCCCCTTGCCCAAAATCTCATTACCCTAATAAAGGAAGACAAGATGTAGAGATTTTCACTTACCAATAAGTTACTTTACATTAAAGGAATTTGTATCTTTATGCCTAAATGAGGGAATCTTTGTAGAGATCTTATTAAGGAGTGTCATGATTCAAAGGGGCTTGGTCATCTTGGAATGAAATGCACCCTTACCTTATTAAAAACTACTTATTATTGGTCGTAAATGTAGGATGAAATAGAGTCTTACATTAAAAAAACTTGTCTTGTCTACCAATAAGATAAGAATGAACAACAACTTACTACATAATTACTTAATCCCATTTCAAACCTAATAAGACTATGGGAGAGTATCTCATCAAACTTCATCCCTTCTTTACCTAAGTCTAAAAGGTTTAGAAGTATCATAATTATAGTTAATCAATTGAACAAATATGTTATGTTTATCTCAACCCTGATGGATTGTATAATTAAAAAGATGACTTGTTTATTTCTCAAACATATGGTCAAGTTTTAGAGCATCCTTATAAACATTGTAAGCAATTAGGATCCTTACTTCACTAAACGATTTTGGACAAAACTTTTCAAACTACTTAAAATAAACTTAAATTTTTTGATGAAGTTTCATCCTCAAAGTGACAAACATACCGAGTGTGTCAATGTACTTCTTAAGTCATACTTGAAGCATTATGTAAGTGTCAACTAATAAAACTAGGTAAGGTTGCTTTATGTAGCTCAATTCTCTTATAATTTACAAAGAAGCAAGGCAATTAATAGGAGTCCCTTCAAAGTGGTTATGAGGCAATAACTTACAACGTCTTTTACATTTACAACAAACTATGAAAGCAAAATTCCACTTGCATTCAAGTTTTTAAAGTCTTGGCATTAACAAGTTGAGTTAGCCCCAACTTATTTGAATAAAAAACATCCAAGACGATAAAGAAATGGGCGGACAAGAAAAAGAGGCAACTCGAATTCAAGGAAAATGACCAAGTCATGGTAAAACTTCTTCCCTAGTAATTCATGTCACTAGATTAGTATAGAAATATAAAGGTCCCTTTCCAATCTTCTAAAAAATTATAAGGTCTCTTACTAATTTCAATTACCTTTAAAGTTTAAGATTCATCTAATCTTTTATATAAGTGTACTCATTTTATACCATGGAAATATAGATAATCTTTCTTGAGGGCATTCAAAATGGGCACCAACTGTCATTGTGATTTCATTTAACAAAGAAGTCAAAAGCATAATAGCTTAAAAACTCATACAGGGGTGAGGTGTGCCAAGTTACTATAAATATTTAATCAAGTGAAAGAAAGAGTGAAGTGAGCTGGGAAAATGAAGAGACATTATGATAAGTCCAAGACTAAGTTTAAAGATTTTAAGAAGAAGATAACATAAAGGCATTATTTGCGTCCGCGCAACAACAATTGCCTTCCCTTTCGCTCACCTTTTATTATTTTTTATTTTTTATGAAAAAATTGCTAATAAATTTAATTTCATTGAGAAAAATAAATTATTAAGTCTACCAATTATTTTTTGATACGTCATAATTAAAATTTATATTTCGTAACAATTTAAGAGAATTAAGGTTGAAAAATATAACCTCCCTTCCCTTCTAGAGGCATTTTCATTATTGTAGTTTACCAAATTAAATTCGATTGATTATACAAATTTATTTAACAAATCAAAATTAATATGCCAATCTTTTAAATGAAAAACATGAAAAAAAAAATCTATTCACTCCTAATAATATAAAAAGGCATTTTAATATGAAGGATTTAAGCAAATATATCAGCAAATGCTTGCATTGACGAGTCTGATTATAATACACACAATTCTGTCGGCAGACCATGGCGGCGGTTTTTTAAAGTACATGCCGGTCCACCAGATGACGCATTGCATGTACAGTCAAAATTAATATATATAGATATACATGAGGCAAAAACTACGGGATCTCCGCATCTGTCTGCCACGTGTGCCAGACAGATGTATGTTGGACACTTTCCCTACAACAATTAACATCATAAGAAATAGTAAAAATTGTTTGAGGTAAGAGTTTAGTAATAATTTAAAAGTTTTTATTAATTTAAATTTAAATTTAAATCTATGAAGTAACATCTCATTTTTAATAATCAAATGTTTATAAGTGAATGCACCAATGCATTTTAAATTTTAAACAATATAATTATATATAATGAAAAATTATTTAGAATAAATATTATTAGAATGATTGAATTTTTTTTTTGTTAAAAATGTTAAATTAAGATGGATGGAAACATGATTAATATTTTTTTATATTTTTAATTAAAAATATAAAATAATAAAAATTTATAATTCGATTACAATGATAATAAAGTATAGCGTTGGCCACATATATGTTCATCTGTTACAAGGAAAGTGTTTTATTTTAAGAAAATATTTATTGGTCACAAAAGTAATAAAGAGAGTTAGACACAATTAATAATAAAAAAAATTACATATGCACACATTTTTTTTTGACTTACACACATTTAATAAAAATGGGTACACAAATTGGAAAAAAAATTTAAATAATTTTTTGTCTTGTATATTGTGATACATGTAATTATTTATTATTGTTACAATAAGAATTTTATTAATCAAAATTGGAGATTTTTATTTTTACTCATTTATTTTGGTGAATATAATTTACGCATAATCTTATTCTATACAATAAATGTATCTATTTAAAATAATAAATAATAAAATAAATTTATACGGTATAAAATTATGAATAAGTTATTAATTTAAGGAAAACTTTTGTCAGAGAGAAATTAATAGATCTTGAGGTATAATTCCTATAATAGTTTCATAATAACCAAATATTTGGAGAAAATAACTAATTAATAAATTTTGTGATTTCTCCTTCAACAGCAACATTCCTAATTAGAAATTGTGACATGGCATATCTTTGATAGGGAAAGAAAAAAGAAAAAAAAAAAAGCTTTGTTTGTAAAAATCAGGAGACCTTAATGTTTGCTCATCCCAACCGACCAGGGCAGCAGATTTTGTGGACTTTCAGGTGAATACAAAAGTCCACAGAATCAACCCTCCAAAAGTTGAAATTGGGCACAGGATAGGTAGGATTGCTCAAAACTTTACAATATTGTTGTTCCTTAAAAAGGAGAATTCAGTTAGCCATATATATTTAAAATTTTGAGTTTTAACTTCGAATTTTAATTTTAAAATTTATGAAAAATAAAAAAAAAAATGAATTTTTTAATCATTTATTTTAATAAAATTTATGTAAATACAAAATGTCTTTTAAAGTCCAATACACACACACACACACACACACACACACACACACACACACACACTTAAGATTAACCATAATCTTCAGAACTCGTTTTGCTATTTCAATGCTCTGATAAGCTGCTTTGTCGGATCTATCGCCTCCCTCTCTCTCTCTCTCTCTCTCTCGCTGTTCACATTCTGTGCTTGAAGGTCATGTCATGTTATCGTTTTAAATAATAAAATTTGATCGTTGTATGTAAGCTCAAGAGCCTGAATCGGATAACAGATCACAAACTTTCGTTGATTTCTTCGAATCTCTCTCTAAGGTGAAGAAGTGATGTTGATCTCTTTTTTTTCTCTCTCTCTCTCTCTTTTATATGTTTTGTTTCCTATCGTAATTTTTAACGGTAAACCCCATTATCATGATCCATTTCTTATGTTCTTTTCTGGGTTGTAATTCTCCTGCGGAATCTCGATTGAAGGTTCCTTCTTTGTATCAGCTGCTCTAGCTGACTATAAGCACTGGTAGTATTAGTCTAATGATGCTTCCAAAGTTTTATTTTTTCTTTCTTTCTTTCTTTCTTTAGTGTGTTTTGGGAGTTATGTTTTGTGATTTGAAAGTTTTGTGTAGAATCAAAAGAAGGAAAAAGGAGTGATCTTTGATCCATTGACAACCATTTGTTGTTGTGAGGGGTGTATTGCAGGTGAGAAATGGCACAGATTTTGCTGCACGGGACTCTACACGCGACGATCTATGAAGTGGATAAGCTTCCTGGTGGAGGAAAGCGCCATTTCTTTCGCCAGGTATAAAAGCCTTTGCTTTTCCTTGATCATTGAATTCCTTCTGTTTTATGCCCCCAAAAAATGGAATTCCTTATGTTCTTGTTTGTCTTGTTTGGTGGATCGCGATAAAGTAATGTTGTTCATCTCCTCTTTACTAGAAACTGGTAATTCTAAACACTTAAGATCATGCATACCCAAAACAAATTATGAAACACTTCGGACCCTTTCTTTTTTCTCAAAGCTTTCTTATTGGTTGTCATCTTCTCCGTTCGTTTGGGATTAAGCAAGTAAATTGTTGCTGGGAATGATTGGTGTTTTTTTATTCATCTGCTCAATGAATTTTATTATTACATATGGTTCTTATTTTGACATTCTCTGGTATTTCCGTTTCTTGCATCTGATTGAAAACATCTTTCTTGTAGCTCATGGAAAATGTCCAAGAGGCAGTCGGTATTGGAGGTGGAGTGAGCAAACTCTATGCCACTGTAGATCTAGAGAAGGCTAGAGTTGGGAGGACCAGAATACTTGAAAATGAACATTCCAACCCCAGGTGGTACGAGTCTTTTCACATCTACTGTTCGCATTTGGCTTCAAATGTCATATTCACTGTTAAGGATGACAATCCTATTGGGGCTACCTTAATTGGAAGAGCTTATATCCCTGTGGAAGAACTTTTAGGTGGAGAAGAAATAGACAGGTGGGTCGAGATATTGGATGATGACAAAAACCCTATTGATGGGGGCTCTAGGATCCATGTGAAGCTACAATACTTTGATGTTACGAAAGACAAAAATTGGGGTCGGGGTATTAGAAGTCCAAAATTTCCTGGGGTACCTTACACATTCTACTCACAGAGACATGGATGTAAGGTTTCTCTGTACCAAGATGCTCACATCCCAGACAATTTTATTCCTAAAATCCCTCTCGCTGGAGGCAACTACTACGAGCCCCACAGATGCTGGGAAGATGTTTTTGATGCAATCACGAATGCAAAACACTTGATCTACATTACTGGCTGGTCTGTTTATACTGAAATCACCTTAATAAGGGATTCCAGAAGGCCAAAGCCAGGTGGAGACATTACTCTTGGAGAGCTGTTAAAGAAGAAGGCAAGCGAGGGTGTTAGGGTTCTTATGCTTGTTTGGGACGACAGAACTTCTGTTGGACTATTGAAGAAAGATGGATTGATGGCGACCCATGATGAAGAAACTGAGCAATACTTTCAGAATACTGATGTGCACTGTGTCTTATGTCCCAGGAATCCTGATGATGGTGGAAGCATTGTTCAGGATCTACAGATCTCTACCATGTTCACCCATCACCAGAAGATTGTGGTGGTGGACAGTGCATTGCCTAATGGAGATTCAGAAAGGCGGAGAATTGTTAGTTTTGTTGGGGGTATTGATCTCTGTGATGGACGATATGACACCCCATTCCATTCCCTATTCAGGACATTGGATACAGCACACCATGATGATTTCCATCAGCCCAACTTTACTGGTGCTTCAATCACAAAAGGTGGTCCAAGAGAACCTTGGCATGACATACACTCCCGTCTTGAAGGGCCTGTTGCTTGGGATGTCCTGTTCAATTTTGAGCAGAGATGGAGAAAGCAAGGTGGCAAAGATCTACTCACTAACCTGAGGGAGCTGGACAGCATAATCATTCCCCCGTCCCCAGTTATGTACCCAGATGACCATGAGACATGGAATGTCCAGTTATTTAGGTCCATTGATGGTGGTGCTGCATTTGGTTTCCCTGAGACACCCGAAGATGCGGCCAGAGCTGGGCTTGTCAGTGGGAAGGATAACATTATTGACCGAAGCATTCAAGATGCCTATATCAATGCCATTCGACGTGCAAAGAACTTCATCTATATTGAAAACCAGTATTTTCTCGGATGCTCCTTTACTTGGACTGCCGATGGAATTAAGCCTGAGGAGATTAATGCTTTGCATCTAATTCCAAAGGAGCTTTCACTTAAAATAGTCAGCAAGATTGAGGCAGGGGAAAGGTTCACTGTTTATATTGTGGTCCCAATGTGGCCAGAGGGAATTCCAGAGAGTGGTTCAGTTCAAGCAATATTGGATTGGCAGAAGAGAACAATGGACATGATGTATACAGATGTTGTTCAGGCCCTTAGAGCAAAGGGTATTGAGGATGATCCTAGGAACTATTTGACATTCTTCTGCCTCGGAAACCGTGAAACAAAGAAGCAGGGAGAATATGAACCAACAGAAACACCAGATCCAGATTCAGATTATCAGAGAGCCCAGGAGGCTCGTCGCTTTATGATATATGTTCATGCGAAGATGATGATTGGTAAGCATGAACTGCTCAGCCTGTCCTTTTAAAATTGAGCACACGTAGTCTTGTGGATTAATTTTGATTAACGTCTTTCTTTCCCGAGTTGCTTTCATTTGTCTATGGTCACCTCATGGCTTTGTGATATGACTTATGCAGTTGATGATGAGTACATAATAGTTGGGTCTGCCAACATTAACCAGAGATCAATGGATGGTGCGAGGGACTCTGAAATAGCCATGGGGGCCTATCAACCATATCACTTGGCTGCCAGACAGCCAGCACGGGGCCAGATCCATGGCTTCCGAATGGCATTGTGGTATGAACACCTTGGCATGCTCGATGACACCTTCCTTCATCCACAGAGCGAGGAGTGCATCAGAAAGGTGAACCAGATTGCTGACAAGTATTGGGATTTGTTTGCAAGTGAGACAGTCGAGCATGATCTACCAGGTCATTTACTCCGTTACCCCATCGGGGTTTCTGGTGAAGGAACTGTAACCGAGCTGCCTGGAGCCGATCTCATCCCCGACACCAAGGCTAAGGTTCTTGGCACCAAATCTGATTACCTTCCACCCATCCTTACAACTTAATGGGGAGCTCTTTCCAGTTCTCAAGGAGCAACAGCTTTGCCTCACCCTCCTTGTTTCCCCTAATATTAATATGCAGAAAATAAATGATAATTTTGTTTGCATTGTGGCCGGGTGAAGATTGTGTTAATTTTTATGGCGGGATGCTGGATCAGACTTTAAGGGAGATGTAATGCTATTGTGTGATTCTGGACTTTTGTGAGTTTTTGCTTTTCTTGACCATGTATGATTTGCTTTAATAATACTTTTTGTCAATTACTATTAGCTGCCAAGGAATTTCCAGTTTTTCCTTGACCCTATCCTTGAATTGCTTCTTTTAGAGTCCAAACGCTCTTGCAGCTTAAAAAAAACGTTGAAACTTTCTGTTTTGTCTTTGTCGCGTAAACCGTTTGGGCGTTTCGACGGATTGAATGGGAGAGTATCTCCGGTTCACTCTGTCCTGAACTGAGTTGAGAGGAAAGGGTGGAGTTTCCCATAGGGTAAAAAGCCTAAATTGGAACTCCAGGCCTGCCCTCAAGTACAATACCTGGATGACTGCTTTTTTTTTTTTTTGAGTGATTGAATTTGAGAACATCCCCAAACATGAAAAGATAAACATATATGAATAGAGAAAGATGAACATTCCCACTTTAAGTAATATTTTTTATTTTTAAGATTTTCAGTTTTAATTATTTTTTTAAAATGTAAAGTTTATGAGAATAGAGAAAGTTATTATAACATTTTACGACATAATTTTATATTATAATAATTCTTTTAATAAATAAAAATATATATACAAATTTTTTATTTCTAGTAATTTGTAAATAGTTTGAGTAATGTATGAATTTCTCAATATACAAAAAAAAAAAAAATTGCATCATTTTCATAGAGTTCATAATGAAATGTTATGAATTTCTTTTTGAGTTCATATTGTAATATGCTAAAATTTGATAGAGTGCAATTATTCTCAAAATTGTAGTTAAACAAGTTTTACTAATTAATATCATTATTAATTAATTAATTAATTAATTAATTATATAAATTCTTAAATAATATTAATTTTAAAACACAATATAGTATTGTAATGATTGAAAATTTAGATTTCTTTGTATTTTAATTTTAAAAAATATATATAAGACTTATCAAAATAAAAGAATTGTTCTGTAGTTTACGATTAATTTTGATAATAATATTATTATTATTATTAGAGGGGGGGGGGGGGTGGGGGAGGGGAGGGAATAGAAGGTAATGAAGCAAAAGAAAAAGATTCAACAATACAAGAGCATGAAGAAAAAAAATTAATCACCCCTTAGAACCGCCACCCCCAATCATATTTGCATGGAGCAAAGGAAGCGATCCCAAAAGCAGGCTCTTCCCCGACCCTGAATGCATCTTTACATGTTATTTCCTATATTATCTATAACATCTGCACAATAGTTTACTTCATACCAGGGTGTGTCGTAACTGATACTCCCACGGCTTAGTTAAAAAGTTGTAGGCACTCAGCTATAATGGCACGATGAGAATCAAAGTGCAAGAAGATAATCCTTTTCCACAATATTATGGTTAGCTTAGGAATAACATTGGCAATTTTCATTCATCATAAGTCCATTAATGGTGTGCTATTTATGTGCGGATGTATTCTTGAGGTAGTGGGGGACAATTTCCCCACCTTGAAGTTTTATAATTTAAGAAGGAGATTATACGATTTTTCATGTTTGTCCCTGCATAAAATCAGTTTTTGCCCCCTCCCCCACATTTGAAAAATTAGATCAGAAGACACAATCTCACCAATCTTTGTTTAAATTTTGTTTTATTAGTGGACATCATTTGTCTTTTAATCAAATATATATATATTTGTGTGTACACAGAGGTGGCTATGTGGGTACGACATCACATATGCGTGTAGTCTTGTGATGGAAAAAGTCAAGTGGCGCTGAGGAACCTTCGGTTTTCCATGGCATGAACAGAGAGAGAGTGCTATAGTTGATTTGAACGAGTTGTTTGATCATGGGCCATGTGATAGCATGACTACATCATTTGTCTTTTTAGTATCCATACAACATTTATGTAATATATAGATTTCAATTACGTGGTGTACCCTTTTTTTCTTTTTCGTTTTCTTTTTCTGATAAATATCACACAACCAGTCATAATAAATGTAACTTAGAGCATGAGTTCAACTTCTTAAGTAATAACATTGGCATCATGCTCCATAGTTTTTCACTTGAATATATATATATATATATATATATATATACATATACATATATAAACAATGCAAGCAAATTAATGTTACCATAGAATTTTTCTAGCTTTGTCACGTGTTGGGAAAAATATTTAGAGGGTGCGGCCCGTGGAATCCCGCAATTAAAAGGAATAACGAAGATGAGAGGAGAACAAGACCCCATGAGAAACACATCAAAAATGCCTTCTTTCCTTTTTTTTTTTTCCTCAAAAAAAAAAAAAAAGTCTATCCTTTGAGACATTGTTCTACATGCCGATATAGATTTGGATGCGTTTCCATTGTGATTGGGAATTTATTGCGGGATGTGTGACCACCACGAGAAGGTCTTCACAAAGTTGTACAAAACATTGAATAAGATGCCCTATCGTTTTGCATGGAAAAAGGAAGCTTCGTGGGTGTCCTAATCAACTCAAACAAAAACGAAACACACGGGGTGAGATGGGCGTGTAAATGGGCGCAGAGGGATTCCAAACAAACACCAAGAGGAAACAACACGCATGCTCCGAGCAATTGATTAACTTGTGTTGACAGAGAGGGAGAGAGAGAGAGAGAGAAAAAAAAAATCAAAAGGGAAAGTAAAATGAGGGAAACGAAAGTGAGAAGTAGGAAAAGCTAAATGAATAAAATCCAAAATGACTGAATTGACATAACGGATTGCGTCGTAAGATGTGAAATTTATAATTTCAAACGTGTTATATACAATTCCTCATCCTGACGTTAATTTAATAAAATGGTAATATATAATTTATGAACTTATCATATAATTCATTTAAAAATTTTGTGTATGATTCAAAAATTTGTTATGTTACTGGTATCTACGAATGTACGGAGGTTGGGTAAATACATAAAAGAGGAGAGCAGTGCATAAATGGCTATTGTTGATTGAACCTGGGATATTGTTTATTCAATAAAATAGGTTGTCTTCTCCAACGGAGGCATTGGTGCGCCAGATTTGGGGTGACTCAGGTGTGCGGATCGCAGTAGTTGCGGCAGATGGGTCGGCAGGAGGCTTGGCAATTTTCTGGGATTCTGCCATATTTAATGTTACCAAGAAACTAGTGGCTGCTCGGTATATTGTTCTGGAGGGAGTGTTTTCTTCGTCAGGATATAGAATTGATAAGGAGAGTTTATGGATGATATAGAATTGATAAATTTACCGGCGCATGGTTGGTGCTTCGCATACGGATAGATTTCTCATGAACCTTGGTTAGTTGGGGGTTTTGCCTGGTCTCACTCAACGGAGGGTTGCATTGTTCGTTTTCCATGCTGCCATGTGCCTTGGAGTTAAAAAATGAGATTGGGCCTTGTTCCTTTTAAGGCCTTTAATCATTGGTTACGAGACTCAAATGTGAGTAGGAGAATTGAGGATGCTTGGGAGAAGTCCTATGTACGGGGCTTTCCAGGTCAACAAACAAATGGTCCACTTAAAGCAGTGAAGGATTGCCCGTACTTTTGGGGCAGAGCAGCTTGGCAGAGGATTCAAGATACAAGTACGAGGGTCGAACAAGTCTTGCTAAAACAAGAATCCACATCCCTTCTGGAGTCCAAAAGGGCTTAGTTATTTCGTAATTATACCGACTATTGGGACTTAATGAGGATTGAAGAAGTTGAATGGTCTCAAAAATTCAAGTTGAAATAATTGGTTAATGGCAACTGTAATTCAAAACCTTTTCAAATTGTGGCATCCAATCGAAGGTAACAAAATTTTATTAATCATGTTAATGTTGAAGATATGCAAATATCATAACCCTAGGAGCTTAGGGATGTTATAGTACTCTCATTTTCGGCAACGATTAGGTGTCTTTAAGAAGCCTTGCTTATTCATGGATGAGTCCTTCTTTAAATTAGATTGGGTTACAAGCTCAATGTTAAAGGGGCCATTTTTGTTAACGGGGTATGAGAGGTGATTGAGGAGAGCGATGACAAGAAGGCACTTGGTTTGGATAGTTTCAATTTCAACTTTCTTAAATGTCATTGGAATTTGATCAAGCCAAACATAATGAAATTCTTTACTAATTTTCATGAAAATGACAATTTGCCAAGGTTCATTACCTGCTTTTTCATTGTTTTAATCTCCAAGGTGACAGCTGTAAAGGAGATTTCCCTCTTTTATCCTCTCTTCGATAGGCTACCTCTATAAACTTTTGGCAAAAGTTTTAGCTAATGGATTCTGATTGGTCAAAACTTTTGGCACAAGTTATTTGGGGAGTTCCAATCAACTTTTATTAAAGATTGTCATATTTTAGATAACATCTTAATTACTAATGAGATTATTGAAGAATTGAAAGGCACGAAAAAGGGTGGAGTCGTTCTAAAGATTGACTTTAGAAAGGCGTATGATACAGTTGAATTGTCTTTTCTTGACAATTTGATGAAGTTTATAGGTTTTAGAAATCCGTGGTAAAGCTGGATATGAGAGGTTTTAGTCCTAGTAAATGGTAGTTCGGCAAAGCAATTCTCGTTGGCAAAAGGTTTGTGTTAAAAGGGCCCTTTCTCCTTGTTCTGATTCTTATTAGTAGCAAAAAGCCATAATGCTCTTTTCATGTGTGATATTGACCAAAATATAATTCAAGGTGTTTGTATTAAACAACATTTGTAGTTCTCTCGTCTCTAATTCTCTGATGATACCATTCTCTTTAATGCAACTATGTTGAAGTTTATGTCTAACCTCAAATGGATTTTATGTTGTTTTTAGTTTTGATAAAATCTTGCCTTTACTCCCTACCCCAGTACTTTATGTCGATTTTCAAGATGTCGAGACAAGGAGATTAAAAAATGAAAATGATAAATTTTGTGTGGCCACTTTGAATACTCAATATGGTGGGTATCACTTTAGGCCATGGGAATGGCAATTTAGCCTTCCTAAAATGTTCTTTTTATGGTAAGGCATATGCTTTACCTTCCAATAGGATACTCAAGCAAACGATGCTAAAATCCAACTTCCAATTTTTGGTAGGGGCAGGAAAGTGTATTGATTTCTAGCACTCTATCTAGGTGGATAACAAACCTTTTAGGCAAAGGTTTGTAAGATTACTTGCATTGGTGGATAACAAAAATGAGATTTTTACTATTGGGTTCTTTTATGAGTTGCATGATGGGCTGTATAATGTTCACAACCATTCTCAACTAAGTATCTGGGAAGGGATAACCCCTTCTAAGGTAAAGATATTTGCTTAACAACTTTTGCAAGGCCATTTGCCAATTAAAGAATGCTTAACCAAACTTTATGTGAATGGGTAAGATAACGCCATATGTCTCTTATGTTCTTTAGTTGAGGAATCAGTTGATCACCTATTCCTGCATTGTGCAACAGTTTAACAAGTGTGGTGCTTATGCCTCAATTGGTGGGGTCTTTGTTGGGTGCCTCAAACATCGATTACTTTGCTATAAGATCTTTGGTTAGGCTTTGATAATTGTTACAGGTCCTCAGATATATGAATAATGGGCTTTTTTACAATTATTTGGTCCATTTGACTAGATAGAAAAGTTGTCTTATTTTGGCACAAGTCTTTTGTGGTGGATCAAATTATTGATCTTATTTGGGTGCGGATGCTTTGATGGTGCAAGGCCGGATGGCCTTAAACATGCTTCACCTTCACCCATTGCACATATTGCTTTTCCTAGGTGATTGTGCTTGTTGGAGTCCACTAGGAATTGGACTCCACCATTAACTGGCTATCGTAAATTAATATAGATGCCTTTATTATTGGTATATTAGGGTTCGTGGAGATCAAAAGGGCGTTACATGGGCTTAATGAAAAGATCCTATGCATCTTCTCCAAACCCATTGTCATTACCTCTATTAATACAACAAAGTTGTTAGCTATCAGAGAAGCTGTCAATATTTGGGTGTAGTGGCCATAGGCGGTAGAGGCATAGTTGATATTAAGAGTGACTAACTTATTATGGTCTCGGGGTTGACAAGTACAGGTAACGTGTCTTGGCATTTGATTCTAGTTGCATAACATATAAAATGGTTGAATTTAAGAAATATTTCATTTACCTATCAATCATATGCATTTACAGATGACCTTGCTAAGTTAGCAATTATCATGTTGGAGCCATTATTTACTTGGTTATGAACATCGGTGGGACATATGAGAAAGAAGACTTCTATTGCTTGATGGTAACAAAGTCATGCTTTGTTCACTTTTTTAAGGTTAATTTTGAAGTAGAATGTGGTGCCAAGAATTTTTTGAAATGTAGCGTATTGTCAAAAGGATGCATTGATCCGACCCATTCATGTATCCTTAAGGTGCAAATTCGGGTCAAAACTCAAACTTCTAAGGGCTGTTCAGCCCATTTGTTATGGAATGTCCCAAAAGTCCACAATTGCCTAAAGAATTCTACAATGGACCATATCTAGAACAAACCATATATATACTTAGAATATTCTTTATCTAGAATAGTTTTTGCATATGCCAAGAATATTTTTTTCTAGATCCTTCTTTTAAGTTGTATAAATAGGCTACTCATTTCATTTATATAGCACGTATCTTTTCTTAATACAAGTTCACTTGCAAAGCTCTCTTGTGTTCTCTCTCTCTCAGGCTCTTTCAATTCGTTCACTTGTCTCTCACTCGTCTTCCGCTGATTTCCTCAAACTTTCTAAGGCTTATTTAGCGTTTTCTCTCACAAGATCAACTAAGTGCTGCATGGGTTAGCACATTTAAAGTACGTTTAAAGCCTAACTCCATGACAGTATGTTCCAAGTTCTTATAAGAAACTAATCATTATTTGTACAATAGATAGTTATTTTGGTCTCGTGATAGTTGGTTGCCATGACGATTGAGTTGTTTTGAAACAATTATTAATAAAGTTCTAAGACAATTAAAAAAAATCACAAAATCATTATATACTTCAATACAATTGTCATATATACTTTTCAAGCATGTTATATGATTTAATAAAAATATTATATATAATATTAAAATTTATTATATAATAAAATAAAAATTTCATATATAATTATCAAACTTACCTTATAATTCATTATAAGTGTTGGTAATTTAATTAAAAGTGTTGTATGATATAATATGAGTGACATATGTATAATATTTAAATTTATTCTATAATTTAATTAAAAGTATTATGTATAATTTAAAAATTTATCACATATTTTATTAAAAGTGTTGAATATGAGTATATATAAAATTATAAATACTTACCTAGAATATGTATGAAAAATTAACAAAATTATATGACACTAGAAATAATGAAGTGCATTCATGATAAAGAAACTACTTTATTGTATTCTAAGGTTATTTTATAATTTTTTTTATACTAAACTAAGAATAATTACTTATCTTTATGTGTAAGATGTTGGACATGGCTTGAAACTTGAAAAACAACAATTACAGCTTATGATATAAGTCCAAACTACATGACCGAGCTGAAAAAAGGCTCAATTCGCATGCTTAGTTATATTTAAGGGCTTGTTTTTGTTTTGGGTTACTAAATTTTAAGTCAAGACTAATTATACATGTAAAAAGGCTCAACTTATGTTTATTTAGACTTGTAGGTTTAGCTGAGTTTTGATAAATTACTTAAGATCTTTACTTTGAATTTTATGCCTAGTGTCATTAGTTGTAGTCTTTTATAGATTCCAATATTAAGACAAATTTGTATTTCTTATATAAAGAGATCTCTTATAATTAAGGTTTTTCCTATACAAATATAATAAAATTTTCTTATAGGATTATGATGTTTATATGCTTGTATAAAAGCTATAACTATATAAAATAGGAATTAATAATATTGAGATATTTTTTAGAAATTTTTGCTTTGCTTTTTTATATTCTTGAAATAATACATTATTTTGACTTATAAAAAAAGTGATCAACCTTTGTGGCATCTTAAAATTGGAGCTTTTAGGACTTAGTTTTCTTAAAGTTCTGATCTAATCAATCTAACTTGTTTCTTAACTTTTTAAGGTATGCATAACAATTTGATTTAAGGGTTATTAAGATAGGCCACCTAATGGGTTCTTTCTTAGTACATAAACAAACTCCTTTTTTAATAGGTGTAAGAACATTTAAATAAAAAAATTTAACATTAAAATGTTCACTTATAAAAGATAAGATAAGGACAAAAGCAAAATGTTAAAAGGAAGATCAGGATTATATGTTATTGAACTTGTGCTCGAGGAATAACTAGAGATGTATTTAAGATTATTAAGTCCATCTTTGATGCCTAGTGTTGAATTTATTGTCAACACCATCTTATACGATTATATGTGTTGATGTGAGGTTATAAATGTCCTTGAGATATAATGGGTTATTGGGAGAAATCGATGTCGTGACCTTAAATTTTAGGAATCAAATTTGGTTGTTGATTGTAGGGCAACATATGAGAATTAACAATGACTGTTGATGATTGAGTAGCCCTAATTTTAAAGCTTTATAAATACCTTTATGTGTCTTGCAAGAAGGAGGTGTGCTATAAAATTTTGAAAAAGCTGGCCAAAGGACAGAGAACGGCAAACCTAAAGGCAAGGAGAGGGTGAACAACAAAGAGAGAGATAACCACCAAAGGAAAGAGTGACCGACCAAGACATAGAAGATAGCCATTAAGGAAGGTGCAGTTAGCCAAAAAGGAAAGAAAAAGAGTAAGGTAGTTAACTACCCATACAAGTAAACCCTCACAAAGACAGCCACCGTACCAGCAAGTCCTCACAAAGGTAATAGTAGCAACCAGCCACCATACTAATAGATCCAGGAGGCCTTCTAGCAGACCAACAACACGTCCTTGTACGTCCATGAGGGTATACCAACATCAGTAACACATTTTTACATATCCAAGAGGCTTCCTTGCACTAACAGCACGTCCAAGAGGCTTCCCAGTATCAGGAGCATGTTAAGGAGACTTCCCAGCAACAACAGCATGTCTAAAAAGGTATACTAGCACCAGCAGCACGTCCCTGCATGTCCAAGAGGTTATACCAATAGCAATAGTACATCCTTACACATCTAAGAGAGTATACTAGCACTAACAGCACTTAAGGAGGCGTCCCAGCAGTAGAAGCACACTTGTGAATCAAGCAAAAAATCAGAATGTGAAGCAACAAGTCTGAGAATCAACCAATAAACTAGCAGTGGTACGAGAAGACAGCTACAGTGCATGGGGATAACAATAGCAGCATGAGAAAATAATTGCAATGCGCGGGGAGAGCAATAGTGGCATGAGAAAACTGCTACAACGCAAAGAGAGAGTAGCAACATCGATGTAAGTCGATAGCATGAGAAGACAGCAGTGCGAGAAAGTAGCATCAACGTGCATACAGCAGCATCGGTGTAAGTCGATAGCAGGAGCTATACGTATAAAGTAGGAATAGCTTTACAGATAGCAGCTGTAGTGTGCGTAGACAACAGGTGCAAAGACTGCAGACAGCAAGAGCAGTGAGCACGGACAGTAGGCACAGCGCACACGAATAGTAGATGCAGAGACCACGGGCAACAGGAGAACAGATAGCAGGCACAACGTATAGGGACAAAAGGTATAGCTTGTATGGACAGCAAGCACAGTATGTGTGGTGAATAGCAGGTATAACTTATGTGGACAGTAGGCACAGCATGTGTAAACAGTAGGTAAACGCGACAGTGCAAATGAACAATATTAATTGCGCACATGGACAACACGTAAATAGGAGGTATAGCCCCTATGAACAGCAAGCGTAGAGAGTAGGTATAACAGGCATAGAGAGCATGGATAGTAGGTGCAGAGAGCGCCGACAGAGCATGTGCGGACAGTAAGCAACAGTGACAATGTGTGTAGACAACATTAACAGCACACATGGACAGCAATAGATAGACACGGCAGCACGTATGGACAATATTAATAATGAGCACAGACAACAGTGGCAGTATGTACAGACAACATTAGCAGAGTGTGCAAACAGTAGTAGCAGCATGTGCAGACAGCAACAGTAGCACATGCGACTAGTATTGGCAGCAAGTGAGACAACACTGACAGTGAAGGAAGGAGAAGATCCATATTCTGCTCTATCAGACTGTACACATTGAGTGATTATTCTCCAAGAAAGGTTTTTTTTATAAACTCTTGATAAATTTGTTAAAAAATAAGGTGAGATACCCTTAAAGTGATCGAGATATCATTGTATGTGGTTAAGAAGTGATCCTTTCATAACTAAATTGTATCCCTTAATAACAAGAGTAGATTGTGTGAGATAAGAGTGATTTTATCACACCATGGACGTATCTCACATATTGTGAGTAAACTACGTAAAAATTACCGTGTGTGTTTGGGTGCTTGCACATTAATTTATATTTGTATGGTCACACTTACATAAAGAAGAAAAATAAAAATTAGATCATCAACTCTAATAAGTCATAGAAGTTAAATTTGGATCGATTTATAAAAAGAGTATATCTCACACTGATTCACCCTTCCTCTCTAAGTATGAGACGGTCCTCATCAGAGACCTCCTTTTATTATAAACCTAAAGCTTAGAATAAGGACTATGACATTCTTTTTGTAGTATTTGTCTCTTATTTTTGATGTAATGATGCTTAACATTTATAAGTTATTCCTTATTTATTTTACCTTGACAAGCTTGCTCACGAGATTGTTCCTTTTTAAAATAAATTAATGAAGCAAACTTGCTTTGTAAGGTCACAATATTTGATAAAGGTTGTAAAATATTCCAAAAATTATCTTCCTTTCTCTAATTCTCCCTTTAAAGATTATTTTTGTTAAAATAAAGGTTGATTTTGTAAGAATGAGACAACCATATATGTGTGTACCCTTATAATAGAAGGGTTAAAACACTTGTATCTAGTTTTATTCGATGTTAGCCAATAAACACATGTTTTAGTTTTTAGATCTAAGCAAAAGTTATTGGGTATATAGACAACATGTATACCTAAAGACTTTTAAAGGAAAATTAAAATTTAGGCAAGATATGGGAAAGACTTTTTAAAACAATTTAAAAATGTATCATACATTAAAACACCAATTGACAGGATTAAATAAGATGCAAGTAAAATAGCTTCACTCCACAAATATTTTGAAACAATTATAAAAAATAAAAAAGCATATGCTATTTCAAGCAAGTGTTTATTTTTCTCTTTCGACAATTTTGTCTTGTTGAGATAACTCACAATAAGTGGCCTAATGGATAAACACCTTTTACGATCAAAAAATTTCTCAAACATGCATTAAAACATTTAATTCCATTTTTAAAATGTATAATGATAAATTTTGTTTGGAATTAGTTTTTAACCATGGTTTAGAAGTATTTGAGAAAATGTTCAACTTCAGATTTTTTCTTTAATAAATGGACCCAACATAATCTGGTATGATTATTAACTAAAGTCACAAGCCATCTTTTTCCTAATAAGGTATTAATATTAAATGGTCCCTAAATATCACTATGAATTAAATAAAGTGGTATTAATGCATAATAAGGTTTAGATTAAAGGGTAACTTGATGATCCTTAGATAAATTGTAACTTTTACATTAGAGTTTAGAATAATTTACTCCTTTTAACAAAGTAGGAAATATATGCTTAAGATATATGAAACTTAGATGACATAGTTTATAATGGCATAGCATTATTTGATAAAAAATCAAGCATGAACTAATACTACTTAAACCTATAGCTTTTTGATTATTAAAAGAACTCCCATCAAAATAATAAATTTCTTATATCATCTTAGTATTACCAATCATCCTCCTCGTCCTTTAGTCTTGAAACAAACAATGGAAATCATAAAAAAACAATGTTACAATTAGAGTCATAAGGAAATTTATTGATAGATAAAAGATTACAAAAGGGAAGAAAAAATTTAAGAGTTGATTCTCTAAGATTTTTATTAGGCGTTTACCTATAATAGAACAGAAACTTCCATCACCTATCTTAATCTTTTCAATACCTAAGTAAGAAGAATAAGAACTAAACAAATTAAAGGTACTCTTATAGTAAAAAACCCTAAAATCAATAATCCAAGGAGTTAATTAAGAAAAAATAAACAAAGCAATAAGATTATTATTTGTTCATAAGAACAACTAGGAATAACAAATGAAGAATTAGATTTTTAATAGTTTTTAAAGTTAATTGATTTGTTCCTTATTGAATGGATTAGTCTTAGCTTCATTTGCAATAGGTGGAGCATGGTTTGACTTGTCACTTGATCTAATTCACTTCTAGTTTGTTGGTTTGCAGTGAATCTTTTAGCATGTCTCATAAGTGTGCCTCGACTTCTTATAGAAATCATACCATATATGAGATTTTTCGTTGGTTCCTTATGTATCTGGAATGTTTTGTGACTTGTATAATTCTCAAATGACACTAATATAAAATTGTCAATAAATGTACTTGAATTTGATACTTTCTTCCCTAACATTACGTGTACGTGGCTTTCCTTTCAACAAACCTCAACAAATGCTTTGCTAATTGGAGGAAAGGGCTCCTGATTGATAATCCAACCACTTACCTTATCAAACTCAACATTAAAACCAACAAGAAACTTTAAAAAACTTAACTTTCATTTATCATGTTTTGGTAGTGTTTGTAATCATTTATAGACTTCCATTAATAGGCATTGAATAGGTCTAAGTCTTGCCAATTTTGCTTCATTGAGTTAAAAGCATATTGTATTAGTATCTTTACTTTAGCAACTTTCTCCAACTTTCAATGTCAACTCATAGACTTAAAACCAATTCCCAAAATCATAATACATTTGGGTGACATTGTCTTAAAATTCCTTTGCTATCTGGTAACACATGTAGTTGGAACTAATGTCTTCAACCATTGAATTCACAAAGCCAAGTCATCATCATGGAGTTTTTAACATCCCATGCTACAAAAGCTGAATTTATTGTCTCAAGCATCTTAATGTAGCCAATTTTTCCATGCCTTTTAAAGTACATTTGAATAGCTTGTAATCAACGCAAGAAATTGTCAACATTAAGGCCAATTATAATGATTTGCGTAGGTGGATGTTCAAAAGTGGAGTGAAGGTGAGGGGTTTGGATTTCGAGGTTATGACTTACCATAGACATGGCCTTAGATTGATGGTCAAACATGGTTTAGAATATACACAACTGCAATAAGAAAACAAGGAACATTTTTTGCTCTAATGCCATATAACAAAGTGTTTCTTATTCTCTATATTTTCTTAAAGATATATAGATATTATATATTCTAACTACAAAATAAGAAAGTACAAAATTGATTACTTAATTCTAGGGATTTACTAGCTTGATTCTAGAGATTTGATAATTAGGCATACATTTAATAAATATTTCTTTCCTTCCCAATAATTGTTAATGAATATCTATAATTAAGTATGATGAAAGAGAAAAGAATCAAGGTGTTACTACTACACAAGGCTCCTACATTTATGGAGTTTGGAAAAGAGTGAAAAGTACCTTTCCCTTGTTTTTTACAAAGAGGTTGTGAGACAAATATAAGTACCATCTAATAAAACTTGAACTCATGAAGCTTACCAGTGTTTATTTATTTACCAAATAAATTAACTAAAATGAAATATGTGAATCAAAAATCATACCTTGAAAAAAGCAAGAGACAAAGCTCCTAAGGATTTTTAAGCTTTACGAAGACAATATCATATGCAATCCTTTAAGCCCTCTTAAAAATTGGCCTTGGCTTTTTGTTCTTGTTGAACAAGGCCATGATATAAGATTTCACCACTATCTTTGGTCTATATGGTGTCCCTTTCTTTTCAACTTGTTTATGCAATGGCAATTGTTGAGTCATCGCGTTTTGCAATGTAGCAGTTGCCTCATTTTCATCACCGTTGGGAGCCCAACTAGTTTCAAAAACTATGAATTCCATCTTAATAAACCCAATTTTTTCCAAAGCAACATAATGTGACATAATTTTACATTAAATAAGAAAAAGGAATCTTCAACCTTATAAACATGTACTACATATCTCAATAAATTGTCTTTTGAAGAGAAAATAATAGCCTCGTAATAATTAGTATCAAAGTCGGCTCAACCCAACTCCGATGCCTGCTACCAAGTACTTTAAATTGGGGAGTAGGTAAGAAGCGGCCTTGATCCGTGATGAGAATGTTATCAAATTTAGTAAAGAAAAATGTAACAAAATTTTACGTCAGATAGAAAATAAAAGATTTTAAACCCTATAAATATGAATAGTGCACATCTTAATAAATTACTTTTTAAGAAAAAGGTAATAGCCACGTGATTATAAACTACATCAACCTAGGCTTCAAATATGTTATCAAAGTTCAGATTAGTCTTCCACCATTGTTCTAGAAAAGAGCATAGTTAATGTCAATATGTTGAGGATCATTCTTATATGCTAGAAAAGGATAGGCATTTATGCAAGAGGGAGAACCAATCCAAGAGAAGCATTGTAACAATGGTCTCGTGTATACAAGAACATCTTACTTGAAATTGCACCTAATGGTGGAAAAGATTGGCAAAGACAGCCTCTGATTGTGGACTAGAAACCTCAACAGTTTTAGCTAAACTGATGCTTTGCAGGGCGGCACAAACCTTTTTAGCTGCAGGAACCAAAATCTCTGACAATTCAATATCAGTACTCCCAAGATGGAAGGACAGAAACCTGTATGTCAGTTGGACATATTATCAAGGACAGAGCATTCCATTTGTAGAAAAGATGTGGGTATGTTCAAATCTTTTGTAACTCAAAAGCAGGCTCCAAAGACAAAAATAATTTTGTAGAGGCTTGGTTAGATCCTTGACTTTCTGCTCAGAGTTTACTTTTTCTGCTTTGGTCGTCATGGCATCTCTCTCTCTCTCAAACGGCTTGCTCCAATAAATACCCACAATGATGTCCTTTTATGTACACAGCTTCTTGGGTGAGGAGCAAGTGTTGTAGTCAGGTGGGCAATTGAAGCTGCTGATAGAGAGCATTACAATTTCTATGGTTTGATTCTGTAGACGTTACATGTAATTACCAGCTCAAGCAGATTGATTGCTTGGCCGGATGATTTTTCTTCCCCTAAACACACAGAGAAAGGAAAGGCCAAAATGACATGCACAAAAGAACAGAAGCAGAAAACAAAAAGAAAAATCAGACTTGGAATCAGAAGAGGTCATCCTATGCGCTTGGTTTGAGCAGAATCTTCAGTCTTTTGAGAAAGCCGTGCCTGGAACCCCATGGTGTCATAAGATATGCTCTCCATCCAGCTAATGAACCAGTTCAAGACACAAAACCAGTGATTTATAAATAATATTACAAAGGACTTCTGAAGGTTACAAAGTGACGGTGTCACACTTCCAATATTTTCCTAAGCCATATAAATATACAGAAAGGCAATATGCAATTCACAGTCATCATTGCAAAAGCCTCATTTTAACTTCCCACATTACCAGAATACAATTACACTGGTAGGAAAATGAGAGCAGTGATCCAATGAGGAATTATCTAAGTCATGACAGAATTTCACAAGGGCAGTTTGCAAGCAACATAGGAGGTAAACTAAAAACATAACAGTCTTAGTCACTAACCATAAGAGTTGACAAGAATTTGGCAGTCTACAATCTTAAGCTCCTGCACGATGCAACAAAAGCTGCAGCACCTACAACCTACTCTATGAGATACAGGCTGATTTCCCCACACACATCCATCTAACATGAACATAGAATCAAATCTAGTAAAGACTAAGATGTTAAAAGTTAGTCATCCAAGAAGCTAGCAGGTCAAGGGGAGGTAAAAGAGAGCACAGAAGGGCTACTAAATTCATGAACAAGAGTGCAGAACATTCAGCAGCCCACTGCAGGAGAAGCTGGATGTTGTGGGGCCTCAGTTAGCCCAATTTGATAAACTTTACCATTTTCTGTGAGTTCCACATCCACTGTCTCACCCTTCCCATCGGAGGGAGTGTTGCAGATTCCATCTTGTATATCTGGTTTGCCTTTGATCTTTCCCTCAGGAACAGCAACTGTTGCATCAGGGTTCTCTTTCCCTGCTTCTCCATTTGCTTCCACAGCCAGAGTGTCTGAAACCCCATTGTTATCCATGACTTCAGTTTGCATGACCTTTCCAACTAAGTTTTCAATTTTCTCATTACCATTTTCAGTTAAATCACCAGAACCAGCTCCAACAGCAGGTTGGTCCTTCACTGCTGCCTCATCATTTTCTTGCTTTTCAACCTCCATTGCATGTAGTTGTTCCTCAGCCACAGCATCTCCTTTTCCCTCATCAACATCATTAGTTTCCTTTTCTTTGCCACCATTCTTGGCATTCCCAGCATTGTCTTGGATATTGAAATCCTTAGCTTCCTCACAAGTAGCATCTTGAATATTGATATATTCCTTCTCCTTCAGGTTGGCTGCTTCATTGTCTTCCTTTTTGTCCTCCTTTTCATTGTTGAGATCCCTTTCTTTTTCTCTTTTAGCAGTTTCCTTTGCAGAGCCCTCTGTATCTTGCATTTGAACATCTTTCTCCTGGTCTAACTTCTCATCCTTATTTTCATCAGAGATATTCTTTCCTTTTTCTACCTCAGCATTTTCCTTCCCAGAGTCATCTTGCAACTTAACCTCTTTCTCACTATCAGTATTTTCAGGAGCAGATTTTGTTTCTTTCTTCTCCTTCTTTAAATCTGATGATTTTCGGCTACGCTTCCTTGGCAGCTCCTTTTCTGGTGTTGGAGTTAACTTGGCCTTCTCGCTGATTCTTGCCGACTTCCTTGGGGTCTCACCAGTACCCCAATCAAACTCTGATATCGGTGGATTACCAGGATGCAATTTTAGGTACTGCTCCAACTGTTTCCTGGTATGAATCTCTTTGCCAGTAGGAGCAACAAACATGATCTCATTCTTCCTGGGTGTACCTCTGCTCTTGTGATAATACTGTGAAAGAACAGAAAAATTTCATGCAACTTTTACCACACTCACAACCACAATGAATAATGCCACTTAATCACCAATCTATTGTTCTAGTTTAAACAATTTCAGCAGAGTATTGTTAATCTCATTTGAAGCACAAAATGCTAACAATGACAGAAATATGAGGACATTATTCAAATGTTATTGTTACTATCATTCTATAAGTGACATAGCATGACAGAATTATGAGGACATGCTATGTCCTGCTACTTTTATGTGAAAACTGGATCCTTAGCCCAAATGAATCAGGATCCCAACGTCATTTTCTGTGGCACTTCCTGCCAGATAGACTTAGCTACTTCATTATTGGTTCCTTGAAGTAATCACACTGGGTCTTGTTCCTTTTAAGCCATAGAATGATAGTGTCATTTGAATCTCTTGAGATCATCCTACCCTTGTGCTTGCATTCTAAGAAAATGTAAACCAATCCTCATCTTTTAATTTTTCAGGATCTTTCATGGATGCACTAACATTTACTGTAGATGTTAGTTTAGATGCCATATAAGCATGAAACTTCAAGGGCACGATTTTATACAAACATAAGGAGATTGAAAAGCAGGCGAGACAGGAACAATTAACTCATTAAAGCATTGAGTGAATTGGGTTCATGGTTTCTTCCCACTTATATGTTATTTGCTCCTCCCTCTTCTTTCCAGTGGGATTTCTATACTACACAACTCACACTTGAAATCCCAACACTAAGATGCCTATTAAATGAGTTGTTCTAATGCAATGTCATTAAACAGTACTTTAGCATGCACATATTCTTCTTTCAAGCGTGCATAAGCCACAAAATTTAAGACAATTATTCAAGCAGCTATTATTCTCAACACTAGAAACTGTTCCAAAATATTTATCTTTCAAATATACATAAGCCTTATCTACGAAGAGTCATGCAATTAATGTAAAGGATTAAGAAGGGAAGGGGCCAGTTATTTGTCAGTTTCATTCCAAAGAGAAAACCATACATGGGTTTTAGGCATCCTACTAACTCTGCTCAAAGTGATTGAAGGATATGCCAAAACTAGGTCCAAAAGTTCCTGCCAAGTGCCACCCCACAGAGTGGAATGACGAGCGCAACAAACAAGCACCAGCAACCATGATTGAATATCCAACTCATAAAACAGACTAAGAATATAACTTTTAAAGGCAGCTTGCCAACAGCACTCTTGCCTTATTGACAACTGGAGACACGAAAAAGAAAGCCCCCCTTTGTTTGCCATCATACTCAGAAGATGGAGGTCCCCATCCCAGGTGATGTTATACCCCAATATTTAAGAAATCATGACCTTTCCACGTTTTGCATATCTGTAAAACCAACATGCAAATATTTCTTGCATTTGTTGGCATATGAATCAAGAGGTTGATATCATGTCTTGGTTCAATTGAGAATAGTTAAGAAGGGTTCACCTTGAATTGAAATTAGAAAACACCACAAGGAATAAAAGAAAAAGAGGCATCCATTGTGGGACAATTGGGAGCGGGAAAAATAAACCAAAGACAGGGTACAATAAAGAATGTAAGAAATAGATGATGAGCAACAAGAACATTTTTTAGGCCTGAATATTCCCACAAATTTGCAACCATCGTACAAATAGAAGGCACTGATTATTTGCCCCAGATCCTCTTATATCTAATTTCTGCTTTAATGTACAAGAAGTGCAGAATTAGCACCGCTTAATTACAGGGCCAGACATCCAAACATTAAACCTTGGGATTGAAACTGTAAAATCCTCTAACAAGAAAATAAATGGAGCACACAATATACAATCTGCAATTGACAATTTCAGATTCAAGCTGATGAAACCAACAGCAAATTAAGCCAACATAAACATAAGCACAATGATATCAATCCAACTATTTAGCACTCTAGAAAATCATAGGCTGGCTGCAAAACAATAACAATAACGACAACAACAACAACAAAGCCTTAATCCCAAAATCAATTTGGGGTCCACCACATGAATCTTTTCTTACCATGTTGTTTACTGGATGCTGCTATAAATAAGAGAATTGTTGGGCAAGTTCATAACATTGAAAAAAAAAAAAGTATTGAATTAATCTACATTTCTAAACATTAATATTTTTTATATGCAAATAAAGTTGGAATATTCTCCCAAACTAGATGGCATAAATCAATAGATCCCACAAAATTGGCCCAACAATGATGTCCCAAAACCTATTTAAACTGCAATTAACATTTATAGGTTAACTGACAACTGCCTATCAATAATTTGCAAGCTCCACCACCAGCTCCACCAGCTTTGGAGCAGTCAGCTTTCTTTCAAAAAGCAAACACCAAAAAAACTAAAAAGACTTTCAGCATTTTTTGACAGTAAAAATCTCAAGGAAATACCCTTGTCCTTGTGGAACAAGTAATGTTGAAATTAAAAAGAACATACATGGGTTGAAGCTTCTTAAAAACTAAAATTTAAAGCACATGCGTAACAGCAAAAACCAGCAACACTCACTAGCTAATAAACCACATCAAAATAAATTTAATCAAAAGAATTGAACACAAAATCCTGCCAGAATTGCACAAACCCTAATCAATTTTTTTTAAAAAAAAAAAGTATAATGATGATTATCCAGTTCCTGCCAGATAACATCAAAAAAATCCTAACCAAATTAATCAAACCCAGAAAGAAAAACGTAATTTTTCACAAAAACAAAAGCTCAATAAATATCAAAAATTAAAGGGAATCACATAATTTAAGCAAGAGAAAGGAACCTCTTAGCTTATCCATACAACCGCACACAAGAAAAAAGGGAAGAAAAAAAAAACAGAATCTTTACAAAGAACATGGGGCCATAAAACAAAAATGAAGAGAAAAGATACCATTTTCTTCCAAGCTTCAGGACATGGTAGCTCAAAAGAAGTAACCTCATCCTTACCCTCCATCGTTTCTTCACCTGCAAAAACTAGCTGACCATCAAAATGAACAAAAAAAAAAAAAACAAAAGACCCTTTTAAAGAAGACCGCTTTTCTCTCCAAATCTCTCTCTCCTTCTCTCTCTCTCTCTCTCTCTCTATCATGTTCTGCGTGTTTGGTAGAGAGAAAAAAAGGCATACAAACCGTTGAGGGTCTTGCTCTGCTTGCTGGTTACTACCTTCTAACTCTGTTGTTTTATTTTTTTCAAGTTTTAGCGGTAAAAACTGTCATCGTGGTGGAATCTATCTACCTAAGTACAGTGGACACATTATTATTTAAAAAAAAAAATTAAATATAAAATTATATTTAAGGATCCGATCCTCTTTTTTTTTTTTTGTTTTGTTTTTCATAAATCTTCTTGTACGGAAGAATACTAATGAGACAAATGAGGGGCTTGCACGTGTACGATAAAGCTGATTTTGCCTGGCCGTGTCTTTTCACCGGTTTTTCTTTCCAGCTTCCACGTTACGAGCAATTACAACATCACACGTGTCAAATCTTAGATTTGGATTTTGAGATCTACTGGCTTTGTCTGTTCTTGGGTGTGGAAACCAAGATGTGTTTTGCCTGCAAGTCTTCTCCTTTCTACAGTAGGAACGTCCATCACATGTGTTATTGGTTTGCACTGGGAGGCTTTTACGCTCCCCGAAGTCCCTGATGACTAGATTTATACCCTTTTTTCTTTTTTTTTTGTCCTTTTGGGGCAGAAGGAAATTTGGAGAGAAAAGAACGCAGAAAAAAATAAATGCAAATTTTGTTAGTCTTTTGACGAAGAAGATTTTCTAAATATGAATAGGTAATTACATTGCTATCCCATATTTAGCATTTTTGCACACCGTATATGTATTAATTAATTCTTTATTCACTTATAATATGTCTTTTTTTTTCTTTTTTTTTTCTTTAACCAACTCTCTTTCTTATAAACATATTCTAAATTTAATTAGTAATAACTGAATTCAATTAAAGGTACGAAGAAACCGATATATTATTAATATAATTTTAAATGAGTTGATTATAAATAACTCAAACTTGATTTAATAAAACTTTAAGTTACTAAAATTCATTTATGAGACTTAATTGTATAATGGTAAATTCATCTTGACTACTAACAAATTCATAACAACTTTTCAGAAAAAATAAATTTTATAAGTAAGTCAAAATAAAGTAATAAAAATAATTTTAAAAATAAATACTTGTAAGAGAGCTAAATAACACTTACTATTAGGTTAAATGATTACATACATACACTCACATATATAGACATAGATACATACATACATATATACACTCAGGTAGAGAAAACTTTGGCTTCGTCCTCAATTTTAGAGATAAAAAGAGATAGACTTCATATATATATATATATTATTTTATTTTTTTGAGATCATAAGATTCTACAATACATACCATTTCAAAATCTCTATGTGTGGTGACTATAGTATGTTGATGTTGATGCTATGCAAATGAATTTTTTTTTTTTGTTTTTATGTTGTATGTCTTATTTTAGTAATAGAATAATTTTGTTTACTTAATTTTTGGAAGAGAGGACATATCTTTAACAAGGCCTAAGTAATGCTTCTATTAATAAAACTATATTCTACAATTTTGATAAGATTTATTTAAGTGGTAAAGAATGTTATGTATTTAAAAGTTTGTTAAAATGCACTCTATGGAGGCTTGTTTGTAGAAAAGTCACGAAAACTTAAACATTAAGTACATTATCGCCGATAGGAATGGGATGTACATAAAGCAAGATCATAGAACTAAGAATAGATAATTTTATGTGCCAAATGGCTGACTTGAAGTCAATCTTAAGCACCTTGTGTGGGTTTACAAGTTTGTTTGAGGATGTGAAGCACTTCACTTATTACTTTAATAATTTCAACATTAGAGGTAAATCTTATTTATCATAATTTTATTTTACCTTGTGTGGGTTTATACTTTATTTTAGAGTAAATTAGGAGTAGAGAGAATAGTGGGGTCATTTTGTAGTACCATTAAATTGTCAAAAGACTCCTTTGAAATGGTAGAGTAATACATAAAATAAGTGTCTAGCCCTAAGTACTAGGTGGAGGATACTAAAAATTTGATGGAGAAAATTTCTAAAAATAAAGGCGCTCTTATGAAAATATTGGGATGGAGTATCATAGCTAATATATTAAATAGAACGCAAAAAATCATCAAGCGATGGATACAAGGTGGAGATTTTGTTATAGGTAAGAGAGATATATTTAATTTTTTCATGGATCATGTAAGCATTAACATATAAACATATATATCGGGTTTTAATTATTTTTGTTGAATGGAAAACATAAATTTTTATGTTGGAGGATAATAAAGTTAATTTCTTCAAGTTGAAGAATTGCCTAAATTTTCTTTTTTTTTGTTCGCTTTATATTTGTGAATTAGGGGATTAGTTGTTTACTAAATCCATCTTTCAAGGTAAAAAGTTTCAAAATTTAAAGTTGAAATCCTTATAATTAATAACTTTATTTCTCTTTACTTTTATGGTTTTTTGTGTTTATATTTGTAGATCTTTTCACATGATGAATTGAAGTTGAGTGGAATCGACAGTTGTTCATTTTAATTATTGCAATGTGTTAATAGCATGATATGAGCATGTATTACCATTTTTACCTACATATTGTGATTATTTCTACTACTTTTTCATTATATTGTACTTATTGCGTATTTTATTTGAATTGTAAGTCCATTACCATATTAATGTCTAAATGAGCTTTTATGTTATATAAAATATTATCTTTATGGTATGAAATATTTTATATGCAATAAAAAACATTTTATTTTTTCGTATCTATTTAGATCCATAAGACTATGTGCTAAGGAAAAAGATTTTTCTTGTATAATCCATTTGCGTTGACACAAAATATTGTGAACTTAGAATAGACTATATATATATATATATATATATATATATATATATATATACACACACATACACGATATATTATATGCAAAATATTTTATACAATACAAAGATTTTACATAAATAACTATTATATTAGTATAAAATTTCTTTATATTATATAAAATACTATCTTTATATTATAAAATATTTTATATACAATACAATTTTTTTTATATCTACTTGAATTTACAATACTATATAGTTAAGAAAGATTTTCTTAACAAAGTCTTGTTATAGTCATGCATAGTTTTGTAAATTCAAATAAATATAAAAAAGTTTTGCATTATATATAAAATATTTTATTTTATATGAACATTATTCTATATAATATAAATGGATTGTATAAAAATATCTATTATATTACTATAAAAATTTTTTATATTGCATAAATATTTTTTATAAAATAAAATATTTTGTGTGTAATATAAAGTCTTCTTCTTCTTCTTCTTCTTTTTTATCTTTTTTTTTTTATCTAAGTCCACGAGATAGTGTTCAAGGAAGATTTCCCAATCTAATTAGATATAAATTCAAATAAACTATGCAATTAGAACCCTAAGTTGCTTCAAACCTAATGCCCAATCTAATTAGATATAAATTCAAATAAACTATGCAATTAGAACCCTAAGTTGCTTCAAACCTAATGCAGTAAATAAAATGTGACAAAGTACATGAATTTAAAAAAAAAAAACAACAAAGAGAGAGATCAAGGGAGAAGGAAATAAAATTGATGAAATAGAAGTGATAAGATGATAGTTGGCAATATATTGGGCATCGCCAATTAAATTGGCAGCCAAAATGAAAGAAATGCTCAAAATCAATAATTTTGTATAACACATAGACTGCCAAAAGGGTGAAGTCCTTCCTCTTTCTTGCACATGTTACCGCTAAATCAATTTATGATCAAAGACTACGAAGGTTTACAGACCCAAAATACTGTCACACAACTAAGGAATAAGATTAATACGTAATGCAGTATTTTCAAGATAATCTCTCCACAAAATGACAATTTATCACTCGATGAGACAAGAGAAAACCAATCAAATGCTTAAAACCCTTAAAACGATACTTCTTCCAAACCATTCAAAACTTCCTCATCGACTGTCAACAAAAGCAAACCTATCCTCAATTTCAATTTCATTATAAGAATATAAAATATACTATAAAAAAAAAAAATACAAGAGAGGTAAGTGCCACCACAACACGAAATCGACGTCTAATTTATAATATGAGTGTTGGACGAGACAGAAGTGGTCATTGGACTTTGTAGCCATGGCAAGGTTACAAGACTTGGACGGGATGGAAGGAGTAGTGAAACTTTGTAACCCCAAGAATCCATTCGGAATGGTGAGATTTGGCTGAAATATACCATAAGAAAATCTACATGCACCCTGACCATCTCTTCTACCATAACATGTTGATGTTCTGCAATTTATTTTTTTCTGTTTTTATGTTGCATGTCTTCTTTTAGTAATATAATAAGTTTGTTTATTCAATCTAGAACGTATTATTTACAAAATCTTACTGTTGCTTCAATCGATGGAACTACATTCTGAACTTCTGATAAGATTCGTTTGACGAATAAAGAATCTCATGTATTTAAAGGTTTAATGAAACATATCAACTGAAATTTTATTTGTAGAAAAATTTGTGAAAATTTGAAAATTAAGGCCATTATGACCAACAATGATGTGGTATATACAAAGAGTAAGATTGTAGAGTTAAGTGGAGATAATTTTATATGTAAATTGGCTTACTTGGAGTCAAATTTAGCAAGTTTGAACCTGTAAGCATGCCCAAGGATGTAAAACACATCCTAATAGTTATTTTTTTTTTCTTGCACCATCTCAATTTGTCATTATTCAATATTCAAATGAGTTGTGTATTTACCAGCTAGTTATGAAGTGAGAAAGGTTAAGTTAGAAAATTGCCTTGTGTTAAGTTTCAATATTAATCTTCTAATGTATCAAATTTCGACATTGAGAGCTTTGGTATATTTATCTTGATTCTATCATTTTCTAATTATTGTAGGCAAAGCAAGAATTTCATATTAAACCATCCAAGTCTCTTGATTATGTCCAGAATAAAAGGTTTTCTTTTGTCAATGAGAAAAACATGTTATGGTAATTTTGATTGTGAAAAATGGTTTTGTTCTAAAATTGAAAACACATCGACAGTCCTTCAGAATGAATACCATGTGCGAAAAATACCATTAAAATATATCCAAGTATAAAAAAAAAAAAACGATTTTTAAAAGTTATGCATGATTTGGTATGTCGTTGTAATCTGCAAGTTGCCACCAAGAACATGCAAGAGAGAAGCAACCATAAGAAAGAAAACCTTTCAAAATGTATTGTTCTAATTTACAGATTCTGATTTAGATGAGAGATCTTTCCATCCACTCCAGGAATTGTGTAAGTGTAAACGGGTATGGGTCCTATTACATTTTGTTAATGGGGCATATGAATCCAAGACCACGGTACTTACGGCTTTCATTAGATACCTCAAAGAACAGAGCCCAAGTGCAGCAAAAATGTCATTGTACGAGCAAACAGTGCAAAAGGAGAAATACAGATCAATGCAAAATAAAATAATCAAACCAGAAACCATAATACTTAGCAGTTAGACCAGCTCAAAAGATCCAAATTTTACGATTGCTAATAATTCATAACAACCACCAAAATCACAATTGTATTGCATAACCTGAACCAATCGTATTCAGCTTGCTTTTCTTAATAAGTAAATCATGCTTGACTGGTGAAGTGCACAAAAGGAGAGCTCCAATGACATGCAATAACTTAAGAACATGAAAAAACAACATAAACTTTTGATTTGTATGAATATGGATCACAGAGAAGCAGCATTGACATCAAAATCTCCCATCCCAATTCCATCTCATGAGCTTAACTAAAATCACGAACAATCTCATCATTAGATGCCAGATCCACTATTATGGCCGCTCTGGATGAGTCAGCAGAGAACCCTTTTCTAGCCATTTCTGTCAAAAGTTCCATGGCACTGGATGAATCATTATTTTCAAGAAACCCCTTGATCATTACATTATAAGAGCAAGCATCAGGTAAACAATCATAATCTTCAAATGTGTTTGCTAAAACTTTTGACTTCACTATCAAATTGCAGCACCATGGTTCTCCATCACCCTTTTGTGTTAAAGTTTTGCATACCTTACACATTCGTTCTCTTTTTGGGTTTGTGAAACCAGTTTTTAAATATGTTTGATTCATCTAGAGTCTTCAAACTTGTTGATTTTTACAACCATTCTTCAAATAATTTTCACTCCTTTAGAACCTTCAAGTTTTTTTAATTTTGAAATCAGTTCTTACCTCACATAAAATTTTCAAATTTGTTAATTTTTACAACCAATTTTCAACTGATTTTTTACTCATTTGGAGTTTTTAAATGTTACTCAAAACTCGACGGAAGTAATCAAACAAACAAGAAAATACCAGAATTTAACGTGATTCGGTCAATGTGACCTACATCCACAAGAAAGACAGAGAGAATAATTTTATTACTAAAGAGTGTATGTTACAGGAAACAAAGAGTACGGCTTTAAACCTCTCTATCTCTTTTTTCTTATAACCCTAGTATGCTTATATATAGATATAGAGATATAAGACTTGGGCCAAAAGAATAATTCTAACTCAACTAGAATATAAGGCATATTTCAACAAATCTTCACCTTGCATTGTATTATCAAAACACACAACAAAATAGAATCCTTCTGTCTCTCCTCCAAATGGCCCTTTAGAGCCAGTCAAACAAAACAAACACCAATCAAGTTCAAGCAATGCTTGAACTTGCTAGTTAAAACTGGTTTTATCAACATATCAGTTAGATTGTCTGTAGTAGCAACTTTTCTCACTGAAATCAAACCTTGAGATATAACATCTCGCAAGAAATGGTATCTGACATCAATGTGTTTGGTTCTCTCATGATATACTTGATTTTTGGTCAAGTGTATAACTCTTTAACTGTCACAGAATATGGTAGTAATTTCCTATGATAAACCCAAATCAGTGACCAAACCTTTCAACCAAATAGCTTCCTTGACTGCTTCTGCTATTGCCATGTACTCATTTTCTGTGGTGAAAAGAGCAACTGTTAATTGCAATGTTGCCTTCCAAAAAATGACATAACTTGAAAGAGTGAAAATATAACCAATTGTTGATCTTCTTCTATTAAGGTCACCTGCATAGTCAGAATCTACAAAACTAATAAACAACCTACTGCCTCTGCTGAACATCAATCCTACATCTGTAATGCCTCTAAGATACCAAAGTATCCATTTAACTGATTGTCAATGTGCTTTCCAAGGATTAGCCATATATCTACTGACCACACTGACTACCTGTGAAATATTTAGACGAGTGCAAATCATAGCATACATAACACTGTCCACTGCAATAGAGTATGGAACACGTGACATATATTCTTCCTCCTCTAGGCTATTAGGTGACAAAGAGGCTGAAAGTCTGAAGTGTGATGCCAAAGGAGTACTTACCAGTTTGCAACTCATCATCCCAAAATGATCAAGAACCTTATCGATGTACCTTTTCTGTAAAAGGTGAAACTCTCCTGCTTTCCTATCTCTGGTGATTTCCATGCCCAAAATCCTCTTTGCGGCCCCTAAATCTTTCATTTCAAAATCTTTACCGAGTAACTTTTTCAAACTATTGATCTCAGATATGCTTGTAGAGGTAACAAGAATATCATCGACATATAGTAGCAAATAGACAAATGATCCATCACGAAGCTTCCTATGGTAGACACAACTATTATATTCACTCCTTAAGTAATCATGGCCAACTATAAAGTTGTCAAACTTCTTATACCATTATGTAGGAGACTGCTTTAAACCATATAGAGATTTCTTCAACCTACAAACATGATCCTCCTTGTCTTCAATCTGGAAACCCTCGGGTTGGTCCATATAGATGACTTCCTCAAGATCGTCATATAGAAAAGTAGTATTGACATCAAGTTGCTCTAGTTCCATATCATACATAGCAACCATAACTAGAAGCACACGAATAGAAGTGTGCTTCACAATTGGAGAAAACAACTCATTGAAGTCAATCCCTTCTTTCTAACTATAGCCCTTTGCAACCAGACGTGCCTTATACCTTGCATCCTTAACTCCTGGGATTCCCTCCTTCTTCTTAAAGATCCATTTGCAGCGAATAGTCTTTTTATCTTTGGGAAGTTTCACTAAGTCCCAAGTCTGATTCTTATACGGGGACTCAATTTCCTCTGTCATAATAATACTCTACTGGGAAGATTCGACACAAGTGACAGTCTCTGAGTAGTTTCTAGGTTCACTGTACTCCACCTCTTCCACTACTGCCAAACAATAAGTAAAATCTGAATATGAAAACTTGGCTAGTGGCTTGATAGTCCTTTTGGGTTTGTTTTTGGTGATACTGTACAGATGTACCTGTTGAGTATCTAGAGTATCCTCGTTTGTTTTTGAAATGCCAACCCGAATTTGTCAACTTGACTTAGAAGGAATATCACTTTCAAACTCCACTTGCTGTCTGAAACTCCTACTATCTTCATTGTTTAACTTTAAGACTTCCTCTTTTGAATGTAGCATAGCAGATTCATCAAATGTCACATCTCTACTGATAAGAAATTTTGGAGACTTAGGGTCTGGACACCACAACCTATAACCTTTCACACCAAAAGCATAACCAAGGAAAATGCATTTCTTAGCCCTCGGTTCAAGATTTCCATCATTAACATAAGTATAAGCAGGACAGCCAAATATCTTTAAATCAGAATAATCTACAAGTTTGCCTGACCACCTCTTCTGGTGTCTACACTCAATGGAAGTAGAAGGAGATCGATTTACCAACCAACAAGTTGTATTAATTGCTTCTGCCCAAAACTCCTTGCCCAAACTTACATTGAATAACAGACATCTAGCTTTTTCTATCAAAGTCTTGTTCATGTGTTCTGCAACTCCATCCTATTATGGAGTGTTTACAACTATGCAGTGTCGAACAATGCCTTCGATTTTGCAAAACTCATTGAATTCGTTATTGCAAAATTCAAGGCCATTATTTGTTCTCAGCCTCTTAATTTGCTTCTCAGTCTGCTTTTCAAATAAAGTTTTCCACTGCTTGAAGATTCTAAACACTTGACTTTTCTATTTCAAGAAATAGACCTGAACTTTGCGAGAAAAATCATCAATGAAAGTGAGCATATAAATGGCACCTATACATTTAGAGAGAACCTGAGAAGGACCCCAAAGATCTAAATAGATATAGTCCAATGTTCCCTTTATTTTATGGATGGTTGTACTGAAACTTAACCTCTTTTGCTTCCCAAAAACATAATGCTTACAAAATTCTATTTTTCCAGTGTCTAACCACACAAAAGACCTCTTACTCAAAGCAACCATACCTCTATCACTCATATGTTCTAGCTGTATGTACTATAACTTTGTTACGTCTAAATCTGAAACTGAAGTAGAAATTGCAGTTAAGTCTGTGATTGTCAAACCATGCAAGAAATACAATGTGCCAATTCTGGCAGCCTTCATCAATACAAGAGTACTTCTGAAAATCTTTAGAACTCCACCTTGATACCTAATCTTACAGTCATTTTTCTCAATAGTGCCCAAAGAGATAAAATTTTTCATCAAATCTAAAATGTATTTGACCTCAAATAAGGTCCTAATGACACTGTCATGCATCTTGATCTGCACTATACAAATCATAATAACCTTATATATGTGACCATCACCTAATAGAACACCACTATTGATTGGCTTGTAAGTGGTAAACTATTCCCTATTACGAGTTATATGTTGCGAGACTCCAGTGTCCATAATTCAGGTATCTTAAAATCTGCCTTGACCTTGAGTGACACAAAGCAGATCATCACTCACTTCTCTTGGTGGATGGTTCTTCTGATTACTGTCACTTATTTTCTACTTGTTTTTCAATTTGTAACAATCAGACTTAATGTGACCTTTCTTCTTACAATAATTGCATGTCAAATTCTTATGCCTTGATTTCAATCTTGATTTTCCTAAATTCCGACCTCTCTCCTTTGATCTTCTTTTATCAATGATTAAACCAACACTCTGATATGGTATCTCAGAAGATGTCAAACTATTATCAATTTTCTCCTTGACTTGCAAATTAGTCTTGACATTCTCAAGGGAAATATCTTCTCTACTATAAATCATAGTATTTCGAAAGTACTTGTATGAAGGAGGCAAAGAACACAATAGCAATAAAGCTTGATCCTCGTTAATATGAACGTCAATTTTGCTCAAATCAGTAACAATTGAATTGAACTCTCCAATATGTGATTTCAAAGAAGTACCTTCTGACATACGTAGAGTGTAAAGGCATTACTTTAATTGAGTTTGTTAGTTAGAAATTTTGTCATGTACAGACTTTTTAATTTTATCCACGTACCAGCTGCTGTTCTTTAACCGAAGATTTCTCTTAAAACTTCATTTCCCAAACTGAGTTGAATTGAGGATAGAACTTTATCATTCATGTCATCTTAATCTGTATCGAAGATTGACTCTAGTTTTTTTTCCTTGCCAAGTAGGGCCCTTTTTATACCTTATCGCGATAGAATTGTCATCATCTTAACTTATCACAATGCAAAACTAGTGTTTCCATCGAACTTCTCAATTTCAGACTTCATCGTTGATGAAGATAAAGAATTCATTGCAATAAAACACCAAAAACGAAAATTAAAGAATACAAATTGATGAGTCAAATTAATAAAATTACCCAAGTACAAACTAGTGCTCGAACCGTTGGAAAGGAGACGGAAAAGACAGCAGCTCGATCTGTTCCTTCTTCTGTTGGATCTAGCCCTCTGTCACGTTGTCGTAGCCAATGTGTTTCTTTTCGATTTGTGAAAGCCGCTTCCCACCAGTTAACAAACACTGTCGGATCTGCTCTGCTTCAGTGCCAAACCACCAAAATGGCTGAAAATGACAAGCCGTCGATTTTTGTTCTCCTTTTTTTCTCTAGATTTTCGGGCCCGTTAAAGATCAAACTAGTATTGGCATAGCCAAAGTAGTGAGCAAATGGCACCGGAACTGGAGGTAGCCATCGTGAAGGCAACGAGCCACAAAGACGAGCCGACCAGCGAGAAGTACATACGGGAGATCTTGAGCTTGACCTCGTCTTCGTGGGTATGTGTACGCATGCGTGTTAGTGGTGTCAAAGCGCTTGGGCAAGACGCACGACTGGATGGCGCTCAAGGCTCTGATACCAATTTGTTACTCAAAACGCCACAGAAGTAATCAAACAAACAAAAAAACACTAGAATTTAACGTGGTTTGGTCAATATGACCTATATCTACGGGAAAATAGATGGAATAATTTTATTACTAAAGAGAGTGTATTATAGGAAATAAAGAATGCAACTTTGAACCTTTCTATCTCTTTTTTCTCATAACCTTAATATGTCTATATATAGATATAGGGATATAAGACTTGGATAAAAAGAGTAATTCTAACTCAATTAAAATATAAGGCATATTCCAACATCAAACTTACAAATTTTAAAACTAATTTTCAATTTGCTGGTTTTGAAATTAATTTTTAAATATTTTTCACTCATTCTATATATTTTTTAATTTTTTATTTTAAAACTAATTTTGAAATATTTAACTTCTATTTTTTTTTCTAAAGTCATGGAAATATTTAACGATGAATTTATTATTATTTTTTCTCCTTGAACTCATAATAAAGAATTTTCAATTGCTTCAAATAGGATGTAGTATTTTTAGAAAATAAAAATTTTCATATTAAATTGGTGGGAGGCACTTGTTTAAGACTCTTCACTTAAATGTTTACTTTATTTTTTTTCTCTTAAATTTCAGGTCACTCATGGCATTTGTCTTGCGTCAAAATATGGAGCTTCATTTTCGTTTGTAAGAATAGTTTCCGGAGAAATTTGTTGATGGGATTCCAAAGTACTCACTTGAACGTTCTTGTGGCCATCCTGATTCTCCACCAGGCACCACTTTGTGTAGAACGTTGGGAAGAAGCACTTCATGAGATGGGCAAACTTTCATCTGAGACAGTCCCTTCACTGCAAATTTCAGCATCATTGTTGAAGGCAGCGAGGGAAATGCCGATGTCAGTTGTGGTAGGTGCTGAAGCTGCCCTCGTCCCTCTTAAATGTTCCCGACGGCGGTCTCAAAAGCTATGAATTTTGTAAGTCTCACTCCTTCTAGTCTAGCTTTTGGAGTCAAATTAGTGTAAGTAAAATAAAAATCTATACCGGCAGATTTTTCATTAACTATGAGTTGAAAACGTTGAATTTATCATACTTTTTCCTGTTTTATTTAAAAATATTAATAATAATTATCGATATAATAATTAAGTAATGGTACTTACTAGTCAACTCTTATATGTAATTTTAATTTTAATTATTTGAATTTTTCTTAAAATTGCTTCGTTGCAGAGACTTGTAGCTATATATATATCAGACTCTGAGCATCTTCCACATAAGGAGTGCCCCAAGGCATCGCTGGCAGCAATGTTACTCGTGGACTCCTACAAGGAAAATCAGTAGTTATTCAAGAACCCTTTTTGAGTATCTATTGTAGGCTTTCTTTATTTATTGCTTTTCCTCTCGCAAGCAATTTATCCCTAAGAGGGGACTGAGGTCGTCTCGTGGGGTTAAATTTTGATCTTTTATCTTTAAAGCCATCTCCTGACTCCCCCAGAGATCATGGGTCACTGCCTTACGTGTTGTTTCTCGCATCTCTTCCATGCCTCCATTCGAGCTTTTTAGGCAAGTTTCTGAGTTTAAATCTCGCATGAACAAGCTACTCCTGGAGCATTCATAATTTGATGCATTGCAGGTTGATGACATTTCAATGGTTCCCCACTCTCAGACAAAATAAGTGTGACAACATATAGGCCTCTGCCAAAGGAACTGGGTGGAAACCGTATCAGTTGTACCACCCGAGTTCTATTATTGCTCCTTGTAAGAAAGCAAAGTATTTCTGAATCAAAAACTATTGAGCCAACTAAAGGAAGAAAAAAGCAGGAGGAAGCTGAAACATACGACCATACGACATTGACAACAGAACCACTTCGTCATCAACTACCAAACAATTACTTCTCTATTACAGGTTCTAAGTTCTGCATTCGGCTAACGACAATGCACAAGAAAAGATAGAATTCACAAATCCCCCCACGTAATTGCAACTCTCTCAACTTCTGAGATGTGCCAAAGGAAACACAAAGAGCCAAAAAAACAAATATCTACGTGTTTTATGATTATTATTTATCTTTCGTATGACTAGCCATGTACATATTATGGTAACAAAAATTTGCCAAAGCACGAGATAATGTATATTTAAAAAATTACAGGGGAATGTAGCAACCCTTAGGAACGAGATGATGGGACGGTTCGTACAAAAATGTCCCACAAGCACATTATTACTAAGAAAAACGAGAAAACAGTCATCACTGCAATTGATATTCCTGCATTCGTACCAGCTTAACACAAGGGCATGATCAACTGTGAATGTGCATGGAAACTCGATTGAACACCTTCCTTTGAAGCCCCATAATGAAGATCGAATATTACTCCTAATTAATTTGCAAACCAGCTTCAAGGGCGTTAAATTACTTAGTCAGCTGCCGATGACTCTTGAAGGCTGCCACATAAGTTTGACATTGTAACCAGTAGAAAGCACGCTGACCTCTCACTGGGAAACTTTGCTTGACCTAAAAGCTGAGAGGGAAGTCATTCTGTTTATATGCCATTTTCCTTTCTAAGATTACAGCATTATATGCAAAATGCTTCTGCAAAAAATCAAATCTAATTACTTAAATCCTGCATTGAAGAGCCTTCTGTTATAAAACATATCAACAATCACTGTTTTTAATACAAATTATGGTGATTTCACCAAATATTATTATTATTATTATTATTTATTTTGGCCAATTGTTGATACTGAGATAAATAATGCCACTGTCCCAAGACAATCATTTAAGAAGTTCTCAAACATCAATTCAGACCGGCCATAATAATAATTACTAGATGTACTTCATTGCAAACCCTGACTTTAACATAACAATACAATTTTTTTCTTAATATTAAAGAACCCAAAATGACAAAATTAAAGAACCAGAAACTTACAAATGAACAAGCAAACAGACAGAGTTACATATTTCATTGTGAGATTAACATGGAAGCCACTTGAACATTCTAAAAGTCTGAATCAAAATTGAATCAATTTTCATCTTTTTCAACTGCATAAAGCTGTGAAAATACTAAGCTCATATTCCCTATGAAATGTCTGGGCAGCTTGATGTTATTCAAAAAATTCACACATCTAAAGCAAGAATATGACCACAGATCTAAGATGGAAGATAATGGAATTCAAGGATGAAACTACAAAACTAACTATAAAGCTGGCTAAAATTTGTCCACAAATATGAAAGTCAGAAAATCTCCTTTTTATGTACACAATTATAAGATATTAACTTAATTTTTCAATTTCTACAAGTGACAAATCAACTCAGGAAAAACATATATCAACTTTCTTTAAAAAGAAATTCTGGGTTAGAAAAAAGCAATTCAATCATGCTAAATACCAAGAAAGTCTTGAACCAACATGTGGACAGTCAGATGTCTTCGAACCTGGAGACAGTAATAATTGGGTATATGCAAGAAAATACCTCAATACTCTGCTGTCATGGAATAACTCAAAGAACAGATCACAACTTCAGCATACACATGTATGGGAAAGGAAAGCCAAACAAAAATGAAGCCAATCTCCTGCATTTCCCTTGCAGAATAATCAAAATGGAGAAAGGGACATTTAATTCCTTTAATATAAGCCGGTCCAGTTTAGAACGAAAGCAATTCCATCCTGCTAAATAATAGTCAAAACTTTATCAAAGATGTGAAGCCTCATATACTTCAATCTCGAAAATAGCAAAAAATGGTGTATATGAATGCAAGACCACAGTACTTATGGCTTTCATTAGATACCTCAAAGAACAGAGCACAAGTGCAGCAAAAATGTCAATTGTAAGAGCAAGCAGTGCAAAGGAGAAATACAGATCAATGCAAAATAAAATAATCAAACCAGAAACCATAATACTTAGCAGTTAGACCAGCTCAAAAGATCCAAATTTTATGATTGCTAATAATCCATAACAACCACCAAAATCACAATTGTACTGCATAACCTGAACCATTCGTATTCAGCTTGCTTTTCTTAATAAGTAAATCATGCTTGGCAGGTGAAGTGCACAAAAGGAGAGTTACAATGACATGCAATAACTTAAGAACATGAAAAAACAAAATAAACTTTGATTTGTATGAATATGGATCACAGAGAAGCAGCAGTGACATCAAAATCTCCCATCCCAATTCCATCTCATGAGCTTAAAATAAAATCATGAATAATCTCATCATTAGATGCCAGAGCCACTATCATGCCCACTGTGGATGAGTCAGCATAGAACCCTTTTCTAGCCATTTCTGTCAAAAGTTCCATGGCACTGGATGATTCATTATTTTCAAGAAACCCCTTGATCATTACATTATAAGAGCAACTATCAGGTAAACAACCATAATCTTCCATTTTTCTAAATAACTTGTATGCTTGATTTGACAGTCCTTCTTTGCAATGCCACTTCATCATAATGTTATATGTCCTGACATCGGGCAATAACTGTTTGCTGAAAAGCTTGCAAAAGAGGCCTCTTGACATCCTAAGCACGCCAACATAGCACATAACATTAATAAGACTATTATAAACCACGACATTAGGATCTAATCCTCTCTCCTGCATCACTTTGAATAGTCTCATTGCCTCATCAAGATGACCATGTTTGCCAAAGCCATCTATTAAAGTTGAGAAAGTCATCAAATTTGCACTGTGACCCTTAGAATAAATCTCCTTGAAAAGCTCTTTTGCAGCCTCAGGTCTTCCTACAAGGCACCAACCTCTCATAAGAGAGGTGTAAGTGACAGTATCAGGAATCAATTCCTTATGACACATTTCAGCAAGGAGCCTGTTAGTCTCATCCATTCTTCCATGCCTGCAGTACCAGTTAATTAGGATGTTATAACTAATTGCATTCGGCTTGCACCCTCTACCAACCATGTTGCACAAAACACTTTTGGCCTTATCAATTTGATTTGTTAAACAATATCCATCCATCAAGGTATTATAAGTAAACACACTGGGCTCTACACCATTATGAGTCATCCTTTCAATTGCAAGTTGGGCCTCTTGAATCTTTCCTTCTTTGCAAAATGCACCAACTAAAATGTTATAGGTTACTACATTTGGCATGATGTTCCTAAAAAGCATTTCATCAAGCAACTTGGTAACTCCCTCCCATTGACCCAAATTGCAAAGACCACAGACCAAAGAGTTGTACGTAAAAATGGTTGGTGAAATGCCATTGTCCAACATTTTACAGAGGAGATTGAAGGCCTCATCTACTAGCCTATCTTTGCAAAGGCTGTCAACGACAGTATTATAAGACACCACATCCGGCTCAATACCACCTTCTTCCATAATCTCGAGCATTCGAAGAGCTCGTTGATTTTCACCGAATTTGCATAGGCCTTTCACTATAATATTATAGGCAATTAGATTGGGTCGATAGCCTCTGCAAACCAAATCGTTGAAGAACCTCACGGCTTGGCCGAGTTCACCCTCTATAATCAGCCCATTGATAAGAGAACCAAATATAACAGCGTGAGGCGAAAAACCCAGTTTTACCAATTTGCCAAAAATTGAGAAACCCAAGTTCACTCGTTTCAGGCGACAGAAACAGTTGATGAGGATACCAAGGGTATACGGGTTGTGAGCAACGTCCAAGCATTCGAGTTGTCTGAACAAAGAGACAGCACTGGAGTAATGTTTCAGTCTAACGACATCCACCAGGAGTCTATTGAAATCAACGATCGAAGGCAAAGGTCGTTTACGAACCATTCGACGGAACAGAGCGAGAGCATCATCAAGATTCCCACATTTATCCCTTTCCGCCGCCGATCGCAGTTGATAGGATTGGGTGTCACCGGGAGCAGTGGAATAATTCTGAAAATTCAAAACAACAACTGTGCCTTGGAATTGATGACCGGAAGCAGAAGGACAATAAAAAGCATACCTCCGTGCCGGAGCGCTTCTCTGCGCCACCTGGCCAAAAACGGTTAAAAGGAAAGCCAAATGCAGCCGTAGCGTCGGCGGCCACTCCGGTACACGCATGCTTCTTGTAAGTATACTCAAACAATCTTCAGGTGATTTTTCTTCTGCTTCTTTTTAATTGATTTCAACTAAATTTTAAAATCTCAAAGATGAGAGAATAAAATAAGGCCGTGGATTCTCATCATTCTCAGTCTTAGATGTTGTCGTCCCCAATTACTTAAATAGTCTTTTGTTAATAAAAGGAAAATAAAATAGAAAAAAAAAATCACCTGATTTATATAATTTAATTTAATTTAATTAATAATCCAACTTATTATATATATATATATATATATACTTTTATTTTTCTTTTTTTTTTTTAAGAAGAAAGAAAACTCTGGGGGGGTAGCCTAAATCAACATCATCATCAGAAAAACAGCTACGCGCAGTCAGCAGCGTAACGGATTTTTCTTTTTTTCTTTTTAATAATGTACGCGACGTCAAACCCCCCACCGATCCTCCTTACATTTTTTTTTTTTATGGGGTCATCAACACATCCATTCATTGCACAGATGCAGAAATTTGAAGGAGGACAAATGCTGATCCACATTACACATGGCAAAGTTGTGGGGGGACACTTAAAGCAGCATTTGTAAGGAGGCAAAATCCATAGAAAAATTGAAATGTAGAGAGTATTATCATCAAAATTAACTTAAAAAAATCATACAATTTTATTAAATGAATATTCTTTGTTGATGTAATAAGGCATATGTAATTGAGTAATTAGTGGAGATAATAAATATAAAAGTGTATAATTATTCCTATATTATTTATTTTAATTGATGACAAATTGACACAATCTTTTTTAGAAGAAATAAGGATTAAAATAAGAGATTTATTTTCACCCTTTTTATTTCTTTTAATAGCTTAGGATCTTAGCTTAATTTTTAAAAAAGTTGCAACGTAAAATTTCATAAAAGGCATTCTACTTGGAAATGATATGACATTAACATACTTACAATATTATTATTTTCAAAGAAATAGATGATAATTCAATTTAGAATTATAAAAAGATCTTTCACTACTTTTGTTATTGTTTGAATTTAAAAGTTAACTTAACAAAGATAATTTTGTATGAGGGTAAGCTAGTTTCTAGAACTAATAGGTTGGATCATTATCATTGAAATATCTTGAACAATTATTAGGAGTAAACCATAAGCCAAAAGGCCTATAAGACCTAGTCATTAAGAAGATGGATGGTAGACTAACAAGGTAGAATGTGAGATTTCTATCAAAAATTGAACATATGATGCCATTGAAGTTTTGCTTATTTACTTTGTTGATATACTTTATGTCTTTTATTCGGATGTCAAAAATGATAGAGGAATTTCTTGAAAAAATCTAGAAATCTTTTTTTTTTTTTTTTAAAGGGAAAGAAGGAGGGCAAAAGGCAAATTTATCATGTCGATTAAGACCTTATAAGCTGTTAGACACAATGAGGTAGGTTAAGGGTCGACAATTTAAGAGATACCAATAATGGGTTGTTGTTAAAATGGCTATGGAAGGTAAATAATACAGAGGATGCATACTAGGTTAAAATCCTTGAAGCACAATATGGAGAATACAAGTTATGGCCTTTAGAATGGTTGGTGAGGTGCTAGTAAATATCATCAATATGGATAAAAATATGCTTTATATGGTAAAGGGAAGATAAGAATATGAAAATAGTTGAATCCAATTACAACTATTTGGTAAGAGATAATGGAAGAGTGGATTTTTGGAATCACTTATGGTTAAATGATTTGCCATTAATTGAAAGATTTCCAAAGTTGTTTGTAAACAGTTAACAGTTTTAGTAGATGGTAGTATAACTAATGAGTATGGAAATATATGTGGTAAAGGGGATTTTTTTGAATGGGAAAAAGATTTATTTGTTGAGTTTTGGAACCTCGTATTGGCTTTTCAACCAATACCAGGGGAGAAGGATAAGTTGATTTAGCCCTAGGTAAAAGATAGTTAGTTTTTAGTATCTTTTTACAACTTTTAAGATTGCTAACTTGGACCTAGTAAAGCAAGTGTAATAAACATCTTGTAGGGATTAACTATATTTAAAGTAAAGGTTTTTGGGTGACAATTAATAATAAGTCACCTTTTTCTTAAAGAAAGATTATGACTAATCACAAATTTGTACAAAGAAAATGCTTACTCATTTTGCTCTATAAGGCACATGTCAACTACACATTTATTTCTTCATTGACATCATATCTGGGCAGTATGGTGTAGATGCTTAAGATGGTGAGATATCTGATGGGCAATTTCAAGTTTAGTTAATATTGGGTTTGTTAAAAGGCACATAAGACTTATGGTGTAATGTAAGGAATGGCTACATATCAAAGAAAATATAGTTGATGGAATTATGTGATTGTATGGTATATCTGGTTAGGGAGGAATAAGCATATCTTTGCGAGTAATCCATTTTCAGTTGAGAAAATATGCGATCTGATTTACGTTAAGCTATAGTGGTGGGCTATGGCAAAGTGATTGCAATGCAACTTCACATTGGATAAGTTCATATTGAATCTCAAGGGTATTTACCTAATAAGGAAGAACAAGATGTAACCACAAGACTTAGTCCTCGTCCCTAAAGAAAGAATACAAATTTAATATTGATGCCATAATAACTAATAGAGTGGGATGACAAATAAAGGGTTATGTTGCGAGACATCAATGAAAAAGTTATGTGCATATTCTCTAAGGTGATTGGGAGCATTAGTATTAATGTGACAAAACTATTTATAATTAGGAAAGTAATAATTCTGTGAAGTTAATAAAATGAGGCAAGAGGGACTCTGTTAATCATTTAAAGAGATTATCAAATTGTAGTTGCATGGATTAACAATAGAAAAGAAGACTTTGGAAATTTTGTGAATGTTTCACGATATCAGCAATTGAATTAGTGATTAAGTTTCCTTCATCTTTTTGTTTTATAATTATAATCGTTTTACTAATACATCGATGAAGTAGAACAAAACTTGTCAAATGGACTTAATGACTTGGATTTAATGGATCATGATAGTCAAATGTTATATGTATTGTGGTCATAAATTGCTCTTTATAGATGTTTTTTTTATTTTTTATTAACATAGATGACTTTTTCTTATGGCTTAATGCAATTATAAACAATTCTTGCATATATATAACTTAATGTTCAAAAATAACCATAAAATTAGAACACAAAGTTAATTTAAACATAATGAACCAATGCAAACGTGAAAATTTTCATTAATGAAGAAATAAGAGAAAGAGAAATAAGTTGAAAAAGAAACATCAGTGATAGGATGATAGTTTACAATACATTAGGCATTATTGAATTGGAAGCCAAAAAGAATTAAATACTCCATTAATGATTAAAGAATAAAATGTATAATATATAAATAATGATATTATGATTCAAAAATCAAGAATTTACTTATATGTTAATACAAAATTGCTATATTATAATAAAATGCAATTAATTTACATTCGAACATTTATTGTGTATTCATGAATTTTTATATTTATATTGGTTGTTATATTAAGATTTTTTTTATAATTACAAAAAATTTTATATTAAAATTATTCTTCAACTAATCACTTAATCTCTTGTTTGGGTCAATGACTATACCAAAATTTGCTAACTATGCAAAGTGAAACTAAAATGAAGGTGGGGTGATCCAATTCATAAGAAATAATGTTGTAAATGCAATCTAGAACAACATTTACTTTCATAATCTTGTTGACTTACTTAAAGTGTTGTCCTTTTCCGCATCTTCCATACGAGAGAGCTGTGACAATGCAAGACTTCTTCTTGAATTCCATATCCATAGACTTGGTGGCCTGCATTCGAGCATCTTTGACAATCTCGGTGATGCCACGAATACGTGGTGTATGCACATAAAAATTTATTTTATTTGTTTGCACAACACATCTTTTTGTAAAATAAAATAGAAGAGAATCATATGAAATCCACTTTCTTCTTACTCTCTCCGTTTAAACTCTATTTATAAGATTGCCCTTGCCATGGGTTTTTAAAAAAAAAAAAAAAACTTAAAAAAAGTCAATTCTCCTAAATAAAAAAACTGGAAATTAACGGTTGACTAATTATTTGCTGAAGCAAGATTCGGCTGGAGGGAATCAAAAGTTGGAAATCAATACTTAAGTGAGGTGCCTTGCAGTCAGTTTTCATTCAATGACAATTATTTCACATAAAAGAAAGGGTTGGAGCAACATCAAGTTTCATCATCACCACTAAATAAAACAAACCCCAGCAATGCTATTTAAACTACAAACCCTTTGAATTTCCTGAAACTTGTCCGATCTAACAAACTACAAAGTGATAACAATATATAATATTGTTATCCACACCAGTACCTTGGTTGAAGCAAACCAATTTCAGAGCGCTTGCTCATTACTCTTAAAATAGCACTCCCATGATAAAACATGAAATTTCAAGGAAACAGCTCACATAATCTGTTATCCTAACTATCTTGCAATTTCATTGGATACACAAAGTTGCATCCATATATAGAAACAAACAATTACGAGTCCTATTACATTGCTCCCATGCCGTAGTTGGCATAGGGGAAATTATTGTAGTTGTAATGGATGTATTTACAGATCACAGCTCCACTTTTTGCTCCTCTTCTGTCTTCACGGAAAATCCATTCTGCATCCAAGCAAGATAACCTCCTCCCACATTTTTCACATCCTTGAAACCCTGCGTTTTGCTTTCAACAAGTTAGTTTTCTTCCCATTCAATACAGGAGGCTTACTGATAAATCATGAACATGGCTTAAGATTTGTTTCTCCCAACAGCGAAATTGAACAAAGAACTAAAACCAACACCCACTAAGGGGACCCAGGGGGACCAAAAGATTTGGGGATGTTCAAAAGAATCAAAGCCAGCCAAAAACTTCTTGGCAATCCATAGAAAACCAAGGACTTGGAAGATTTGGTATGTTCAATATGCCAACCAAAAAAACAAAACAAAACAGAAAAAAAGGCTCACAGCAGCTAGAAGGTCAGCAACTGCAGAGGGGGATCTGCCTCCGCTGTAACAGCCCTATTCAGGAAACAAAAATTTATTGCTCACATAAAGTGGTCAAGAAAGGGAACAAAGTAATTCAATTACATGGAGAGGAACAATTACCACAACAAGATGATCGTCCTCCTTGAAAACAGCTGAAACCTCCTTCAAGAAATCCGGATTCTTCACCCTACCTGCTCAACACCATCACATAAATTGACAAGTTACAATATCATAATGATAAAAAATTCAAGAAATTTCCATTAAAAAAAAAAAAAAAAAACAAGGAGGAGGGGAGAGGTGGGGGTGTTTGTTTCGGACAGTTAGAAGCTAAGTTTCCACCTTCTGGTGTATTGAACATGTAAGGAATGTTGAATATCTTCTCAGCATCTGCATGGCCTTTCTTGTACAATTCCACCCTCCTATCACAGTTACATGTGCCCCGCCAGTAAGGGTAGAGGAGAAAAAAAAAAAACAAAAAAACACACACGCGCGCACACAAAACCCAGAATTGAATTCTTAAGAGACCACCTACTATGCATAATATCATCTATTTTTACGCTATAGAAGACTAATATGTACCTAACATCCAGATAAGCGTAGCCAGACTCAACCAGACGCTTAGCTTCCATGATATCAACAGTGACGACTTCAGTTTCTGAGCTGTTAGGGAAGAAAAACCACACAAGCGAACAGACCCAGAGAAACAAACACCCATAACAAATTAGGCAGCAAAAATGACCGGAAATTTATTGCTCGACTTCACCAAAAGTTTTGGCATACAGAACAATAGTAGCTTACCCCTTTTCCACAGATGCCATGGATACAATTTGCGCTGATAGACACAAGCTAGTTGGCTGTCGAGAATGTTACCTCACTTCTGACAGATTTTTAGTAGTGACTTCGATATACATACAAATATAGTTAGTATAGACCCGCGCCATGCATTATCATATATTTTTTAGAAATTTATTTTACTTACATTTTTTGTAAATAAAAAATTAATTTATGAATATTTTTTAAAATAAAAAAGAAAAATGAGAATAGTTTTTATTTTTAATAAAATAAAAAGATAAAAACTTAAGTTTTGATTTTTTTGAAAAGATATTTTTAGAAATATTTTTAAAAGAGAAATTTAAGATTATTTTTATTTTTTCTAATGATGGGTATTTGATTTAAGTGTATTTGAGACCTATGTAAAATATTATTAATATAAATTAGATAAATTATAGTGAATGTTAAATGATAATAGGATACATTAAGTGAATTTAATTTATTTTAAATTTATAATTTTATTAAAATATTAAAAAAAGATAATAAACCTTTAATAAGTCCTAAATTTTTTTAAAAAATTATAATCAAATTAAAATTTTTTTAATTTTTGAACCAGCCCTAAATTTTAAAGTTTTATTTTATATAAGTCCTTATTTTTGAACAAAAATTAATAAAATTATTACATACATTATTTGACTTTACAATGTTTATCAAAAAATATGTCCTAAAAATACAAAAATAGATATACTTTATATTTTATGGAAGTTTCCTCATTATCTAATATCTAAAATACAAAACCCCTATTTTTCCTCGTATATTTGAAGATAATAAGAAACTTTTAAGATTTATATCTTTTAAAATGTAAAAAAAAAGAATAAAAATTAGTAAAATATGCTCATAAATATATTTTTTAAGATGTATTTTAGGTGCTTTTTTTATACAAATTTTATTAACCTTTTAATTAATATATGTTTTAAAAAATTACTTATATGTAATAAAATTAAAGATTAAGAATTTATTTATAAAAATTACCAAAAATTTAAAATTTCATGAAAACTTATCTCAATTAAAAAAAATTACGGACTAAGTATTGAATGAATATCAAATTAAAATTTATATTATTCATAAAAGTAAATAAAACTCTATCATATAAATATTTTATTAATTTTTTCTAAATTATATGTTGACATGTAAGTGTATATAAAAGCTAAAAGCTAATAGAATGCTACTCCCCAAAATATTTGCTTTGTTTTTTTTGTAAGAAAAAAAAATTGTGGGCTCACCTAAACAAACATTGGTGAATGATATTATTAAATTTAATATATTATTATAGGAAACTTATTTGAGTTCATATATTAATTTTTTAAGTCTACATATCATTTGATTTTTATTTTCAATGAAAAAACCAAAAACCTTCAAGTTGATCTAAGTAAATTTTCTTTTTGAGATTTTTATTAAGAATGGTAGTGATCATATATATAGGATTCAACTTAAAATTATACCGAATCACTAATGTCATAATTGTTTTTAATGAATACTTTCTATGTATGAAAATGAAATTGGATTTTTATTATTTTTATTATCAAAATTTTAACTTTTACAAATAAACCACTTAGTCATTTGAAATAATTAATCTTTTTTCACTTTGAGATTTTCTTAATATTATCTCTTATAGTTTATTTATATTAGTCAATTATGAATTAGTTTCTTCAAAAAGTATCTTTTGATCCAAAAGTTCACATAATATTTGGTGTTGTAATAAACAAAGAAACTATTATAGTTAAAAAAATATTTACCTTAATCACTTTATATTCACATTTTGACATTTATCACTTACACAAACTTTACCGCTCTTAATGAATCTTACATTACTATTTTATATAATACTTAAACAATGTTTATATATCCTTTAGACTTTTACAAATGACCAATAAAGTAACCATAAATTGTTTAATAGTCTAATTTTCTTTCATGTGGATTTTTACTTATGTCAAGCAACCCTAAACATCCAAATGCCTTAAATTAAATTTCCTTCCTGTTTACAATTCAATAAGAGTACTTTGAATTACTTTACTAGTAATCTTATTTAACAAATAACTTATAGTTTTGAATATATATATCCATAAAGATTTGGAAAAAAAGGAGTTATTAATTTGCTTTTAATTATATTTATTATTATCTGATTATATCTTTTTATTACATCTTTATTAAGGTGTATCTAATATAGTTAACCATACATATATATCATTACTTTTGACAAATTTCATACATAGACTTGAATACTACATGAATCCTTATATTTCCCATAATATTCATTATTTCTATCATATTTTACAATTTTTGACTTTTATTTAATTATTTTTAACATTCTTTATATATAATTTGAGGGTATATAATAATTAAGATTTTCATGAAGTAAATAGACATAATTATAATATGAAAAAAAAATAACATTCATAAAAATGATGAAATACAATTTTTTATTAAAGACTAAAGTGTAAAAAGGTTCATAGACATAATTATGGCTTCTTTAATGTTATGATTTTGCTTATATCAATGTAATTCATGCACTTTCTAAAATTAGCAAAATTTACATTTGAAAAAAATCTCATTATTACCTAATCTCACTAATCTTTTTGTGGATATATAATTTCAACAATTATGCTATAAGTAAGCAAATTTTCATTATCAAGTTATGTTTAATTCTAATATTATGATATACGATAAGTAAGGATTTTATAAATTTTGTTATATTTCAGTTGATATAAAATATTAATAAGAATACATTAAGAAAAATATTTATATTCTTATATCAATTGAAATAATTGAATTATTGTATTATTATGGATGTATGAATAGTACTATAATAAAGTCACCAAATATTAAAAGAAACTTGAACTAAATTTAATTCCAAATAACTAAGGTATTTAATTTTTCTTTCTTTTTTAAATCAAACTTTATATTTCAAGTAATCTTTTTAATAGTGTTAACCTTCTTTACAAAAATGACACTTATTCCTCTTTTCAATTTAAGTAATATAAGTAGGCTTTTTCATTATTTAAATTAGTTGACTTTCACTTTCATTCCTTTCTCCATTTTTTTGCCAATAAGATTAATGAAGTGATTAACTTAATATTTTTTTCTTATTTCCTTCAGAATAAGCTTACTATTCATTAACTTTTCGCCTTTTTTTAATAGTATTGTAATGAATTTGAAATGACTTATATTTAAAAGGCAATGAATTCAAAATGAACTATACCAAAATAAGTCATCTATCATTAATTCTAAAGTTTTAAATCTTTTTATAAAATTAGTCATCTCAATAATGTGTGCTCTTGTATAATTTGTGATTTAATAAGCTTTATGGTTATAAGTTCTATTATACGAGTACCAGTAAATGAGTTATTCATTAAACAAAATTATCTTTTCACAAACTACAAATATTCTTTTGCACTTTCTATTTGTAAAATGGTTTTCTTAATATTACTGTTAACAATCACTTTTATAGATATAAGGTTCAACCTATCATTTTGTTCTTACATTTATGATGTAACTTTTATTTCTTACTACTTAAATCTATAATAGTAGCAGACTTGCTTAATAATAGTACAAGTTAAAATTCATAATACATAAGTAAACATTAACTTATTTATGTCATTTAAAAAAGTTCAATTCTCGAACAAAATAATAATTAAAATATGTAAGTGAATTATAATAGTTACATAACCATGTATACTCATAATTAGTTACTTTTTAAATAAAATAATTAGTGTATATTGTTGTTTTGCTTTAGGCAATCCTACGATATACTATCATTTCAATTGGTAATTAGATATTTTTTAATTAAATATATTTGATATATTTGAATAAACAAATATATTTAACTAAATATTAATTTACCTCAATTATATTACAAATCATGGAATAACAATTTACCTTTAGGTAAATCCTAAAATTTCAATAATTAATAATGTTAATTTACTTAATTATTTTTCATTAATAGGTATTTCATTACAATAATATATAAATGACTTATTTATGTGTGTTGTTGAGTATATTAATTTGGTTACTTGGTAACTAATAAAATATAACAATAATACATGGATATCAATTTAAACATTTTAGTTTGGTTACTTTAGAGACTAATAAACTAAAATCTTAATACACACATATAAAATATAATTTAATAATTATTAAATTAATGATCATAACATTCAAGTCCATAAGTCTATCACTAAACATACACTTTATATTTTTTTTTGAATTAGAATTAAAATTATATAATATAAGGCTATACATATTTAGATATATTTATAATTATGTAGTACCATAAGTTAATTTTTAAATCAATATAAGTGTCATAGCTAAAAAATTAAAACATATTTTATAACCTTTATCATATAGTTTGCTTGATACTTATTGACAATAAAAAAATCAAACATTATACTTCGTCACATATAGGGCTAAACATAAACTTCTTCTTCTTCTTCTTCTTTTTCATATAAGAGTCTAACAATTAATTATAAGTCAACATAAAATCTTATTATTTTCATAGGATTAAAGAACAATTATTAATAAGATATTCTTTATTATACAGAAAACATTTAGTTTTAAAATACTTGCTTTGATACCATTTGTAAGATTTCTTTAATAAATTTATTATCATAAATATTTATCTTTTAAATTTAAAAATTGAATATATTCATGTAAATAGTGTTATAAACAATATACATAAATTTGTAAAAATTAAAACCATTGATATGCTTAAAGAGTTTGTTTTTGACTAATAACTGATATTTTTTTAAGCTTTTAATGTAATTATATATTTTTAAATAAAATTTTTTATATGTGTTAAAAAAGAGAACCGATATATATTGTATAACTTAAATTAGGCATATTCATCAACGAATGAGATTATAGTTTTTATAGTTTTGTAGGCGATAAGCCAAGAATAGTCACAGAGAGGCTGGAAAATCTACGACACAAACTAAGCGAAGAGGGAATTAGCCTGTTCCCTAATACTTTATAGTCTCATGATGTAAACGACCGTGGAATTGAAGCCAAGATTTGGCTTCAGTCATGCCAGCACAACAGTCCAAATCATGAAGGATCATGCATGCACGTAGATAACACTGAGTATAGACGCTGGAACTTACTTCCTGCATTTTGGCTTTCCTGCTGGCAATTCTTCCATTAAGTTCCTCAACTTGAACTTTTGCTCCCAAATTTTTCCATAGATAACAGTAGTGCTATTGGTGTTACTTCCCAGCTTAGTTGTGACAATGCTTTAGATCGCGATGTGATCTCTGGATTGTATAACTTTGATTTCTCATCTATGGCTTCAATTGTGGCCCTATTTTTAGCAAACCATATAACCTTCTCTTCCTCCATATCAAAAGGGAATTAGTTGCTGCATAATCAATAAAACCCCTAATGAAAACTTTTCCAATGAGCAAAGAAAGAAAAACTGGATCAATATTTCCTTCACAATGGAAAAAAGCTATAAAGTTACCCTTGCCTACTCTTTCTTTAGTTCTTCGAGCAACTAGATAGAAGTTTACATATATTTCTTGTTGCATGCACATTCTTCCAGACTTAATCTTTGAGCAATAAAATTAAAAAGCATACATATCACAATAAGGCACGTTAATTGCTTTAAACTTAAGGGCAACATCATATAACTTGTGAAGCCACAGAGATCTGAGGAGAAAATGAACTAAAAGTGACAAGATGAGAAACCTTCTTCTGCGAAAGGTCTAGTGAAGCATTTGATGTGTTCAACTCTTCAAACAGGACTCCATCTCTGAACTTAAAGTTTGATTTCTAGATACAGCATCTTCCTTTTCCTTCTGCAGTTCTATGCGGCCACAAGTTCCTGCTCCAACGAAGCAAGCAAACTTGTTTTTACTTTGGCCAAACAACCAGGTGATAGACATCTTACTTCCTTTTCAAGGATTACAGTTGTAAACTGATACTCCACTTTTTTCAAATCTTGTTGCTTTAAGAGTGGCAGAAATAATTAATCATTGTCTCATTTCACCTGATTGATAAATTTTCTGCATACCACAATGCCAGATTAAGTGGCTGACAGAAGTCATCCTGAACTTCAGTTTCAGTAGCCAACTCTTCAAAGGGAAGAAGTAGCCCCATATCACAGCTAGCCTTCATGGGTCCCTCAACTGAAGGCTTGATTGAATATTAAGATCCACGTCCAGAAAACCAAATGACTGTAAGCAAATAACCTTTAACACATTCTTGTTCATGGATTCAGATTGAAGAGGCAACCTCCGTAGGACTTGGAAAGATGCATGATCACTCCATTTCAAGGTCAGCCTTACAAATGCTAGAATCAAACATGTTACTTGGATTTTTCTTCTAGCAATAAATAGGTGATATCACCTTTCTCCTAGTAGGAGGTCATACAGATGTTCATACATTTTTTAGCTGCAGTCTCTATTTATCTAGAAAATCTGGATCTGTACCTTCACAAATATGACATAAATAGATGGAACAACCTTTTACCATAGCAAAATAGGACCTATTAAATAGCTCCTTGCAAAAAAATTTCTTGGGCATCATCCGTCTCTTGCCCTGCAAGACTGATACATGAACAGAGCTTCCAATGCCTGAATGCTCACACCTATTGCAACTCCCAATGATCTATACTTTCAGCCGAAACAATATGGCAGGTAAATATTACAAGAAACAGTGCAGGTAAGATTGAAAGAAAAATCAACGTTATCATGAGGTAGTGTTGTATCTGCTACCATAAAAATTCATATTTGTCTCTCCACTATGAAATTGGGCAAGAAAGAATTGGGAGATGAAATTAACTGCCCTAAAGCTGATGTATGACATCAGAGCTGAAGAATGACAAGGAACTATGAGGTTGTAGTATGATATTGATGGCTGATTAGCAAAATCAACTGTCAGTGAATGCTTGTGATATGACTGGATGAACTGTAATGAAAATAAATTTTTGTACCTCTAAACTTTCATGAATTTGCAGCTCCCGATGCTTGGGAGCAAATAAATCATTTATAACTTCATTAGAGTCTCCATATCGGGCATTCACAGAAGAAACTCCTGATTGAGATTTAAGAAGACCCAAGAAGCTAAAATCAAAGACACCAACATCCAAATCTTGTTATCACAGCTAGCCGTGCAGTAAAAATTACTCTTTTCCTTGGGCCCAAAATGTCCAAGTGACGAAGACCAGCACCCATACAATTGTATAAACATGTTGTCCCAGTATTTAAGACTCCTGAATTCTAAACATATATATGCAATAAATTATGACAACAAAAGCACAAATGCCAAACCCATTGGGAACAATGAAGAATAAGCATATGACTTTAAAACAAAAGATACATTCTACTGTACACGACGGACAAACAGCTCAGGGCAAAAAAAAAAAAAAAAAAAAAGTCCTTATTTACAAGTTATGGGGTATAACTGGGAAAAACAACCAAAAAGAACAAGATAAAATAATGAAAAATAAACCATAATTTCTAACAAAATAAGAATATTAATCGCTTGAGTAAAGCTAGGAATGGACATTAAAACCCAAGAAAGTAAATCGAAGAATTAGAAGTAATGAGAATTGGCGAACTAAACTCGTGATTAAGCGTTGAATGATGCCTTCAAAATCAAAAAGTGGAGAATTGACAAAAAAAGTTAAACCCAAGAACTTCCGTGACGATATCCTCGGTGCAGGGCTCTGTAAACCTCTTCTATCCTGTACTCTTCTCCAGACACCGGATCCATCGGCCCCGCCAGCCACAAAAGATTTTAAAATCCAATTTTGGAATTATCTCTCTTTTTCAAGATATTTCCTTGTGTTAATTTCTTCATTCTGTTCTCTGCTCCTTGAACATTGGTCATTCAAGGTGTGTCGCTGACTTTTTTTTTTTTTTTAACTTTTATTGCAATAGCTTTTTTACACACATGGAGGTGAACAATGGATCTCAACGGGAATATCTGCAAAAATTTGATAGATTTCCTGAAGATGCATTAGTAGACTCAGTGGTAAGAATCACAGGAAATGATGCTTTTGCTCTACCTGGATGGAAATTCGGTAGCAAATCCTCTAGTACCATTCAGCCAGAGCACAGTGAAGATGAGGGCGGAAGGATAATAGAGCAAAAAGTCCAGAACTTCGAGGAAAATTCCGTGTTTTTGCACGGAGAAACTATGTGCAAAACAAAGCCATTGAGTCCCCATTTCGTTATCAACATGGATGAGCATGTCAAACATGGTAGTGGAGTCACTTTGCCATTAGAGGTTCTATCAGGTATTGCAGACTCAAAATTGCAGTGAGAATCTAGCTTAAATAGCTACTCTTTTGCTGCGACAACATTAGCATAAGTTCACTCAACTTCTTTCCCAGATACCAATTCTACATTAACAAAGTAAAACAAAATAATGAGCCTTATTATCTATACGTGGGCATTTAGCAAAATTATTAGCCATTTTCAGTTTATTGTATGGGTCATGAAGCAGGCTGACTAGTCTTTAGATTTGTATCCAGCAGATAGGGCGACTGGCCAATCACCTTTGGCTCATACAGAGGATCCAGATTCTACAAACTGGAAGAAAATACAGATTGAACCCTTCTCGGCAATATCTCTCAGAGTAATACGATGCGTCAATGACTAAAATATTAAATTTTTGCTTGTAAATACAACGAGGTAACTTATTTTCCAACTTATAACAGTTCCATGATGTCAAATGCAAGGCTGCAGTGAAGGGTACAAAAAAATTAGGTGCAGAGAAGTACATTCTTCATGAAATCACCGGATCAGTACATGCGGGTGAGGTTCTGGCACTAATGGGGCCATCAGGAAGTGGCAAAACAACACTGCTCCATATCCTTAGTGGAAGGCTCAAATTCAGCAGTTGTAGCATCACTTACAATGGCCGATTGTACACGAAATCTCTAAACTGGAAGTAAACTAGCTTGGATGCATGATAAGCTCAATGTGCTATACTAATACAACGTCCTAAATGGCTCACCCCATGTCAATGTGGATTAAACAGGATTGGTTTCGTTACACAAGATGATGTTGTGTTCCCCCACCTTACAGTTAAAGAAACTCTGGTTTATGCTGCACTGCTTCATCTTCCAAATATCTTGACCAGACAACAGAAAAGAGAGGGCCATGAGTGTTATTAGCGAGCTAGGCCTTGAAAGGCAAGTTCCTGATCAATTGAATTTTCATTATTTGTATATTAGCTGTTTTATTCAGACTCCAATCAACTCCAAAGTTCTAGATAATAAGGCGTTTGCTGCTGTTGACAATATTATCAACTTAATCATGCTATATTTATGTTGAGCTGGGGTCTTATTCTCTGTACTTTTGTGCATCCTACTTTTCATATCGCGAACATGCAATGTCTTGCTATGAAAACAAAAACGTACCTTCACTTTAGCACGACGATGGCCCTTTGGAAAAGTAGATATAATACTGTCCAGTCGCAAGAAAGAGAAAGCAGCTAAAGTACTAACCATTAAGTTTGATAAAAGATGCCCCCGCTTGATAGAAACTGCCTGCCTTCAGACGTGGGGAACAAAAGGCGGCCTTTTGGAGATTTTGCAAAATGTTCCCTTAAAAGATTATACCATGTGGCTATACAGCTCAAATTTGCAGTACTGAAAAGGACCTGACTGTAAAATAATCTGTTGTCCTTAGTAGTTGGACTAATTGGCTGCCGGAAAAGTTAGATCACTTGGATTCTAGATATTGTTTGACTCTTTTAGTTACCTTAGTGAAAGCAAAAACGTTTGATTGTAATATTTCAGGTGCCAAGATACAGTAATTGGTGGCAAATTTGTTCGAGGAATCTCAGGAGGTGAGAGAAAAAGGGTCTGCATTGGCAACGAAATTCTGCTCAATCCATCACTTCTGTTCTTGGATGAACCAACATCAGGTCTAGACTCAACTACCGCACTTACAATGGTTCAGAAACTGAAGAACATCGCAGAGGTAGCAAAACCATCGGATAATTCATAAATGGAGTTGGTAATTAGGTCAACAGCATCAATGGTCATTAGTTTGTTTTATGTATAGGCTGGCATGACAGTGGTGACCACAATTCATCAGCCTTCTAGTAGGCTCTTCAGCATATTCAACAAGCTTATCTTGTTGGCTAAAGGCAATGTCTTGTACTTTGGAAAGGCATCAGATGCAATGTTGTATTTTTCCTCAATTGGTTGCTGCCCTCTTATAGCCATGAACCCAGCAGAGTTCCTAATTGATCTAGCAAATGGAAATATAAATGACAAATCAATTCCATCAGAATTGGAGGACAAGTTCTTACCTGGAAGCATAGGAATTGATGACAGAAACGGAGGAGCTTCATCTGATGCTGTCCATGAGGTCAATCACAGATTATTTAATCCTTTGAATTTTATCTCCTCAAAATTATTTTCTGTGTATAAGTATGTTTGCTTCTCAAAATTTCTCTTCCACAGTATCTTCTGGATGCCTACAGAGCAGAAGTAATGAAAACGAGGAAACGAAAGATTCTAAAGCATGTTGTAATTGAAGGCAAGGCTGAGATGCAAGAAAAGATGAATTCAAGGGAATGGACATCAACATGGTGGGAACAATTCTCGATCCTTTTCAGGAGGGGACTTAAGGAGAGACGCCACGAGTACTTTAGTCTCGTGCGAATACCTCAAGTCATAGCCACTTCAATAATAGTAGGACTGCTTTGGTGGCATCCTGATCATGATGCTTCATCTCCTAGTCCTAGGCAACTCCAAGATCAGGCAAGTATCTCATTTATTTGTTCCTAAAAATACTTCATAAAAAGGCTTAATTATTAATGTATTTACTGAAAATGTTAGTCACCGTGGCTTTGCTTACACTATGTTTACCGGGGTGCAAGCAGGCAGGGCTGTTGTTCTTCATCTCAGTATTCTGGGGCTTCTTGCCTGTGTTCACTGCAATATTTACATTCCCACAAGAACGAGCAATGCTAGTGAAAGAGAGATCAGTTGGAATGTATAGACTCAGTGCATACTTCGCTTCCAGAAACATCAGTGATCTCCCTTTGGATCTCATATTGCCTACGGTTTTCCTTTTGATAGTTTATTTTATGGCTGGCTTGAAGTTGAGCTTTTCTGCATTTTCTCTGACCTTGCTGGCAATTTACCTCTGCATAATAGCTGCTCAGGTACCATTTGACTTTGCTGCTCTGTTTATGGAAATACCCTTGTAAAATGCCCTTGTATTTCTAATAACACTTTAGCAGTGTAAAATACCTGAGACTCTCACGTTCACTTTTGCAGGGTCTTGGACTTACCATAGGCGCAGCATTCATGGATGTGAAGAAAGCTACAACACTGGCTTCCATCATTATTATGACTTTCATGTTATCTGGTGGATTCTTTCTTCAGGTAAATGCCTCAAATTGCGATACTCTTGTTGGAAGCAACAACTTGAGAAAAAAAAAAAAAAGGATGGGGGGGGGGGGGTGTGGGGATAATCGAGTTTAACTTACAGCTTCACTTATTTCACGTCTTCCTAACTTTTTTCGTATTAGACAAGACTTGTGACGGGTAATATTTGGAATTAATGCAGAAGGTACCGCCGTCTGTATCATGGATACGCTACATTTCGTTCATCTATCACACGTACAGGCTGTTTTTGAAGATCCAGCACGCTTTCTCAGGCCCGGCTCTTGCAATGAATATCGTTTGAGTAGAGAACCAGGAAGGTTCGATTGGGGAGCAACAGAGGTGGGTGCAATGGTGTTGATGATCATCGTCTATCGCCGTGCCTACTCATTATTAAGGAAACTGGATGCACGGAAAATGGCATAGTAATTGTTTAATTTAGCTATCAAAGGACCAATCCAAGGCCGACCAGGCCTGCCTTGCCTCTATATTCGGTCCCTGTATTTTCTGTTTTATTCTTATTCGGGCTTTGATGTTTGTTTATTGTAATATGGTCCCTGTAGTAAATTAGACCGTAGAAGGTGTCAAGTAAGTTCAGAATCACAGAGCAGCCGCCTTCTAATTGAACATTAACGCACCATCTTAGCCCCCTCCCGCTCCCTCTTTTGTTGGGGTTATGAGAGGGAGGCCTAAAGATCAAGAAAAAATAAGAGTCACTACTCGTAGACGAAATTATGATATTTCAATAATATTGTCCCAACCATCCTAACTTCTAATAGAAAATAAAGATTGAACAATTAACTTTTCTGTAACTATGGGCGTAAGCCCCCATAACCAAAATACTGGCCGATATGTTATAATTACGACTTCCCTGTTCCTTTTCGAAATCATTTTTTCTCTGTGTTTGTTTTATTCCATGTTTTTGCTGTTAAATTAATTAACATGAGTGGTCCATGTCATTTAAAGTATGACTCAAAATAAAAGGCTTAATATGATGGTCGGTTAGGCATAACAGTAATTTGGGTCATCGGGTTTAAAATCCCTCCACTCTCCCTATTAAGAATAAACGTTACAGGAAAGGAATATGTGTATATATATCTTCCCCTATTAAGAATAACCGTTACAGGAAAAGGAGTATCTTCTCATTTAAGATAATTATTACAAAAGAGATGATCTTCCTATTTAAGGTAACGGTTACAGGAAAAGAAGATGTGTATATATATATATATGCTATTACAGACCCTTTCCGTGAGCTCAACCATCAGAGAGAGAAAATGTAAAGAAAAGAAAGGGGAAAGAGAAAGGAGAAAAGAGAGAAGCGTTCAGGAACGAAACAGAAGAGGCTTCCCATCTCTACTGCAGGACATCAGCATAATGGACAACGGTATGTTGACTTCAATTACAGTTTTATTGCTAGTATTCGCATAAAGAAAGATCCTGCAATATATGAAATAAGAATTTCATAAAGAGAAATTCTAGAAAAGTCCAACAATCGAAAGAGAAATTCTAGAAAAGTCCAACAATTGGTATCAGAGCGGGTCTGCGAATATTGCAATTTGGTTTTCTTTATCTCTTTGTGCCGTATAGTATTTTATTTTATTAGGCTGTATTTTGTTTTTCCTTTGCGTGTAATCAATAATTACAACGCGGGACAAAACAAATATTTTGGTTGCCTGGTACGCGGGTCCCACCTGCAGTATGGTGGTGCTCGGGTAGTATTTTATTTTATTAGGCTGTATTTTGTTTTTTCTTTGCGTGTAATCAATAATTACAACGCGGGGACAAAACAAATATTTTGGTTGCCTGGTACGCGGGTCCCACACCTGCAGTATGGTGGTGCTCGGGTAGTATTTTATTTTATTAGGCTGTATTTTGTTTTTCCTTTGCGTGTAATCAATAATTACAACGCGGGACAAAACAAATATTTTGGTTGCCTGGTATGCGGGTCCCACCTACAGTATGGTGGTGCTCGGGTCCGAATGAATACCATAAAAAAAAAAAAACTCCCACATAAAAGATAATTTAATCTTCATAATTGAAGATTATTAAATTCACGTTAATGAGTCAAATATTAAAAGCTTGTTAGTCACCAAAGTGGCTTGGCTTTGAATGGATTTGAACAGCTGACTGTGAATTTTAATTGTTCATTTTGGATGCTAATAAAATATTTTGAAATGAACAATTGTGGTTATTAATTGTAAAGCTAGGAGATCATCCAAAGATGGATCATTGCTTATAATTAATGACACTAAAAGGGATTAATTAATATACTAAGTAAACGTGATTGTATATCCAAAGATGACATTCATGTTAATTTTAGTATGATTAATTGATCTATTAAAGTTTATTTAAATTAGCATCATTATTGATTAGAGTTATGTATTTGAGGATCACCCAAAGGTGAACTTAAATACATAATTAAAGTTTGTAATGTATCTGAATCCATTAGAGTTTACTCAAAGCATTAACGTATAAATTTGGATTATATTTGCAGCTTCCACCAATGTATTCGCCTTAGGCAATTCGATAGTTAAATTCAATAGGCTGAACTATGCTGAATGGTCTGAGCATATTCAGTTTCATTTGGGTGTATTGGGCCTGGACTTAGCAGTCATTTCGGATGAAAAGTCTGCAGTCATTACAGGGACTAGTACAGAATCTGATAAGTCTTTTTATGAGGCTTGGGTACGGTCCAATAGGCTGAGTTTGAATTTGATGCGAATGACGATAGCTGAAAACGTCAAGCCATCGATGCCTAAGACGAAAAATGCGAGGGAATTTCTGATGAGAATTAAGGAATACTCTCAGTCAGATATAACTGATAAATCCATCGTAGGAACCCTAATGAGTGAGCTGACGACCAAGAAATTTGATTGGTCACAGCCCATTCATGATCATGTGACCAGTATGGCTAATCTAGCAGCAAGGTTGAAAACAATGGGCATGGATGTGAGTGAATCATTTCTGGTTCAATTCATCATAAACTCACTGCCTCCTGAATTTGGCCAGTTCCAAGTGAATTATAACACTATTAAAGAGAAATGGAACTTTCAAGAAATTAAGGCCATGTTAGTTCAGGAGGAAGGGAGATTAAAGAAGATGAAGGATCACTCCATTCATCTCATCGTTCATAAGGATGCTAGTGGTAGCAGGTCTAAACCACATAAGAAAGGTAAGAAGAAGGACAAAGCCTCTATGAAAGTCACTGGAGGTCAGATCCAGAAGGATCAGAAATGCTTCTTCTGCAAAAAGATGGGTCACTTCAAAAATGATTGCCAAAAAAAAGAAAGGCTTGGTTCGAAAAGAAAGGTACGTACTGTATATCAGTATGTTTTGAATCAAACATAATTGAAGTGCCCAATAATACTTGGTGGTTAGATTCTGGAGCTACTATTCATGTTTCACATATTATGCAGGGATTCCTTTCAATCCAGCCCATAACAGGAACTGAGAAGTTCCTCTATATGAGAAACAGAATGAAGGCACGAATAGAAGGGATTGGGACGTACAGATTGATCTTGGACACCAAGTGTCATCTGGATCTAGAAAAGTGTCTCTATGTTCCTGAATGTGCTAGAAATTTAGTTTCTGTTGCAAAGTTGGATAAAGAAGGATTTAACCTCAAGATTGGAAATGGTGCATTTTCATTGTATAGACATTCGTACTATTATGGATCTGGTACTTTGATTGATGATTTGTACCGTTTGAATCTTGATGCTATGTATGCTGATTCCATATTTCTTGTTGAGCATGGTATAGGTAACAAACGTAATATGCATGATGAAAGTTCTGCTTTCTTATGGCATCAAAGATTTGGGTCATATATCCAAAGAAAGGATATTGAGGTTGATGAAAGGTGATGTCCTGCCTCAATTGGATTTTACTGATTGGGATGTATGTGTTGATTGTATAAAAGGGAAACAAACAAAACATACATCAAAGAACCCAGCCATAAGAAGCAATGAGCCTTTAGAATTGATACACACTGATGTTTATGGCCCGTTTGATATCCCAACATGGGGGGGTGGTGAGAAATATTTCATCACCCTTTATAGATGACTACTCACGATATTGTTACTTGTATCTACTGCATGAAAAGTCTCAGTCAGTAAACATCCTAGAGGTGTTTATTAATGAAGTTGAAAGGCAGTTAGATAGAAAAGTAAAAGTGATTAAGTCAGATAGGGGTGGTGAATATTATGGAAAATTCAATGAAAGTGGATAATGTCCTGGTCCATTTGCAAAACTTCTTGAGAGTCGAGGCATATGTGCACAGTATACAATGCCTGGTACACCACAACAGAAATGGTGTAGCGGAAAGGCGGAATCGCACACTTATGGATATGGTTAGGAGCATGTTGAATTACAGTACTGTACCCTTATCCTTGTGGATCCATGCATTAAGAACTGCTGCATATCTGCTGAATAGAGTTCCTAGTAAGGTTGTCCCTAAAACTCCTTACGAGTTATGGACAGGAAGGAAACCCAGTTTGAGACATCTTCATGTTTGGGGGTTGTCCAGCAGAAGTAAGGATATACAATCCACATGAAGGAAAGCTTGATGCAAGAACCATTAGTGGTTACTTCATTGGCTATCCTGAAAAGTCCAAAGGATATAGGTTTTACTGCCCTAACCATAGTACTAGAATAGTTGAGTCTGGTAATGCTCGGTTCATTGAAAATGGTCAGTTCAGTGGGAGTGGGGAATCACGAAAGGTGGATATTAAAGAATCACAAAATGAATTGTCCACACAGTGAGTACTCCTACTCATGTCGGTATTTCCCACACCCAGTGTTTCTACTCAAATTGTTATTCCTTATGTTGTATCACAGTCAGTCACATGACATGCAAGGACAACAAATTGATACTCGAAAAACACGCAAAGTGAACACATAAGAGATGAACCAAGTGACAATATTCAATTTACAAATGAACAAGTGATACCACAAGAAATGGCATTACGGAGGTCTACAAGACAAAAAAGGCCAGCAGTTTCAAATGATTATGTGGTTTACTCACTTGAGCATGAATCGGAATTGAGCATTAATAAAGATCCAGTCTCATTTAAACAAGCCATGGAATGTAATGATTCTGAAAGGTGGTTCAATGCCATGAAAGAAGAGATGAAATCGATGGATGTAAACCAAGTCTGGAAGCTAATAGAGTTACCTGAAGGATCAAAACGAGTTGGCTGTAAGTGGGTCTTCAAGACCAAGCGAAACTCGAACGGTAACATCGAAAGGTATAAGGCCAGACTTGTAGCCAAAGGTTTCACTCAAAGGGATGGTGTTGACTATAAGGAGACTTTCTCTCCAGTTTCTAAGAAAGACTCTTTAAGAATTATTATGGCATTGGTGGCTTATAATGATCTAGAGCTCCACCAAATGGATGTAAAGACCGCCTTTCTAAATGGTGACTTGGAAGAGGAAGTGTATATGGGCCAACCTGAAGGTTTCATCACTACGGGGCAAGAAAATTTGGTGTGTAAATTAAAGAAATCGATATATGGACTGAAACAAGCCTCCCGACAATGGTATATTAAGTTCAATAATACCATTACGTCATACGGTTTTGTAGAAAATACCGTTGATCGGTGTATCTATATGAAGGTCAGTGGGAGCAAGTTCATTATATTAGTCCTATATGTCGATGACATTCTTTTGGCCGCTAATGACATAGGTTTGTTACATAATGTGAAGAAATTTCTCTCTGAAACTTTTGAAATGAAAGATATGAATGAGGCATCCTATGTGATAGGAATAGAAATATTCCGTGATAAATCACAAGGATTGTTAGGATTGTCTCAGAAAGGCTATATCAATAAAGTATTAGAGAGATTTAGAATGGAAAATTGCTCAACAGGAATAGTTCCAATTCAGAAAGGGGACAAGTTCAGTGAATTACAATGTCCAAAGAATGATTTGGAACGGAAAGTGATGGAATCAGTTCCCTATGCATCACTGGTTGGAAGCCTGATGTATGCGCAAACATGTACTCGGCCAGACATTAGTTTCGCAGTTGGAATGTTAGGCCGATATCAAAGTAATCCTGGAATAGATCATTGGAAAGCCAGAAAGAAAGTACTTAGGTACTTACAAGGCACCAAAGATTACATGCTTACTTATAAAAGATCAAGTCATCTTGAAGTAGTAGGCTACTCAGATTCAGATTATGCTGGATGTGTAGACTCGAGGAAATCTACATTTGGTTACATGTTTCTCCTGGCTGGAGGAGCAGTTTCCTGGAAAAGCGGGAAGCAGTCTGTCATTGCTACTTCCACTATGGAGGCTGAATTTGTAGCATGCTTTGAGGCTACTGTTCATGCATTATGGTTGCAGAATTTTATCTTAAGGCTTGGTTTGGTTGACAGTATAGAAAAGCCGTTAAGAATTTTTTGTGACAATTCCGCAGCAGTCTTCTTCTCTAAGAATGATAGGTATTCTAAAGGTGCGAAACATATGGATTTGAAATACCTATCTGTTAAAGAAGAAGTGCAAAACCAAAGAGTGTCCATTGAGCATATTGGCACTGAGTTGATGATAGCGGACCCGTTAACTAAAGGTTTGCCACCGAAAACATTTACTGGACATGTTGATCGGATGGGCATTATGGACAGGTCTTCGTACACTTAAAAGCCAATATTTAGATGCTCATATCATTGTGACACTCATGAATTCAATTAAAGTTATGGTTTTGCTTGTGCTCTGTTATCTTTGTTTAGATGTATACAATTATGGTTTGTGAGATAATTAATAGCATATATGAGAATGACAGTTTAAAGTTTCAATGTTCCTCAGTAAAGTATTATGAATTATGATGATTATGTGATACATGGAAGGAATCATATTGCTATAAGATGTGTGACCACCATGATCCAATCATCTTAATTCAATTAAGTGTTGTGATTTGATGATCTTTAAGAATTGTGTGCACTTAATTGTTATTGTTTCATCAAGTCATGACATGGACCAAGTGGGAGATTGTTAAATTAATTAACATGAGTGGTCCATGTCATTTAAAGTATGACTCAAAATAAAAGGCCTAATATGATGGTCGGTTAGGCATAACAGTAATTTGGGTCATCGGGTTTAAAATCCCTCCACTCTCCCTATTAAGAATAAAATTTACAGGAAAGGAATATGTGTATATATATCTTCCCCTATTAAGAATAACCGTTACAGGAAAAGGAGTATCTTCTCATTTAAGATAATTATTACAGAAAGAGAGGATCTTCCTATTTAAGGTAACGGTTACAGGAAAGGAAGATGTGTATATATATATATATGCTATTACAGACCCTTTCTGTGAGCTCAACCATCAGAGAGAGAAAACGTAAAGAAAAGAAAGGGGAAAGAGAAAGGAGAAAAGAGAGAAGCGTTCAGGAACGAAACAGAAGAGGCTTCCCATCTCCACTGCGGGACATCAGCATAATGGACAACGGTATGTTGACTTCAATTACAGTTTTATTGCTAGTATTCGCATAAAGAAAGATCCTGCAATATATGAAATAAGAATTTCATAAAGAGAAATTCTAGAAAAGTCCAACATTTGCCACCTATCATTTCAGCTGCAATGACTTAAATTATACTGATATTTCATGTCCGTGTGAGGAGGTGTGTCTCCAACTAGCTAACTTTAGCAAGAGAATAGGCTACAACCTTGTGAGTTAACCATGATCACTCTCAGAATTACAAAGTCACGTACGTCAATAATCGATAGCTTACTTACCTACAGGTGCGCAGACATAAAGGATCCAAAAGATGATAATCCGGAGGAGTGAGGACCTCAGTTGTGTGTCCTAAGACAACAATTTTCAAAGTCTTGACTTCTCATCTAAGGCTACCATGAAAGATACCAAGTTCTTACAAAGTTTTACCATATGAAAATTCATAAACAGGCTTCATTATTCATTACACATGTTACATGTATCCTTACAACGAGGGCATGCCACAGACATATTACCGCATATTTTAACACCATTACTTTACTTATTGCCAAGTACAAGATACCCTGCAACAAGGATGCCTTGCGCAAGCATCGAACTTTAACAAAGCACGCGCATGATTAAGTAGTACACATGATGTTTCAAGACTTCAACTTGCATTTTATTTTGGTTGCCATAAGAGACATAGTAATGGCAATCGTTAATTGTATCCTCCTCAGCTTGTTGGATGCTCATTGTAACCCCCACTTCCTGTAGGGTGCTCGTTATATCCTCCCCGGCCGGTTGGGTGCTCGTTGTATCCACTTCGGCCATTTGGGTTCTCAGCCAAATGTGTTCTTTGTCCTGCAAATTAAATGACAACAAACCATATTATTACCATTTAATGTGGAAACCCTTTAATTTTGAAGTTTGTCTCAATAAAATTTCAGCTCTAGTAACTTTTTTATTTCATAATACTGAACTAGCAACAGAATTCAATGATAGATATGTGTTAAATCAAGAAGAATTGAGAGAAGTATTGTTAAACCAAAAAAAATTTGGAGAAGTATTTTTTCTGTGTTGTTTTTCCCATTGCAATATGTTCTATTTATACAAGTACAATATGCTTTGAATGACTCTTGTAATGCGTGATTTGTAATGTATGCCTTATCTTCTTGTAATACGTATCTTATCTTCAGCCACCAAATATACATATTAATATCTTTTTGTAATGTGTGCCTTATCTTCTTGTAATGCATGCCTTATCTTCAGACACCAAATATACACACTAATATCTTCTTGTAATGTGTGCCTTATCCTCTTTGTAATACGTGCCTTATCTTCAGCCACCAAATATACACATTAATACCCCCCTCAAGTTGGAGCATAAAGATCAGAAATGCCCAACTTGCATAGAATGACATCAAATGAACGTTTGCCAAGAGCCTTGGTAAGGATATTAGCTAGTTGGTGAGACGATGATACAGATTGAAGAAGAATGATACCACGACGAATCTCATCACGAACAAAGTGACAATCAACCTCGATGTGCTTGGTGTGTTCATGAAACACAGGTTGTGAGCAAGATGAAAAGCTGACTGGCTATCACAATAAATTCGCATAGGAGATGGGTGAGGGATGTCAAGCGAAACTAACAAACCCTTAAGCCATTTCAATTCACAAGTCGCAGAAGCCAAAGATCGATACTCTGCCTCAGCCGAAGATCGAGATACAATATGCTGTTTTTTCGTTTTCCAAGAAATTGGAGAATCCCCGAGAAAGACAAAATATGCCGTCAAAGAACGTCGAGTCAAGGGGCAACTTGCCCAATCCGCATCACAATAAGCCGTAAGATGAAGAGAGGAATCAAAGCGGAGCAAAAGACCTTGCCTAGGATGAAGTTTTAAGAAACGAACAACCCAAAGAGCCGCCTCCCAATGATTGTGTCGTGGCTCTTGCATAAATTGTGACAAGATATGTACACAATAAGACAATTCAGGTCAAGTAATCGTCAGGTAGATAAGACGACCAATAAGACGCTGATAAGACATAGGATCAGGAAGAGTTGCGTCCTTAGCCAAAGCAAGGTGATGATTTTGCTCCATTGGTGTGCTGGCAGGTTTAGCACCTAACAAACCAGTTTCAGAAATAATATCAAGAGCATACTTTCTTTGACAAAGAAAAATTCCAGTTGAATTTCGTGCTACTTCAAGGCCGAGGAAGTACTTTAATTTGCCAAGGTCTTTCATATGAAAATAAGCATTCAAGTAAGTTTTAAATGCATGAATGGCATGACTATCAGTCCCACCTATCATCAGATCATCCACATAGACCAAAATGGTCAACTGAACTTTGCCATGTCGATACGTGAACAAAGAATAATCTGAACCAGATTGCTGAAATCTATATTGAACTAGAGCCGCAGCAAGCTTGGCAAACCAACATCGCGGTGCTTGTCGCAACCCGTAGAGAGACTTGCGCAAATGACACACTTTATCAGCTCCGGGTGTCGTAAAACCTGGTGTAAAACGCATATAAACTTCCTCCTCAAGATCGCCATGCAAAAATGCATTATGCACATCCATTTGATGCAATTCCCACCCACGGATCGCTGCTACTGCCAAGAAGGTATGAACTGTGACCATCTTTGCAGTAAGTGCGAACGTCTCATTATAATCAAGATCTTCAATATGGTGATTCCCGAAAACAACCAAGCGTGCCTTGTATTGCTCGATTGTTCCGTCTGCATGATACTTGATTTTGTACACCCATTTACTACCAAGAGCCTTCTTTCCCTTAAGCAAAGTAGCAACTGTCCATGTCCCATTATCTTCTAGTGCCTCAACCTCCTTTTTTATTGCCTCACGCCAACATGAATGCTGCATGGCCTCTTTAAAATTGGTTGGTTCAATCCCTGTAGTTATTGCAGCCACAAATCGACGATGCGACAAGGAAAATTTAGCACAATTCACATAGTTTGTGATGGGGTAGGGCGTACCTGAGGATGCCAAGGAAAAGGAAGGAGAGCTTGAGAGACTGAGGGCAGCTGTATGTAACACGTAATTATGCAAACGAACTGAAGACTGTCGCACTCATTTGTCGCGACCAAGATCATCTGTTGCACCTGTAAACTCTATAACATTAGGTACTGGTACATCTCCATTTGCTGTCACACCCTTTTTCATAGACTGTCCGTCATATTCAGAAGCTGACGGAGGTGCCTCAATCTCATGCACGTCCTCCAATATAGTAGGCTCAATGACAGTAGGCAGGGAATCTGGAGTTACAGCAGAGTCCGTATGGGCAAAAGGAAACACGTGCTCAACGAACTCAACATCTCGACTTTCAAAGCAAACCTTCCTATCTAGATCATACACCTTCCACCCCTTTTTACCGTAAGGATAACCCAAAAACATACACTTATGACTTCGACTTGCAAACTTATCCTTTTTCCGATTAATGTTCTTAGCATAACATAGGCAACCAAATACTCTAAGATGAGAAATAGGTAGAGGGCTTCTAAACAAAATTTCATATAGAGTTTTTCCACCCAAAATTGATGATGAAGTACGATTAATTAAATATCCTGCAGTGAGGATGCATTCTCCCCAAAATTGAATAGGTAAGTTAGCTTGAAAACGAAGCACCCTACCAACATTCAAAATGTGTCTATGTTTCCTCTCAACTCTTCCATTTTATTGAGGTGTCCCAACCATGGAAGTCTGATGAATAATGCCACATTCCTTAAAATAATCACCTAAACAAGTAAATTCTGTACCATTGTCACTGCGTATAATTTTGACTTGCTTATCGAATTGTCTCTTAATCATAGCCAAAAAATTCTTAACAACATATGGGACCTCATGTTTCCCCTTTAACAAATAGACCTATACACCACGAGAACAATCATCAACAATAGTCAGAAAATAAGTAGCACCACAAAAACTAGCCTCTCGATAAGCTCCCCACAGATCACAATGAATTAAATCAAAGATATCACCAGCTTTATTGTCACTAGAAGAAAAAGGAATACGAGTTTGTTTTGCCCGAAAACAAACATCACAAGGTTCATGAACCCCTTTATTTATTTCGATACTACCTTCTATTGTAGGGAACTTTTCTATGACTCTCATAGAGGGATGTCCCAACCTTTTATGCCATAAACCCGTATTCTTGACTGTAATAGCTCCATGAGCACTGACCAAAAGCTCCCTTCATGCGACATACAGCCCCTCAAGCTCTTCAACTACTCCAACCAGCATCCTCAAAGTGCGGTCCTGGACAACACATAAACGATCAGTGAATGTCAAAGTATGAACTTTGTCTTGGGCTAATTTTGAAACAGATATCAAATTGCATCGTATTTTAGGGACGTATAAAACACCCTTGAGAAATAATTTTCCTACAAGAACTGTTCCTTCTCTTGTTGCCATAACATATTCACCGTTTGGCATTTTTACGAGACAAGGAGGTATTCCTTGAAGCTCTACAAATGCAGTTTCCTCTCCCGTCATATGATGCGAAGCACTTGTATCAAACAACCATGGTAAATACGCCTTACCATTAAGTCTTGGCTGAGCAATAGATGTATTATTCGTGTGAGTGTTCCAGAGAGACTTCAAAGTCTCCCAATCATCCTTGCTCAAGGTCTCCAACCCAGCTTTATCAGAATCATCAAGTGATCTCCTGGGGAACATTAGCATCGGCCCATTTCTTCATTCGTTTGGCAGCTTTATCAAGGCAAGTTCTTATGATGTCCGCCTCTTCATGCCATTCCTTTGCAAATTTGTAAGTAGCAGGGTTGCTTCCCGTGTAGGAAGAGACAATAGCACTTGGAGTTAGAGGTTATTGTCTCGTGACGATTTCAAATGGACTTTTGCCTACTGCTTCACTCCTTTGGAGGTTGTAGGAGAATTGGGCAACATCAAGCAACTTTACCCAATCTCGTTGATGGGCACTGACGTAATGCCGTAGGTATTGTTCCAACAAAGCATTGATGCGTTGGGTTTGACTATCGCTTTGAGGATGGAAGCTGATTTAGAAATTCAAATCAGTCCCCAACAATTTAAACAACTCATGCCAGAATTTACCTATGAAGCGGGGATCCCTATCACTTATGATGCTTTTAGGTACTCCCCAAAACTTCACCATGTTCTTGAAGAATATGTGAGCTGTTTCATCGACTGCAATCAGCGGGGGCTGGAATGAAGATGACGTACTTGCTGAATCGATCAACAATAACCATAATGCTTCCAAATCCATCGGACTTAGGTAAGGCCACAATGAAGTCCATTGAGACACTTTCCCAAGGTCTTTCGGCAATTGGTAATGGCTCAAGTAGACCGGAGGGGCGTTGTTGTTCCACCTTGTCTTGTTGATAAACAAGACAAGTTCGCACATAGGCCTCAACATCATCTTGCATTTGTGGCCAGTAATAACTTTGTTGGATAAGGGCAAGGGTTCATGCCATAGTTGGGTGACCAGCCCATATAGAATCATGGCACTCCTTGAGAACGTCCCTTCGTAAGCTTCCCCACTTAGGTACGAAGACTCGTTGGCCAACCATCATGAGAATCCCATCATTTAGCCAGAATCGTCGAGTCTTGCCTTCACTCGCCATTCTTAGCAAATTCTTGGCCAAATTGTCTTGTGAGGTCCCCTCCTTGATTCGTTCAAGGAAGTCACTCTTTGGTATGCTGATGGCCACCAATGCTAGTTCCGCCTTTCGACTTAATGCATCAGCAACAACATTAGCCTTACCTAGCTTGTATTGCAGCTTGTAGTCAAATTCGGCCAAGTCTTGCCAACGAGCTTGTTTGGGGCTCAGCTTCTTTTGCGACTGGAAGTAGCTTGTGGCGACATTGTTAGTCATGATCACAAACTGACTTCCAAGTAGATAGTGCCTCCATATGCGTAGGCAATGGATGATGGCAATCATCTCCTTATCTTGGATGGTGTACCGCCTCTCCGTGTCGTTCAACTTACAGCTTTCATAGGCAATGGGATGCCCATCCTGCATCAATACTCCTCCAATGGGTCAGATGCATCTGTGTAAACTTCAAAAGCCTTCTCGTAGTCAGGTAGCGCCATGACGGGTTCCTTAGAGACTGAGTGTTTCAATCTCTCAAAGGAAGATTGGCTTTCCTTCGACCAATGCCATGTGACATTCTTCTTGAGTAGCTCCGTCAATGGTGCGGCTATGGCAAAATCCCTTGATAAATCGCCAATAGTAGTTAACTAGTCCCAAGAATGATTGCAATTCAGGGACTTTTGTTAGAGGCTCCCACTCCTGAATGGCATGGATCTTTGCTTGATCCATCATAAGCTTGCCGTCCTTGATCTTGTGACCAAGGAAATCCACCTCTTGCTTCGTAAAAGAGCACTTCTCCTTCTTGACGTACAGCTCGTTTTCATGTAGAACTTGGAAGACTTGTTTCAAGTGATCTTTGTGCTCCTCAAGGGTGTTGCTGTAGATCACTATGTCATCCAAATAAACTACCACGAATTTATCAAGGAATGGATGAAGTACCTTGTTCATTAGCGTGCAGAAGGTAGCAGGGGCGTTGGTGAGGCCAAAGGGCATAACTAGGAACTCAAAAGCTCCGTAACGCGTTACGTACGCAGTTTTTTGTTCATCACCAGGTGCTATACGAACTTGATAGTACCCTAACCTTAGGTCCAACTTCGAGAAGTACCTTGCTTTCCCTAATTGATCAAAGAGATTGGCTATTAGTGGAATTGGGTACTTGTTCTTGATGGTTACCTTGTTTAAGGCTAGGTAGTCTATGCATATTCGTAGTGATCCATCCTTCTTCTTTTGGAAGAGGACTGGGGCACCGAAAGGGGCCTTTGATGACTGAATGTAGCCCGAGTCAAGCAAATCTTTGAGTTGATTCCTCAATTCCGCGAGTTCGGGAGGTGCCATGCGGTAAGGGGCCATGGTAGGGGGTTTGGCACTTGGCTCCAGCTCGATGTGATGATCTACATCTCACCTAGGAGGCAACTCCGAAGGCATTACGTCTTTAAATTCTTCAAGGACAGCTTGGATGGGTTGTGGGAGTGCAGGAGTAGGCTTTGTCATGTCTTCCTCATCCCTTAGTTTCCTCATATTGGCAACATAACTTTGATCTACCTTGAGACCCTGTTTGAATTGCAAGGCAGAAATCATTGACGTTTTAGATTTCTCCATGCTTTTCGACGGAATCACTTGGATCTTGTGGTTGTCGAGAATCACAAGGGAATTTGATGCAGGAATAGGAAAAGCTAAAGTTTTGCAAAAGAAAGCAAGACTCAAAACCATTTTGAAATCATCCATAGGGACAATGGTAAAGTCTAACTTACCTTGCCAATCGCCAATCTCGACGACCACTCCTTCGGCTATCCTATGAATTGGCTTTGCTTCGGAATTGACTGCCTTGATGGTGCTAACTCCCTTGGAAAGTTTGAGACCTAGACGTTTGGCCTCTTGTACAACCATGAAGTTGTGTGTGGCTCCTGTGTCTAGCATAGCACCCACAACTTTGCCTTCAATAGACGCATCAACATACAATAAGCCTTTCTCCTTGGAAACCGTGGGAGAGAAAAGCTTAGAGAGAGCACCCAAGTGTTGGATAGCTCCCAAATCAACTTGAGGCTCCTCTTTGGGTTTCTCCTTGTTGAGTTCCACCACAATAGCATTCATTGCTTTGCGGTTAGGACAATCCTTAACCCAATGTGGTCCGTCGCATATGAAGCATGGTTTTGGAGGTCCATCGCACTTGCCCAAAGAGTTCTTGGGCTTGCCACTTGAGGGTTTCTGTTGTCTTCCCTCTTTGTGGCTTGCCTCCCTCTTCTGTCCACCCTTCTCTCCCCCACTTTTATTAGAGTTAGGCTTTTTGTTCTTGGAATGGGTCGAGTAGTCGATCAGCGTTTCAGCTGCAGCAATGGCGTCATCCAAAGTCTGCACATTACGCCGATCCAATTATACTCTTTCCCAATCCTTTGAGTCATCTTTAAAGTGGAAGAGGAAGTCCTTGTCTGACAAATCGTCAATCTCAAGCATAAGAGTAGTAAAATTCCTTAACATATTCAGAAACACTACCTGTTTGCTCGAGATGACGCAGCTTCCCTCTAACTTTACTATCTGCATTGTGAGGGACAAATTATTTGCGCAACTCAACCTTGAATTGCTCCCATGTGTTGATCAGGCACAGGCCCTTCTCCCGTTCGGAATGCTTCCTTCTCCACCACAGTTGAGTGGCATCCCAAAAGAAGACTGAAGTGTTGCTTATCCTAGCAAAGTCATCAACAACTCCCATGGCCTCAAAGTATTGTTCAAGGCCGAATAAGAAGTTCTCCACAGTAGTAGCGTTGCGAGTGCCATTGTACATGGCAGGTTTGGGAACTTTTAGACCGTGCCCAACCGTAGTGCTGCTTGTACCTACAATACTCATCGAAAGTGGACTACTTCGACGAAGAGAACTTATCTCTCTATGAAGATCATGAATTTCTCCTTCAACGAACTTCTGCAGATCAGACAGTTCTTGGCCAAGGGAGCTCAGTTCTCCCTTGAAAGCATAGCTGAATTCCTCGATCATAGACTTGGTAGCCTTGGTGATTTCAGCATTCCCTTGGATCAAATTGTCAATTTGATCACTTAGATCTCCCACCAAAGAACTCACATCCGTCATGCTCCTTTCTAGGACAGCCACAGGAGACTCCACAGGCTCCTTTGTTGCGACCTTGGACTTCCTTCGTTTAGCTAGAACACGCTGCTCCTCTTGACCACGAGCTTGAAGCTCGATTTGTTGCTCCTCGATGTCAGTAACAACGATTCCTTCCTTACCTGCCATTCTCACAACTTAAACAAGAACAAAGTAGGGTTTGGGATTACCTTGCTCTGATACCACTTGTCACGGAGTTAGGCTTGGACGTGCTTTAGATGTGCTAACCCGTGCAACACTTAGTCGATCTTGCAAGAGAAGACGCTAAGTAAGCCTTTGAGAATTTGAGAGAATCGACTTGGAGTCGAAAGAGGCTTAAGAGGGATAAGGAAACCAAAGGCACAAAAGAGAGAGAGAGAGAGAGAGAGAGAGAGAGAGAGAGAGAGCTTTTCAAAGGAGAGAACTTGCAATTCAATGGTGTGTTTACAAATGAGAGGAATGAGGGTATTTATAGTAGTTCCACCTCCTCAATGTGTGGCTATAATTGTTTCTCTAAAATATCTTAGATATTTACAAGAGAGAATACCAAAGTGAGGCGCTTACCTAAGCACTTACCAAAGTAAGGCGCTTACCTAAGCGCTTACCAAAGCGAGGCACTTACCTAAGCACTTACATAAGTAAAGCGCTTATGTAGAAGGTCAAGTCTTTGGAGTATCAATTGGGCTAGTCCAACGGGCCTAATTTGGCAATGTTTGTGGACGGGCCGTGATACTATGCTTGGTGTACCCCTCTCTTGCCCACTCATCATCCACAGTTAAATCTTGCAGGCATTGCACATCATCCCTCAGCGCCACTGAATCAACTTGATTACTGTCTTCCAATCAGCGGACACATCTCTAACCCCAAGACCCACCTTAACGAGACTTCATTTTCTTTCTGCCTTTTTCCTTTTGTTTGTTCTCTCTTTTTTTTTTTTTCTGAAATTCTATTCATTGTCTACTTGTAGGGCCGCCCTTAGATTTTTGAACTATATAACGTGTTTGATATCTTGCAAAGGTCTTGCTGATCACATGGTGTTTATTGTGGTCATATCAAGAAATGCAGCGAGAAAGCGTAACTACTAATAAAAAATTAACGAATAATAATTTAATTTTAAAAAATAAAAGTATAAGTAAATTTTAGAAAATTTTTTTTAATTAGATTAAAATATAATACGTTCCTTTGTACTAAAATATTTTAATATATATATAGTTCATACAATTTAATTAAAATTACAAAAAAAATTATTTTATAAAATTTAATTAAAATTATGAAGAAGCCCTTTGTCTTGAACCCAGCTTTGAAGTCTTACGCAACTTCTTATCCTTTTTTCGTTTATCCATGTATTCCTCGGCTATCTAGTCCACATCATTCTCTCCCACTAGAGAAGAACTAGACCTCGAGTTCTATTCAGGATATAAAGGCATATCATCTGGATAGAAAAGAGATAAATCAGATACATTGAATGTCTTAGAAATGTTTATATCATCAGAAAACTTGACAATATAAACATTGTCGTTGATTTTACGCACAACTTCATAAGGACTATATTTCTTTGGCTGTAATTTGCTATATTTGCCTATAAGAAAACGTTCCTTCCTCAGGTACACCATCACCTGATCACCAACTTCAAATAGTTTTTCCTTCCTGTGTCTATTAGCAGTTGCCTTGTATTTTGCATTCGCCCTTTCAATTTTCCTTTTTACCTTTTCAATGATAACTTGGTACTGCTATGCCATGTTCTTAATTGCTATGCTAACCTCTACGCCCTTAGGTAACTTCAACGAATCCAGGGGCGTTTTGGTATAGACCACTAAAAAGGGTGATCTCCAAATAGTTCTATGAACAGAACTATTATAGGCAAATTTAGCTTGGGCCAATGCCTGATCCCACTGTCTTGGCTTTTCACGAAAAATGCTCTTGATTAGATTTCCCAGTATTCTGTTGGTCACTTTAGTCTACCCATTAGTTTATGGATGAGTTGTACTACTAAAGTTTAATGAAGAATCAAATAGGAACCACAACATCTTCCAAAAGTGACTAAGAAACTTGTTATCCCTGTCAGAAGTAATAGACCTTAGAACACCATGTAAGTGCACCACTTCTTTGAAAAATAACCTAGCAATAGATTGTGCATCTACAGTTTTTTTACATGGAATAAAATGAGCCATCTTAGGAAACTTGTCAACAATAACAAACATAGAGTCAACACCTTGTTGGGTATGAGGTAAACCCAAGACAAAATCCATTGACAAGTCTTCCCAGATGTTCTCAGGTACTGGTAATAGAGTGTATAACGTAGTGTTCTGAGATTACCCTTTGGAAGTCTGACAGATGTAGCATTTCTCTATAATCCTACCAATATCCCTTCTTAGTCGAGACCATAAATACCTTTTTGTCACAGCAACTAAGGTCTTATCTCGACCCAAATGTCTTGCTAAACCTCCCCCATGAAGTTCTCTAATTAACTTATCCCTTAAGGAGGATTCAGATATGCACAATTGATTTCCCTTCATTAAATATCCCTTATGAATATGATAATCATCATAAGACTCTTTAATAGTAGACTTCCTTCAGATCTCCTTAAAATCACCATCATCTTCATACAACTCTTTTATTCTTTCAAAACTCATAACCTCAGCACTTAAGGTGAATAACAAATCAACCCTTCTACTTAAAGCATCAGCCACTTTGTTTTGCACACCAGATTTATGCATTAACCTAAAAGGAAACCTCTGCAAGAATTGAATCCACCTAGCATGCATATCCTTACTTATCCTAGTTTAACCACTCAAATGTTTTAATACGACACAGTCTGAGTATAGAATGAATTCCTTTCCTACCAAATAGTGTTCCCATACTCTCAGAGCTCTCACAACAACATAGAACTTTTTATCATAAGTTGACCAATTTCTCCTAACCTCACATAACTTCTCACTATAGAATGTTATTGGTATATTCTCTTGTGATAACACTGCACCAATCCCTACCCTACTAGCATCACAATCAACCTTGAATAACTTATTAAAATCAGGTAGTGCCAATATAGGGGTCTTACATAACCTTTCCTTTAAATTCACAAAGCTTGTGTCAGCCTCTTCACCCCCATTGGAATTTCTCTTTCTTCAGACACTCAGTCAATGAAGCAACAATTGTACTGAAATGTCTTATAAATCACCTATAAAAACTGGTCAATCCTAGGAAACTCCTCAACTCAGTAACAACTAGGAGTAGGCCATTCCCTGATTGCCCTTATTTTTTTATCATCCACCATGATACCTTCACTGCTAACCACAAATCCCAAAAATAACAATTGCCTTGACATGAAGACACACTTTTTCAAATTAACAAATAATTTATTCTCCCTCAATACAGCCAAGACACACCTCAAGTGTTCAATATGCTACTCTTTCGATTTCTTAAATACCAGTATATTATCAAAATATACTACTACAAAGTGACCATTAAAGGGTTTTAATACCTGATTCATCAAGCGCATGAAGGTACTAGGCGTATTGCTGAGGCCAAATGGCATTACCAGCCACTCATACAACCCCTCTTTGGTTTTGAATGCTATCTTCCACTCATCCCTAGGCTGAATTCTGATTTGATGGTAGCCACTCCTCAAATCAATTTTGGAAAATACCTTATCCCTGCTCAATCTGTTTAACATGTCATCCAATCGTGGTATAAGGAATTTGTATCTGATGGTGATCTTGTTGATGGCCCTGCTATCAACACACATTCTCTAGCTCCTGTCTTTCTTAAGGGTTAATAAAGCTGGTACAACACAAGGACTCATGCTGTCTCGAATGAACCCCTTGTCTAACAACTCTTGGACCTTTTCTTACAGGACCTTAGTTTCCTTAGGACTTATCCTATAGTCTCGATACTTTCTTATAGAAAATGGCACCTTGCACTTTTCCTTCACCTCAATCTTCTCAGCCGCCTTAATCCACCCAATAGTGTATGGGTATGGATGTTTTTCGACAGGCAACTGTAACTACTTAACAACTTCTCTCCCGATGATGTTTTCACAACTCCTACTGTCTACAATCAAGTCAAATACCTTTCCCCTAATCATGCACCTGATATGGAAAAACTGGTGTCATTGGGTATTTGTCTCCTGTTTAGGTGCTAATATCATCTGTCTAATCATATAGGCTAGCTCCACTTCACCATTCTCCTCCTCATCATATTTATCCTCTTGATCATACCTATAGTAGTTCATTCGATATCTTACATCACCACTTCGTCTCTGTGGTTGTCTTGCTCTATATATAAACTTATCCTCCTCAGCAGATTCATTATCTGAGATCTGCGCAATCCTATTAATAGCTTTGGGTTTATTAATTGGATTAACATACTCATCTCTTGCCCTAGGCTTATTACCACTAATATTCATCGAGTCAAAGCGCTCAATCAAATCTTCAAAACAATGTTCTAAGCGTTAGATTCTTTGATCTAAAGCATTGAACTCTACCTTAGGAACCCATTGATCAGCCCCTTGGACTCCCGCATCCTGAACACCGTCAAGAACACGACCGTCACCAACACCTTGATTGACTAACATCTTCGAAGGAAATTACCTAACTCTGATACCAATCTAACGCAGCGAGAAAGCGTGATTAACAACAGGAAATCAATGACAATAATTGAATTCCAAAGAACAAAAGGCACAAGCAAATTTCAGAGAAACGTTCTCAATTAGGTTAAAGTATAAGACGTTCCCCTCTCACTAAAAAATCCTAAAATATATATAGTTCATACAATTTAACTAAAATCATGAAAAAACTCGTTTTATAAAATTTAATTAAAATTACGAAGCAGCCCTTTGGTTTGGACCTGACTTTGAAGCCTTATGCAACTTCTTATCCTTTTCTCGCTTGTCCATGTATTCCTCGGGTATCCAGTCCACATCATTAAGAAAATGGAAAATAAGCGACGTTAATTCTAAATTAAAAGTCTTACTACCTCCTTGAATGGATCCATAATAAAAAAAAAAAAAAGGAAAGAAAGACATAAAGAAGGGTTTAACATGGTCTTCGATATACGGATAATGAAGATTAAGAATGAATGTATTTTTTCATTTGTCACCTATTATACAAAAAAAAAAAAAGGTTATTTTGGAGTAAATCTTTAAGTCGCCATTAATTTTATAAAAGAAAAAAATAAAAGAAAATTTTTTCTTACTTAATTAATGTCAAATTTAAGATTTAGAAACAAAAAATTTTTACTGTTAAAAGCAAATTTATCATGATTGAACTAAAGCTTATTTCTAACGAGAGAGGGGATGCAACTGAAATATTTTGAAAAATTGCAGATTAAGGGAAAGGTGGGCACATGAGAAAAAGGGCAAAGTTGTTAACTTTTTATAGGATCCATAAGAAGGTTCATGCATGGTTAAGGACATTAAGTTTTTAACTTAAAAACATCTTCAGCCCCTTCTCGCTTCCTCTTTTCTTGGATTATGAGAGGGAGGTGTCACAGAGTTAGGCTTGGACGTGCTTTAAATGTGCTAACCCACATGGCACTTAGACAATCTTGTGAGAGAATATGCTGAGTAAGCCTTGGAGAATTTGAAAGAATTAGTGGAAGACTTCTGAGAGGCAAGAGAATGAATTGGAAGAACTTAAAAGAGAGAGAGCATAAGAGAACTTTGCAAGTGAACTTGTGTTAAAAAAGGATTCGTACTATACAAATAAAATGATTAGCCTATTTATACAACTTAAAAAAAGGACCTAGAAAGGAATATTCTTGGCATATGCAAGGACTATTCTAGATAAGGAATATTCTAGGTATATACACAGATTATTCTAGATATGGTTCCTTCCAGAATTCTCTATGTGATCGTGGGCTTCTGGGACCTTTTATGGATAACAAATGAGCTAGGCAGCCCTTAGAGGTTTGGGTCTTGGCCTGAGTTTGCACCATAAGGATACATGACTGGACCAGATCAATGTATCCTTGTGACATCCTCTCCCACTTAATTCTGTGACGTCCTCGTCGCATTTTCAGCCTTAAATTGCTGGTGATTAGCAAATTATCAAAGCTGGTCTTCTCATTCCTAACTAGCCTCGTGGTCTGGTAAAACTTTCCATTTTACTAAGTAGTTGGTATAGTTGGGAACTTTTCTTTTCCGGATCACTCGGTCAGCAAGGATGCATTCTACCTCCTTGTTGAATTCAGTGACCACAGCCGTTAATGCGCGCTTTGACTTGTTTTGGCTTAGATCCTCTTTGTCTCCACAAAAAGGCTTTAGAAGACTTACATGGAAAACGTTGTGGATCTTTATCTTTGGAGGGAGTTGGACTTGATAGGCAGCCTTCCTCACACGCTTGATGATAAGAAATGGCCTTTCGTACTTCCGTACCAAGCCCTTATGTACCTTGTGTAGAGACTTGAACTGATTGGGCAGCAACTTCACCATCACTATGGCAGCCCATCTTTTCATCTTCTTGGCCATTTTGTCAAGGTAAGCCCTTGTTATATCCATTTCCTTATGCTATTCCTTTGCAAACTTGAAGGCAGACGAGTTGTTGCCAATGTAATGAGAGGCAATAGCACTTGGTGTTAGCGACTGTTGTCCCATGACAATTTTAAACGGGCTTTTGTTTATGGCCTCGCTCCTTTGAAGGTTGTATGAGAATTGGGTAGCATCAAGTAGCTTTGCCCAATCTCATTGGTAAGCACTAACATAGTGTCTTAAGTATTGTTCGAGCAAGGCATTGACTCACTCAGTTTGCCCATCGGTTTAAGGATGAAGGCTTGTCGAGAAGTTCAACTCAATTCCCAGTAACTTGAACAGCTCGCGGTAGAATTTACCTATAAAGCGAGGATCTCTATCACTGATTATGCTTTTTGGGACTCCCCATAACTTTACTATGTTCTTGAAGAACAGGCGAGCAGCTTCGTCTACCTTGTAATCAGCAAGGGCTGGAATAAAGATGTCATACTTGCTGAACCGATCAACCACAACTATAATGCTTTCACATCCTTCAAACTTCGGTAGAGCCATAATAAAATTCATTGAGACACTTTCCCAAGGCCTCTTGGGAGTGGGTAATGGCTCGAGCAGGCTGATTGGTGGCTGCTGTTCTACCTTTTCTTGTTGGCAAACTAAGCAAGTCCGCATGTAGGCCTCGATATCTATATACATATGCGGCCAAAAATAATGTTGTTGGACAAGAGCATGGGTTCGTGTCATACCTAGGTGACCAACCCATAGCAAATCGTGGCATTCCTTGAAGATGTCCTTCCGCAAGTTTCCCCACTTTGGCACGAAGATGCAATTCCTGACCATCGTTAGGACTCCATCGTTCACCCAAAATCGACGAGTCTTCCCTTCGCTAGCCAATCTCAGTAGATTATTGGCTAGTTTGTCTTGTCCAGTACCTTCCTTGATCCGTTTAAGGAGGTTTCTTGTAGGGGTACTAGTGGCAAGAGCAGCTAGTTCCACCTTCTGACTCAACGCATCAGCAAGAACATTGGCTTGACCCAGCTTATATTGCAATGTGTAGTCGAATTCAGCTAAGAAGTCTTGCCAATGAGCTTGCTTGGGGTTGGGTTTCTTCTAGGTTTGGAAGTAGCTCGTAGCAACATTATCAGTCATGATAACAAACTTACTTCCGAGGAGATAGTGTCTCCAGATGCGCAAGCAATGGATGACGGCAGTCATCTCTTTATCCTGGATGGTATACCATCTCTCCGTATCATTTAGCTTGCGACTTTCGTAGGCAATGGGATGCCTATCCTGCATCAAGACTCCTCTAATTGCGAAGTCAGATGCATCAGTATGGACTTTGAAAGGCTTTTCATAGTCCAGTAGTTTCTCAGAGATTGCTTGCTTTAATCTCTCAAAGGAAGCTTGACATTCATCCACCCAATGCCAAGTGTGGTTTTTTTTCAACAAGTTAGTTAAGGGTGCCGCTACGACCGAGTATCCTTTAATGAACCAACAATAATAGTTGACAAGTTCCAAGAAAGATCGTAATTCTGGGACTTTGGTTGGAGGCTTCCATTGTTGGATTGCTCGCACCTTTGTTGGATCTATCAAGAGTTTACCATCCTTGATTTGATGACCAAAGAAGTCCACCTCTTGTTTTCCTTCTTAACGAATAACTCGTTTTCCCATAGAACTTGGAAGACTTGCTTGAGGTGTTCAACGTGCTCCTCAAGTGTGTTGTTGTATACCACAATGTCATCCAAATAAGCTACCACGAATTTGTCTAAGAAAGGATGTATTACCTTGTTCATGAGGGTGTAAAAGGTGACTAGTGCATTGGTAAGGCCAAATGGCATGACCAAGAACTCGAATGCTCCGTAGCGTGTCACATAGGTCATTTTTGGCTCATCACCTTGTGCTATGCGAACCTAGTAGTATCCCAATCGCAAATCCAGCTTGGTGAAGTTCCTTACCTTCCCAAGTTGGTCAAAAATATCAGCTATCAAGGGGATCAGATACTTATTCTTAATAGTAACCTTGTTTAATACTCGGTAGTCGATACACATGCGAAGTAATCCATCCTCCTTCTTTTGAAAGAGGACTGGGGCACCAAATGGGGCTTTTGATGGTCGAATGTAGCCCGACTCGATCAAATCATGGAGCTATTTCCTCAATTCAGCGAGTTCCAGAGGTGCCATGTGATAAGGAGCCATAACAGGGGGTTTGAAACTGGGTTCTAGCTCAATGTGGTGATCCACATCTCGCTTTGGTGGAAGCTTTTTTGGCAATTCAGAAGGTATCACATCCTCGAACTTATTGAGAATAGCCTAAATTGGTTGCTGCAGTGTGAGAGTTGGTGTTGCTACGTCCTCTCCATTGCTTAGCTCCCTTATGGTAGCGACCTAGCCAAAACTCGACTTGAGACCCCGTTTGAATTGCAAGACCGAGATCACTGATGGTTGAGGTCTTTCCTTGCACTTCGAGGGAACTATGTGGATCTTATAGTTGTTGACAACCACAAGAGAATGTGAAGCAGGTACAGGAAAAGCTAAAACTTCACAAAAGAATGCAAGACCTAACACCACTTTAAAATTATCCATAAGAATGACGGTAAAGTCTAACTTACCAATACATTCGCCAATTTAAATAGCAACTCCATGTGGTACGCCTTGGATAGGCCTTGCTTTTGAATTTACCATTTTGATGGTGTCATTTTCCTTCGTTGGTTTGAAACCTAGACGTTTGGCCTCTTGCTCATCTATGAAGTTGTGCGTTGCCCCAATGTCTAGCATCGCACAAGCTGATTTGCCCTCGATGGCAAGATCAACATACAATAGTCCCTTTTCCTTGGCGACTATTAGAGAGAGACGCTTCGAGAGATTACCCAATCATTAAATAAATCCTATGTTGGCTTAGGTTTCTTCATCGGCCTTTCTGGTGTCGAGTACTGTCATCATCGTATTCAGTACTTTGCGTTTGGGGCAATCCTTCATCCAGTGCGGTCCGTCACAAATGAAACAGGGTCTAGGAAGATTAGCCGTGTTATGCTTACCTGCAAGCCTCTTCTTATGCTTGGAACTGTCATTTGATGGACTCTATTGTCCACCCTCGTTGCGACCAAAATCCTACTTCTTTTGTTTGAGTTTCTTTTCCCTACTTTTACTAGAGTTCGACTTTTTGCTTTTGGAATAAGCGGAGTAGATGAAGATTTCGGCAATGGCAATGGCAGCATCTAGGGTCTGCACATTACGCCTATCCAGTTCGACTTTCGTCCAATCTTTCAAGCCGTCTAGAAGAGAAGTTCCCTATCGAACATTTCGATTTCAAGCATGAGGGTAGTAAATTCTTTAATGTAGTCAGAAATACTACCTGTCTGATATAGGTGTCACAATTTCTCTCTCGCTTTACTGTTTGCATTGTGAGGAACGAAATACTTACGCACTTCATCTTTGAATTGTTCTTAAGTATCGATGATACATAAGTCTTTTTCCTGTTCGGAGTGCTTCCGTCTCCACTAGAATTTGACAGCATCTCTTAGGAAGATTAGGGCGTTGCCTATCTTAACCAAGTCATCGATAACCCCATGACCTTAAAGTGCTACTCAAGGTCAAACAAAAATTTGTTCACGGTAGTAGTGACATTTCGTGTACTGTTGTATATAGTAGGTTATGAGACCTTCAAGTCATATATCGCATTAGTACTAATAGTGATAGCTGTATTAACAAGTGAGTTGTTTCAGCCAAATGACTCTATCTCTATGCGAAGGTTATGAATCTCACTCTCTACAAGCTCACGAAAGTTAAACAAACATTAATTTAGGAACGTATTTCTCTCCTAAACAAGCGGCTAAATTCCTTATGACTTTAGCAGCTTGTATGATTTTCGCGGTATCATGGATCAATTTACACAGAAAGCTCGTGGGATTGTGTGATCGTAAACAGCGACGAACAAAAAATGAAGAAAAGCAAAAGTGTCGGTGAAGGAGAAGTCGGGAAGGGTGTGGGGTTCCGACGTGGGGTGTGGGTTGATGGTCGGAAAAGAGATAATAATTCCAATCCTTTACTTCGCCACCCATCTAGTTGCTTTGGACGTTAGACACGTGCACTTGAGCTTTGCAAGTCACGTGCTCGAGGGATGCTGAAGGAGAACAAGCTTTACAGGAGGAAATGATCCACTCCCATAGAGGTGTATTTCAAAATGCCTCCTTTTCGAGATATTTTGTTCTATCCTTCTTCCGTTTTTGCTATAAAAAATTTCTACTACATATTTTTATATATATATATATATATATATATATATATATATATATATATATTCAAATATTTTATTAATTATAAATAATTTTTAGTATTATTATTATAAAAGTAATTTTTGAATTACTAATTTTATAACTTGAGATCAATTATCAATTCAATTATAACAACGATGAAATTGAGTTTAATAACTGGGGTTACTTAATTTTATTTAAACTTGTTCATAAGAATTTTGTTCTTGCAAGGGCAACTCTTCGCGAGTAAACTTATCAAAAACATACCAACCACATTACATCCGGCTTTCCATTGCCCCCTTCCACAACCCCCCACCCACGCAAAAAAAAAAAAAAAAAAAAAAAAAAGAACAAAAAAAAAAAAAACACCAAAGTTGAATTTGTTAATGTCATTGGAGTTGTCACCGTCCGAGGTGAAATTTGGTTTTCTATATTTGTGTCCATTTTCTGTGTGCACCGTCCCGTCCCATCTTCTCACTTGCCGGTGGGTGGGGCTATTTTCCAGCGACCAAAATGTTTAGGAGTTGCAGCGATGGTGGCCATTTTCAAAGAAAGGAAAGGAAACATCATCCTATTTCTAATATAAATAAGAGGTATTCTAAAATACCTCCTTTTAATTAATTAACTTAGAAATTTTAAACAAAAATAATAATAAATTAATTTAGAATAAAAAACTATCTTACAAAATTATAAATGAAAAAAAAAAAAAAAAAAACAAAATTTAAGACCCATTTGTATACTTTATGTCATAATACTTTGGCTACACGTGGTTAAGCCACGCGATGGCTCGAGTTCCAACTCACTGACACGTGGACCAATTGTGTGCATGTATGTACGGATATGAACAGTATTTTGTACAGCGCTCCACTTCAAACGAAAAATCTTCTTGCTTTTTAGCCATTAGATAAACCAAAGAAAAGAAAACGAAATATGGAAGAGCCGGAAGTGCAGGAAAACGGCTCCGCCACTACCGCCGCCGACCCCACCGCCACGAGCTACGGGGGAGGTCCAAGTTTAAGTGACATGAAAGTGAGAGACTTAATAGCAATCAATAGAAGACTGGTGGAATTACCCCATACAGCCTCACTGGCCCACACAATGAATGCTCTGGTGGCCAACCGGGTGATTGCCGTGCCGGTGTCTGCACCGCCGGGGCATTGGATTGGAGCAGGTGGATCCATGATTGTGGAGACCGATAAGCAGAGTGGGGTGGTGAGGAAGCACTACATAGGGATGGTTACCATGCTTGATATCTTGGCACATATTGGTGGTGATGATCAGATGGGCGGCGGCGATGATATTTCCGATCTCCACAAGAAGATGTCCGTTCCAGTGTCTTCCATCATAGGTCAATGCCTTGAGGGGCTGAGCCTCTGGACTTTCAATCCCAATACCAGGTGAACACCGAGCTGCTCATGTCACCTACATAAATTATAAATTATTTTGTTGTGTGAAATTGGTGCCTTGGGAAAAATGCAAATGGTAAAATGTGCAGCCAAATTTCTTTAGTTTTAATTGACCAAACTAATGAAAATTGTTGCTTGAGTTAACCGTGGATTAAACTTTTTGAGTTATGCCAATGTCATTGTCTGGGTCTATTGAGCTGTAAGCCACATGAAGCGCGATGATAGTCACTATTAAGGTGTTTCTTGGGACTCCCATGTTAGTGTGATTAACTGAACAAGAGAGATGTGTGCACTAGCTTGCCAACATTTTGCATAAGTTTAAGAATGAAATTGCGCGCAAATAAAATTAACATTTTGGAAGGGAATTTCTTGTAAGATATTGAAGCGCCTGTGAAAATATAATTCATTGACAACTTATACAGTTAACAATTGGCATTCCTTCCATAATTTAAATCTAGAATAAACAAGCATGTGAATTTCAGTTATAGTTGTTAGATTCATGACAACTGAAAGGTTTTTTTTTTTTTCTCTTCCTTAAAGCAAAAAAAATGGCAACCAATCTATTTAATCAAAATACATGTATTTATTTATTTATTTTGATAGACAATCTTGCCATAGGTATCACAACTGATCAATTCTGCCCACTTATAGTCCTAATTAATTCTTTTAATGCACAATATACCCTTTTGCCACAAATTAACCTGCAGCATCCTAGATTGTATGGAAGTATTCAGCAAAGGAATCCACCGTGCTTTGGTACCCATTGATTGTCAAACGGAGAACATCTCAGGGATAGAGCTCATAGAATCTGCTGCAGCTATCGAATGCTTACACAGATGGACTTGATGAAATTCTTAAAGGAGAATGCTTCTGACCTGCAAGGCATCTTGCAGCGGAGCTTGGATGAGATAGGAGCCATAAGTGAGACTGTTTATGCGATAAGCCAAAGCACAAAGGTCATTGATGCCATCAAGTGCATGAGGGTAGCTTTATTGAATGCTGTTCCTATAGTTGTGGCCTCAAACTCCCTTGAGGAAGAGTCCAAGCAGCTTATAAATGTATACATAATGCCTCCTTGCTCGTCCATAGATTGCTTGCATTTCCACTCCATTGACATCCTCTGTTTAGAAATGCCACATATGCACCATATAGCTCTGCTTACTTTACTAGTTCATGTGCATTGAATTGAATGATAATTAGGAACATGGACGTCATTTGCACCAAGGAGAGGGGAAAAGGGAAGTCAGAGGACACTAGTTCTTGTTATGGTTTTTGATTTCAATAAGCAAGGCTAATGATGCGAAGAAATTCCTGATTGATCACTGATGTGGAGTCATTTATGCAAATAGTGGGAGCTTATATAAAATGTAAGGCACAATTTGGTTGGCCTGAAGTATGACAAAACATGGATACATAATACCTTGTGCTCTAAAATTGCAGTAGCATGGTTGATGAATTTAATTCTTCAATCAAATGATAATGTTGTTGAGTGATGCTTCAAATAAACTTGACATGACATATACCCACCAAAAATTAATTATATCTCTATTATGTATAGTATAGAGAATTGATTTTTCTCCTCCTGCGTTGGTAGCGGCATTTGATTAAATCAATGAATTCTGCTGTTCAGGAAAAATAAAAAACAGAGAGAGAGAGAGAGAGAGAGAGAGATCCCTTTTCCATTACTCACAATATTGAAAAATATATGGTGTGAAAAGAAAGTTGGTCTCAACTCACAAAATGCTTTGTGCACAATTATACAACTTGATGGCAAATATTGGAGCTGACACACAACATATGAGATTTAATTTTCAGGGGAAAGGCAAGAAGCTTATAGGGACATTCTCTGCCACAGATTTAAGAGGGTGCCTTTTGGCTACACTGCAAACATGGCTACCCTTAAGTGCACTGGAATTCACAGAGCAAGTCACAAATTCACCACTGTTTGCAAATCTCAATGCACCAAATGTTTCACCAAGAGAACTTGTAACTTGCCATCCTGATTCCTCTCTTTTTGAGGTGATTAACCAGGTGGTCACCAACCATGTCCACCGAATCTGGGTTGTGGACCAACATGGCAACCTTGTCGGGCTTGTTTCTCTGTCGGACATTATCAGAGTCATAAGGGCCTACCTTCTGCTGTATCCCTATGTAGCCTAATGTAGACTGTAGAGGACAGGTGAGTTTTATTATACATAAAGATAAAGGCAATTTTTGTGTATATTACATGCAAACTTTTGATGTATCAGTGTAATGCACATGTTTACTAATTGCACATACTGTTTGCAATTAGAACAGAGGAATGGGAGAGTTATGGGAAAGGAAATGCTACATTAAATGAAAAAAGTATTTGGTTAATGTGCATGTGAAATTGTCTATGCTCAGGATCTTAGCTTGACATCACATGATGCATTAATTAAATGGTAGTTGTGGTTTATATATATATATTATCTGGTCATGTTGGAGAGCCCATAGATCATCAAGGTCTTTATTTATATGTCATTAAATGATCCTCTCCACATGGAGGGGGTTTATCTATCTCTTTGAAGATGATAGATTAGTTAGGAAATCCTACTTATGGCACCCCTTTCTGCTTGACTTCTTCCCCCTTGTCTCTTTCTCAACCTTCCTGCAATAAACCTGCTCTCTTTTGCCAAAAAACTGATAATGCCTAATCATCAACATCACAAAGTCCTACCATTAGCAAGGTTGTCACACTCTGTTTTTGCCTTGTTTTGTTCTAATTTCCTTTCAGATCTCAAACCATTGTTCAGGAGGAGTTATTTAATGAGTTACCACCAATGCAAAACATCTAATATCAGGTTAATTTAGTTTTTGAAACTAGTTTCCCTAACCTGCAACATTATTGAATGAGTTTTAAAGAGAGTGAAATCCTAAGGGAGAAGGTAGAAGAGGTACTAGAAAAGGGAGAGAATTTGAGCTTGTGCACAATACCTACCTTGTTAACATTAAAGAAAGATGACAGTTAGTGGATGTGTATTGATAGTCAAGTCATCAATAAGAACACCATTAGGTACAAGTTACCCATTTTCCAATTGAATGACATGTTAGATCAACTAGATGGATCTAAGGTATTTTTTAAGATCATTTTTTGAAATGGCTATCATTAAATTAGGAGCAAACCTAGAGACAGGTGAAGATTGCAGTCAAAACTTAAGACGGTCTTTATGAGTGGTTAATGATGTCATTTGTTCTTTTTAATGCCCCCAACACCTTTATAAGGTTAATGAGTTAGGTATTAAAACTCTTTATTAGCAGGTTTATGATTGTATATTTTGATGATATTCTTATTTACAGCTAATTAATAAATGACATTTTATACTTGAGAAAGGTATTATTGGTGCTACAAGAAAATAAGTTGTATGTAAATTTAAAAAAGTGCAATTTTATGACTGACAAGTTACATTTTTTTAGGGTATATAGTTACTTTTAAGGGTATTTAAGTTGATGAGAACAAAGTGTGAGTAATTTGAGATTGGGCTACACCTAAAACAATAAATGACATATAGAGTTTTCATGGTACATCAACATTTTATCAAAAATTCATCTGTAATTTTAGTACTATCATGATCTTTATCATTGAATATCTTAAAAAAAGGCAAGTTACAATGGGGAAATAAAGGAAGAATAGTACTTTGCTCTCATTAAAGAAAAGTTATGTATTGTCTTAGTACTAACCCTCCCAAACTTTGAAAAGTTATTTCAAGTTAAATGTAATACTAGTAGAATAGGAGTTGGTGTAGCTCTTTCTTAAGAGAAGAGGTTAATCGTATATTTCAATGAGAAACTAAGTGAGGCTCAACAAAAGTGGTTGACATATAACAAGGAATTTTATACAGTTGTGAGAGTTCTAAAGTATTAGGAACATTATTTAGTCGGGTGCTAGTTCATCTTATACTCTAATCATCAAACTTTTAAATATCTTTATAGTTAGAAGCAAATTAGCAATGATATACATTCTCGGTGATCTAATTTTCTACAAAAATTTCCTTTGAAGTTATTTCACAAAGTTGGATAATAGAATAAGGTTGTTAATACCTTAAACAAAAAAGCATTACTATTAATGACATAAGAAGTGAGTTTGTGGAGTTTAAATCGCTTTATGAATTGTATAAATATGAAGAAGACTTTGGCACTATTTAGTAGAAGTGCATTTAAAGGCAGTCCCTAGATGATTTTTACATTTTTTATGACTATTTAATGCACAAAAATCAGTTATGTATTTATTGATCTTTTTTAAGGGAGAAATTTGTCATGATTTACATAAAGGTGATCTTACAAGTTATCTTAGATGTGATAAGATAATTGCTGTTTTTTAAGAGCGATATTATTGGTCATAATTAAAGAGGTATGTTGGCAAATTTATCCAATGATACTATGTTTGTCAAATAACCAAAGGTTAATTACAAAATTTACCTATTTTAGATAATATTTGAAAAGACTTCTCCATGAATTTTATTTTATAATTACCTCATACATAATGCACAGTATAGATTTTGTATTTGTTGTTAACAGGTTTTGTAAAATAACTTAATTATTCTTTAAGGAATTAGTATGTTTACATAAAGTACTTAAATCCATCACTTCTAATCATGATACAAGGTTTTTTAGTCATTTTTAGATTATTTTGTAAAAGTTATTTAATTTATTTCTGAGGTTCAATAATACAGCTTACCCCGTATAGGTGGTCAAACTAAATCACTCAATAAGTCCTTAGAAAATCTTATTCAAAATATTTATGGTGACAAACCAAAGAAATGAGACTTTATCTTAACTTAAAATAAGTTTGCATATAACACATAGTGTTATAAGGAAATCTTTTTTCTATTATTTATACTAAATATCCATAACATGCTTTGAATTTAATTAAACTCTCTTGAATTCTAATTCTTAACATTATAGTTGAACATCTTACTGTAATTTGTTCAAATTAAGGTGAAATAAAAGTTAAAGGTCATTAATGAGAAATACAAAAGAATTGCGGACAGATATTGAAAGAGCTAGTAATTTTAAAAGAGTAGTAATGATGTTCTTTTGTAAAGATTGATTTTTTATTGGTTCTTACAATAAATTGTAGTTTAAAAAGTATAATCCTTATTAAGTGTTGAAGAAAATTAATAACAATATATATGTGATTGATAATGGGAAATTTCAAAGATTTTTAACATTACAAATATATATTTGTTCAATTCAACAAATAAGTTTATCATGATTTGAATTTAAGGATGATTCCTTTTTTCAAGCGAAGGAAATTGATATAAAATGAGTAATTTAAAATTTTATGAACTAAAGGAACTATTAAAAACTTTAAGGAAAATTTTAAAAGATTTAACTATAGTATACAATTTTATTATTTAAGATACTATTTTACTACTTAAGTTTTTATAAAATTATTTAAAAATTTTTATTTTTTATTTTAAAGTATTTCATATTTAATAATATTATTCTAATTAGTTGTTAAAGTTTTTTTTTTCATTTAGGTTAAAATATTTTTTTAATTAATTAATCAATTTTAACTTTAAATATATGTAAATTTGAGGAGTTAAAGCATATTAGTGAATTATATATTAATAAAATAATTATCTTATTTCTAATTTAAAAATATATATTATTATTTTAAATTTAATCAAATAATTAACTTTATTTTCATTAAATACTATGTAAAAAAAGTTTTAGTAATAATAAGCTTATAAATTGAATTTAAGATTAATCTTGATTGCTGTTGTGAACCTATAAAAATTGATGAGATTTAAAGAAAGAAAAAGATTATAAACAAAAGAAAATGTGGAGACAATAAAATTTTTAAAGGGTCAATTTTAAAAGAGGGCAGGATATTAAAAAATTTATGAAATAATGTTAAAAATTATACAAAAAAAATATATACATTTAAATGATCGAGGAGAGTAATTTTAAAAAGAAAAATATTTTTATTTTGACTTTATTTTTTTAGTATAATTCACTTATAATTTTATATTACATGATAAGTAAAATTTATTTAAAATAAAAAAATAAAAAAATAAATTTATGTAGTGTAAGCTTACAAATAAGTTATATTTCAAAACAAAGTAAATATCTTAAAAAAATTTATGTGAAAATATTTAAAGAATTATAAAAGATACACATATATCCAAGTGGGAGGGGAAAATCAATTTAAAAAATTATGATAAAGTGCTAAAACAATTAGAAAAAAGAGATTTATATTCATTGAGGGGTAATGGGGCAATTACCTCCATCCTCGTGTAGATCCACCCTTGAGTGCATGTGACCCAAGTCAAGAAATCTACGCTTAGGCAATATTTTTTCTGACTTTGAAATTCTTGTGTTGGACCAAATGTGTAACATAAATCTTTTTAACGTGTTGGACGCGTAATGTCTGTAATTCCCTCCCCCACCCTCAGGTTGAAAAGTATGCATCCTAGGGTTGGCCGAGAATTATCATTCCGTGGACTTTTACAATAAACACTGAAAAGTTGAAGTCTCTTGAAATTTTAAGAAGAGAAGAGAAGAAAGCAAATGTGAAAGTGGAAAACACCTATTAAAGCGACAAAAAAGAAAAGATCCCTTCTTTTTCTCTATTGGAAGAATTTCTCTAGCGTCCCACCAAACGTGCTGCCCCCGCCACCACTACCATTTCTTTGTTAACTCCGCCAACATTGCTATATATTTCAAAGACACCCCCCAATCAAAGAGATGCCACTCTTTATTGTCAGCCATGGACACAGCCATTGTCACCATCGCCACCACTAAGAGCGTCTCAGCCCCTTTCAAGCGTAAAAACATTAACATTAATGCCATCAACGACGGTGCTAACGTGGCAAAGAAAGTCGGCGTTAATCGTCATGGCGGGGTTCGTGGGTTTAATGGGGTAAATGCTTCTTGCATGACTTGGAAGGTCAATGACCTGGTGAATGTGGTCAAGTATCATTGGCTGCCGTTCATGTCTGCAATTGGGTTGTTGTTTTTCATGGCCGTGGAGTACACGCTCCGGATGGTTCCGCCGTCCTCGCAGCCTTTTGACTTGGGGTTTGTCGCCACCCGCCCCCTCCACAGAGTGTTGTCTTCGTATCCTGAGCTTAATGGCCTGTTGGCCGGCCTTAACACGGTAAAGGCTAGGTTTATGTGCTTGCAAGTTTTTTTTTTTTTTTTTCGTTGTTGTCTCTGCATGTTTCTGTGTGTCTCTGTGTTTTGTAACTTCAACACAGATGCATCAGTGTTTGCATTGAATTATCTTGCTATTAGTTTGGATCAACAATCATGTTTTTCATTTTCTATACAGCCAGAAATGATATTGTCTTTCTTGCTTTTCATTTTTAATATTTCACTTTGCTCTTCTAGTTTGGAAGGTTTTGGGGAAATTTGGATTCAGTGTTTCCTCCTTAGAGAATAATGTATGGCTCTCATCGTGGCCGATCTCCGTCAGAATTAGCTGTCATCTTGTTCAATTTACAGGAGTACAAAATATTTATAGCCACGTTCAAGAATCAACCAACTTTGTTTGAAGTTTTCCATTCTTAATGCTGTATGGGGTGGCGGCTATTAAGTGTCTATGCATTAAACTTTTGGTCCCACCCATCAAACTGAATGTAGGTGGCATTGCTGGTGTTGATGTCAACATTTATTTCTCAACCCAAGTTGGTTGGGATGGTTGGCAAGCAAGTGAACTAGAAGTGATCATGTCTAATCTTATTTGTAATATCTTTAATTCTCATGGTTAGGTGTTTGTTGGAATGCAAGCAACCTATATACTGTGGACGTGGCTGGTAGAGGGCAGGCCAAGAGCGACAATCTCAACGTTGTTCATGTTCACATGCCGTGGGATACTTGGTTACTCAACCCAACTCCCAGTTCCCGAGGTCTCTTTTACTTCAAAAGAAGAAATGTTGATCTTGTCTAATTATTTATTTACTAGCATTAGAACTTATGCATAGTTTAATCGTATTTATTAAGAAGACTGCTTTTATTTACATTTTATCAAAATAGAAAAATTTAAAAATTACATAAATTATGAGTATTTAAAAAATAAATTTAAAAGTAATTTTATATAAAAAAAGGAAAAATAAAAGAATTTAAATTATGACCACTTTTTTTTTTTTTTTAAAAGATAAATTATTTTTTTAATATTTGCATTGTTCTTAGACATATATGAAAAATTATTAAAATGAATTGAATAAATTATAATACAATTTACGTGTAATTGAGTAAATTAAGAGAATAAGATGCATATTAAAATTAAGCAAATATCCCCTAAGTGTTCACTTTTGGTAATGTTGATATACATATGGATATCATTGAATTATTATCATTATTATTCAAAGTTTTAACGGCCTGATATTCACTAAACATTTATTTTAAATCTGAGAGGAAAGTATGAAAGTTTGAGTCTGACTACTTGGATTCAAGGGCAACTATCTGATCACTAGAGCGCTCCTTTGGTAGTGGACAACTGATTTAATGGTAGAAAATGTTACCTACTTTTCGGTCCAGTTGGAGTGGGAGGAGGGGTGAGGTTTGAATCTCATATTTCCTTCCAAGTTTTATTATTAGTAACTACTAGGCTATACTTAGTGGTTAGAAGATCCTAGTTTTGCTAACCAAGAAAGTTTAATTTTCATGTCACCATTGAGTATTAAGTTTGCAAGTCGTTGTCCTTTTTCAGGGATTTCTGGGCTCGGGTGCGGACTTTCCAGTAGGGAACGTGTCGTTCTTTCTGTTCTTTTCAGGCCATGTTGCTGGATCAGTGATCGCGACTCTCGACATGAGAAGAATGCAGAGGTGGGAATTGGCATGGACGTTTGATGTGCTTAATGTTCTGCAAGTTGTTAGGCTGCTTGGCAGCAGGGGTCACTACACAATTGATTTAGCTGCTGGCGTTGGTGCTGGCATTCTCTTTGATTCGCTTGCTGAGAAATACGAAGAAAGCAAGAAAAAGGAAGCCAAGATAGCCAATGGCATCACTGCTAAAGAGGCTTTGTTTAGTTAAATAAAAGAAAGTAGGGACAGGAGTAGAAAAGCAACACGTTGGTCACTGCTGGATGTGATGCTTACAAAGGTAAGGTGTGAAAAGCAAGAAATTTTTGGGCAGATTTAGTGTTCTGTTAAGATACAGACCTGGTTAGTGAGCTTGGATTCTATGATATTAGCAGTTTTTAGCAGAGTATGTTGCAATTTGGCAAGTTAAATTTTCCATTGCCAATGTTGTCTCTTCCTAAAACAATAAATTTGAAAATATAATGCAAGTTTAGTTCAAAACAAACTCATCAAGCTCAATTCATTGGCTTGCCATCTGGTTCACTCCTAGAAAGATTTGTCTCAGACTGGACTTTTTTAGAGGGGTAACTTACACACAAGAGACAAAATTTACGAGCAAAGGTCAAGCAAGCAGAATGCACCTCCAACTTGCAATTAACTTCAGTACAAAACCTGAGAGACAGTGGTGGTGCTTGTTTTATGCAATTATAGGCAAAAGCTTTAGTATGCAGTTAATGTGAAAAACAGAAAAAACACTATAATCATCTAAGCATAAGGGTAAGGACAGAGGAAACATTAGCCCTCAAAATCCAAATCAACTTGGCAGGATCCATCGTCTACATTGGCAAGTGGATTATACAGGTGCGAACTTGGGTCTGTGCATCCTGGAACTAGGTTGAGATTGCAGCGATCGCCCTGCAATTGCATTGCAATTTTTGTCAAATTAAAGAAATTTTCAACATTACGGTTTCAAGAAATTTGAAGGCAGGAAAACAATCAAAGAGATTAAACAAAGAGTAACTCACCCCTTCAATGGACAGGTTACCAATCATTGCACATCTCGTCACAACAATATTTGTATCCGGGAAGATCGCTCTCTCACATGCGCCTTCTTTACTCAACTCCTCTTTCAGACCCTGTCAATTGAACACACATCAAATTGTCTACATTCCTAAATTTCCTCTGAAAAATTTCCAACTTTCTTGCATATATTTGCAGAACGAGCAAAAGGGGTTGTCGCCTATAGCTTTGAGTGCCAAATTGTTGTGGGCTGTTTGCATTCTTGGTGCAGAGAATGCTTCCTACTCACTTTCGGATAAACATGCTATTTTGCCAGTGGAGTAAGGTTCTAAAATGGCAGCAAGTTACGCCAAGCTAGAGGCAGAAAATTCAAACTACCCCAAGTGTCTCTGCTTTCTCACCTCATTAAAAAATTCAATCGGTTTATTTCGCCAAGCCTTGGGTACTTGAAACTGCAGCCTATATGGGCCATCCCAGTCAACTCCATTTGTGAATGAGAAGATCAAGTTCACGGCTTAAAAAAAAAAACAGAGAGAGTGAGAGAGAGAGAGCAAAAGTCATTGACAGGGGGATTATCTAGCATCAGAAAGCAAAAATGTGCGGAATTAATCGAACCAACCATGCTTAGGAATGCATATCTGGATGGTATATATTGGGCCATCAGCTTTGCCTCGATCTTGCCTAAGCATTGCCCTCGGTTCACCACCACACATGATTGGCTGGTTAAATCCTCCTGCAAGCATAAATCATGGAAAGTAAAGCGAGTTGATTTATGATTCAATAGCAACTTAATTCAAGGTCAAGTTTGTTGTGCTGTTCAATCAATAGCACCACCGGAAAGAAAACTGCGAGGTTTCAATGTTAGAAATTTGTATAGAACATCATATTCGAAATGTAGTTTCAATATTTACTAATACGTAGTGCACTGGCTTATTTGAGTATATGCTTGTTATAATCTGCACCTCGTAAAATTCAAGTTATTCAATATGCCGAAAGTTGTGGAAATTTTACAGAAGAATATTAATGCCATAACTCTTTGGAACTACGCAACTTTTGTTATCACACTTCATATCATGCCCTCAATAACCAGGAGAAACAAGACTAGTAGACTGGCTGGCGACCCTTAGGAGATATTGTGCATCAGAAGTTACCATTAAAACCAATCCCAAATTCTTCATTTGGAACAAGGTTATTTGCAGCTGGATTGTAGAAGAGCTTAAGCTTCTCACCCTGTTAATGATTTCAAATGCAATATCAGTAATGATGCAACCAAAAAGAGAAGAAGAAGAATCCGGTGAGCTCCATTGTTCAACGTACAGAAGTTGGAGGAAGACCATTCATGGTTTTCCAGTATACAGGTTGTCTCCCAAGTTCAAACATAGCCCAACTAGGAAGTGCCAACCTGGAAGGAGGGCATTGTGCTAGATGGGTGAGCAGTGAAGTTGACTTTTAGCATAGAATTCCAGCATCTTGCCCTAACTACAAACATATGCTTCATTTGAGCATGTGAATTATAAACACGTCAAACATGTTCTAGATTTTCCCATATCGAATTCAGAATAGCATTTCTACAATTTGAACGAATGACTTTTAGGTCACAATGGACTAATTTTACCATTAGACTGAGACTAACAGTATCATTTACAAAAGCATAATAACTGAAGAACTGACTGGAAGTTCATACGCTTCAATTTCCTCCATTGGATTTGCGGCAACAGCAGCTGCTGCAATCACCTTCCTGCCAATTTTGAATCTTCTGTTTGTCTTTGGGTAACTACGTGGTAATGAAGCACCAATAAAACTACCAGCTGCATGAAGTTGTTGAGTGTCAGCATGTCAAGCGGAAAACATGAAGTCCTCACTGTTTCTCCATTTTGTGTAAAGGTAGAAATCACAAAATCCATGCTAGTGCACAAAATTTTCTACGTCTCACTGGAGAAATTAAAGAATGAGCCCAAGTACATACAAGTGTACGTGTTATATCTGTTAGTCTCACAATCTGCCTTACGGCCTCTATTTTTATGACCTCCCATGAGCTATGGAGGTTTCATGTAGGGCTCCGAAATATCACAGTTTTCAGATAAAAGCTATGCCATTATTGCCATTCACACGGGCAGCCTTCAACCCTCAATGGATCTCTTTCTAATTGATATCACTAGAAAAGAATTTGCCTTCATCTGCAAGTGGTCCTTGATTATCACCACTCTCTCAAAAAATGGAAGATAAGAGATTCCTAACCCAAACCTTCTAGGGGCTCAAAATAGCAGGTGGTTTACATTATGGAAGATCAATTCCAAATTATGAAAACCAACTTAGGAGCATAACATCTCAAAAACCCTATCCACCAATCTTTAAAGCCATAAGTCCCCTAACCTAAGGCACACCATCATTTTCCCATCCCGAACAACATCTTCCATCCACGAAGTCTACAATACAAGAAACAAACTCAAACGAAATTACCCATCAACAAAGAGAGAGATAGAACAAATCCGAGGAAGCTAATGAAGTGGCACAGTCGAAAAGAACGTACCAAGAGTATTGGAGATGGATGGATTTGCATTAGCAATTGACCTCGAAGCTGCAAAAGACTGCCTTGAAGTTGCGAAGACTGGTGCACTTGCTGCTGCCATTATCACAAGCTTGGTGGTGCTTTAATCACCCACGGAGAGAGAGAGAGAGAGAGAGAAGTAGCTCAATCTATCTATCGAATTACTGGGCATATCTTGAGATATGAGAAGCAACTACAAGCACAAATTAGCAAAAAATATCTCAAGAAAGAGTACAAAAAGAGACAAAGCCTAGCATGACGACATCCTCATTCCACCTCACCTCAAAATCTGAACACAACGCATTTGACCCCACCTCAGCTCACCCCACTAATAAACCATTGTGCTCTGTCATACACATACAGGCGCATCGCTATAAAATCCCATATTTATAAGCCAGAAATGCCGAGAAGGGTGAAATCCATCAACCAATTCTAAGGTGTGCCCATTATCGCATAGTTGACAACTGGACAAGCTGAATGCATCATCTTTGATCCTAAACTTTCTTCCTTATTACTCAAAACCATTTCAGCAGCAATTGCAAACGGGTAAAGTCAAGTCCTTTTGTTGTTTCAAACTACAGAGCATTGCTGGAAAGTGCTGAAGCTGATAGTCCCAGAGCCAGAGCCAGAGACAAACAACTGTGGGAGAATTCTGTTATCTGATATGGTGATCAATAGAAAAAGGGATGTACTTTGGGCACTATGGGTGTTATTTTGATCATGCATTTTTTGCTTAGTTTGTTTGCACCTTTTTGCTTCAATTGGGATGCATTTTGGGTTGCTTTTGGGCTCTATTTTGAGACAGGACTTCTGGACATTACTACTCTTTCTTTCCATAGGAACCTTTCTCATAGGACTTTCAAGCTTCCAAAATGTCTTGAATACCTTATGGCAAATTGAGGGGTTCAAGCACTTCAGGTGGAGTCTCTGTTTCTCCCACCACTCCAACTTTTATTCTTAATAATGGTGGTCGGGACTTAATTTGTTGGTCTCTAGTTGTTACAGGGGAATCCAATTGATTGGGTTAGCACACGTAGGTATCATCATCAGTTTTGTGATTCTGAGAGAGACCCACACAGCCCCATTGAAGGCCTCTCGTTTAGTCATATGAGTTGGTTCCTTCATACGAGGACCGTCATTGAAAGGGTACTACACTCATCTCTGTCTTTCTGAATCTCTGTCATCGATATACGCAGTGACAGACACATATTTGGTGCTGCTGATTATTTTATTGGGAATGCTGACAGTGTGGGATGAAGGAATTTTATGTTTCTCAATGAAGGAGCTGGGTAGATTAGATGGTAGTTGCAGACAGTGTATGTGTGCTGGTTTTTTTGGCAGAAGGGATATCGTTGTTATCTCTTCTTATCTAATTCAAGAGAAACATGAATGCATACAAGAAGGGAAATTTTAATAGAAATAGAGGCACGTTGGCAGGGGTAGAAAATTTAATAGAACAGAAAAAGGCTTACATTCTAGCAGTTTTTTTTGGTTCCATACGTATAGCAGGGGCCCTTTAACATGTAAAGTAAACAAATTTAAAAACATAATTTGAATTTAAACCACATATGCATAATTATTTAGTTTAAATTCAAAATATTACAAATTTAAAATTAAACTTATCATTACAACAAAATTAAATTTAAAAAAATACTTGTTGGAGAGGCTTCTGAAACTGTTTGCATAAGTCATAACTACCATAGCCACTGTCATAATTGTCACAAACTTGGCAAGAAAGTTAGTTGACAAGATTTTTGAAGTTGGTTTGCAGCAGCAAGGCAAGGGCACCATGATCTTCACTCCTCTTTGGCGTTGTTGCCTTGCATTCCAAGCTTTCTTCTTAATCCCTTGAATCTATCCTTCTACAAACCCTTTGTGAAAATATCTACAAGCTACTCCTTGGAGGCACAATACTTCAATTTCACTTGCTGCCCTTCTTACATTTCCCTCACAAAATGAAACTTAATATTAAAGTGTTTGGTTCTTCCATGGCTTATTGGGTTTTTTGAAATAGTAATAGTAACTTTAATGTCATAGAAAATGATGGTTGGCTCCTTCTACTCCAAATTTAGATTAGTTATAATCTTTTTAATCCATATGGCTTGGTTTATAGCTAAAACTGTTGCCATGTATTTTACTTTAGCTATGAATTGGGTTGTAGCTGATTGCTTCTTTGAATTTTAGCCAACAACAGCTAAGCTAAGTGAGAAAGTATATTTGGATATGCTTATCATGTTTTCACTTGATCCGGTCCAATCACTCTCACTATATCCTATTAATTTGAGTTTTCTTTATGCTGTTAAACATTAGTCCAAATTGAAACGAGCTTATGATGTACCTAATCACTCTTTTGCAACTTTATAGTGCAACTTTAAGGGGCTTTGCATGAACCCAACCTAGATAACATGCTTACTGGAAACATGATATTAGACTTGGATGCTAATAAATACAATAGGCATCTAATAAGACTTCTATACTATCTTGCATTTATGCTTGGTGAACCATCTTCTTGCTAAAGTTTACAACCCAATGCAAATGGTGTAAGGGCTTCTTTGTAATGTAACATATGAATTTTTTCAAGAATCTACATAGCATACTTTTCTTGAGTGACAAGTATGCCATCTTTGGATTAATGATTTGAAACCTAATAAGTACTTCATCTTCCTTGGGTCTGTTATTTCAAATTGCTTCTTCAATTTAGTTTTAATGTGTTGAACATGATTATGGCTATCTCCAATAATCATAAGATCATCTACATAGAGAGATATGTTGATAAGGACTAGTTTAGGTCTCACATTGAGAGGGTAGGTGAATCAGTGTGAGATATCCTCCTTTTATAAATCAATTTGGATTTAACCTTTGTGATTTGTTAGAACCAATGATTAATTTTTAATTTTCTCCTTTATGTGAGTGTGGCCGTACAAATAAGAAACAATGCACAAGCACCAAGAGCATACAACAATTTTTACATGGTTCACTCATAATGTGTGAGTTATGTCCACGGTGTGATAGAATCATTTCTAAATTACATAATCCACTTTTGTTTTCAAGGGACACACTAATGTTGTAGAAGGATCACTCCTTCACAACTTGTGGAAGGACTACTTCTTAATCACTTACAATGATCTCCCAATCACTTCAAGGGTATGCCACCCCGTTTTTCAACAAATTTATCAAGGGTTTATGAAAAAACCTTTCTTGAAGAAGAATCACTCAATATGTACAGTTTGTTAAAGTAGAATATGGATCTTCTCATTTCTTCACTGCCAGTGTTATTTCACCCACTGTTAATGTTGCTTGCATGCTGTTGTTGCGGTCCACACGTGCTGTTGTTGCTGTTTGCATGCTCTACTAATGCTATCCATATACATTGCCACTGTTGTCCGCATATGCTGTTAATGCTATTTGTATTCATTGTCACATCTATCCATTACTGTCCATGTGCGCTATTAAAGTTGTCTGTATGTGCTGCCACATCTATTTGTTGCTGTCCGTGTACATTGTTAATGTTGTTCGTACATGCTATTGCTACTTTCCACGCGCTCTGTGCCTACTATTTGCATGCATTGTGCCCGCTATCTGCACAAGGTGTGCTCGCTGTCCACATGCTCTGTGCCTATTGTCCACGTGCAGTGTGCATCCACTGTTCGGGCATGTTGTATGCCTATTGTCCACACTCTTGGCACCTACTGTATAGGCATGCTTTGTGGCTGCTGTCTACTTATGTGCACTGCAGCTGCTGTTCACACCCACTATTCTTGCTATTCGTGCATGTTGTGTCTGTGATTTGCATGTGCTGCTATTGCTCTCTGCGCACGGTGTTGCTCTCCCCGTGTATTGCAGCAGATTTCTTGCACCGCTGCTGCCCTCCTTGCACGCTGCAGCAGATTTCTCGTGCCGCTGCTGCTCTTCTAGTACTTTACAACTATTTTCTCATGCTATTGCTACTATCCCTATGCATTGGTTGCTGATGTAGGACCCTTCTGCTGCTACTCCACCACTTGTTGGTTGCTGCTCCACCAATTGCCGGCTGTTGCTCCACCTTTTGCTGGTAATTACTCCTTCTTTCTTTCTTTGTTTGGCTAGTTACCTCACTGCCTCTCCTTGGTGGCTATTGCACTTTCCTTGGTTACCTACCTTGCCTTCTTTCCTTCTCTCCTTGGCTGACTGCCTTGCCTTTTTTCCTTGGTGGCTACTACTCTCTCCTTAGTCGACTACTTTGCCTTCTTTCCTTCTCTCCTTGGTTGGTTGCCTTGCCTTCTTTCCTTGATGGTTAATGCTCTCTTTTTGGCCGACTGCCCTGCCTTTTTTCCTTTTCTCCTTGGCCGGCTTGTCACTGATCAATATTGACTTCCTAAAATTTAGGCTTAATGGTCAATAGTCAACGATCAATCTTAACTCCTAAAATTTAGAGTCATAGTCAACATTGACTCCTCAATGCAAGGGTTGATCTGTCATCACCAGTTTTTGCTAATGACCTCACTACATCTCAACGGTATTTATAACATCAAATTAACACATATAACCATATGAGATGATGTTGATAACAAATCTAACTCTCACCATCAATGTTGGGCTCAACATATGTAGATGTTATGTGTTGCTTCAACCTTTGTATAAACAATTGGTTCTGTTATGCTTTTGGTGAAGCCAAGCTTGAGCAAATGAGAATAAATTTTGCTATACGAAGCTTTAAGGGCTTGTTTCAACCCATAAAGAGCCTTTTTAAGTAAACACACTTTATCTTCATGATTAGGAGAAGTAAAACTAAATGGTTGTTTAAGGTAAATCTCCTTTTTTTAACTCACTAGTCAAGAATACAAATTTGACATCCATTTGATGCACCATCCACTGATTATGTGTTGTAACAACCAAAAAAGCTCGATGGTGTCCAATCTTGCTACTGGAGTAAAAGTATCAAAATAGTTCACTCTTGCCTATAAATCCTTTAGTTACTAGTTTGGCCTTGAGTTTGTACAAGTTGCCATTAGCATTCATTTTGACTCTATATATCCATTTTACTCTTATGACACATTTATCTTTGGGCCTAGGTACCAAGATTCACATATTGCTCTTTTCCAAGGTCTGAAACTCCTCCTACATTATAGCTTTCTAGCCAAGTATACTTGCTACCTTATCATAACTTATTGGTTCTACAAAAGCTTGATTGTATATCTTATACACATCATAGAGAGACTCAATACCCCTGACAGTGGGTTGTTAATATTCTCTTCTTTTAAAGATTTAAATTCTTGGTATATAGGTTATATTTGCTGACTCGATGTCCAATTTACATCTAACTTGGCCACAACCTTTTACCAATTCCATCTCAGTGATTCACCAAATCTCAAATCTCTACCCATAGAGATTTTATTGGTAATAAGGTTGTATACCCTAGATATGTGTGTTGTGTTAGTATAACCAACAAATATAGTCACTGAGGCTTTTGAATCCAGTTTGTTCCTTTTTGCTTGAGGTACGTGGGTGTAACATAGGCATCCAAAAATCTTGAGGTGTACTAAAGAAAGCTTGTAGCCAAACCAGCACTCAAATTGTGTGAAATCCAACAAAGCTTTGGTAAGCTACTTCTTTAATAGCTATACTGAGGTGGCTGCAACCTTAGCCTAGAAAGTCTTTAGGAGCCCCTTCTCCATCAACAAGCACCTAGTCATGGCAACTATAGTTCTATTCTTTCTCTCATTCACCCTATTTTGCTAGGGTGAGTAAGGAGCTATTAATTATTGCTGGTATTTGAGTCTCTACAAATTTTCTTAAATGCCTCATAAGTGTATTTAAAACCATTGTTTGACCTAATTGCTTTAATATGATAGCCTAATTGCTTCTTAATTCAAGTCTTAAATTGATTAAAGACACATGGTACCTCTGATTTTTGTTTAAGGAAGAAAATCCAGGTAAACCTAAATAGGTCATTTATATAGATAACATAAATTCTACTTCTTCTTAATAACTTATAATCCATAGGGCCATAAAGATCATTATGAAGAAGTTATAGTTTCTCATTAACTCTTAATTGTATAGTTAAAAATGGCAGCTTATTCTATTTACCAAATTGACAAGTCTCATAAGTTAAGCTATATTCTGCAATTTCTAGTAGATCATGCATTATTGCCTTGCTTTACATTTTTTTTTGGGTAATAAAGTTTATAAGACCTACCCTTTTATACCACGTCATAGTACTTTGTGTGTCAATAGCTAAGGCAAAATGTTATGCCTTGTCTCCGTTCAATTGAAAGGTTTTTCCACACATAAGTACTTAGTTAATAAGATAGCTTTAGCATTTGAGATAATACATGTCTTGTCTTTAAAGACTAAGATGTATCTTCTCTTTTGTAGCTGCCCTACACTAAGTAGATTATAGCATACAATGGGCACATACAAGACATTAGGTATAAACTTAATACCTTTCTTGGTATGGATAGTTGTATAGCTTTTTCCTTCTAATTAATTCAAATCACTATTGCTAATCCTCACTTTGGCAGTGCAAAATCTATCAAGCTTCTTAAACATTTATAAATTAAGTGAGATGTAGTTTGTACAACCATTGTCAACTAGCCATGTATTGCTCTTATCATTGGTGGAATTAGCTATTACAATAAATAGTTATTCCTATAAAAACTACTCTTTATTGGCCACCTATGCTTAATAATGTTGTTAAGACTACTGTTGTTGTTTCTCTTTATGCCAGTAGATTCTTTTTGCATGCCTTTTCTTGTTGCAAATTTTGCATACAAGATTAGGTCTTTTCCAACAATTCTTAGAAAGATGGTTTGTTTTCTTGTAGTGATCACATGGTGGATACTACTTTTTTCCCACTCACTTGATATAGTCCTTTATCTTTTTTTCCTTATTCTTTTGTTACCTCATTTTTCCTTTGGGAATTTCCCTGATGTTTTATAAAAAAGGCACCTTTAGTACTTTCCTCCTACCTTAGGAGCCTTTTCTATTCTTGAGCTTGCAGAGAATTAAGTAATTCTAAAAGATTTATAGTGGCAAGGTCTTTAAAGTTTTTCAATGAGGAGATTTTTGCCTCAAACCTTTTTTAAATGCTCATTAAAACTTTTTGCATAATACTTTTATTTAGAAAATCCTCTTAACACCCCAATCTAGTTAACTATCCTTAAGAGTTTGTCTGCATACTCCTTTATGATTTTTGCCTCATTCATCCTTAAAAGCTCAAATTCTTTTCTAAGGTTAAGAAGTTGCATATTTTTGGTTTTCTCATTACCATAAAACTTTTCATTCAACTTATTCTATGCATCCTTAATTGTTTTACAGGTTATAATCCTATTAAAAATAGTTTCAAACATAGCTAAATGAATGCATGTTAAAGCCTTGTATTTCTTGGTTGTTTGTTCGCTGTCATTTTATTTATACCAATGATGGATTTGCATGCAAGGGAGGTGTTTCAACGTTGGTTTCCCACAAATCATATGCTTTGAGGTAGGCTTTTCATCATTATTATCTACTAAGGATAATTTTCCTTAGTAAATTTAAGAAGAGGAAAGGGAGAAAAACTAAAAGGGGCCATTTGCAAAAAAGTGACTTTGGGTTTTGGCAAAATTCTGTAAAGGTTTACTATCTAAAGAGTTAGTTAATTTCTTTAGCGAAATACTTTCTTAAGTTTGTAGGATGTAACCTTCTCTAATACCAATATGAAGGAATTTTACGTTTCTTAGTTAAGGAGCTGGGCAAATTAAATAGTAGTTACAAATAGTGTATGTGTGTGTGCTGTTTTTTTTTTTTTCTTTTTGTAGAAGGGTTACTGTTGTTATCTCTTTTTATCTAATTCAAGAGAAACATAAATACATATAAGTAAAGAAAGTTTAATAGAAATAGAGACACGTTAGTAAGGCTAAAAAACAGAACAAAAGGAGGCTTACATTTTGATAGGCTTTTTTGGTTCTATATGTATAACAATGGCGTTTTAACAGATAAGTACATAAATTCAAAAACATAGTTTGAATTTAAACCAAGTATGCATAATTACTTGGTTTAAATTCAAAATACTTCAAATTTTAAATTAAACTTATTATTATAGCAAAATTAAATTTTAAAAATGCTTGTTAGAAAGGATTTTGAAGTTGATTGCACAATAGTCATGACTACTATAACCATTAATTGTTATAACTATCACATAATTGGTGGGAAAGGTATTTGAAAAGAATTTTAAGCTAGTTTGCAATAGCAAGGCAGAATCGTGATCTTCATGGGAGCCCATATAATGTTGGAGATTTGGATAAGCAACCCTTTTGTAAGTTTGTACAAAATATATACCTCTTAATCTTACATCCAATTTCCTTTTGGAGTTTGTTCAAAATATTGCCTCTAGAGTTTTGTTATATTTTGTTGGAGGATTACCCTTCCTAGTTTTGGGAGTGGTGAAGAATGCTTTTACATAATTGGTATATTTTATTAATACAAACAAATTAATGTATTAATATATTTATTTCTTTAAACAATGTAACGACAGATGGTCTAAGAAAAAAAGAATGTAGTAATGGAAAAACAAATTGGTTTTTCTTTTATCATTTCTTTTTAGGTTTAAATGTCATTTGGTTATGGTGGCCTATCTTATTTATGAGCATTGACATTCTTTAGACACTTGCCCTTAAGACAATATGTTTATATTTTTTAATTAAAAAATAGTCATGTTAGATGTTAATTATTAGTATAGAGAAAATTTTCAAGTCTTTAGACATTGTAAAGGGGTGCATTATAATACAAATTTATTTTAATGTGAATGATTTAAGAAAGTGATAAAATTTGACCACATGACCTCCCCAAATCTAATGCCTTCATGGTTAACTCAAGTAGTTAACCAATACATTTACTAATGTCTAAGCAAAATGTTTGTTGCTATATAATAATATATTCATTTTAAATTTTAGGCCATTGCTATGTTTAGTGGGCCTTCATCTCTTAAATCATTTATTTTTTTCTTTGTTAATTGTTTAAGTTTAATTCTAATATTTGGTGATTATATTCTTGATAATGGGATGTGGCAATTAATTTGTTGTTTTTTTTTTTTATTTTAGGGGAATCCAATTGATTAGGTTAAGTACATATAGGCATCATCATCAACTTTGTAGTCTTGAGAGAGATCCACACTGCCCTATTTAAGGCTTTTAGTTTAGTCATATGATTTGGTTCCTTAATATCAGGATCACCATTGAAAGGGGCACTACACTCATCTCTCTTATACATACAAATTAATATTTAGTCTTGAATGATTAGGAATATTGACAGTGTAGAGGTCCAAATAATGTTAGGGATTTGGAGAAGCAGCGCTTTTTCAGGTTTGTGTCAAAAATATTCCTTACATCTAGTTGCCTTTGGATTTGTGCTATATGCAATTGTAGGATTTCCCTTCTTGGTTCGGGGAATGGTAAGGAATGCTTTTATTAATCATTATTATGTTTTTGTTAATAAAATTAAAGAAATGTTTCCATATATTTCCCTAAACAATGTAGCAAAACTAGTAGATGGTCAAAGGAAAATATTTTTAGTGGGAGTTTGATAGTAAATCTACATGTAACCACACATTTAGTTGATGATTGAGTCATTGTGTAATATTAACCCCTTATCTAAAAGAAAAATATTAATATTATGTAGAATTCATTTTTAATATCATTAATGTCTTAGAGGTAGAAGAAATCATATAGAGCTATCACTACTTTGTTTATGAGTCCTTGTTATGAAAAAAAAAAATATTAGATATTACTTTGTTTGGTGGGCCTTTTTTTTATACTCACTTTTACTATAAAATTAGTGGGCAATTTGTCTTACCCCTCCTATAGCACCACCAGGAGTTCATCACTTAGTTTAGGACCATAAAATTTGCAATCCTTAATTTATTGACATGTGAACTAGGCATTTCTTGAGTTGTTTGGGTTTTTTGATGTGATAATTGTCTGTATCCGCAAACACCAACATACATCTCTTAAGTTGCTTGAGAGTGAGTTGCTTAATTTGACAATGAAAAAGTTTAAACTCATAGAAAATATGTAAGGGGGGCATTTGGATTATTAAGGGAAAAAATGGCTCTCAACATTATTAGATTACAAAATGTAAAATTATTAGAAACCTATGTCAAAATGTGGGAGTACAGTAGTTGGAATGGATGTTAAAATATGCTATTACTATGTTTTACTATAAAAATAAAACTCATTAAAATCTTGATTTTTTTAATTATCTATAATGAATATAATAAATATTAAGTAATCAAAGACTATTTTAATTTACCTAATACTAATAAAATATAAAATATAAATATTACTATTTATATTCTTAATATAAATGATTAATAATTTAAATCTAATAGCATCATCATAACCATTAAAAATAAATCTAAAACACATATTTATGTGGTTGTCTAGAATAAGGATAGTGAGCTTGATGTTGATGGTGTAAACACATTTATAGGTCAAAATTTGCTTTTTGGTGAAAATATTCAGGCTTCTTTAGGAAAATATATTGCTATAAAATTTGTTGTTAGTAACATGAAGTGCAGTTGGAGACTTATAAATAGTTTTTCATCAGACTCAGTTTCAATGGAAGTTTTTTCTAAAAATTATTTTTATTAAAGAAGTTATTTATTTTGGTATGGAAATAAAAATTATTAATGGACAATTGTTTTGACATGGAAATAAAAGATCATAAATGAACAAATTTTGAATATACGAATATCTCATTAAACACTACTTTTTTGATGAATCGACAAATAAAATTTAGTTATGAAAATATCCTAATAAATACTATCTTTTTATGAACCGATAAACATATTCTTGAAATTTCAGCAGCTCTCTCTTGGCTTATATAATCTAATAGGTAATAGAAATATTGTATACTAAAGAGCTTATATTGAGTTATTTTTAGAAAAGTGTATTTATAAATAATAAATAAAATTAAGGAACTTTTAAGGTTGTAACATTGAGAAATCAAAAGTTTGAAAAATTTAATTGTCTAGGTGTGTTGTAACAAGGTCAAAGACCTTTATACAATTGTAATCAAATATCACATTATTGTTATATTTAATCTCTTTTTTATTAGGAAGTTTGATAGTAGATTTAAAATTTCTTAATATGGTGATTATGAAAAAAGGATATAGGAAGATGAGTTTCTAAATTTTATAAACTCACACATTTAGCAACTTTTTTACTATAGTACATATTAACTTTTTTTTTTAATGAAAGTTGGTCATTGGTTTTGCAAATTAAATTTTTTAAAGTTATTTTCTTGTTTTAATTAGTATTATTGAAATTATATTAATCCATTACATATTGCATTATATTTTTATTTACTATGATATTTTTCCTTTCAATTTTTTTATTACATGCATTATAGTCATATGTCTTTCATCAACCTAATTTACCCTCATTTAGAATATCTTTAGGACTAATAATTGATATTAGAGCCTTGCTTTTGAATTATTAGCTTTATTGCCTAGAATTGAACCATAACTTTATTTTCACCTATGTATTACTTTGAGAGCAGTAACCTTTTTAAACTTCCTATTTTTTATGTTTGTTGTTCTCACAGCTTTGTATGAGTTATAATTGTTATCAACTAGGTTTAAGTGAGTAAGAAAGTAAAGATACATGGAAGGGTAAGAAAGTAAAAGTCATATGGAGGGGCAAAAACGTAAAAGCCACAAAGGAAGGGCAAGACACTAAATTCGTTACGAGTAAGCTCTATTAGGGTTTCATAGAGGAGTATGTAAAGGTCATTGGAAGACAACAAAAAAAATTAATCGGCAATTGAGCAACATGAACAGAAAACCTAGACAACCAGCCGACCAAAGAGAAAACGTGAGGAAGGAGCTGGCCAAACAAAAAGATGTCCAAAGCAAACCACTCAACAAACACAAGGGAGCAAACAGCAAACCACCACCTGCAAAGGAGAAGACACGGTTGGACAGCAACCAAAGGTGAACGGCAAATCACAAATCAAAAGGTGTTGGATGGCAAAACACAAAGGGTGACTGGCCAAAGAGAGAACAAGAGAAGACACGACTGGACAGCAACCAAAGGTCAACACCAAATCATAAATCAAAAGGTGTTGGATGGCAAAACACAAAGGGTGACCGGCCAAAGAGAGAAAATAGGAGAGGAACGGTAGGATAGCAAGAGCTGGACGACAAAACACAAAGGGATAGCCAAAGGGAGACAACTGGCCAATCAAAGGTGAATGTCCAAACCAACCTACACGACCAAACAAGGTAAACGTCTAAACCAATCTACACGGCCAAACACAACCAACGGCAAAGGGGTGGACAGCCAAGTAAGGTGGAGAATGGCCAAAGCAAGGTTGGTCGACAAGGGAGAACATATGGAAAGTGGTGTGACGACTGGAGAAAACCGTGTGACTCACGTAAGAGAGAAGATAATACATCGTCTATAAGGGAAGAGAGGAGAAACCTTAAAAGAGGAGACCACCATAAGAGCAAACCAAGTTGTTCAAAGGTGTGAAACGAATAAGTGCAAACTAGAAATGGTGGTAAGGCCTGTGACCAACAAGGTGTGCAAACCAAGAATGTACTTGAGACGTGAAACGCCAAACTAGAAACGTGCGTGAGGTGTGTCACCAGCAAAGGGTGCAAACCAGAAACATGCATGAGACATGTAACGCCAAACCAGAAACGTGAAGCAGGCTGTGAGATGTGAAATAGGAGACAGGTGAGATGTGAGACAGTGAAAGTAGGAGTTATGTGAAATAACCTAGAGAAGGAATTCAGCGAAGCATCAGAAAGAACTCAACGTATTTCTAGATTTCTTTAAGAGAAGTTAAAAAGTGTTATGGAGAACTTCTAAGTGGTAGTGGAGCAACCTTTCAATTTAACAGAGGCAAGACAAACTAAAAGAAGGGTAGACACAGTAAGTGACACTCTTTGAATTGTAATTACTTAGTAATTACAATAGTGAAAGGAGCAGAGGATTAAGATATCCATTGTAATTGGAATTCTTAAGTATAGTGGATAGTCTCAGTAAAGGAGAGTCCCTACCACCGTGGATGTACGTCACATTGACGAAACCACGTAAATCTTGTGTGTCCTTAATTTGCTTTATGTTCTGTATTTTAAATTGAGTTGTAAACAAAGTTAAAGTATTAGTCAACCCATAACCTAACAAAGACCTAAATAAGAACATTCGAATTGTCTATTGGGCAATAAATCTACCTTAGTCAAGTTTAAAAAAGAGTTTGCTTTTAAGAAGAGGTTGAAGTTGTTGTTCACTTACCTGCGAATTATGAATTATGGTTGATTCACTCCCCCTTTTAGTATCACAAACTAGTATATCTTCGAGAAGTTGGGAACTTCAATTGGTATCAAAGCACAGGTTCACCAGTTTGAAACTTAACAGCTTGGTATACTAATTTGAAAGGTTTTAGAAGTTTTAACTTGTTCAGCATACTAAGAAATGGATGCTAGTACCAGCACTATCATTACTTACAGTAAGAAAGTTCCAATCTTCAACATAACCAACTACCATATGTGAAGAGTGAGAATACAATTGGTATTTGTAACCATGGGCATGAACGTGGTAAAAGTTGTACAGGAGGGTTTTGTGGCCCCAGAAAAAGGTAAAAATCTAACTCCAAAGGAATTAAGGCAGTTTGAGATAAATGGGAAGGCCTCAAACGTCATCATTTCAACATTGATAAATGCTAAATATGCTAAAGTTATGGACTACAAATCTACTAAGGAGATATGGGACAGATTGTAGAAAGTCTACAAAGGTGATGGTAGATTGAAGGAGGCCAAGCTTCAAGTTTTCAAGGAGAGATATGAATCTCTCAGAATGCAGAAAAATAAGACATTCCAAGAGTTCTTCACCAAGGTTATTAATGTTGTAAATGACCTTAGAAGTCATGGGAAGAACAAGGACTCATCTATTGTGAAGAAAATTTTGAAAATTCTACTTGAGAGGTTTGCCTCAAAGGTGGCAGCCATAGAGAAGAGTAGAGATCTTAATTATATGTCTCTACATGATTTCCAGTGCAATCTCATTGCATATGAGATGAGAATAAAGTCAACTGAGAGCTCCTTAACGTCAAAGGTATCAAAGGATGTAGCTTTCAAAGCTATGAAACACTTAAAGATAAACGAAAAGGAAGAATCATTAAGTGAGGATGATGATGATGAGGAAGAAAGTGAAGGTGAAGTGTTGGCATACTTCACAAGGAAGTTCAAAAAAGGGTCTAAGAAGGGAAAAGGATGGTTGTCTTTGAGATGTTATCGTTGTGGGTAGATTGGACACTTTGCTTCTTAATGCAAAGTGAAACTTGATGATGAAGATGAGCAAAATTCAAGATGGAAAAGATCATCATTCAAATCAAAGAAGTCCAACAAGAAGACTACTAACCCAAGAAGAAGAAAAGAGGTTCATTCAAGAGTTATGTGAGTCTGACAAAAGAAGCTGATGAGGAGGAAGATAAAGATTCATCAAATGAGCATGCCTTTATTGTATCAGCTTAAGGTGGTAGCTCAACCTTTGAAAAGGAAGAGGAGGTTGATCAAGAAGAGCCAGATCTTGAAACTGAGCTGGAAGTAGTTTCAAAGGAGATAATCAGAAGGGGTAGAACCATAAAAAGGTTGGAGGCTCATATAAAACAAGTTAAAGCAAAGTCTGGGGAAGCTGAAAGTCAAAAGGATGAAATAAGGGTTGAGTATATTGACTTGAAGAGAAGATTTGAGGAACATATCAAAATATGTGAAAACCTTATAATAGAGTTTGACTCAAGGGCTTCAAAAATTGAAGAAATAGAAAAGAGTTGTTGAGACTTTAGTAACAACTCAAAAGTAGCAAAGAGAACTTGCAGAATCTTGAAATGATAGGAGAAACAAGTTCTACAAAAGGAGAGAAGAATGTAGAAAAAGTGTAGTAATCTGAGGCTGCATTGGCTAAAGAAAATAAGAATGTGCCTTGAAAAAGAAGATTGTGACTTAGAAGAAGATAGCTGAGAATAAAGAAGATTTGAAGAAGCAACCTAGGGTGGCAAACAAGAAGGAAGAAAAGAAAATCAGCCAGCAGAGGACTATGACTGAACAGAAGAAGGAGAAGAAGGTGACCGAAATGAAAGTCACACAAGTAAAGAAGCCAGCTGCTTTGCCTACATAGCAAGTGATGAATAGAAAAAGACAAGTTGTGATTAGAACCAAGAAGAGATAATTTCAAGTTCATTGCCTTTATTGTGGAGTTTGGGGTCATAAGGCGAGTAACTACTGGTAGAGAAGGCCAGTATATGTCTCCAACTTGAAAAGATACAACGCTGCGTATAAGGGGAGACAATACAAACCTTAGAGGAGAACACCTGTCGTGAGTTCTTGCACATACTGTAAAAGGCAAGGACACACTAATGAGGATTGTTGGTCGAAGCCCAAACCAGTAGTTTCAAAGAACAAGTTTGCTATATTGGCAGACTTGGCCAAAGAACAAGCCCAAACAAGTTTTCACTTCACACATGATGGGAGACAATAGTAAATTGTTAAAGCTAAACAAGTCAAGAGAAGGCAGAGTTAAGTTTGGCAATAATGATTCACTCAACATTAATGGTTAGGGGTCAGTAAAATTTGGAAGAGGAAAGTTGAAAGATGTTCTACACGTTAAAGGACTCATTTATAATCTAGCATCTATCAGCCAACTATATAATGAAGTCTATAAAGTGATATTCATAAAAACAGATTACCCAGTAAAGAGTAAAGAAGGCAATACTGTTGTAGCCGGGAAAAGAACAGCTGGAAATTTATATGTGATTGATAAGGATAAGACAAACAATTGTTTACTCACTAAAGAAGAAGAAAATCAACTCTGGCATAGGAGGCTGGGACACTTATCACAGAAGAACATGAGAAAGTTGAACATTACTCATGCAATCAGAGACATTCTTGACCTTAGGAGAGAGAGAGAGGGTATGTTTTCTCAACATGCGCTAAAGGAAAACATGTCAGAAAGCAGCATAAGACCAAAGGGTTCAGTCCTGAAGCAGTGCTTGACATTGTGCATACTAATTTGTGTAGACCAATGAGAACAAAATAATTGAATAGTAAGAGGTATTTCATCTTGTTTATTAATGATTATTTGAGAAGAACCTGCATCATGCACCTCAAACACAAGTCAGAAGTTCTGAATTAATTCAAGAGATACAAAAGATTGGCTGAAAATGAGAGTGAAAGAAAGATCAAAGTATTAAGGTCAGATCAAGGCACTGAATTTATGATTGAAGCTTTTGAAGATTACCTTGAGAAGCATGGTATTCACCATCAGATGGTAGCAATATAAACACCTCAACAGAATGGGGTGGTAGAGAGGAAAAATAGAGCTATAATTGAAATGGTAAGAACTCTACTGCTGGAATCCAAGCTTCACACAAGATTTTGGACAGAAGTAATATTTACAGCTGTACATCTACTGAATAGAGTCTTACAAAGGCCCAATATTGATAAGACTCCATATGAGCTATAGAGTGGGAAGAAGACAACAACCAAGTATCTCAAAATCTTTGGCAGCCCATGTTTTGTGAAGAACAAGGAGCAAAACTTAGGAAAATTCAATGCTAAGTCTGATGAAGGCATCTTTGTGGGATACTCAATAAAGAAAAAAGGCTACAGAGTTTTTCTGTATAAGTTGGGAAAAGTGATCATGTCCAGTGATGTGAGAATAAATGAGAACTAGAAAACAATGCAGAATAGAGAAGCTGAGGACAATGAAGATGATGACTTCAATGTAGATGAAGAATTGGACCAACCTAAAGAAGAGGAACCAGAAGTAAATTCAAACTCAAAGAAGAGTGAGTCTAAAGATAAAGAAAGAGATCCTCTTGCAACTAAGACTATGCAAGAAAAAAAGCCAAAGAAAACATGGACTAGTGCTCATCAAGAAAATCAAATCATAAGTGACCCATCAGTAGGAGTTACAACAAGAAGAAAAATTGTGGGAGCTACTGCTTTACTCTCACAAATTGAACCTAAATCTGTTGAAAAGGCTACACAAGATCTAACTAAATCTCTGTCCACAGAGTTGTTTGAAAAGTACAAATTAAGTCTATCTGTGCAAATGCCTCCTCAAGTTTGAAGTTCAGGTGAATCCTTTATCTCTACTTTGTGAGTTTTTCAAATTTGTAATTGATTGGCAAAGGGGAAGAAAAGCAAAAGTGCAAGGGGAGCTGTTAAGAAAAAGGGAGTGCATATTTAGGGGGAGTTAAAACTGTTGTATAGTAGCTTTTGTTATGAGTGTTGCCAATAATTACAAAGGGGAAGATTTTTGTTCCCATAACCTTATATGGGTTGTAATTGTTGTCAACCAGGTTTAAGTGTGCAAGAAAGTAAAGCCACATGGAAGGGCAAGAAGGTAAAAGCCACAAGGAAGGGCAAGACAGTAAATTCATTGCAAGTAAGCCCTATTAGGGTTTCATAGAGTATATAAAGGCCATTGGAAGACAACAAAAAAAATAGTCGGCAATTGAGCAACACAGATAGAAAACCTAGACAACCAGCTGACCAAAGAAAGAAAATGTGACGAAAGAGCTGGCTAAACAAAAAGGCGTCTAAAGCAAACCACTCGACAAACACAAAGGAGTAAACAACAAACCACCACCTGTAAAGGAGAAGACACAGCTGGACAGCAACCAAAGGTGAACAGAAAATCACAAATCAGAAGGTGCTAGATGGAAAAACACATAGGGTGATTGGCCAAAGAGAGAAAATAAGAGAAGACATAACTGGACAATAACCAAAGGTGAATGACAAATAAAAAATCAGAAGGTGCTGGATGGCAAAACACAAAAGGTGACCAGCCAAAGAGAGAAAACAAGAGATGAATGGCTGGATAACAAGAGTTGGATGGTAAAACATAAAGGGACAACCAAAAGGAGACAACCGGCCAACCAAAGGTGAATGTCCAAACCAACCTACACGGCCAAACAAGGTAAACTTCTAAACCAATCTGCACAGCCAAACACAACCAACAGAAAAGGGGTAGACAATCAAGCAAGGAGGAGAATGGCCAAAGCAAGGCGAGACAGTAAGGGAGAACACACGACAAAGAGGTGTGATGGCTAGAGAAAACCATGGGACTCACATAAGAGAGAAGAAAACACACCATCTATAACGGAAGAGAGGAGAAACCTTAAAAGAGGAGACCATCAGGAGAGTAAACTAAGCTGTCTAAAGGTGTGAAACGGACAAGTGAAAACAAGAAATGATGGTAAGGCATGTGACCAGCAAGGTGTGCAAACCAAAACGTGCGTGAGACGTAACCATAAATGTGAGGCAAGCCGTGAGATGTGAAATAAGAGATAGGTAAGATCGTATGATGGTGAAAACAGAAGATGTGTGAGACAACCTAGAGAAAGAATTCGATGAAGCATTAGAAAGAACTCAACGTATTTCCAAATTTCTTTAAGAGATGTTAGAGAGCTTTGCTTGGAGCAGCCTTTCAATTCAACAAAGACAACGCAAGTTAGAAGAAGGGTAGACACAGTAAGTGACACTCTTTATATTATACTTGCTTAATAATTGTAATATTAAAAGGAGTAGAGGATTAAGACATCCATTGTAACTAGAATTCTTAAGTATAGTGGATATTCTCGGTAAAGGAGAGTCCTTACCACTGTGGATGTATGTCACGTTAACGAAACCACGTAAATCTCGTGTGTCTTTAATTTGCTTTACATTCTGTGTTTTGAATTGAGTTGTGAACGCAGTTAAAGTAGTAGCCAACCTATAACCTAACAAAGACCTAAACAAGGACATCCAAATTGTCTATTAGGCAAGGTGTTTGAAAGGTGACTTTAGGGACTACTATGATTAGTAGGTAGTAATAAATCTACCTTAATCAAATCTAAGAAAGAGTTTGCTTTTAAGAAAAGGTTGAATTTGTTCACTTACCTGTGAATTGTGAATTGTGGTGATACTAATTCACCCCTCTCTCAATATTACAAATTAGTAGATCCTAAGGAGAAGTCAGAAACTTCAATGTCACAAATTTTAACTATTGAAAAAATAAAATGATATGTACCTTCAATGCTATAATTTCTTAATGTCTTAAAAGAATCATCAAAACCAAAAATAGAGTCATTGTTGATAAACTCGAGAGTGAATATATCTTAAAGGTATTCAAAACCTAAAATCTTACTTTTTAAGCCCAATACTTGATTTATTATACTATAATCTTAGATGAATACAATTGTATCTCTTTTTATTAATTAGTTAAAGACACTAGAATTAATATTCTCATACATGAGTATAAAATATTTTAAATGAGAAATGATAAAAACATTACTAAAGTGTATTTAAGATGTACTAATATTTTTAATTCCTTAAAAAGTCTTAGAAAAAACCTTGATAATGCAAAATTCATAAAAAGGTTACTTAGGTTATTCTTAGAATTGTTGAACCCAAGGATAATTGCAATTTTAAAATTAAAGGACTTGAATATGTTGTTCTTAAGTGAATTAATAGGTTCATTACTCACATATGAAATAATATTAAAAAAAAGTTAGAGAGGAAAAGAAAGGTGTGGTGGTCAAGGCCTTTACCTTAACTAGAATAATAGTTGAAGATGATTAAGAAAATGATAAGGATGATAGTTCATTTAATGAACAAGATCAAGAAGAGTTTGTGATGATCACATGAAATTTGCTAAATTTTTAAAGAAAAAAAAAAGCAAATTAGTGGAAAGTCATTTACGCAATTCATTGAAAATAATGCATAACAAAAGAAGAAAATTGTTTATTATGAGTGTAACAAACTTAGACATATTATGACAAATTGTTTAGCAAGAAAAAAAAAGTAAAAAACCAATCAAGAAAGCATACAAGATCAATTAGGATGATTTTAATGATTCAAATGATGAAATTTCCAATGATAAAAGAAACTAAACGTGCTTCATGAGAAAAGACAACAAAGTAAATTTTAATTATGATTTATATGAAGATATTAAGTTATTAACATGCTTAAATGTATGAATAAATTATAAAAGCAACCAAATATAGTGATCTTAATCCTTGCTTTAAAGTAATAAAGTATGAAAATAAGGTATTGAAAAATAAAGATGAATCACTTATAGAAAAAAAAATATAAGCATTTGCAAAAAGTACATAATATTGCTTTAAACATGCAGAAGGAGAAAAATCTTCATCTAAAGAAAGAAAATGAAAACATTTAAAATTCCATTTTAAAATTTGTTAAAGGGAAAGAAAAATTTGATTCATTACTTTGTTCTTAAAAATCAGTGAATGATAAATCTAAATTAGTCTTTAATCACTTATATTATCTATATAAAGTTTAAGTTAGTGCTACCTATACAAATTCACATGCATCTTCATTATCTAGAATAAAAATCATACATTTATGTATGAACTTGCATCATGACAAAATAAAGCTCTTTATAGTTTAACCAAAAAGTCATTTTGGTATAACCACCATGCATATAATGATACCATAAATACCATTTCTGATGCCTCTCAACCTTAAATGCATAATTTCATTAAAGTGTCATATTTATTTTTGCTTGAAAAATATCATATTAGATATCATTCCTATAGTGATTTTGGATATATGATTTATGTATGTAACATAGAAAAAACATTCATGGTATAAGAATTTTTATGGTAATGCAAAAAATTCTAAAGCTTACTTAAAAGGGCACAAACAAATTTGTGTACCTAAAATTATATAAAATTTATACAGGGACATTTGAAAAATTGTGTGAGGAAAAACAAATGGTATTTGGATAATGGGTGCTCTAGATATATGATCGATAATGAAAAAGACTCTCTTTCTCTCAAAATCATTAATAAAAAAATTGTAACATTTCAAAGACAATGCCAAAGGTAAGATAATTGGCATTAAAAAGATCAATAAGGAAATTTCTATTATTGATAATGTCTTTTTAATTACTAGTCTTAAATTCAATTTACTTTCATTAGTCAATTTTCTTATAATAGTTATAAGGTTTCTTTGAACCCAATGTATGTGCTATTATTGATTCCAAAGCAAATGAAACTTTATTCATTGCAAATAAATATGATATTATTTATTCCATTAATCTTTATTTCTTTATTAACCAAAATGTTAAGTACTTAACTTCTGTAAATAAAGAGTTGTGAATATGGCTTAAATGCTTAAGACGTATAAGTATGAAATTATTATCCAAACTAAATAATCACAATCTTATAGAAGAGCTACTTAAGCTAAAATTTGAGAAAGATAAACTTTATGATACCTATCACATGGATAAATACGTAAAAAGTCATTTCAAGAGCAAAAATGTATTATCTCCTTCCAAACCTCTTTAATTATTACATATGAGTCTTTTTTGTCTATCTAAAGTCTCCACCTTAAATGATAAGTACTATGTATTTGTTATAGTAGATGATTGAATTAGGTTTGCATAAGTTTTATTCCTTAAACATAAGGCATTGAAAGAATTTAAAAGACTTTGCAAGGAATTGCAAAATGAGAAGGTTAGCTTTATTACTTTAATTAAAAGTGACTATGATGGAAGAATTTGAAAATAAAGGCTTTGAAAAATTCTACAATGGTTAAGGAATTACTCACAAATTTTCAACCCTAAGAACGTCTTAATAAAATGAGGTGGATGAACATGAAATTAGAAACTTACAAGATATGACTCAGACAATGTTAAATGAATTTAACTTGCTTAAATATTTTTTGGTCAAAATTATCCATATATATATGTCAAATTGGATTCTAATTCATTTGTTACTCAAAAAGACTCCCTATAAGTTGTAAAATAAAAAAAGGTTGTGAATTAATTATTTCAAAATTTTTACATGTAAGTGTGTTATCTTGAACATTAAAGGCAATCTTAGAAAATTTGATTCAAAGATTGATAAAGGTATCTTTTTAGAATATTTTTCTTTTAGTAAAGCATAAAGAGTTTTTAATAAGAGGTCATTGGTGGTAGAAGAGCTAATGCATATAATTTTGATGAAATAAACCCTTTTAATTGAAGAAAGGAAAATACTTTAGAATATATAGAGATAATTTTGATAGATTCACCAAATAAATAATTCAAAGTAATGGTGATAACATAAAAGAGAGAAACCTGATTCAACCAATTTAAACCTTGCAAACTTTGGTAGGTTGTAAAATTTGGTTTATTAAATACCAAAAGAATAAAAGTATGCTAGTAAATCATTTTAAGATCAAATTATTAGTAATATTTTCAATTCTCTTTTGATTAGATTGTCATTTAGGTACTTGTATACCAACTTATCATTTATTTTTCAAATAGAACCTAAATGTGTAGGTATTGGGTGCATGCCATGAAAGATGAGTTAAAACAATTTGAAAAGGACCAAGTATGGACCTTAGTCCTTAGACTTAGGAACCATCCTATCATAGGTATAAAGTGAGTATTTTGTAACAAACTGGATGAAAATGGGGAGATAGTTCAAAACAAGGTTAGATTAGTGGCCAAGAAATACAATAAAAAAAAGGAATAAACTACAATGAGACCTTTTACTTATGACTTGATTAGAAGCCATTTGCATCTTACTAGTATATGTATCTTTCATGAATTTCATGTCATATCAAATGGATATAAAGAGTACATTTCTTAACAATGTTATTGTTAAAGAAGTATATGTATAATAGCCACTAAGTTTTGAGAAAACTAAATTTCCTAATCATATGGTTAAGTTATTTAAACTTTATACACATTAAAGCAATCCTACAAGCTTGGTATAAGTAATTTAGTAGCTTTTAAATTTTAAAAAGTTTCATAAAAGGTAAGGTGGACACCAAGTTATTCATAAAGTTAAAAGGTAAACATTTATTGATTGTGTAAATTTATATTGACAATATTATTTTTGGTGCTATTAAAGATTTTTTGTAAAGGTGTTGACTTCTTAAATTGAGAAGAAATTTGAAATAAGCATGATAAGGGAACTTAGTTTCTTCTTAGCCTTACAAGTCAAGCAAGGTAGAGATTGAATTCTTATTAACCAAATAAAGTATAACAAAAATATTTAAAAAGTTTATAATAGAGGAATCAAATCCTTGTGGTACACTAGTGTCAATATCTATGAAGCTTAATAAGGATGAAATTGATAAAATGGTAGATGGGAAACTATATTAAGTATGATTGTAACTTTCTTTACCTTTTTATTGGTAGGCCTAACATTATGTTTACTATGTGCTTATGTGCTTGTTTTCTCTCATTCCTTATAGAGTCACATTTAGTTGCATTAAAAAAGGTGCTTCATTGCATTAAAGGATCTATTAGTTTAAGTCTTTGATATTTTAGAGAAAGGACATGTAATCTTATAGGTTACTTGGACTTTAATTAGGTCAGTGATTAGTTTGACAGAAAAATTACCATCGAAACTTATCAACTTTTAGGTGGTGTATTAGTATCATAATCTAGTCAGAAGTAGAATTCCATAACACTTTCAACAATTGAAGCTAAATATCTTACCATAGATAATTGTTATTCATAAATCCTTTGGATCAAACAAACTCTTGAAGATTTCAAGTTACATTTTTCTAGAGTTTCTATTCTTTGTAATAACATTAGTACAATAAACCTTATTAAAAACCCTATTCATCATTTTAAAACCAAGTATATAAATCTTAGACATCATTTTATTTGAAATAACAAGATACGTTCCTAAGTTTGTGGGCATAAATAATGAACTTATAGCCATTTTTACAAAACCCTTGAATAAGGATAGATTTTTAAGCATTAAATATCATTTGGGAATATAAAATAGCCTAAACTCTCATTCATATATTTTGATTCATATATATACTTAATAAATTGTCTTTATTTTTTACTTTATCTTACAATATAAAATGTATCCAATTTTTCTGAACAAATTTAATCATGGTTATTGTAATAACACGACGGTAGAAACTTTAATTAATTTTATTTTTTTTTAAACTTTTAGACTAGTGAGAAAAACTCATACTATGTAAATTGTAAAATTAACAATCATCTAAATCCATTCCATTCTTGATTTCATAGCGATTTTAATTTATTTGGTTAATTGACAACTCTTTTCCATAATTCATTCTTAATTTCAAGATAATTTTAATTTATTTGGGAAATTGGTGATTTTTCTATCAATTAATAATGCTAGATTGCATTCCTTTTTTACGAATTTTATTTTCTTTCCTGAAATGCTTTCATTACCATCCTTGAAATGTTTTTCTTTCTTTTTTTTACCACTATAGACCTCTCTTTCTTATCTTAAAATTATACTGGTTTCTTATTTTGTGGAAAAGCATTACAAATCCTTTTGCTAACGATTATAATTTTTTTCACTGGTTTTTTTTTTATTTTTTAGATGTTTATGCGATTCTTCAAATCATATTGCATTCTTGGTTTCATGACATTCTTGATTTATTTGAAAAGTTATTAACTTTTTTCTTATTCCTTATAGTCATCCATGATTAATTTAGAGAATTACTAATTGTACCATTTCAATCAATTGTAGACTTTCTTTTATAACCATCATTAATTAATTTCTACATCAATAATTTAATGGCATTTTTTTCTCTCTTCCCCTTTTATTTTTTAAATCACTATGCTTTATCATTATTTCCAATATTTTCTCTCATAAACACTAGCACTAAGTCTTTTCATTTCTATAGCAATCCATTTTTATTTTTTTCTATAGCTACACAAATAATTGCGCACCATGAAATGAGCAAACTTATCATTAGAATTCAGTCTCTCCATGACTAGAAACCATAAAATCTTTGAAACCCAACAATAATCTATAAGTACTCCCATTATCCTTACTTCTAATGACATTAATTCATCATCACCACCTAACAAAAACTCAATCATTAGCCAAAGGTCCCTTTACTTCATTACCTTCTCCATAAATAATAGACTTTCAACCCTTTTTACCTCTTGTTGGCTTATCATCTTCACAATCAAACCTCAAGCTATTTTAATAACGCAAGCTTAATCTTCAATATAACATTGATATTTAAATGGTCATTGAAGTCTTATTTAAAGACATAGACATTATTTGTAAAGTTTTAAATAACATGTGCATTACTCTATATGAATTCATTAATGATTGTTCCTCTTATATTGCTTTAAAATAAAAGATAATTGAATACAAGTTATCACTTTTGATGATGTCAAAGGAGAGAAGTACAACATTATGTGTTAGGTTTTTCTTGGCTTATTTTTCTTAGACCACTTATTGTTTTTGTCTTTTATTTTTTGAGACAAGTGATCCATTATTGTCCCTTTTCTATATGTATTGAATAATACTATGAACTCTTACTATGTTTGCTTTTATTTTTTTAGGTGCATAATGTGAGGGAGAATTCTAATAAATATGTCATAAAGTTAATTATGTTGTCATCATCAAAAGGGAGGAGAATGTTAAACCATATGCCATTAGCGATATATTTTGATATTCCAATATAATTACTTGTGATCTCTATTATATATATTGCAAGTATTTGAATTTATATATTTATAACAAATGACTTATTCAAGTCATAATATATTCTTAATAGCTATACATATTAGTGAATTTTGAAATTCAATTTTTTTTATGGTAAGTTATTTAATTTGATCCTTGTAACAATGAAGGAAACTAACAAGCAGATGATAAGTTATTTATTGTATCTTGTAGTTTAATAGCTAGAAATGGTCAATCCTAGCTCATTGACAATGTATGTACTCACCATATATCACTAACTCTTAAGCTTTTTAAAGACCTTGATAGATCTCATCCCAAGTACAAATTAGAAATAAAGATCAAATTCAAGTTCAAGGCAAAGATATTATTACTATTTAAACTCTAATAAGTACCAAACTTACTTCAAATATATTATTGGTATTTGAAATCAATCAGAATTTATTAAGTGTGGGTCAATTGTAAGAGAAAAATTGCACTATACACTTCAAAGATAAGGTCTACATAATCCTAGACAAACATGGTGAAGAACTTATAAAAGTTCCAATAAAAAAAACTTTTCCTTGGAATTTGATCAAATGAAACACACTAAGATTCTAATAATTCATGATGAATTATACCTTTGGTATAAGAGGTGGGGATATCATCGCTATACATGCTTATAAAATATATAGAAACATTAGGTTGTTTTAGATTTACCTAAATTTACTGTGTTTAAAAGAGTTTGTGATACTTATTACAAGGCAAATAAACTAGGCTTCCTTTCCTAGCAAATCAATCTTGGAGGACCAAGGTGAAGTTTTAATTGATTCACATTGATTTGTGTGGCCTTATGAATGTGTAATCTTTAAATGCCAACAAATTCTTCATTATATTTATTGATGACTTTTTCTAGACATTGTTGGGTTTATTTTTTGAAATTGAAGTCATAAGTAGCCTTAATTTTCATGGCATTTAAGGCCTTGGTGGAAAATAAGTTAGGTGGCAACATTAAGGCCATTAAATCATGTAATGAATTGAGTTTATCTCTAGTGCATTTTAGGAAACCTTTCTCTATAGGAATCAAAGATCAATTTTTAATCTTATACACCTATAACAAAATGGATTGAGTAAAAGGAAAAATAAAATTGATAAAGATGTCTAGATGTCTTTTATTTGAGAAAAACCTACCTAACAAGCTATAGATTAAGGCTATAAACATTTCAATGTACCTATTGAATAGGCTTTACACTAAAGTTGTTTAGCCTAAAACACCATATGAAATATGATTTAGGAGCAAACCTATAATACAACATTTAAAATTTTCGGGTGTTTGTGCCATGTCTTAATTCTTTAACAAAAAGGGAAAAAGTTGAATAAAAAAGCCAAGTTTGTTATGTTTATTAGGTATAACACTATTTTTAAAACATATATGTTTATAATTCCTAAGTTAAAAAGGTTATGATAAGTAAAGAAGTAAAATTCCAAAAGGATCAAATTTGGAATTGGGATAATTGTAAGGTATAGCAATCATACATGTTACATAATCAGTCACCACATCTAACTGATACACATTCTAAAGCTTAGATAATGAAGTTTATAATGATGTTCTATCAAAAGAACTAAACCTCTTTTTGAGATAATGAAATCTCAAAATTGAAAGAAATTAGGCCTAGTCCTTAACTAAAAGACCAAAAAACTAGTATATAATTGGTTTCAAGTGAAGATATATAATAAAGTTGCACATAAATGTAAGTGTAAATAGGCTAAAAGCTAGATTAGTGGCTAATGGCTACTCACAACAATGTGGTATTAAATTTTCAAGCATATTTGTACCAACGGTAAGACTTAATACCATTAAGTTGATTTTAGCTCTTACTGCATAAATAGATTGATGTGTCTATCATCTTGATGTCAAATTTACATTTTTCAATGGCATGTTACAAGAGGATATTTTTGTGGAGCAAATAAAATGCCTTGAAATCAAAGTAGAGGAGGCCAAGGTCTATAAATTTAAAAAGCCTAATTTAAAATAAATGATCATCTAATGTAGATTGGTTTTATTTAAAGCCAAAATACTGGTAACACTATTTGTAAAGACAAGGAAAAATCAAATCCTCATTGTCTCCCTTTATATTGATGATTTGTTATTTGTTGGAAGTTGCACAAAATCAATTTCCTACTTTAAAAGGGAATTGCAAAAAGTCTTTAAAATGTTTGATTTGGATAAAATGTCCTTTTTTTAAAATTTCAAGTGCAACAGACCAAGTATGACATCTTTATCTATCAAACTAAATATGTTAGGGAAGTATCAAAAAGATTCAAAAAGGAGGTATGCAAACCCATGTGTACTCCTCTTAATGCTAATCATAAGTTGATTAAAGATGATAAAGCTAAGAAAGTCAATGAAGCATTATATATAAGTATTGTAGGCAACCTATTAGTATAGCCTATTCAACAAATCTACTTTCTAAATTTATGCATAGTCTTAGTAAACTACATTAAAGAAAGGATTTTGAGGTATCTTAAAGGTCTATTAATATTGGAATCATATATCAAAAATCAAAGATCAAAGAAACTAAAATTGTATTGTTATACTAACAATGATTAGGAAGGCTCAACAAAAAACATGAGAAGTACTTCTAGGTATTACTTTCCTCTTGGAGTTAGTTTTTTCTTATTAGAACTCTAAACAAGAATTTGTTGCTATAGCTATTGTAATGCAAGCCATTTGGTTGAGAAATGTACTAGTTAATCTGTAGCAAGGTTCTACTAGGTCCACAACCATCATCTATGAAAATCAATCAACAATTACTATCTCCAAGAATCCAATCAATCATGAAAGAACTAACATTTTAAAATTAAGCTACATTTCACACAATATGCTCAAGAAGATAGAGTTGTTTAATTGACTTTTTGTGAATCTATAAATCAAATTGCAGATATATTTACCAAGGCTCTTCCTAAGCCTAAGTTTGAATTCTTAAGAAGCAAACTTGAACTACAATGTTTCAATTCCAAGGAGGAGTGATGAACCTAATGAAGATTAGCATTGAAAACTGAAGTTTGTGGTGCAAGTAAGCTCAAAACATTTGCTCGTACTTGTAATCAAGTTGATGTTCAACGCAAATCTTCTATTTAACTTTTTTGAGTTTCTTAATTATTGTAAGTGTTGTAACTACTTTGTGGGACAAGTATGGAGCACTTTTGCTTAGTTTCTGTCCAGCAAGCTACCTACTAAAGTATAGGTTACATACAACCTTGAATAAAAACAACTTTTGTAAATAGGTAGATGTGTTCTTGTATGCTGTCATTGTACTCATGCTCCATCAACTTTGTAATTACAACACATATATGAGAAATACAAGATCAAAAAAGTATGCTTCTTGGTCAATCTCATTTCTTCTCTCCTTCTATCAGGCTTGATTTTCTTTGTAATAGAAAACTAACAATGCTCTGCAATCTTGATGATTCCTGTGCCTGATGATTCTGCTGGACAATTGAGCTATCAGGGACAAAAAAATTACAGAACTCGCCCGCCACTATAGCATGGGCAATACAGAGGGCTAGGAACAAGCTGGTGCTGAAGGAGCAAGAAATGCCACCTAAGTAGTTCTAAGAATGATCATCAAGTTGTATGATGATTTCAAAGAAGAAACCAGCAGCTCACGAAGTCAGCATTCGGGGATTTCTACAGCAAGGTGGTTGGTTCTGGACATTGGGAAGATAAAATACTGATGCTGCAAAGGGAGACAGTAGGGGTAGCATTGGTGTGGTTTTCACAGACTGGAAAGGACTGGCAATCCTGACCTTCACAAAGTTTGTCGAGGGGGATTTACAGCCTAAAGCACTTGAACTTCTTGCTATCCACCCTTCAAAAATCAATTGAGATGGACATTACGGCCATTTGCTTGGAGTCCAGTTGCTTAATGGCAGTAAACACAATTCGCAGGCAACACGTGGAGGACTCGGCAAATGGTCAGCGAGCAGAGGATATTAAAATACTCTTGTCCATTTTTGCCGAGGCTACGGTGATACATGTTAAGAGTGGATTAAACAGGGTCGCCCGTGCGCTTGCGTCCACGATAGGACAGTCGGAATGGAATAGGGGCAAAGTAGCTTCGTTTTACTCTTTAGTTGATCAAGGTGTAAGAACCTTTATGATTGAATGGAATCTCTCTGTTTCTGCTCAAAAAAAGAAAGAAGAAAAAAAAAAAAGGCCACCCCTGTGGCAAATATAATTCTACTAGTACTGTATTTATTGCTCACTGTGATGGAAGCCTATCCAAGCTTCATACTTTTCTTGTTTTTTATCTCACGATTCCAGTTTCAACTAGGTTGTAAGGATTTTGTGGGTTTTACTTGGCTAGTAAATTCAGCTTGTCATGTATATGAGAAAGCAGGCATGGAATACTAATGATTTGTCCAGAAACAATTGGTACTTTAGCTTGCTCTTAAATCGACTCTTACCAGCCTATTAGTTGAATTTTGGATTAAAAAAAACAATCTCATTAAAGTGAATCGAAAATTGTGTTCAATAAAGCGAATCACCATGCTTTTGAGTACTCGGCAAGACGTGGCCTGGAATGCTGACGGCTTGGCATGACATGGTGTGTGGTGAGGTCTCTTCAATTTGTGGGATTGGCAACAGATGTGAAGCTACCTACTGAGATGCAGAATAAAAAAAAAAAGAGAGAAGGATGCCTTTGCTTGTTAATAATACCCTGAGCCCACTGCACTTCGGTGGCTGAGGGAGTTTCTCTCTTTTTGAGTTTTCTACGAGTTTAGGGGTTTGGGCTTCGACTGAGCGCATATTTTGCAGGACGAAGGATTCCTACGTGGGGTAGGGGCTTCAAATGAAAATGTGCACTCAGAATATTGAAGTGTCCTCAACTCAACACCCCAGCCCAACAGCGACCTCAAAATTTCCCAAAAAAGAAAAAAAAAAAAAAAAGAAGAAAAAACCTACATAGACATAATTAATTCTATATATTTTAGCCAAAATATTATAATGTAATAATTATTTATTATATATTTTTAATCTTTATAAATCATCATAATTAATAATAAAAAATTAAGAATTATGTACTTAATGATTATATAAAATATATTAAATTGATTGTGTCTATATAATAAAGATAAAAAAAAAAATGCCGAGCCTACTTAAAAATTGAATTCTTAGACAACGAGTTTCTAAGGAGAATCCATGCATGTTAAAGGCATAGGATTTTGCTAAGCCATTTTCCATCGCATGTGATGTCCACCACATTTTATTGGTCTCCGCGCACGGCCCTCCAGAATTTTTGGATAAAGTTTTGACACTAAATGCCTTCATTGCAAACTGTGTTACATCACTTCGAAGGAAAAATAATAATTTAGTGCACTTTCAGTGAATATGTTTTCTTATTTTTGTCTTTTTTTAAATTCGAAGAATAAATATTAACATATGTTATTAAGTTTTAAATTAATGAATATTAAAATCAAAAGAGATTCATTCGATCATAACAACACTCGATGCTCAAATGATAGAATTTTGTTTTTTTTTTTTTTTGTTTTTTGTTATAAAAGAAGTTGAATAAAAATTAACCTTTTTTTTTTTTTTTTGATAAAAAAGGAAAAAGGTTGTTATGGTCCCATTTCCTTGTGATTAATTAAGAGAAGTAGAAGAAGGCAGGCAATGTTACAATCTCGAGCAATGGGTCCTTCGCCATACCATCAAATCAAATAACATCATCCTAAATATATCTGAGTACTTATGTTTCTTGATCATTAATTATTAGGGGTCTAGGGCAAAACAATTAGGGACTGCCCCACCCCTCACTCCCATCTTTCTTCTTCCAAACATTTGGAATTTCAAAGCTAAAAAAAAAAAGACGGACGGGGGAATTAACAATGATATGAATAGGACAGGGAGACAGAATGTCTCGTTTTCAATGCATGGGGACATTGGCTACCAGTACATAAGCACGGGAGCAACAGAGCACGATGATTATGAAAGTCTGTAGTATAAAACATTAATTTTGTTTTACATGGGGGTGGGTGGGGGGGGGGGGGTGTGCTCGCCTTCAACTCCAAAAGGTGATTTACTAAACAAACCATTTTCCGCTTCATTCCTCGATAATTTGCTTACATCACTCGAAAGCATGCTCTCCTTCTCTCCCTCTCTCTCTCTCATGCACGCTCGCAGATTCAATATACAATCTTGAAAATTCTTTGCTAGCTCCTCCACGTTGTGAAGAAGAAAATTTAACCATATAGATTTTAAAGATGAGAAATTGAGTTACATGGAAAGACTAAGCAAATGTTCATAGTAAGTAAGACAATATTTATGAAAAGCCAAAAAAAAAAAAAAAAAGACTCGTTATATCGTTATAACTATAAACTAATATATTCACACTCACAATAATCAATCCAATATAAACCCACCCCTTGAATGTCTCAAGTTAATCTCATTTATATATATATATATATGATACGGTGCTAATATTTAATGGAGATAATTAATTTAATTAACAATAAGATTCTGTGAATGGGAAGTTCTATGTATTGCTTACGTCAATCGAAAGCATGCTTTTCAAGTTAAAATTGTGTCGAGGGCATGTTGTACCGAACAGGATTAACATGCTATGCTGAGTGCTTGGGTGTCCAAAACTATGGTTAATTAATCTTGCTAATGCCATGCCCCATCATGTAGCTAATTGAGTGTTTTTGTTGCAGGCCTTTGTAAGTGCGGCTCCAGCATCAAATATTTAACGTTTTTTTTTTTTTTGTGGATTCAGATGCAACATAAAATAATTTATAGTTCCCCCCCGCCCCACCCCTGCCTCCTCCCCCACCTTTTATTTTTCTTTTTTTCTTCTTTTTCTGGTTCAACTTTTTGAACCCAGATGGTTTGAAACTTTACTCCTCTTTTTATTCAATTGTATTGCGCGTGTGCTTTTATTTTAACACTTTTTTAAAAGCACAGATTCTGTTGAACTCTTGCTTTTTCCTAAAAATTTTATTACTTGCTTTGATTTTTTAACATTTTGCTAAAAGTTTATTATGTATTTCAATTCTTTTTGCTTGCTGAAACTCAAGGAATTAAGGCGACCCTCTTTGACACTTTTTCATTTTAATAACAATCAGACTTTTATTCATGAAAATTTTCATTGAAATTAAGAATATTTTATAATTTTTATCTCGTATTAAAATAAAAATCTTATTTTATTTATTTATAAGATAATATGTATTTTATACCTTATAAAATAATTCTTTGAAAAAAAATCGTTTATATGAAAGTAATTTAATTCTAAACTTGATATAAGAGATTTAATGTCATCTCATGCAATTTTAAGTCGAAATTTTGCACTTACCGTATCAGTATTTGTCAAGCTAACCACTTGTGGTTGTTAAATTATTTGTTTATAGTTGTCGAAAGCTAGCTATTTGCAGCAATCTTGCATCACCTTTTTATTCTTGTTTGCAAGACTTTAAATCTTAGTTAGTATAAACGAATCTTTTCTTCTTCTTCTTCTTCTTCTTCTTCTTCTTCTTCTTCTTCTTCTTCTTCTTCTTCTTCTTCTTCTTCTTCTTTTTGCTTACAAATATACTCAAGTATTCTCCTCTGCTTCCTTTATCTTATTTACTAAAAATTATTAAATCTATCAAGTTCATACTATCTTCGTCATCTCATTTATGAGGTATAATACATCAATAGAAAAATCTATTGTATTTTAAAATGATAGTGGAAATATCTTATTGCATTATAATTGTTTGTTTCTATTATCAAAATTATTCTTTAAAAAATGCCTTCATATGCTTTAAATTTTATATCCTTTTGTCTACTTCTTCTTCTTTTTTTTTTTTTTTACATTGATTTATTTATAATTTAATTCTGCATTTTGCTAACATTTTCATGAAAGGAGAATACCCGAATCATGTGAACCACCCCATGTCACAAGACTAACAAGCTTATCAGAATCAAACTTGTCAACTCCTACCCATTAACAACAAAAAGAAAGCCCAAAACTGCAACTCTGCACTGCTATTACATCGCCTGCAGAAAGCAAAAACCAGCTACAAAATCGTCCAACAACTGTCCACACACCAGCCAACTACTATTTCTCTCTCCCTGTGTTTTGTGTTTTTCTTCTTTTTGGGTTTTGCCACTTGAAAGAGAGACAATAATAACAAATTAGCAATGACTTGAACAAAATTTTAACCTACTTTTGCATGGCAAATCGTGCACACATAACAAACAATACAGCAATATGTATTTGGCAGATATGCACATTTGCAAATTTATAGACCCCATCTAAAACTAATTGTGTTTATGTCTCATCTGAGTTTTAAATTTTTCTTCTCCATCTACAAAGAAAAATTATAAGTTATTAGATGAGTCCTTAAACCAATAAGCACTCCAATGAAAAATAAGTACGAACAGAGATGCTACTTAATTATTAAAATCGTAATAAACCAAAGAGAACCACTACGTAGCCAAGACTGCAAATAAGTCGAACCAAGTTTTATCATGTTTAGATTTAATTCATTTAATAAACGAGTTTTACAATGAGCTTTAGAATTAATGTCATCTATTAAGTAATCGAATTCAAGCCAAGTCTTTAAATTTTTAATGAATACCTTGTTTAATATTATAATATTGACAAAAAAAATATTTAATTAACCTTTAGAATGAGCTTTAGAATTAAAATGATAGCAAATGTCTACTTCAATAAAACTAATTAATTAAGAATAAATATTTAATTCTAGTGTGTGAATGATTATATGGGTAACATATAATCTTTAAAAATAATCTTAATAAAAATTATTTTATGACATTATAAAAAATTATTTATTAATTATCTAAACAAATTGTTCACAAATCTAAACAATTCAAATTTGCTCTTATTCAAACTTAACTCTTTTATTAAATGAACTTTGATATGTCATTTATTTATATAAATAAACGAGATTGTACAAATTCTTATTAAGCTAAATTATTTAATTTTTTTAAAAAATATTTATTTATTTATTTATTTATTTATTTATAGTCTTATAATTAGGTCTATAGTTGGAAAAATAAAGACACACAGATGCCTACAATATATATATATAGTAACTGAAAAAATATTGTAAAATTTCCTTATTATAGATACAATATATTTTAATTATTTATATATAAAAAAGGGTTAAATGCACTTAAGCACTTTGTGTTTTATCTCTTTTGTGTTTTACCTTAAGAGATGTGCTTTTTTGTCCTAAATTTTTATATACTTTCACAATTAAATCTTTTTTTTTTTTTTGCAATTTTATTAGAGTTCTAAACCTTCAAAAGCTTTTGCAAATTTGTCCTTCCATTGAGAATTTTTGGTCAAGTAATGAGAAAATGTATATTGACCATATTAAAAAAAACTAAATGCAAATAAAAATTATTGAGAAAAAGGCCAAATACATTAGTCTACTTCTCTCCTCCTCCCCCTTCTCTCCTTCTTCATTAGATGTTAGGGGTAGTGGGAGAGGAATTTGTGGATTCTATATTATCTTTTTCTTTTCTCAAAATTATTTTTTAGATTTTTTATTTGGGATTTGTTTTTTATCTTAGAAGCACTCCCCATGCATGTTGGTGTGTTTTGATATATTCAAAATTCTACACAAATTTGTTCCTCTATCAATGAAAATTGGTCAAGTCATTAGAAATCTTATATTGGCCGATAGAAAGCATTAAGAGTTTAAGATCCAATTAAAAAAATTCATAAAGGTTTAAAATAAAAAAATGCATATCCTAGTATACCTCCCACGCATTTACATTATACTCTAATCCTTAGGGTTTTTAATACTGATAATTGGGACCCTCTATCATAATTTGATTAAGTTTAAAACTCCTTTTTAATTATAAAAAATTTACAAAATTCAAATATCATGGGAGAGATTTAATTTTTATTGACCTTCATATGATCACTATAATTTTTGTGACCCTTTTTAGAATTTATAATGGTTAAATTTTTTATATATTCAAATTTTCTAACTCTAATAAAATTTTAAGAAAATATGAATTCTAAGAGATTCTAGGGAAAAAAAAAAGTGAAAATATAATGTTGATGTGTTAAAAAGATTGAATTTCATATGATTTAAATTTTACAAAGTTTTTTATAATTAGAAAAATCCTTAAAATTAACGAAATTATGATTGAAGGACTGGATTAGTAAAATAAAAAATTACAAGGTTTTGTGATATAAATTTAAATTATAAAAGTGATAATGAAAAAAGATAAATGCATTTAAACTCTAAAAAAGATCAATTACAACTTTTCCCATGGGAAAAGTAAATTTGCATTGACGCGCCCGAGAATGGAAGGCAAAAAGGGGATGCAACCCCAAAATTTCTGCGGTGAATATAACCTTACATGCTTGCCGGACGTGTTTCCTCTGTAGAAATTTTTTTAGAGTCAATCACTCACTCACATAGGCCCGCCCCTTCGAAGGGTCATGTCATATATACACAAAAGGACAAAAGCAAACGACACCCGATTTGCCACGTTCCCTCGACTTGTCACTGCCCTGCTAATAGCCTTGTTTACCGGGCTCTCTTTTTTTTTTTTTTTTTTTTTTGACCCATCCCTCGAACAATTTTCTCGAGAAAGTGAGAGAAAGTCACAGAAAAAGTGTACGGGAAAGGTGGCCGCGCGGACAGGAGGGTGTGCTTGGCAGAACGTGAGAAAAGGTAAGACAATTCACCTTTCTTTTAGTAATTCTTTTGTTGTTAATTTTATAATTTTCTCAAAAGTTGGTGACTGACATGTAACCGGCTGCAGGCAGTTGTCGGTGGGAGTGAGGGTTCCACGCCGCACTTGGCCTGCCAAAACAGAGAGCACGCGGGGCAACCGGGGACTGGGACAGCAAGTTAGCAGTCAGCACCTTCCCTTCAGCCATTTTTGTCTCTTGCAGTTTTGTAGGCTGGTCCTCTTGATGCCCCACATTCATCTCGATCAAAGGGCCCTCCAATTCCTATGCACAACTTGCTCTCCCACCCTCATCTGCTGCGCGTGATGCCACTGCCCCCACTTTCTGCCAAGAATTCTACTTTGGAGACCTCGTTGATGAAAAAACACAACGAAGTTAATTCCGTAAATATTTTTTGGAGTCTATTTCATTCTAAACTTCAACCTTTAAAAAAAAATGTTACATAAAAAGACGAAAATAATCAGAAATAGCTGTGGGTGCTACCATTGCATTAGAAAAAAAAAATGACAAGATGATTTTTTTTTTTTTACCTTTTAAATTTGTTATAAAGGATATAATTTTGTTGTAAAAGATACAATTCTAGATTCAATTGGAGGAAGTAAATTTGTTTTGGCATATTCCTTTGAATCCAAAATCAAACCTAGTGGGTGGGGGGGGGGTGTCTCAAGGTGATGAATAAAGACTTGAAAACTTAACAGAATTATAGGTCATGGTTTGATTATGCAAAATGTTTAAGAGTTGGGATTCAATACGAAGCAAATCCCAAATGTTGGCAATTTTTTTTTATATAATTAACCCAAGAAAGATGGAAGGATTAAATGATATCCATTTCCTATCCTTTGGTACGATACATTATGGATTAATCTATTGTGATGCCGCTTGATTAGTGAAAATTAGGTACTTAGTTTACTTTCTATATTTGTTAAAATTTCTCATCTTTCTTGATATCAAAATGCATATTCATAGGCATGATTTCAAAAAAATTTAAATAAAAATATATACATCTGCCCTTTTATATGCGTGCACATATCAATAATTCTTTCAACTTGTTAATTTCTTAGGTGAGAATAGATATTGTTTGTCCTATATTCTAAACCTAGCTAATTAATTATTTAATGCAATTGAAGTTTATCGAAGAACAAACCTATCAACATAACAATTTTATTTTTATTATTATTATGCCGCTTGCAATCAGTAAATACTTAATACTTTGTTAATTTACCCAATTACGATTTATAATTCACTATTACAATGATCAATAAGCATATTTATAATTCTTATTATTAATCATAATTAAACGGTGTAACATGATTTTTTTTTTTTTTTTTTGGTACACTTGAATTTGTCGTGGGTAATCCGTCGCTTTTTGTTTTTGTTTTTTCTTTTTTCTTTTTGTCTCCCAAAAACATGCATATTGTTCAAGAATTCTTCGCCGTAGAATGAGAGGCGTCCAAGCCACCAGAGCTCCCTTAAATAGACGTCACTCCAAGCTTTGGAGTCATTCATACAAAAATCACACGCAAAGCCATAAACCCTTCAAAGAAGAGAGCAGGAAAAAAAAGAAAAAGAAAAAGGAAAAAGGGCTCTACAAGACAACCTATTTTCGGTTACAACTGTTGTTGGGAGTGATCTGTAGTAACTAGACAAAACGGGTCTGCCACTGTGGATGCTCGGGTTGGATCCGGATCGGTTGTGGGCCGATATGAACCGGTTGCTAGCATTGCTGTTCCACCAGGTGATTACTCTTTTCCACTTTCTTTACTTTGTTTTCATTTGTCTTCTGTTCTCTGCATCCCATCCATCCATGCGTTCAGTAACGACTGTGATTTTGGTTCAGGGAGTGTTGGACGAGCAGTTCTTGCAGCTCCAGCAGCTTCAAGATGAGAGCTCACCAAACTTTGTATCGGAGGTCTTGAACATCTACTTCTATGAGTCAGAGAAGCTCCTGAGGACTCTCAGAGACTTACTGTAATAGACTCTCTCTCTCTCTCTCCCCCTAACATACATCATTTCCTCCTCTTGCTTTTTCTCTGTCACGCATGTGCACTATATGTAACTGGAAAATTCCGGGATTGATTTTTTGAGCTCCACATGTACCAAACGTTTTCTGGCATGCCCGGGCAAAAATAGCATTTTAAACTTTGATTCCCAAGTTTCCAGAAACATTAATTGCTGGTTCATGACTTGATTGATTTTCATGCTGTAGCTACTAGTAGCTACCAATGTGCGTTAATGGCACTTGCATCCCTCATCTTCCTCTCTCCTTTGATGCTGAAGTATAGATTAACATGTATCTAGTTTTACCCTTTTATATAAAAAATTAATGGTCATTTTGCAAATTACACATGCATGTGTTTTACTCCATGTAAGAAATTCTGTGACTGTGGTACCCTGTGTCTATCTGAATAAATGAAATTGCTATAAATGGACTTTGTTCCAACGATACTAATGTTAAAATTGTCTTCAAGACTGAACTTATACAAATGGAGTCAAACTAATAAAATAAGGTAATTTAGTGGACCAAAATGATCTCTAAATCATGGACACAGAAAGAAAACATACTTGAATTTTCCTTCATCATGCATTAAAAGCTAATGAATGTCGGGGACTTAATGGTGATGGCACAGGATGGATAGAGAGCTGGTGGACTACAAGAAAATGGGAATACATTTGAATCAATTTATAGGAAGCAGCTCAAGCATTGGTGCCCAAAGAGTGAGAAATGTTTGCGTTGCCTTTCGAGCCGCTTCTGAGCAGAACAACCGTGCTGGGTAAATTACTAAAAATAAACGCAAACTCTTTCTCTTTATTTGTGCTTCTTCATTTCACTTTACTCAAAAACCCTTTATCACTCAACTAGAGTCAATCTACAGGGTCAGAGCGAGACCTCAAAAGGTTTATAAAGCTATGAGAAAAGGCTTAATGTTCAAATCATTGACTAACATAGAAGAAAATTTAGTTACATTGAGGAGAGCTACCATAAGCTATGGCCCAATATACTTCTCTTCGACAAATTCGTGGCATCAAATTTTAGTTTTTCATTTCTCTTTTCAAATCTTTTGGATTACAAATTATACACACATGAAGCCTTAATATCTTAATTTCATAAAAAAAATGTCTTATCCCATTATCTTAAAATCGTCCCAGAGGATTTAATTTCCATTTACGAAGTACAAAATAAAAAAAGTAAAAAAAGAAAATTTGTACCATACGCATTGAATTGAAAACCGGTTGTTTTTTCTTACTCTTTATTATTATTATTTTTGGGAAACAAAAAGTCGTTAAAGTTCATTACTTGAACTAAGATGGTGTTTGAATAAACTAAACTTTATAAAAATGTTGAAGTACTCATTTTCATTGGAACAAAACATCTATAATATTCATATTTAGAGGGGGAGTGTAGATGATGTAACAACTAACAAAGGCACTTTGGGTGCCATGTGTGGGATTTTCATCAGGTGCTTGAGAGCTCTAAATCTGCTTGAGCATGAGTATTGCTTCCTGAAGGACAAGTTGCATGAACTGTTCCATGTAAAGTATATTGTCACATACTTTTTCAACAACTTTATACACTTATCACCTTGTTTTCCATGACTCTGACTCTGTCTTATTTTGTCACTAGATAGAGCAGCAGAGAGTTCTGGCAGCTGGAGCCAGGTACCCCATTGCACAGAATAACTGAGGCAAAAACTGTGACTTCTGGGTTTAGATGTGGGTCAATTCTTCTTCCAATGCTGCTTCAAAAAACCAAGCTAGTCTACTAGGACTACTCCTTGTTTTGTCTCTCTTGTAGAGTTTAGTTAATTTTTTATTTTTGGGGTTTGAATTTGCTTGCTCTTATTTGTAGCTTTGAATGCCAAATGAAATGAAATTGCTATATCCAGTTGCAGTTCCAGTTCCGATATCAATGCTTTTCTTTTTTTTGATGTTCCCTCTGGTGTCAGCCTTGAGACAACTTTATGGCTAAGAGGGTAAACCGTGCTCCTTGTGATATGTAACTGTCAACTTTTTTACAGCTACAATGCATTGCAATGGAATCAGTAATAAAATCAGCTACAGGAACTTTTACTGTCTTGATTAGTCAAAACTCACAGCTCATAAATCACTCAATCATGCAATTTTTTTTTTATCAAGACTCAATCCATCCCTAATCTTGTATCCATAGCTAATTATCATAATCAAGAGCTAATCATCTTAATTAAAATGTAACCTAGAAGTAGAAAATTGCAATGTTATTTATAATCGTGAAAAAAAAAAAAAAGAAGCAATGTTAGTTCTTTAAATTGTATAAAAGATAGCCTAAAGCATTACCATCCAATTATAACTTGGCTTGAATGATCTTTGTCATGATAGAATATTAAATTTCCCATATGAAACTGACAATTGAGTAAAGCTTTATGGACAGGCACTTTTGTCAACTTTTGGTAGGATAGCAATTCATCCATTGCCAAATAGTCATTTTGAAATGCTTCAAAAACATATATTATTTCAATGTTTTTGATCAAATGATAAAATCAAGGAGTAATTTCTTTATTTATTATTTATTATTTATTTTTGGAGTTGCCTTAAGATTAAGGCAAGTGAGGTTCATGATATGTAATGTAGGGATTTAAGTTTTATCTGTAAATTAGCCTTAATATCAAGATGGAAGCTATTTCAAGATGGAAAACAATTCCAAGTAATATCAAGCCCTTCATGTACCATAATTGGTATTAATAGTTCTTGGTTGAAAAAGACTTATGGCCTACAAGATATAAAAGGTTATAAAGTGTTGATGTCTACATCATTACTTAGCCCATTGCCTTGATGTCTACATCAGATTAGATTTTCTTGACAATGAAGAAGATAAATACTACTTTTAGGGCTTACCTTAGAGCTATATAATCAAGGGTATTCATAAATTTCTTAACATGCTCTTATTGGTTGAGATGGATGTACACTATATGTTTTTTGGCAAGTTTGCTAGGATAGTTGAGCATTGCTTTGTAAAGGATATGGAATAAGAGGTTCATATGTTAGGTATGAATGTCTTTTTTTGAGACATATGTCCCATTGTACTTGGGGAAGGTGTTTTTTTTCTTTTTTTTTTTTTTTGCAAAGATAGGAATGTGGTAAGTGATTTCTCAGAAAATGGCTAAGAAATTAGGTTGAAGACTCGCTAGTCGCCTACTTAAAGTCTGTTTATTGGATAAGTAAGGATAATTCATATAGGTTTAGAAAGGACTAGCCAATTACTTGTTAAAAAAGACTTGGCATTATCCTTATCATTTACCTATCTCCTTTCCTTCCTTGACAATTTAAAAAACATTTAAACTTATCCATCCCATCAATTATCTCTTAAATGATACATCTATTAAAGTTTTTAATAGATACATTGATTAAGATCCTCTTTGCCATTCAAGATCTTACTTATTTAAAGTGCAAGTGCTTTATTTTCTTATTTATACTTATTTCCTCTCCATTTTTTATCTTTATAGTTTTTATAGTTTTATTAATTATCAATTTTCATATTTTAGTTTTTTGTTCCTTATTTTTGCTCATAATGGATCAAGAAAGAAAAGAAGTACTTTTATTAAAGGATGCTCTTATGAAAATTATTATACCCAAATGAAAAAAAGGGTATAAAGAATAACTCTCTTAGAGATAATATTTCTCTTTATGGATTTCTTAACTATAGGGCAAAGTAAGAGAAGAATAATCCTCAACTACTTATCAAGACCACTTAGATTAGGTGTAAATAAAGAATATCTAGATTTATTGCCTTCCTTAGTCAAACAAGCATGCCATACATTAGCTACACTTTTTTTATGTAGAGCATCTAGTAAAGGGGTTAACCTTGCCTATCCCTATGGTTTTTCAAGAGTTTCTTCAATTCATCATATTACTTTAGGGCAGCTCTATCCCAATAATTGGTTAAATCTAATTAAGTACAAGAGATAATACTTATGGTTGGGTGCAACTTTATTTATAATGTTTTCTTTTATCTTCATGACTTTAAGAAGGTTGTGGGGAGTCTTGATCCTTAATCTACCTCTTTTTAGGTTACATAGAAGGTTTAATTAGGAGAGGATCTAAACAAGATAAATTATTATCAAAAATTCATCTATTTTTAAAAAAATAATTATGTCTTATGCCTTTTTATTTGAAATTATAAAGCATAAGTAAGGTAACATCCACCTATATCTTAATTAGGATTAGTCCATTATCAAACTTATTATAAGTAGGATTTACATTTAAGTGTTATAGAGACTATTTTTAAGTTGATTTTACTTAAGTCATTTCCATACATTATTTAGGCTAATTCTTACACCAATGGGTCCTTCTTTAATTGTGAGAAGCAAAAAAAGAGTGTTATCAATGATGATAAGGGAAGAATGAAGAAGAGGAAAAAGGTTACAAGTAAAGATTTTAACTTAAGTATTACTCCCTTAAATTAAGGCTTGATTTATTTATTACATTACAGCTTATTTGATATGACCTTTAAGTTGTAAGAGGATTAATAGATGCTTTGTAGGGAGGGCACCCTTTGGTATGATTATACTAATGAGGATAAAAAGTAGACATCAAAGCTCTAAGTAAAAGTTGTTAATTTAAAACAAAAATTAAAAGCCATGAAAGAAAGTTTATCTATCCAAGTCACCTTGAGGGGTTAGTAATTGTTATCTTTCTATTGGTTATGGAGTTGGCTTGCAATTTTTAAGGGGATCACATTCTCAACAAAGTGGCTTGACTTTCATCTCAACATATTTTATGCAAAATTGCTAACCCTTTACTATTAGGTTTAAAAGATTGATAAGAATAAATTGTCAAGTTTAAAGGATAGAACTTTCTTACTATCTCTTGATAGTTTATGTGATGTCAATTTTTTTTATAATTAGAGTTGATAATTTCTGACTCACTTATAGGTTTGTTTTAACTAGTCAACTTTATTCTTTTGACTTATTCCTCACGCTTTTATAACCCTCAAATTATCAAGTTTTATTCTTAAAATTGATATTATCTTTTTCTTTATTGATATTTCTATACATTTTTTATACATTATCTCTCTCTCTCACACACACACTCTTTTTATTTTTTTTTCTATTTGTTATATTTATTGAAAATGCTTTTTAATTGTTAATTTCCTATTAGTAGTTATTACTTATATATAGAGGCCTTAGTTCCCTTCATTTTCATTCTATTTGAATGATCCATTTGATTTTCAGTATTTTATAAGTATGGATTTGTCTTTACATTACAAGAATCCTAAATTGAAAGTCTTGACCAAGAACTTATAAAATATTACAATGTCTAGTTAAAAAGTAAGGAACTTTTAGTTTAAATTCTCCAAAGCCTTATTGCTTATATTGGCTAGTATTGAGCTCCTATAATGTTATAAAAAGAGCTAGATAAGTGGATTACTCATTCCTTTTGTTTTTTTTAAAGGATATAAGTGTGGTAACTTATTGTTTGGATTAAGGATCTATTGTCTTCTTACTGGATATGTTAGCCATAAGGACTTAGAAGTTGGGTTTATTTTTCTAGTACACTAGATATTACAGGAGTTCATTTTTCTTTTAAGGATGACACATAGTTAATTAATGTTTGATTCTTAAAACATTTTGATTAGCTTACTAGCTTTAGGTTCTCAATACCAAATTATTATTACTAAGGTTATGTTACTTAATTTATATAAGATAGTAGCTTGATTGTAAGAGGGGGACAAAGGATTTTATGTTATTAAGGGTAGAGGATGTTATGTTGATATGAGTTCTTTGAAAAGTGAATTCATTCCTTAAGAAGAGTGGATAGAGGTATTGGAAAAGATTATTTTTCTTTATCTAAATTTCAAAAGGTTATGACACCTGTGTCTATATTAGATATTTATTAACCTAGATGAAGTTTATGTTCCTACCTTAAGCATCACAGAAGAAAGGTATATGAGGGTGTTAATTGGGATTAGGCTTTTCCTTTAATGGTTCACTAATAAGAATTGAGAAAATCTTTGTACGTTCTCCACAATAGCAAACTAAATAAAATATGGCCTTTTTATAAATAGGATAAAACTTGGGCCATGATTTTATCTCTTTTTTTTTTGGATTAAGGGACTACAATGGAGCTAAAGAATATAAGTGTTCAATTATGCATATAAAGGACCTAAAAGTGGTTATGGTAAGAAACTAGGTAAGGATAATTGACGAGCATTCTCTTTATAGTAAATTTACTTGGTGTTACTTGTGTTGAATATTCTTAAATATTTATTTTATTTCATGCAAGCATGTCTTTTAACTAAAGTTTTAGCACTTATCCTACCATGGTTGAATGTGAATTCAAGAATGATGGAGTATAAGCTTAAGTAAAAAGGCTTTTAGCTAAAAGCATTTTGATAATGTTGTTAGGAAGGTAACTCTCATAAAGTACATTTATGCTGGGTAAGGTTCATTATAGTCTTAAATTGGTAATACTAAACCATCTAATGGTTAAATTATTAGGGGTGATACCCCTTTTATTTCCAAAGGAGTCATTTATGGTCATAGTTCTTCCTATTAAGGAGTCACAAATTAATCCTTTAATGTTTAGGACTTTTTCTTAAAAGTGCTCATTTAATAAATTGGTCTGTATAAAGGAAAGACTCTTAAAAAGATATGTTGTTTAAGGATTTAAGTATGTCAACCCTTACTACAACTAGGGTTCATAAAGGTAATTAGATAGTAATTATGTCAACCCTTTAGAATCTATTCCTAATTATGATGTGAATATCCTAAGTTTTTGAGAAATTAGGTAGTAACTTAAGTTTATTTACTTGTGATTGCTCTTGAGTTTAAGGATAGCATGCAATTGATTTTGGAAGATTTTAAAGGTTTAATTTAGTGACTAGAAAAGGTTCAGAGAGATTTTGATTAAATGGAGTCTCTTTGCAAAAAGAGGGATAAGCTTCATAAGACTTATTTATAACTTAATAACTAAGTTATAAAGTTGACTCTTAAAAAGAGCCAATTAGAGGCATTAGTCTATAACTTAAAGAGAAAGCACAAAGTTACTAAAAAGAAATTAGAAAGCTTACTATCACGGCCCGTCTGATTGATGGATGCCTAGCCCAATTAATGGCCCAAAGACTTGGCTATCACCTTCTACATAAGCGCTTAAGTAAGCGCTTCACTTATGTAAGCGCTTAGGTAAGCGCCTCCCTTATGTAAGCGTTTAGATAAGTGCCTCGCTTAGGTAAGCGCTTAGGTATTCTCTTTTGTAAATATCTTAGATATTTTAGATCTAGAGAAATTGTAGCCACACATTGAAGAGGTAGAACCACTATAAATACCTTCACTCTTCTCATTTGTAAAATACACCTCCTTTCATTCAATACAAGTTCACTTGCAAAGATCGTATGCTCTCTCTCTCTCTCTCTAGCTCTCTCAAGTTCTTCTTGTTCAGTTACTTGCCTCCCACAAGTCCCGCTGGTTCGCTCAAACTCTTCAAGACTTACTTAGCGTCTTATCTCGTAAGATCGACTAAGTACCGCGCAGGTTAGCATGTCTAAAGCATGTCCAAGCCTAACTCCGTGACATTACATTCCCTTTACCTAGTTGCAAATACTAAAGTATAAGACTTAAAGGCTACCCTAAAAGGAGAACTTTATAGTTCCATCAACTTAAGCTTGATGTTGTCAAAGAGGCCAAAGCTAAGATTGACTATCTTAAGATTGTTTTGGAAGTTGCTTTTAATAGTAAAAAGCCCTTAATGAGAAAAGGAGAGATGGGTAATGGCTTTGTTGCCCTTATAATATATAATAAGAAAATAATTATTAAAAACAATTTATGGCATGACCAATGTTACTAAGATATAACCTTGAAGTTTTCCTATTTATAATTGGCCAAGTTGAATTACCTTTATTATAAGTTTACTTCCCTTGAAGAAGTCAATCTTATTAAGAGTCCATAGGATGTTCTACCTTTTATTTTCTCAACTTCCAAGTAGCATAAGCCTTTGTACTTTTTGCTTAGTTAATTTTTTTTATATGACTTTGTATTCTTGTTTTTATATGTTGTACTTATAAGTTTATCAAATAATATTTTTAACTTTTAGAGTACCTTTAAAATTATATATGTAAGTTATTTTGCCTTTATAGGCCTTTATAATTATAAGATGGGTATACCTACCTCTTAATGATAATTATTACAAGTTATTTAACAATTGTATGTTTCCTTATAAATGTATACCTTATGAGAGCTTTTGCTTTATTCCTTTTTGTCTGTTTTTGAATCATTTTATTGTGTCACTTATTTTAACGAGTTTTTTAATTTTTACTTTGATAACTTGGCTTAATTATACCTTTCACAAAAGGGATAAGGTGTTTCTTGACATCATGGTTATTTAAAGTGGTGGTTTTATCTAGTCTTATGTGATAATCATATTTTAGGAAACATATTAACTTACTTTGTTTGAAGCCTTTAAGTAACTATAATGTACAAGAATGTTAATCATTAAGAAGATTAGGTTTCTAGCCTTCTCAAGATGGGTTTTACTTACATCAAGGACAAGCTTGAATAGGTTATTGTGTCGTAAGGAAAGTTTCAAAGGAATGTGTCTTAATTTTTAAGTGATTAGGTTCTAGCAATTCCTTATTAAAAGGAAGGGTGTCATTTTTATTAAAAGGTCAATTAGGCTTAAATGTAATAGAACCTTTATGTGAAGATTGGAAGGCCTATTTATAGAAGTTGTTATGGACATTCATTGATAGTTTACCTTTGGTTACTTTGGCCTATCTCTCTACCTCTTAGATTTTTTACTAGTTTTAATCATTCATCAACTTGATAAATCCATTGCATCTTAAAGTGTGAAGCTTTTACTATGACAATGTTATTGTAACTTGAGACTTAGGCATTACTTATATTTAAGCATGGTTAGACCTTTTTATATAATAAAGTTCTCTTTTTATGCATTATTGTGTGCCAATCTTCATTTAATAAGTTAGGTTTGACTTGATTTGCCCTATTTTTTAAGGGTTATGACTTCTTAGTTTGGGGTCTCATATTAATAAACCCTTCATAATTATTGACTTTGCTTGTTTTTTTTTTTTGGTGCAATTCTCCTTTTTATGGGTTATCACAGTCCTATAAACTTATATGTTAGTTATTTTTATGTAATTACTGCCTTTAATGATAATTATGATGCATACCTATATTTATTGATTGACACTTTGTTCCTATATTAGGTAAGGGGTGTCAATTATTGCTCCATCATGTTCTTTTTCATTATTGATCATTTTCTCTTAGTTTGTATCTCTTTTGAGGCCTTAACATACAAACTTTTTTAGGATCCTTTAATCATATTGCTATTATTTTTTAGATGATCCTTATTCCTTTAGTAATTAATTGTTATGGCTTCTTTCATATTTCTAGTTACTCCCTTTTTAGCCATCAAGGTTGATAGATTTCTTTTTATCTTTGATTATGTGTATTTATCATTTCTTTTTAGGGAAATGATAAATATACATGACTTCTTCTAGGTCATATAATAAGAACTCAGAGAAGTCCACTAGCCAAGGTTCCTCTTAAGGATAATATTAATGTTTTCTATCTTGTTTTTAGATAGTGAGTTATTATCACTTATGCTTTATTTTGAGGTAACTTGTAATTGTTCAAGTACTAAGGAATCTTTGTTGATTTTGGTTTCTCTTAAGAACTTGATTAGTGGCTTTTAAAGTGATAAATAAATATGTTAGGGTGAATAATTCCCTTAAGATCTTGTCATTTTATTTTTCCAACATTAGGAATATAAAGTGTTTACTTGATTTGTGTCATTGAAGGTGGATTGTTCAAGCTTAACGATCTTAATTGTCTTTTTTCAATTCTAACTTATTGTTTTTTTATAAAAAAAAATAAGTTTATTTTTTGTCATTCTTAATTTGGGCTATCATGTTTTTTTATTGCTTTTTCTACGACTTGTATGTATAAATTAAGTAAGACCATTCTAATAGAGGGATTTAGCTTTGTAATTTTGTAATAAACGACTAAACAAATAAAGCTGCACCCTTATTTGTGTTGCAAACGAGTGACCAAATAAAGTTACACCTTTGTTTTTTTATTGTAAGTGGGTGATTTGGTAAAGTTACACCCTATACCTTTGTACAATTAATGGAATATTCCTTTTGATCCATCCATTTCTTAGTGTAATATAAAGACTTTATCATCATTACTTTTAGCTTTTGGGTGTATTTGTTTGAACCACATATTATTTCAATTTTCTTGGAGCATCACTTTTAAGATTTTGTTGGTTAATGAGCTCCAAATGATAATTTCAATGCTCTTTTCTTTTAAGTGCTTGTTTTACTTACTAGGTGTTTTGGGTACCCAAAATCTTAGCCAAGTCTCTCAAGATGCTTAATGCCTTAATCAAGCTATATTTGGTGTTTGGACTTCATGTTAAAATATTTAGGGCTCTAAGTGTTAGCTGGGTCTTTTAAAGTCACACTAGGTCTTAATCAAGTCTTTTAGGCACCTAATGTTATAATATAGTTATTTAGATGTTTAAAATATAAATTAAGTCTTTTAAATGTCAGATGCCTTGACTAAGTCTTTTAGGTGCTAGGGGTCTAAGTTAGACCTTTTAAGTACTTAGTGTCTTTATTAGGTTTATTGGGTGTTTGATGCTTTTTGACTAGGTCTTTAAGTACTTAGGGTTTAAATTAAATTTTATTGGTACCTTATGTCTTTACTAGGTCTTTGGGTACTTGATATCTTAACTAGGTCTTTAGGTGCTCAAAGTCTAAGTTAAATCTCTTTTATGAGACTTTATGAAATTTTTATAGCATTTTACACAATTTAATATTTCATTATATATAAAATTCACAAGAAAATAATGACATATATGAGAGAAATAAATTTCTAAACATATTAGCTTAAAATATATACAAAAATTGCATAAAAAATAAAATTTAAACAACAATTTACATACTCTTTTTCATGTCAACATCAATCTAAAAAGCTTTTGATGCCAATGTTAGAAACAAAAGTAAGGTACATAATTACCATTTAGGTGATATCATTATACTGAATGGTATCTTATCACAGTTGAAATTTTTACAATGAGAATTAATAAAAATATATATATTTTCCCATTTCAAAGCATCAACAATTGACCAAAATATTTTTTTTCTATCACTTTTTGAAAAACATTAAAAACTCATTTTATCAACATAAATATCATGGTTCTTAATAGCTATAATATGCATCTATACTAAGAAGTGAGTCTTAATTTCCTTCAATTTCCCTTTAATAGGTTGAATTAACCCATCATAGGTGGCCTGACATAACCTAATATAATTTACACTTTTTATATTTATTGAGTTTGTTAAAGTTAATAATAATCAAGTCTATAAAATAGCTTTCTTTTATTAATTCAAGAATTGTCAACTACAATCTCTCTTTCTCTTTTTTTTTTTTTGTTTAGAAAACCAAAATTGGAATTTTGAAATGATCTAATTGTATTATTTGCATAAAGTCAAGATAAACAATCCTTTTCTTTATGAAATTATGCGGTTTCAAAATTAACTCGCTTCATTTAGCAAGTTTTAAAATTGAACCACAAAACACTAAAGGAGATTAGAAATATTCTTGTGGATGTACCACACACTTGATTAGAATTTAAATTCTCAAATGCATATCGACAACCCCTAAATGATGAACACTCTTCATTAAAAGGTTGACGCATCATCTCAATAAATAATTCATAGCTATGCCAACAAGAATAATGACATTATAAGTGCATCATCTTTTTATGTTAAAAAAAAAAGTGTCAACCACACATTAAATTAAATTTATTCTTGAACGAGTTAACTTATGAATTTCTTTTAAAATCCCATTTTATTTTCATAAACCACTATCTCTAGTTAACAAGTGAACTTAAATAAAAGTAAGGAAATTTGAGTTCACACCTTATCAAAGATGAATTGATTTAAATATTATAAAGAAAAAATTTGATACAAAGCATAAGAATTAGACATGTAAAACAAATTGATCGGCCCGTAAGTTGGTTTGGTAGGACCTGATATGATCCGGCCCAAGAAAAGCCCACAAATTAATAAAGTCAGACTGAGTTATGCATATGCATGAGTTGTTGTCTAGGCCTAGCTTAGGCCGAGAACTTTTGGTCATTAGCCCGAGAACAATACAAATTTATTCTGAGTTCGGATTTTGGGCATGACACACTCTATTTTGGGCTTGTTATATTTTTACTATATTATTGAATATTAATATAATATTTAAATTTTTTTATTATGTAATTAGATTAAAAAAATTATAGCAACAAAAATTTACATGTTAATCTATATAATATAAATATAAGTAGATTATTGAAAAAAGAATACGATGCATTATTATGGTCTAAAGAGTAAAAAAAAAAAAAAAAGTGACTAATTTAAGTGATTTTAATTAAAATTTGAATTTTATCAATAAAATTTTATATAAAAGTATTTTATTTGCTTTTTTAAATTCAAAAATTTCACTATTTTTTTTTAATGTTTCACATAAGTTGAATGTTTATTATGTATATTTATTTTAAAAGTATTATTATTATTATTTTAAAATAAGTTGATAAAATATATTACTATCGACTTTAAATTGAAAATACAATCATGGGCTTTTATAATTTTAATATTTCTCTGGCATTAATTTTACACCATGGACCTGTTTCCAAGGCAAAATGACAGGGAAGCAATAAAGAAGAAGGGGCTTACTTCACACTCTTCTATTTCATTTATTTATTTCTCTCTCTCCAGCAGAACTCACCTAAGAAAAAGCGAAGCATCGGTTGACCAAAGAACCCCGCAAAGCCCCCCCCACAAGAGGATATGTCTGCTTTAACCCCTCATAGTGTGGTTACCTCTTGCATCAATTTTCTGCTTCCTATCTTGAACTCGCTGCTGCTGACAACCGGCGAGTAACAACAGCAAGCGGCAAGTAGGAACCACTGTGTAAAAAAAAAAAAAGAGAAAAGCAAAAGAACAGGAGGGTTGAGGAGGCAAGATAAAGGTGAAAGAATAGTGGGTTTTCAATTTGTGAGAGTAAGGACAAGTGGGTTTTGGTTAGTGAAGGTGGATATGGGGTTTGGCTCTGTTTTCTGTTGTGGAAATGTCTTGGATCGGTATCTACCTTGTTACTTAAGCTTTGTTTTCTTTTCAATTTTTTGAGTACTTGATTGGATCGACTGATTATTAACTTTTTTTATTTACTTGGTGTATGGAATTTTACCATTTTTTTTATCAGTTATTTTTCTTGAGAAGTTGCAATGCTTGTGCTTGTTCTAATAGCAATTGAGAAATTTTCATGTGTTTGAACCTGGGTGACGTGATAGTATTGGGAGTTCTGTCATGTTTGTTCACTTGAAAGTAATTTTTCTTTTTTTTGGGTTTATTTTTGATACACTGCTTTATTTTCATTGGGTTGATGCTGGTATAATTTAGAAAACTAGAAGAAAAGTGAAGCATGGTGTAAATTGAGGGTCTTTAGATGGCAAAGTAGAATTTAAGTTGGTTTTCAATCGGACATAGGCTTCTATGTTACAAAAGCGCTGTAGGTTATGATCCTATTTCTTGGGGATTCAAATGGTTTTGGTCCTTGCATTGTGTAAAATGAAAAGTAAATAGGCTTGGCCTACTTGCTAGTTGCTGGAAACAAACAGATGTTGTTACACAGCATTTTGTTGATGGCTTGTTCAATTGGTGCAGTGTATAAAACCAGTATTTTAATAACCAAAATATTGATTTACAGTGTATTCTAATATACAGGAAGGAACGAGGAAAGAAGCAGTCTACATGGCGCATTTTCTCCTTAAAAGAATTGCATGCAGCCACAAACAATTTTAATTATGATAACAAGCTGGGAGAGGGAGGATTTGGCAGTGTTTACTGGGGTCAGCTTTGGGATGGATCACAGGTGATATTTCAAATTTCTAACTTGACCAGTTGGCTGAGTACATCAGCTGTTCACCTCAGCCCCTACATGGGAGGGGCTTTGTTGATCCTTAGTTATTTAATTGATAGAACTCAAAGTCTTATCATTTTGATAATCCAGTGTGATTTGTGAACCAGCCAATTTATGTTGTACAAGTACCCACCAAAGTTAGCCAATTGAATCAATAAGATGTAATTGCAGATGTTGATTGCAATGTATGGAATTATTAGCGAATTGGCAACAAATCTTTCCCTTGTAGTTAAGGAATTTGTCAGCAGTGGAGGAACTCTTGGAGAATTTAGTTTAAGTTATAAATATTGTCCCAATTGCATATGCCATGGTAGACTTCTATTCTGTTGCTTTAGGGACTAGCAGTTTATATGCCTTCGGAAGAGTTGTTCAGATTTACCTTTCTTAGGTTCTTATGCTGTGTATTTGTTCATACATTGTCTGGAAACTTATTTTATGTGCTTAGTTAAGAGAGCACTTTGTAAAGTAACAACGAACTATGTGCAGTTTTTAGGCTTGTTATTATCTAATCATGATATGAAAAATTAAGGTTACTCCATAGTGACTTGGAGATAACAAGTTCAAGTCAAGGAAATAGCCTCCTTGTGAGAACAAGAGCAAGACTTTATACATTTGATCCTTTCCCAAACTCCAAAATGTGAGTTTCACTTATGATATGAAGATTAAATTTTCAGTTGAAGTACTTATACCAATGGCAAGCTAGTATGTTAATAGTCATTGCTTGATAACCAGCTGATATTTACTTTCTAGTGAATGCTGGATTGGATATTCTGTACTCTATGCAACTCTTCAAATGTAGGAATGGTATGTCATATGAGAAAAGATGCCTTCTGACTGTTTATCCAAACTTTTTGCGGTAATCACTGAAGATCACAATTCTGAAATAGAAGAGACTTATGCAGATTGCAGTTAAAAGGTTGAAGGCTTGGAGCAACAAAGCAGATATGGAATTTGCTGTTGAAGTTGAGATACTAGCTCGTGTTAGGCACAAGAAGTTGCTTAGCCTTCGTGGATATTGTGCTGAAGGGCAAGAACGTCTGATAGTATATGACTACATGCCAAACTTGAGCTTGCTTTCTCATCTTCATGGGCAGCACTCGGCAGAATGTCTTCTTGATTGGAAGAGACGGATGAATATTGCAGTAGGTTCTGCTGAGGGGATTGCGTAAGTAGCAAACTCAACTTTTCTCTTATTTTGTCCTGCTGTCATGCACGCTAATCTCATGATTTGGTTGAACCAGTTATCTTCATCACCATGCAACCCCACATATTATCCACAGAGATATCAAAGCTAGTAATGTGCTGCTAGATTCAGATTTCCAAGCTCAGGTTGCTGATTTTGGATTTGCTAAGCTAATCCCTGAGGGTGCAACTCATGTAACCACTAGAGTTAAAGGTACCCTTGGTTATCTTGCCCCGGAATATGCCATGCTAGGAAAAGCTTCTGAAAGCTGTGATGTCTATAGCTTTGGCATTCTCTTACTAGAACTTGCAAGTGGCAGAAAACCTCTTGAGAAACTTAGTGCAACCACAAAGCGTACAATCACAGATTGGGCTCGACCATTGGCATTTGAAAGGAAGTTTAGTGAACTTGCTGATCAGAGGCTGAATGGGAAGCTCGACGAGGAAGAGCTGAAAAGAGTCATTTATGTTGCTCTTATATGTGCTCACAATCAGCCTGAAAAAAGACCAACTATGCTTGAAGTGGTAGATCTCCTGAAGGGAGAATCCAAGGAGAAATTGACTGAAATAGAAAATGAACTGTTCAGGGTCCCTCCAGTTGCTGATTATAACGGAGGAACATCGGTTGCTGAGGATGGCTCAGATTTTATCTCGGAAGAGAAGGATGTCAAGCAGGATGTAAAGGAGATCGCACAAGAAAATACCTGATCGGAACTGCGTGATTGTCAGAAATGGTTGCTGCTAGCAATTGCTAATGTATGATTGCAAATTTTCCAATGGTCATTCTGTTTAAATTATGTTGTATTGATAATCTTTGGCATTTATTTTGACGATTTGGTTCCTAATTAATCGTATTTGTATACTCGCATTGTATCATGTAACGTTTTCAACTTGACACTGCAATCAATATGGAGGAAAATTCACTTCCAGAACATGTACATTTACACAGCTCAAAGAATACTATTATTGTGCTACAAAATCTTTATGCTGAAAATTACAATTATCATACTCGCAACTACAATGTCCTACAACATCTTCATACCTGATTCCCACGCATCGCTAAATACAGTGAAGGAACTAATTGGATTTCCTTGAGGGCAGCGGTACCAAAAGGAGAAGCAGTTTCAACTACAATCCAACTCAAATGTCATGACATTTTCAAGAGAATGTATCCTCCTGATCGCCCTCGGCAGTCTCGCGCTCCTCAAGGTTGCTGAACTCCAGGTAATGAGTAGGCCTATGTTCTTCATGGTAATACTCTCGGAGTGTCCCCAGCTTCATCCCATACTTCATGTTTGCTGTATGCTTCACTACCCCTTGAAGTTGTAATTCCATGAAGACAGTAAAAAAGAAACAGTTGGCAACGCAGTAAATGGCACAACAAAGAAGCACTTATCATCATATCAAATCGACAGAAAAGGAGACACTGTGCAACATGGTCTCCACGCTGCTAAAACTTATGCTCGCCCCTGTAGAATCCAAAGATGCAGTCACTTGGAAGCATCCGAACCTTCTCGTAATGAGTTGGCAAGTAACCATGAGGATTGCTTCCGGTGTCCTTGTTGTCGCCCCCACTCATAACCACTCGGAGTCAGCTTATATGCAGTTAATCAATGAGCAAGGATCCCCGCGTAAAACTGCAAGTCAATACAATTGTTTGTTGTTCTCCAGAATCCGAGCATGTGAGGTAAGATCCTGTAATAATCGTTTGCTCAGGCAAGAAAATCATTAGGACCCCATAACCACCGCTGCAAATAAAAAGTTGGTCATTACTAGCTTTTGTATATCTGATTAAAAATATTAAATTTAAAATTTTATGAATAATTAAATTTAATTTAATCTATGTTTGTTTGTTAATTTAGACTTTAAAAATAATTGAATTGAATTTAGCATACTTTTTTCTCTTAACTCTTTTTTTTTTAAAGAAAATTATAAGAAATTTTTTCTTTTGAAAAAAGTAAAAAAGAAAAATGTTAGAGTAGTTTTCCTTTTTATTTTAATGAAACTTCATTTTTTTTTCTTCTTGAAAAAAGGTTAATTTAAGAGATTTTTTTCCTCTTGTTTTGAGTTTTTTTTTTTCTTTTTTTTGCTTTAAAAGGAGAATTCTAAAGTATTATTTTTCGTTTTTTATTTTTTTCAAAAAATCTTATAATCATAAAGATTTAATTATAATGAAGATAGAATATTGTAAATAAATAAAATACTTATTTGATTACCATTAAATCTATATTGATTGATTTATATAATATTATTTTAATTGTGATAAAATGTTCATAAGTAGAATATATTTTAATGCCCTGAATTTGCAAATTTATGAGAAATTATCACTTATGCAATACTCAAGTTTCAATTACATGTAATTGAACATTAGAATTTTTATCATTGAAAAATTACATCCAATATTGAATTTTGCAATTGAAAAATTGGATAGTATTCACAATCGAAGGCCGATCAAAATCTCAAGTACAGCACGTCGGCATAATATAACAATGTATGTTGCTCTTCACCGTCAAATGTCCTAAGTAACCAACACAATGTGTACTCCATGGCGGGTTTATCAATCAAAAAGTTGGAGCAAGTAGCTGCTCTAATCTGATTTAACAAATAAGCAAAATCATATCCAAGCTCAAGAAGGGCACAACACAACAGTTCACCTAGGGAAATAGGGATCAATATATAACACGTTCACCTTCAGCAGCAAATGTTGCCTTAAGTCTTGCACTACTTATTGGGCTTATTCTTGCTAAATCGAAGTTTGAAATCCTGGGTTTATAGAGCTGAAAGTATGTAAAAGTTTACAGCAAGTTTAAACCTCAAGCATGGTAACATTTTTAGTACACATGACTGGGAACTTTACCTGATAAAGCAATATATATACACAGGGCGCTGGAATCTCCGCAGACTGTTTTCTCTAATGCGCGCAGCAATCAGGCCTTGAGCTGATCCTGGTGCAACCTCAACTCATTTTCCCGATGTATGTCTACCAAAACATCAGTGCCCTGCACAGACATGGAGACAAAATGAACTACAAAACACAGAAGTTGCTCAATTCAGAATATATATATATATATATATGTGCGTGCGTGTGTGTGTGTGTGTACCCATGCACGTCAGAAATGACCGCACAGTACGCATAACTAATCTATAGAGCTCATTAGTTTTTACTTCCAAATAGATATCTCTTTAAGCTTCCCATTTGCACAAACTCATACACAACGAATAGCAATTTTCCCTTGCGACCGTAAATAAATTTTCAAGAAAATTTGCACAAACTCAGCAGCATAACTTATCGCCATTGTTCCTAGACAAGAAAATTTTCAAGCTCCTATCTCCTTATGCACTAACAATGAAAATCGACAATGATTCAGATGGGTCTTTCACAAATCCAAGTTAGGGCCCAATCTACTAATACCATACATGACTCTCAAAATTCAGGACACCCGTCAACAATTGCTACTAGCTACAAGAAAATTTTTCTTAAAATGACAATATTATGTTTTATATTACTTGTAACTTGATGTTGTGGCTGAGCATTAATAGATCTTTAATCTTTGATATATTTAATAGCTGAGTTTTACCAATTCCATTTAGCCTCCTTATGAAATATAAGGTTTTTATCGACAGAAATCTTTTATGTAGTAACATCATAGACTTTGTAATTGTTAGGTGTATTAATGTAGCCAATGAATACTGAGACTTTGTGATTTAGTTTTCTCTTTTTTATTCTACCATATAAATATACTAAATGTAACAAAAAAAAATCCTTAAATGATTGAGTTATGGTTTGCTATTGTAGTAAGGTTGGTATGGACTATTTTATAAGGCTTTAAAAGTTTACCTATTTAATAAATATATAACTATTATTGTACCTTTTATCCAAAAAAATCTTTGGCAAATCTTTCTTGACAAGGAGATATCTTGACATTTCTATAATTGTTTTATTCTTCCTTTCACTCACCTTATTTTATTTGGGTAAGTATGATGCTATAAATTAATATTAGATTCTTGAGGTAGTATATATTGATTAAAAGAAGATTGATGTATATTCAAGACTATTATAAATTTTAATTGTTGGATTACCTTCTTATCTAAGTTTTTTTTACATAATTGGATTGTCTTTCTATTTGAACTTTTAATATTTGAAAAAAAAAAACTTCAACATTTAATTATGTTTTTAAAAAATAAATTTAGTAGTATGTTGTGAAGTTATCTATAAATGTGATGTAATACCTATTATTATTCATAAAGCATGTTTGCATTGGTCTATATAAATCTATATGAATCAATTATAAGTTCTTTTTTTTTAGTTACATTGTCTTAATTGGAATGAAAAGAAAGCTTAGTTTTTTTTTCTTAACTTAGTTGGTAAACATTATAAGACTTGTTAGCTTGATCCAAATCAATTATCCTAGAAGCTAACTTTTTATTTTTCAATGTTTAAATCCCTGTATAATGGAAGTGACCAAGTAAGGCTAGATGTTGTATTTTATTTGTGTCTAAGTGAAAACTTTTTCACTTATAAGTATTATAGTTAGTTTAATTTCATTTAAATCATAGATGTCACATACATGGTCTTTAAATAGCCAAAAAAGTCCATCTGTTATGAATTGACTTATGCTCAACAAGTTTTAATGGATATAAAGAACAAATAGGACATCAAAAAAATACTTTAGTACTTGAGTTTGTAAGCACTAAAATCAAACCTTTTTTATGGACTTACAGTAGTTGACCATCTTTAATTTTGACTTGAGATTTGAAGGATCTGTCAAGGCTATCAAACATTTAAAGATTTGATGTCATTTGATTAATACAATCACTATCAATTAGTCAAATGCTTGGATTAAGATAAAATGTGTACACAATCACAACAAATAGCTAATTTACTATAAATTGATCTTAATAAGCTAATTTGGCCTCCTTTTTACCTTGTTATGACTTGGATTACTATGTTTGTTACTTCCCTTTATGTCAACAAATTTTCTTAAAATGCCCTCTCTTATTGCAAACTTTACAAATAAGGTTAAACCTCTTCTAGCAGTATTTAGACAAATAATTTGTCTTGTTGCAATGCTCATAAAAAGCATACTTCCTTCCATTTGCAAATTTACTAGATTCACTCATGTTACACTACTTTCTTTTACTATGAGTTTTTTACTATTGAGTAGCTTGTAAAACACCCTTAGTTATATCCTTTTGTCTCAAAAGCTTTGTTTGCTCTAAAGCTTGAAATGCACTCATCAACTCACCTAAAGAAATGACATTAAAATCCTTGGAGTTTTTTTATAAAAGAGATTTTAGATTCAAATTTCTTTAAAATACTTACAAAGACTTTTTGACTTATGTTTTTGTTAAGAAAATCCTTTCCCAACATCCTAATTTCATTCACTATTTTCAGTAACTTTTCACCATAATTTTTCATAATTTTTGTATACTTTATTCTTAGAAACTGAAATTCTCTCCTAAAATTGAGAAGTTGCATAGTCTTCATTTTAAAGCTACCACCATATTCCTCTCTTAGTCTATTCCAAGTTTCTTTTGCTATGTCATATGTCATCATTCTATTAAAAATAATCTCTATGACTACTGTATAGATGTAAGTCAAAGTTTTATATTCCTTAGGTGATCACTATAATACTTCAGTTGAGTTACAATAGGATTTGTTTTGACAAAGAAAAAAGTTTTGTACTTTTTTTCTATCACCTTTTAAAATTTTAAAATTTTTTAATAAACTTTTGTTATGACAATTTATTAAATATAGTTTTTACCTGTAAATTTTAAAGGCAGATGTAAGTAAGTTAGATAAAACTATGTAAAATCTATGATAATTAGGTCTTTGGTATTTACACTTTATCACTAAGTATTTAAACTCCCATTGCCTCACAAAAATTAGGTAACTTAAGGATTTTATACTTTGATATTATTGCTAAGTTTTGTTTATAATGCTCTTAAGTTTGTGCTTGTTGTAATTAGGTTGATGGTTTTGATTTTTTTTAGTATACAGGGACAACTGCCGAAGCAAGTTTTCTAGTTGTTAAGCGAAGGCATGATTAAGGAAAGGAGTAAAGCAATTTTGGGATACCAAAACCTTAATTTTCATTAACATTAATTCTCATTTTATAGGAGAATTTGAAAATGCAAAATATAAAATTTAAATTAATAATAATTAACTCTCAAATACATTTTAAACATTATTTGAATTTCAAAACATAAATTGTAAGGTTTAAATTTTTGACAAAAAAAATTAATTCCTTGAAGTAAGAAAGTGTTGTAATTAACTTAATTAACTTTTTAAGTTCTGATGCGCTCCTATCGTGTGCATCCTTACTTCCAGCTTCCTTGGTTCTGCAAAAGAGGAACAGGACTGGACGTTCATATACAACCTTACTTGATGTTGTTTCGGCAACTCGAATGATTGACCTTTAGGTCATAAAGTTCTGACACTATAGGAACTGCAGAAACATCATGTGTATACAAGCTAATTTGATGTTGTTCCGGCAATTCGAATCGTTAACCTTTAGGTAATAAGAAAGTGACCTTACCATTGCATCAAGCCAGGGAGGAAAAGATGTGCGACGACACATAATTATTGTTTTTGAGCGTATGTATTCATGCAATCGAGAGACGGTTCTGCCAGAGGGAAGGTGATGAGCTTCCTCACTACTCCCACGGGGTCAGGAAGGAAGCGCAACAACCGAAAGTGGGGAAGAAAAAATTTCTTTGAACTCTGGATGCCAGTAGCAAATGAACTGTGTGACAGGATGAAGGCATTGTGTCCACAGGAGACTTACGAATAAGATGTTGCGCACATGAACAGAAGATACGTCGGCATACCAAGAAACAGTTTAAACACAAAGGACGAAACAAGTAGTTGATATTTATTTTAAGAGCACGTCTAGGCCGGCATGCAATCAAGAATACTACTGTTTTTTTTTTCTTGGCAGCTTGAGGTCTTGGTGCTCGGCACAAGCCTCCTTATGGAGAGCATTTCAACGAGGAGTATCTTTGGCCGCATCTACTCTTCCTCTCTGACAATACCCATTGATCAAAATATTATAACCAAAAACTCTGGTTAGATGACAAATAGTCCTTCACTGTCAAAGCATTGAAGTTAACAACATCTGGCCGTAAAATCTTTTTGACCGGTCGTTAGGCCTCTAAAATCTCTTCTTCCCTGCAAGCGTATCAATCAAAATAATACGAGTAACTGCGTTTTGCATGATATTCCTCTCAACCATTTCGTCAAGTAGTCGGGTAACTTCCTCTCATTCGTCCAAATTACAAGCCCCGTGAATTAAAAGAGTTGTAAGTAATGGCATTAGGGGAGATGCCGCCTTTATCCAACATTTTGGTTAGAAGCACACCCTCGCAATTGTGTGGCATATGGGGTTACAGCATCTGGCTGGACTTCTACTTCACCTTCATCCGTCTTACTCAACACCCGCAGGAGCCGAGCTACTGTCGCCGCCAACTTATACACAGGTAATGGTAAGTCATTAGAATCCGATTGACAGCCCTTTTCCAAACATCACATCAAAAAGCCTCACAGCTTGAGAAGATGTCTCAACACTTTAGAAACAACAGACAACCACCCGTAGGGCCAAATTTTAATATAAATGAAAATCTTCTAACCACTCGCTTGGACTACACAAGCGGTGGTAAACTTTTCCCTTATATCCCACGAGAAATATATATTTGATAAATTATTTTCCAACAACTTTAAATTTTTATACTTTTTAACTATTCTCATCGAATTTAAATTCATCTATTTCGTACGTGCCTCTAACAATTCTTTTATTAAATTTTGGTTAGTATTTCATGCATTTAGTAGCTTAATATGTTAGAATTTTAATTCTTATTTTTCTAAGAAAGTAATTCCTAATTTAATAATAATAATAAGAATGATTTGCTTAAAATTTATATTATAATCCACATTTATTGTAATAATGATTCCAACTACGAGCTGTATTTTTAGACAGTATTCATTATTTGTATTTTTATTGACTTTTTTTTTTTTTTTTTTTATCAAAAGTGTATCTCACCTTCTTTATATCTGATTTTGATATTAATAAGTCTAAAAACATATGCTTTTGATATAAATATGAAAATTTGTCTCTCCTAAAAAAGAAAAGCTTTGCCCCACCGACAAAGATTTCTAGAGCCACCCTTGGAACCGACCTGTTCCAATCCAGTCTGTCCCAAGGTGCACGTGGCTGCATCTTCTGCGATTCCGGGGCACAACCCCTCCAACAGTGAACTATTAACAGTTCGAAAACAACACCTGCAACCAAAGTCACATCAAATAACTGCTTCAATTGCAACCGCTGAAATGTTTCGTCGCCCCCAACCTATTAGATCCATCAACTTGCTGTTATAAAAGTGTGTGAGCAGTAAATAACCAGGACGAGAAACTAAGGTGTGTTGGGACTCAATTTGAGACCTACAAAGCATGAAACATTGAACAGGACAAAGGACATGCTGAGAGTAAAAATGGTATGCTGAGGTGTGTTGGGATCTCAAACCCTGATAGCATAGCAGCGGCAAGACCCGTCGCCGCTTGGAAAGGAAAATTAACTGGAAAGAAAGGATTAATCACCTGTTGCAGGACGAAAGCTCTCTGTCCCTATGAGGTTTGCAAATGAGATGTGGCCCGCGTGAACAGATGAACTTGGTTATAAGTTACACCAAGGAAAAAGGATTCTAGACTAGCAATCAAAAATGGGAAAAAACAAAAATACAGAGAGATTGAAAGCTGAAGAGAAAGTGGGGCTGCAAGTGGCGCCAGGCAATTCTACAAGATAATCATCGGATCCAAGGGTCGGAGATATGTCTGCATGATATTCGCGTGTACAAAGCCATTTCCGTTTAAAGCATTGTCATCATAAGTAGAGCTATACAAATGATGTGCTTCATTGCATCTGAATTAGTCTCGTAAACCAAAGATTTTTAGCATTGCATACAAGCACAATCACATAATAAACCTAACGGCCCCCATAGCCATGAGTTGACAGCTCGTTCACTTCATTACCTATATTCACTGGGTCTCTCCTTGGTGGCGGGTGTCCATCAACGTTGACGTACTGGTACGCATTCTCTTTATTATTCTGATGCCGAGGAAGGCATAGTCCCAAAGTAGAAGAAAATTTCATCTATTAACGGACCATCGGCAACACAAACTACATTGGCGAAAAAATATTATTTGTCCCAAATAAGTAGAAACCATTTTTGAAACTCGAAAAGGATGAAAAAGATCGATCCAGCTTTAAAAAGCATAAAATGTCTAAAAAGTGAGTGGCTTTTGGTCAGTGATCTGCGGCAGATGGGTAGAAGCACTCGTAGGGGCTAGAACAGAGTCTAATTCCACTGAAAGTGTCATACTGCTACAGTATAAGGATAAGCCGAGGTGCGATCAAGAACATAGCAAAACACCCAGCCTAGATAATGATTTGCGAGAGAGCTGCAATTAATACTTTAAAAAGCAGAATGGATAGGTGATCCGAATCCCATTAAAATGAACAGTTCAATTTAGAATGAAGAGCTTAATGATTAAACAATAACAGGGTAAAAAGGTCAGTAAAGGAGATTTGGAACCACACCTACAAACCAAGTAATTGAACTTTACTTTATGAGCACGACTATGCGGGTGCCTGGCTCGTAGATGCAGTAGGCACAGAACCAATTTCATTACTAACGTATCATTAAATCAGTTGAATATATCCAAAGTGCAAAACACGAGATTTTTCCACGTAATCTATATGGTTTTGGTCCATCTTCTGTACACAAATACTCGTAAGGGATGAACATAAACACGTCATTGTACAAATAGATCTTGAAACTGCAAAACTATGGACAACAATGCTTTTTTACAGTATGATAGAAAAGTTCACAGCTGTTAATACATCTAGAATGTACGGTCCAACAGGAGTTGGTTTTGTTTTTCGTGCTACCTCTCTAAGAACTTGCTTAAAACTGTCCTCCTCAAAGGACTTTCCTCTTCCTCCTCTTCTTTGTCAGAATTTACATTCTTATGCAGCACATATCGGATTACCGAGTTAACCTGCATCCTCAATCTTGCATTGTCAATGAAAATGTCGGTAAGCATCTTCCCTAACCCATTGTAACTTCCGTTAATGTCATTCATATTGTAAGTTTCATCGGACCTCACATCTGAACTCTGTATATCTTGTGCTAGAAGTTGAGCCTGTTTAAGTTCATAAAACATATATAAGAAAGTAACAAATGTATGCCAATATCCAATCAACCCCTGAAAATAGATGCAGCAATGTATTACAAAAAGAATTTTCTGACTGCCATCCTATCACATCAAAATGCGGGGGCTGGCAGAACTAATGCACATCAATTGCTTCTCAATTTCCTGGAAGCTGGAACTTTAACAGTAAAATTTATTACAGTAAGATTTAGGGGAAATTTAACACATAAATCCCTTCACAGGATAGATCCACCGATGCATGCAGCGTATAAATTGGGATTTGACAAAGAAAAAGAGCCAACTCACAAATGCAACTGAAAAGATGGTAATAAGTTACCTCTGCAAGAAGGAGACCAATACGATTATCGGAAGTTGTCAAGAGATCTATGGCATCAGAAGATGATGAAGTTTCCACAATCAATTTATCTTCCTCTTCAACGAGGAAGCTAACACTACATTCTTGAAGCCTATCGTGAAGAATTTCACACTCGTGCAGCAACTTTGAATTGGCAGCAGTTACATGCTCCATTCTTTGCTTTTCTTTCTGTAGAAAATGCTGAAAATGGACACAAACAGCATAAAATTCATAGGTTTTGTTCTTGAAAAAAAAAAGAGATCAAAATCAACTAAAGTTCTCCAAAATATTGAATGGAAGATGTCATCAACTAAAAACCACTAAAAACTAAATGAAATTCCTAGTTTTTATTTTTTTTTTTGTCATTTGTTCTTAGTGTTGTGTGACTACAAAATTCCCACTAATTTAAATGCTAAATTCTATCCAGCAATGATTAGGCCAGTGATGTTTTATAATAGTGAGTGTTAGGCTGTCAAGAGAATATGTCCCAAAAATGAAAGTAGAATACATTAGAATGCTTAGATGCATTTGTGGTCACTTCAGGCAAAAACTAAATAATAGATATTTGTAACAAAGTAGATGTAGTACTAATTGGAGATAAAGTTCAAGTAATGCTGGTTTGGATATGTCTATCACAGGCCTAAAAATGCTCAGGTTAAGAGGAACCACCATAATCAGGTTGGTGGTAAGAGGAAATGAGAATGAAATGGTGATACAAGATTATGTACCCAATTCTAATTAAATTTGGGATCATGACTTTGTTGTTGTCATTATTGCTCTTGGTGTTTTAAGTTTTTGTCCTTTAATTTCTATTAGTTTTAGTTTATCACTTTAAATCTTTTTTATTTTACTCCTTAATTATTTTTTTTTCTTTTATCCTTTGTTCTTTCTCACAAATAACTCTTGCATATGAATCCAAACATACTTAAAAGATTAACTCTTACACCTTTAAATACCCAATTTCTAGCCTTCCAACAAATGCACATTAGATTAATGATTTAACATTCATGCATAGCCAGAGTAGCTATTAATGAACAGCTATTCTGCAATATCTAGAAAAAGCAAAATAAAATATCAAATATGAAAAAATTCCACTTTCAATATTCATGAAAAACAAAGAGATAAACCCTTTATTTATTATTTATTTATTCTGTCACAATCCATTGTTCCGCCAAAATCCTTGGAGCAGTTCTTGTAGAATCAATAAAACAATTCATGTATGTTAAATCATGCAACCGACCCCTATTAATTTGGGATTAAGGCATTTTTATTGTTGTCGTCTCTCTAAATCTTAGTTGATTGACTCCAGCAATAAAACAATTCTAAGTGTCTATCAATGTTCATTTGCAGAGTTGCCACATTAGCTTTCTTCATAATGCACAAATTTGGTACCCATCGGCTGAAACAATGTAAGTCATCAGAGTGAACCTTTCAACTTTGAGTCACCTATTTATTAAAAAAAAAATCATGAAAGAAGAGATTACCTCTACTTCTAATTTTTCTTTCATCAAGCGACCAAGATCTTGTTTCAGTTCTGACTGCGAACTTCGAAGAGATTTAACTTCTTTAACAAGTAGCTTAACATCTGCTTTTGACTTCAGCTCCAACTCTTCATGACCTCTACGCAAGGTTGCCAGCTCTTCTCTAGCAAGATCCAACTGATGCAACAGCTTTTCATTCTCCTGCATGAGTGTAGCTCTGGCAGACTCTGTACGTGCCTTTTCATCCTGGAACATTCTTGCACATCACCCACTAATACTAGGCTGTCTGACAAAATGGAAATGTACAAATGCTATATATAAGAAGACCTGTTCATGATTCAATTTCAACTCCATCTCCAAACACTTTCTCTGGAGGTCTCCCACATCCCACTGCATTTGCGTAAATCTTTCCCTTTCAGTCGTAACAGCTTGCTGCATGTTGTCTTTACAATTGGTCCTAGTAGTCTCAAGATCCACTTCTAAATCTTTTACCTGCAACAAAAGGTCATCCCAAATAAAGTTTGATTCTTACATTATGACAGCTTGAGCATAGGCACTTCTAAAACTGTCATGTAGTAATTTCTAATTGGCATATATGCTTGAGGACTTGGTACACTGACATAGAACAATATACCAGATAAGATAAGACTGAAGGAAGGGTAGCCATCTTGTCAAGAGTTCATACCTTCGTTGTCAAGAATTGTCTCACAGCAATTTCTTGGTTTAATCTTGCTATAAGATCCTCCATGTCTGTTTTTGCTGTGTTTAGTCTCTGCTGGATGGTATTGAGAACCCTGTTCAATTTATGACGCTGCTCCGCCGGAAGAGCAATGACTAAGTCTTTTGGAAAATGTAAATCAGAGCTTAAAGCAACATCGCTCCTAGGAGTTTGAGCATCTTCAGAAAGATCAAAGGAATCATCACCAAATAATTCATTCATCCCCAAATTTGACACTTCACTAGCTCTTACAGAAGATAGGTCACTCCCAACATTATCTGTTGACAGTGTTCGGACATGACCATCCAACCTTTGAAACTTCAGTTCAGGCAATGATTTTGTTCCATCAACAATAAAATCTTGTTCTTTAGGCATAGTCTTGGCAAGTTTACCCTTGCCTGTAACACCTTTGTCTCTTCCAGCAAGCATTTTCCGCCATGAAAACCTATCTAGATTTCCTAAAATATTCTTTGGGTTTAATTTGTCATCTTTAGCAATCGTTTCCATGAGATCATTTATGTTTAGCTCGGATGTTGATGCATTCATGCCAAGATCAAGACTGCAATTTCTTTCATGCCTTGGACTTCCAAGCTCTGATATCTCATCCTGAGAATCATCAAGATGACCAGATGCAATTGACAAACTACCAGCAAGCACAGAAATATCAGAGTTGGTGTGGACCAGAAGTGATGAGACCAGGCCACTAGAATAATTTGCATACGAGTTTTCCTGATTCATGTCATTGAAAGCTGAAAGTGAAAAAAATGTAGCGTTAATTTGGAAAGCCATTATCAATTTTATGTCATCCTCTAGTTTTTACACATTGATTGTCTCCTGGTGATTGTTCAAAGTAGAACATACAAAAATAATGAAATCTTAGAAGCACCTACATAACCTCGCAGCAGCTTCCAGCTCAAGAAAAGTAGCCACCTGAGCACTTCTTGATATGTTAATGTCTGATAACAGCTTTTCTATCCAATCCTCCAAAGAGCATCTTCGCTGCAGTATACTAACTACAGGTTACTTACAAGCAACATCTAACTTTTGGTCATATAATCTAAAGAAAGAATGACACAATAAGGACTATTTTTAACGAACACACCTCTTACAATGTAAATAAATAGAACTGCCAAAACAGGAAAAGGAACAGCTTGAAGTAGGATAGCAAGCATGAAGTTAGATAATATATTAAGGTGAAATTAGTCAGTTTTGGGTCCTGTTTTAGTTATTGATGGCATGCTAAGAAACACCAACAAGGCATGGGCTGGCAGAAGGTAAGAGGAGCATGGAAAAGTACACAAAATGCAAAAGGAAACAAGAAAAGAAACCTAAACAAAAGGAATACAAAGCTTTAGCTGTGATGGAGAAGGAGATCTTTCTGATAAGAGAGTGCAAGATCTAAAAGCACCAGCCTATGCATGCCATGATTGTCAGCCACATCAAAGATTAAGAAGCCACTTTCCAAGCATGCTCTGATTACCAACATTTTAATTCTGAAGCCAACCAAGACGGGCAAGACTTCACTAGAAAAAAACCAGAAAACTAGAAAGAAAATCTTTTTCTTATATATGCTTCGAGCTCAGTTTCTTGTTCACCAAGTCCTCATCCAAGTCAAGTAATCCACACAGTTTAAACATACAATACATTGAAACACAGCGATTCTGCAAACTCAAAACAAGATATCCCAACTCCTTAACATTTGTGTTTATTTGGGCATGTTCAACGTAAACCTAAAAATGCTCCATCTAAGAGGGGTGACCAAATTCAGTTGCGTGTCAGTGGAGGAGAGAAAAACTTAGGTTGACTTGGAAATCTTTAGCTAAGAAGGATTCAAAATAATGAGTTCATAACCTGAACTCAATTCAGAATATAACAAAATTAAGGCTTTGTTTGGGATTCCCCTAAACTTATTCATAATAGAATAATGAGAAAAGATTCATGTAGCTGGCTCCAATTAAAATTGGGATTAAGGCTCTGTTGTTGTTGTTGCTGCTGCCACTACTGCTGCTGTTGTTTTTCAAAATCCCAACTCCTATTCTCACAGCATCCAATAAATTATTCTATATATGAGTTCCAGAGCATTTCATCCTCACAGACTAAAAGACCTCATACCCTGAAGCCTGTCAAAGAGGCTAACATTTGACCTAGACCCACTCTCATCTCATATGAGAAACCTAAGTAGTTGTCATCGTGTCCCTTTTTTACCCACAAAAGATAATTATCCAGCTATCAAAACTGCAAAAATACCCATTTTAACTATGCCATCTTCCTAAAAATAAAGTATATAATTCCTATGAGAAAATGTGCAGTCAAAAAAAGTGTGATTAGATTTATCAATTGGATATCAATTCCATAAAAGTCCAGTACAGTCTGTTAACTCTCAACCTAAAGTCCTTAGAACTCTATTGTTTTTCTGTTCACCCATATTCTAGACTCATATCATAATGAGTGATCCCTATTGGTATTTGCAAAAGCATGGTATGGCCTGATAGACCTTACAAGCCTCACCATCTGCTAGTTCAGGTATTATAATTTGATGCTAAAACATAATAGCCACAATTTTAATTATTAACACCAGGAACAGAAGTGTGCATGCATTTGTGTCTCTTTATATGCTTGCTCACATGCTTGTTCTTTTCACTTCAACTCTTTTTGTCTGCTTTTCACCGTTTTTATGGTACTGTGCAGCAAAAATATGCAGGCTTAGAAGACCAGCAGAAGCTCACGTAAACTCTCTTTTTATACAAAAGCTAAACTTTTTTTCTCTTTTATCAACATATTAAGGACCTGTTAGACAGTCCAGAAAACCTATTGCAGCTTTGAATTTAAAAAAAAAAAAACAATGAAGAAAGCTGGTTTCAGATTTACAAGCACTGGAATATATTCAAAAAGTTATGACTTATTGTAGGTTCTTACAGAATCAAGATCAAAATCAATAGAATGCAATAAAATATTAGAAGAAAAGGAACAGGACCTACCTCTTCCAGCAGTGCCCTGTGTTTTGTTCTCAAAATCCTCTTCGGAGGAGCTCGAGGCAGGGTTTTATTTGGAAACGCCTTTCTAAGCTACAAAAGGCAGTCAAAATGACAATTTACTGAAATTTCATGGCCCTAACCAAATGATATCAGAAATCATTCATTTGAAGCTTCAATTGCAGTTAATTCAACCCTTAGAAAAGAAAAGAGAATTTTTCATTTCACTCACTTCAGAATGTAGCTCTAAGAAATCACTAAATCTGCGCAATATCCCTCTGGTCGTGGTGCTCCTTTCTGGTGACTGTACACCAACTTGAACTCGGTAAAACTGTACTCAAAAAATTTAAAAACAGAACATTACCATAATAGGATTAACTTCATCAAAAGTTTGACAAAAATAAGTTAGTATTCAAGATAAGTACAAAGTAGCATCACAACTGATTAAAACCAATTAAAACCACAGGATGATCAAAATTTTTAATGTAAAAGGCCATGATCTGCACAAGGAAATCGTTATTTTGAATCCCCATAAGAATTATCAAGGAACTGGTTTTTTGTCTTTTTCTTTTTCTTTTTTTTTCGGTGTGCAAAATATATCATGAAGAAAGCAGCCATACCACTATAGGATCTGACCCTCTTGAATTTGGCAGAAAGGTCCAAGAAGGTATTGTGACACAGTAACTCCATCCTGTATGAGGATCATGTGGCCAAATAGTGTCCCGCCCTTCCTACATTCAAAGGCCACAATATGTAATAGAAGAAAGCCATTACGTGAAACAGACCAAATTATTGATCATCATAACAAAGTTATTGGACCCCTATCATATAACTGTAAAGGTTACAACAAGTCTTGCTTTTCTAACCAGTAATCAGTTATGCAGACTATTTGGATAGGCAACTTGACAATCAATGCCATCCAAAGTAAGCATCGGTCAGATATCTGTATGGCCAACTCTGATATCATTAACCGCTCCACAACTAAATTCTCTACCTCCAGGCTGCCTTCCCCCAACACACCAAAAAAGAGAAAAATTGCTGAAAATCAAGAGTTCTGGAGAGAAAAAGAAAACCAAAAATAGAGAATTCTCTAAGGACACTTGACTAGCAAGTTAGGAGAATGGTACAATGGATGTCAGAGATCGAAGCAGCATAAGCATTTGCTGCAAAGAAAACAAGTGCATTACACATCTCAGGGGAGTGTAGGCACTGACCGTTCTCCTCTGGTTGCTCCCTGCTATATAGCTGCAAAGGCAGCTCTTATCTGCCATATATCTTTCAAAAGTAAGACTTAACCATTGTAATCCATTTGTTAAGTACTGAATCCCACGTGCTTGAAGCCATTAACAGTAACCACAACCAATTATTCTGAAAGCAAGGAATTTCAAATCCTCACAGTAAAAAGATTCCTCCATACAAAGGTGTCCACAGATCACCTTTACCATGACGGCCACAGCATCTAAGCTTGTTACAATTTCCTTCTATATTCTAGGCTTGACAAAATTCAAAAACATACCTAGGCAATCAATGGCCCAACCAAATCAAAAATCAGGTCCACTGATAATTGAAAAAAAAAAATCATATCTGAAGATTCTAAACACAAACACATTGAGTAAATCAAGAGAACAAACCAATAACCTTAATTCAAACTACGTGATATTTCACGTAAAAATAACCATAAAAAACCAATCAAAGATCCAAAACCAAGAGATACCCATTTGCGAGGAGGCAGGCTCCAGTCCATCCCCAAAGGCAGCGGCGACGTGCCATCGTGGCGGTGCCTTGGTGGGCTCTTCGGCTTTTCCAACGCCGCTTCACCCTTGGCTCCGTCGCCGTAATTGTCACTCCGGCCAACACCGTCCACCAGACTATCGTGGGGGCCGATTGAAGAGCTCGCGGAGGAGAACGAACGGCAGAGATGATGGTACTGGTGGTGAGAGAGGCCGATGGGGTCGATGATCGGATCGGAGAAGTTGGCGAAGTCCCAGAGAGAAAGGTCACACTCGTAAAGATTCATTTTTTATTTTAACCTTTCGTGTTTCGTTGTGTTTGTCTAACTGGGATTTGTTCTGGGTTCTACACGGATGCTTTGGGCAATGAATCACGGGGGGAAGCTTGTTTGTTTGTGTACATAATATGGTCATTTGGTACGTTCTACAATGCAATAACAAGATTTAAAAATATGGCTTTAATGGCAAGTTTAAGTCCTAGCCTTGTCCAATTACGTAGCAAACTAGGTTAGAGTCTTTCATAAATAACTTATTTAATATTGTTTTGATAAAATTTAATTCAAATTATAATAAATTTATTATCATAAATATAATTTATATAATAATTTTTTTTGTTTTAATAAAATTAATTACATACAAAATAAAAGTATTTAATTATATATATACATTTTTTTATTTGTGCAAGTTTCTGAATATTTAATAAAAAATGTTAAAATAATAAAATTTATAATTTAGTTTAAGATAAAATTTGTAATATTAAATTTAAGGGTGAAAAAAAGTTAATTAAATGAAATTGATTATAAAAAATTTGCAAGTAATTTTTTTCCTTTTCTTTTAAGTGAAAGTGAGATTTTCTTAAGAAAAAAAAAAGGAGAATTTGAATTTTTTTCTTTTTTTCCTTCTTAATTGATAGCATTTTTTTTGCTTTTTTGCCTTTACTTTTTTTGGTTGGGGATTCCTATAATTATGGTGATTTGATTACAATCAATTAATAAAGTTTTTATTTAATTATAATTAAATTCATATTGATTCATTTATAAAATATTACCTTGATTATAATTAAAGTTTCATAATTGTAAGATATTCTATTATTCTTAATTTGTAACTATATGAAAAGTCATTATATAAGAGAAGTTTTGTTTTCATTTTTGATAATATATACTTATATTAGAATTAAACTCATACAAGTTGCTAGTTCATAGAGTGCATTTCATTTGTATTTTATCTAAAAGAAAAAAATAAAAATAAGTTTAAATTGTAAGTTTCTTTTTTTAATAAAAAGCTAAGAATTTTTTTAAGAAAAAAAAGAAAAATAAAAAATATTTAAATAATGAGTATTTAAAAAAATAAAGGCAAATTTATAAATATTATCTTTTTTATAAAAACAAAAAAACTAATTTATAATTATTTTTCCCTTTTTAAAAGAAATATTTTTTTTAATTATGAGTATTTGCTTTATATAAATATTAAACATATATGAAAATTTGATAGTATAAATTAAGTAAATTGTAATACATATTAAATTATAATTGAGTAAATTAAATGCATGTTGAAATTCTAACCTTATTAAAATATTAAGAATGACTACAAATCAACTATAAGTTAATATCAAATATTATAAAAAATGAGAATTTAAAAAAAATAAAAATTGAATTAAATACTTAAATATTCTTAAAATTAAGCAAATATTACAACATAAGCATTTCATTAGTTTTCTATTAATCTCAATAATATTAACATATGATAGAATTGAATTTTGATAAAATCAAATTGTAATGGTTAAAGATTAAATTCTATATTAGATTAAAAGGTAACCCACATTTGAATGCTTTTAAGATGTCTTTACTTGAGGTGGTTTACAACCTACAAGATAAAGGAAGGCTATAAAGTGGTAAGGCTCAACTCAACATTAGCATTTCAATGTTTAAGTTAGCAAAAAGTGTAATTATGTGAGAAATAGTATAGTTATAGAACAATTAATGTGCATTTAAAAGTGACATCCATAAAATATTTATAGTCAAGTTTAAGTGTTGATATAATTAAAGAGACATACCTAATAAGGTATATGTAAGGTCCTAAAAAATAACATATTTACTCAAAGAATGGAGCATTCCTCTAAACTAAGCTAATGAAATGTCTTCTAAGTATAATTTAATCATATTAAAGGCTTAATAGTAGTCCATATAAATTATCCTGATCACTTGGCCTTGCTACAAAAATCCTAGTTTTCTAAAGTAATTAGGACTTATAAGTCATTTTATTCTTTAAATATTTCTTAAGGGATAAAAAAATATTAATTGTTGTTGGGTTTTGAATAGAACACTTTATTAAATCATAAATATTAAATTTATTTAGGTTATCTTTCCTTTTATTGGCCATTTAAGAGTTGTCATTGTATTTTTTATCCTTGTATAACCTTTTGAAATGAATTGTCTACTTCTATCATATTGTTATAACATTTTTTCAAAGTCCTCCAATAATGATTTATTTGTACAAACTTTTTAAATTAAGATTTCTAAAGGGAGAGTTTGAGTATGAGCTTTTCCTTAAAATAAGACTTTTAAAGTTGGAGTTTTTAAATGGACTTATCAAGTCAAGGCTTCCAAAAGGAGAGTTTTAGAAAAAACTTCTCTTTAAGTCAAAATTTCCAAAGTGAGGGTTCCAAAACAATGCTGGATGCTTATAGTATAATAGGCTTTAAAGATGATAGGGCTAATGAGGGTGATATTCTTCCTACTAACCAATGTAGACTTCTTGATTATATCATAGAGATAGAAAATTTTTGTTCTTAATTTGTAATTAAACTATAGAAAATGTTGTAAAATATGAAAGTTGTCAATACGCTAATATAATTTTCTTTAGAATCTTATTTAGAATTTTTACCAAATCATATTTTCATTTAGATATTCAACATCATATATGTAATAAAGTTCAATTCGGTACATCAAGTAAAAGTAAAACTTTTCAACCCAAAATATATATATATCTTTTTCGTATTTTATTGTAATTTATTTTTCCTTTAAACTATAAAGGTACGAGATTAAGTCATAATGATATTATATATATATATATATATGGTGTCAAGAAATTAATCATAAATATGCTACCAATAAACCCCTCTTAAAAAAAGCATTTCATGTACTCTAGTTGTTTATTATGTTTATCTTATGACATTTTCTTTACTACAAATAAGTTATGATACATTTGTTAGGTCCTTAAAACAACCTTATTGCTTGTTATATGTGATAAAACATAATTCTTGATATATGCCCAATTATTCATCTTTGTTCCTAAAACACACCTATTACTTTCATTCATCCTTTTGATGGCTCTACATATAGAATTCACTTGAATATTTGAATTTTATTCTTGAGGGAGGTATCCAAAAGGTATTATTATTCATAATTTCTTGTATTTTTGTGTCATATTTTTAGGTTAATGGCTCATTTCATTTAATCTTATTTATGATTCTAATTTTTATAAATATATGGTGATGTTTCTATGTCTTAGGCTTAAAGAAATGGTTTCCTCAGTGAATTGTCTAAATGTATAAGGATGTCTAACTTAATTTTTCTCCCACTGATTTTTTTAATACAAAATATGCTACTTAGTTTTTTTAAATCCCTTTTCTTGCTTAAAATGCTTTTTTTTTTCTTTAATCACCATGAATTATGGCTTTCGTTTGCATCATTGACATAAAGGTGGAGTCACTACTTTATCTAATTAAAAAGAAAAAAAAAAGTTTAAAAAACATGTAACTCTCATATTAGAATGACCAATTTAATAAATGTTGAGTGTTATAATGATTACCTTTCTTGATTGAAAATTCAAGAATTTATTATAATGAAGTCCTTAACAAGTGACTTGTACGAATTGTATTAGTAAAGGCTTTATAGTATTATATTATAATTAATGAATCCTTCTGATAATTAATGTTACTTGCTTTTAACCTAAACTAACACTAGGTTACCCAACTAAGATTGTGATTTTTTCAATTTACATCTCTTGAAAGACTTATTAGTGATAGGCATGAAGATATACAAACTTTGAAATTCTCTTTTATTATGTTATAAATAATGAAAACTATAAAAGAATACAAGGATCTAGATCTACCAATTCATAAAGATCTAAATGTTATTAATATATTTCAAATATACAACAAAACAACTTTCAAGTGATTTTAATGATATTCAAAGAAGTAAATTTTTATTCTAAACGTGAATGTATAAAGTTATCATTAATAATGATATTTGATATTTATTTGTTCTTAAAAGTACCATTATAAAATTTATTTAATTAAAAATATTAGTAATTCTTATCATATGACAACAAATGTTGAGAAAGATTTTATTATGATCTTTAAAATATCTTTACAATTTATACATTTTTCTTTTAAAATTTTTAAGCAACATATATATAAACATCATGATAATTATAGTAAAATGACTTATAAAAATGTTATACTAGTTAGTATTTATAACATTTATAAATGTCAAAGCATGTTTATAATCAACATTAATTATAGTTCACAGCAACAATTACATACATCATAAAAGATATTATTATGGTGACAAATCTAAAAAGATCATTATAATTACCAGTATAGTATTTCTAAAAAAATGTCACTTTAGCATCTAATAACGATGACAGAAGTGATGTTTAGTTAACACTTGTGAAAAATATCGGTGTGAGCCAACAAGTACATTATCCATAAGCATCAATTAGAGTCTAATTTGGTGATTTGTTTGACTTTGCTAAATGCCTCATGGACGTATGACTATGGTGACAAGGCGTTTGAACTTCATAATGTGATGCATCTAAACACCGGATTCTACAGCATGCTTGTTGATGGCTCGCCCAAGTTTCAATTACTCCGACTCTAGGAAGAAGAGACTGGGGAGGGGTGGACTTATTATGCCGTTTTGGGATTCCTTACAAAGCCCATAAGCTGTACACTAAATTCAATATTTTATTACTTCATGGCGTCTGCATCTCCTCCTTCTTCCCAGTTATCTCAGCCCACCACCCACATCCGCTCCAAAGAGAATCCACCGATATTCCTTCTCCTTGAAAGCTGCAAATCCATGCGCCAACTCAAACAAATCCACTCCCATGCAATCAAAGCGGGTAGAATAAGCAGCCCCGCAATCCGCAACAAGCTCATTTCAGTTTGCTGCACCAGTGAGTCTGGTGATATGGGTTATGCCCGCCAATTGTTTGATGCAATTCCTGAGCCAAGCGTGTTTAATTGGAACGTGATGTTTAAAGGATACTCTAGGATAGATTCTCCAAGAATGGGAGTTGCTATGTATTTAGATATGTTGAATAAAGATGTTAGGCCGGATTGCTATACGTATCCATTCTTGCTGAAGGGTTTTACGCGGGATGCAGCGTTGGATTTTGGGAGGAAATTGCACTGTCATGTGTTGAAATTTGGGCTTCATGCTAATGTCTTTGTTCAAAATGCTTTGATTACCATGTATTCTTCATGCGGGTTAATTGATATTGCTCGTGGTATTTTTGATATGTGTTGTAAGATTGATGCAGTAACTTGGAATGCAATGCTTTCGGGGTACAACAGAATAAAGCAATATGATGAAACAAGGAAGCTCTTTGGTGAGATGGAGGATAAGGGTGTGTTACCCACTTCAGTAACTCTTGTTTCAGTATTATCAGCTTGCTCTAAGTTGAAGGATGTGGAATGTGGGAAGCGGGCTCTTAAGTATGTCAGAGACGGTGCTGTGGAGTCTAATTTGGTAGTAGAAAATGCTTTAATTGATATGTTTGCTGCATGTGGCGACATGAATTCTGCACTTGGGATTTTTGAGAATATGAGAAACAGGGATGCCATTTCCTGGACTGCTATTGTTGCTGGTTTTGTGAATACTGGACAAGTTAGCTTAGCAAGAAAGTACTTTGATCAGATGCCTGTAAGAGATTACGTGTCATGGACTGCTATGATAGATGGGTATGTTCGTTCAAACTGCTTCAAAGAAGCTCTGCTGCTTTTCCGTGAAATGCAAGCTTCGAATGTAAAACCAGATGAATTCACAATGGTCAGCATACTTACAGCATGCGCACAACTTGGTGCACTAGAGCTAGGAGAATGGATAAAGATTTACATGGACAAAAATAAGATGAAGAATGATGCCTACGTTGGAAATGCCTTGATAGATATGTACTTCAAATGTGGTAATGTCGAAAAGGCACAAAGCATTTTTAATAATATGCCTCATAGGGACAAGTTTTCATGGACAGCCATGATTGTTGGCCTTGCCATTAATGGATATGGTGGCGAAGCTCTTGATATGTTTTCCCTAATGTTGGATGCTTCAGTAGCTCCAGATGAGGTGACCTATATTGGTGTTCTTTGCGCTTGCACTCACACTGGTATGGTAGAGAAAGGAAGAAAATTTTTTGCAAGCATGACCACACGGCACGGAATCGTGCCAATTGTGGCTCATTATGGGTGTATTGTTGATCTTCTTGGCCGAGCAGGGCATTTGAAAGAAGCTCTTGAAGTTATTCAGAACATGCCCATGAAACCAAATTCTGTTGTCTGGGGGGCTCTTCTTGCTGCGTGTAGGATTCATAAAGATGCAGAAATGGCTGAAAAGGCAGCTAAGCATATACTTGAATTAGAGCCTAATAATGGGGCTGTGTATGTTATGTTGTGTAATATATATGCAGCGTGCAAAAAATGGAAGAGTTTGCGCAACTTAAGAAAACTGATGATGGATAGGGGAATCAAGAAAATCCCAGGTTGCAGTTTGATTGAGATGAATGGCAATGTCCATGAATTTGTGGCTGGGGACCAGTCACATCTTCAAAGTAAACAAATATATAGGAAGTTAGAGGAGATGATGGGTGACTTGAAATTTGCAGGGTATTCTCCGAATACCTCTGAAGTATTCCTTGATATAGCAGAAGAGGATAAAGAGTGTGCGGTTTACCGGCACAGTGAGAAGCTGGCCATTGCATTTGGGCTAATTAATTCAGGGCCTGAGGCCACCATTAGAGTTGTGAAGAATCTCAGAATGTGTGTAGATTGCCACAAGATGGCAGGGTTGGTTTCAAAAATCTATGCAAGAGAGGTTATTGTCAGAGATCGAACTCGATTCCATCATTTTAGGCACGGTTCATGTTCATGTAAAGATATTGGTGACGATTCAATAAATTGCATACCAAAAATCCCTTGATTCCTCATTTTTTTTTTTTTTTGGTTCTAATTGAGGGCGTATAAGAACAAGACAACTAACACGTATTGGGAAATTTTACGAGGCCCTTTCAGGTCCACGTAACTCTCCGTCATCAATTTTTTTCTTTAAAAACAAAAAAATAAAAATAAAAAAGAATTAAAAAGGGACGAATTCGTACAAAGCCAAATGGAAGCACATCTATTGCCAGACAAGGGAATTCTCCGACGAAAGCGTTGATAAACAGAAGTGCAAAAATCAAATGCTGCAATTTGAAACAGTTGCACTTACAATTTCATAACTGATGGTCTCCTCTTGATAAAAAAATTTAGAAACTAAACATAAAGAAGGAGAGAGATTAATGAGCAAACACACTAATCTCATTGTGGATATAATCGACCTTGACAGCATGGATGATATATGGTCTTGCATAGTAGAATCGTCTTTGATACCATGAATGACCATCACATTCCAAACTCACTATTCCAACTAGTCGTTAAAGTTGATGAAATTGACCATCATTGTCCAAAGCCACAAAAACATAGTTTGAGAACGGTGAATCAATTAACTTTCAATTCGATCCTGGGTCAAGCACGGGAAGCCTGCAATGTAGACTGATTGATCTATCCGTTTGACGTGTGCCAGGAATGAAGAACTGGAAAATCACCATCAAGCATGCACCCTGAGGAGCAATTCCGTAGAAAGCACAGTCTGGCTTTGCCAAGTGGCATTGAAGACTCTTGGAGAAGTGTCGTACGCTTACTTGCACTAATTGAGCATCTCCACGTAAAACTGCCCTCTCTGAGCGAGTCTGAGCACTTACATTTTGATCCTCAGGTGGTGTTTGGGCTTTATCTCCAATAACCAACAATTTCCGAAATTCAGCGCCTAGTGTGATCAGAGTAGTAGAGATTTGAACATGTAGGTCCCCATACTTGCTTATAGAGACATTTAACAAATCACCAACATGCTTCATTCGGTCCACAAAATTCTGTAGCTGATTCAAATCTGGAACTTGAACCAGAGTCTGAGGCAGATCTTGAGCCATATCGAGAGCAGTGAAGCTCCAGAACTTGAGCCCTAGACAATGGTTTTGAGATTGGCACATCCTGAATAACTGCAGACTTGTAACCCTTTGTTTCAAATGTAAGATAAGGCATTGGCTGAGTACAGTTTGGAGGTAGCTTCTTCACTAATTTAATCTGGAGGTGATTCACAGTTGGCCCACCAGCCCCAAATTCACTGCAAATGCTGACACTACTGCGAACAGCACGTTGAAGAAGAGAAATATCTATGGCAAAGGCAATTCGGTCTTCATTCTGGCTGGATATTCGATATTCATCAAAGAGAGCCTCTTTCCGAAACTGAGCAATGGATTGAATTCCTTCCCCACTGAGAAGATTGTGAAGGAAGACAGCATGGTCTCTTGTGAGGAAAAGGTGGCATATCTTCCCCATTTTGTCCAAGGCTGGTAAGAACCTCCTTTCCAACAGACTAACACCACTCTCTGTGAGAAATGCCTTGAACTTCATTCCACCCAATCTTATGATTTGTTTAAGACTTGCAGTGATAACAATCAGGTGTAATGCTCTCGGAGAGGGATAGATCAGATATTAAAGCATATTATTTCTTGTAAAAGCCACACAGCTGCAAGAAACAAGAAAATTTACGTATCAATTAAAATTGATGACGTTAAGCTTTTATCCCCTGACTGTAGCAGCTATAAAAGTAAATGCCAATGATCATCTTTTTGACAAACAATGCAGAAGTTATGATGCCACAGGTTTACAGGCACCAGTGGCCTAGCATCTTATACTGGATGGTAAAGTGTTATCAATACCATTTAAAACATCTGTTCTATTAACGGGGCATAAATACATAAACCATTACGTCTCAATGTCAAATGACCATATAATTGTAAAATGTAGTATCCGTAGATTCTTTCCTCAATCATCATTGATTCTGTGCACATCTCCTTGTGCATCTAATGACCATGAAAGTCATTGAGAACTACTCATTCAATATCATGTTTACAACTCATTGGTACACTAAGTTGCTAAAGAAGCTAGTTGTGACAGAGCAATGGGGAGGTCCTTTGGTACAACCTGACTCCCACATTGAATAGAAAGAGAGATATCTTGGGTCATATAAACATGAGTACTGTACACCTTTACAGGTTGCCTTTTGGAGAGAAGGTAATATCCCCGTGACATAGTGGTGAAATTCATTTTCCTTGCTGCACATCCCATGTCAAGCTAGTAATATGTTTTTCTGATCATAATCTTAGAGCAATATGCAAGAACCAGCAGGCTACGATATCATGCATACACAAGTATGAAATACTAGTTCCATAACAATAAATTAGTTGGCTGAAAAATAGCAGAATACCAATGATTCGACTCTGCAACCCAAAGCAAGGAACCAAAAATGATCTTGAATCACAAGATAGGACCATGTTCTTATTGGCAATCAATCCAAAGTCTAATTTTCTTTCCTTTGGAGATCGTAAACAGGTCACAATCAACACATCAGTACATCTACAATTCAATGCGATTAGCAAGAATGTTATGCTAGTTCTCAAACCAATCCAAAACAGATGAAAAAGTTACTGAGAAGTGCCTCAATTCAGTGTGAGAACGCAAAACATCCAATTGATATAAGTCAACCTGACCTTGATCTTCCTACATGGCAATTCCAAGAAGGGGGTATATAAATTGGATTCACACAGCCAACCAAAATGAAACCCACAAAATGAAAGAAAAAAAAAAAAGAGGGAGTGAAAAATTTTAAATAAACCTAAAATTTAAAATAAAGTAAACTCTAACTATCAGACAATGAACAAATATGCGTGGAAAGGCAAAACCGAATTTACTGCAGAAAAAAGAAAGTCGAGGAGCAGAGGCGAAGAGAGGCCAAAGTTTTGCGAATTTGATTTGAGACCACCGCATCACGATGTCTGATTCGCCCATTTTTCTTGGCAAGACAAACGGAGGGGTAGAGATTGATTGATTCACTCTTTCAAGCATTTTCTTGGGAAACAAACAGTGCATTAGGGCTAAACCGCGTTTTAGAATCAGAAGCTCACCTAGTGCAAACAAAGGGCGCGCGCCACACGCAACACAACCTCCTGCTGCCGCTGCTGCTGCGTAGAAATGAAACGAAACGATGGAGGGGAATTAGAAAATTGTGCAATTGTGTATATATATGTGTGTGTGTGAAAATATAAAAGAAAAAATGTATTAAAATTAATTTAACAAAATATGACATGACAGCAGCAGTTGTAACGGGTAGTGTTGGGGGCATTGAGTGCGGCGGAGGGTAGACAGCACGCCGCATTTTGGACAGACACTAGTTAATACATTGACTTCAGAATCCTTAAAAACAAAACAAACAAACAAAAAAATAAGTGCAGTATGCATATTGTAACGAAAACACTGACCAATCCTCACGTTATTAAAAATAAGAAATCTTTATCTATATATATAAACAGGGTTATTATACACTTTATGAATTATTTTTATATATAAAAATTTACGATAAAATGATATTAAAATTTATCTCTGTCTATTATGAGATCTTAATGCAAAAATACTGAGAATTTTCAATTTTACCAATTTATTACGTGTCCAATAAGAATATCGATGATTTCGATGAATATAATGAGTGTACACTACTAAATTTTCACGTTTAATAAGAATAATAACAATGGCTAATTTGATAGGATAGAACAGGATATGTGAGGACTGTGTTCATCTTCTGCTACACCAAGTTTGTCATATTTTATTCCCTTATTTTGACAGAAATACCATATCGAGTAATTGTTATTTGCATCCATACCATCTGGAGCTTTTCTTGGGTGAGGATGAGGTGACCTTTCGCTCTCACCCTTCCAAAGACATGTGGATCCTAAATCCACACGTAAGAAGAGTCCAACGTAGACCCAAATCCATGTAGATGATGACTCCACAAGCAGCCAGGGACTTGAGATCGTTCGCCTGCAGGGTGGACACCTTGTCCCCAAGGGGGTCGCTTCCACTTGACTACTTAGCATCAACCCGCTTATTGATGGGAATTTTTGGGGGTGCAATTGGATTGCTAAGACTAGAGTTCCCCGTTAGTTAATACTTTCCTCCTGCAAGTGTTGTTGCATTTATCATTGGAGAATTGAGAGTGAAAATTTAGCGTAAGCTTCCACCAAATTAGAGGTTCAGACCCACTTCCATCAAATTCTTCAAAAATGTAGGCTTCAATTCCGACGAACCCCAGAAAAAAGTTGAAAATAAAAGATGAGAGCAAAGATAACTCAGCGGGGAAGCATTGGCATTGTCTAGAAAAATGGGGCGGTGGGAATTCCTAATAACCTGTGAGCCAAGATCCATCTGGTAGTGGGGCAGGGAAACCTCATGATTGGTTACTAGAACACCAAACAACACCACGAAAAATATTCATAGCTTTGCTATGTTTACATTTGTTTGTACATGTTACGCACAGGTAATGATATACACACAAAGACAAATGACAAATGACGTTAACATACAAGCTTCTATTTTGACAAAATAAAACTAAATCCCCACAGTTATCAATCACATGACTGGATTTCTGCAAGATGCAGCTTGCTTAATATCTGCTGCAAACCTTGTAGGGTAATCTTATAGTTGTCTTCTGATTTCTTACCCTCCTCCACAACCTGCACTATGAATTTGTACAGATGGTCATACCGGTGAACAGGATTATTAGTATCAATACCAGTGCAGCTGATGTCAAGGACATAAGATCGCCTTATGTCTTTCCTCCATCGCGTTAGAATGTACTGAGGTGGTAGCTCCTCCATGCCATTTTGGCTGAGGACACATAATGAATGCCTACATAAATAGCCCCTAAAGTTGAACAAGCCACAAACGCAGACAACCTCCATTTCTGTTGCATTGTAGATAACTTCAAAGTCCTTAGTCTCTCGCCTATTTCCTTCAACTTCTATTTGCTCTTTCACCATGTATGTTATCACTGGCCCATCAGCATTTGCTTGCCTTGTGCTAAAACATGAGTACATGCCTTCCACTTCCCTTTCAAATCTCCTCAATACTTCGTTTGTGTACAATTTTGACAGTTGCATCTCAAAATAACTTCTTGATTTCAGCAAAAAACTTAAATTCCTTGAATCCATGTCAGCCAATGCTTCATGCTGATGATGACTTTGCAGAGCTTGATGATATGTGTCAAAGAAATCTTTCAGGGGAGTGTGCTCATCCAGATATCCTTCAAAGAATGGGGTCAAAATGTCTTTCTGCTGAAGTGGATACATTCCTGCTAAAAATATTTCTTTCACATAAGCTGGAACCCAATGTTTCCTGTCTTTATATATTGATTGGATCCATTTCTGGTCCTTAATTCCCTGACGCTGGGTCATTTCCACCCAAGCTGCTTCAAATTCCTCGGGCCTTAGAAAGTAGTTAATTACCCTAGCCAACTCTGCTTTGATTACTTCAAGGTCAAATGGTAGTCCTAGATTCTCTGAAAGCTTCTGCATGATACTTGATAGAAAAATACAATACGAAGCTCTCGGGAAAACATCAGCAATGGCATTCTGCAAAGCCTTACAATGGTCAGTAATGACAGCTTGAGGAGGCCGTCCCAACATAAATGTAAGCCATGCCCTCAATAACCATGTATATGACTCAGTAGTTTCATCTGGAAGTAGACCACAACCCAGTAGTATAGATTGGCCATGGTGATTTACACCCAGAAACAAAACCAGTGGTACCTCATATTTGTTTGCCAAGCATGTACAGTCAATTGCAACTACATCACCAAAGTAATGATATGCAACCCTAGACCGTGCATCAGCCCAGAACAAATTCCTCATATATCCTTTTCCATTAAGATCTACAACATAAAAAAAGTTGGGATCCATCAACTGGGAATGGCAAAAGAAATTTTGAACAGCTTGGGCATCTCCTTCTTTAAGCTTCAATTGCTTGGGAGACAATTTTTCATTAGCAACATGCCCATCATCATCATCATCATCATCATCATCATCATCATCATCATCATCATCATCATCATCATCATCATCATCATCATCATCATCATCATCATCATCATCCACACCTCCATTGCCCTCAGTAGCAATAACTACTGTTCTAAATAGCTTAATTTTCTGTAGGTCAGGACCATCTAATTGCAGTGTCCTCTTCGTTCCAGCACCTATAAGTCTATGTGACTTGAAGGAATTCCCACTTGCTGGGCTAATTAAGTGATTATGCTCAAGCTCAACTTCAATGATCCTCCATCTTTTGTTTTCCATCAACCTGAACTTTACCATTGCTGGACAACCAGTTCTAGTTTCAGGCCTCGGGCGATTTGCTTCGCTCTTTTTCTTGAAACCTGCACTGCTGCAGCTAAGTTTTCCTCTGTATCTTTCTTTACTCTTTCTATACCAGGTGTTACTCACTCTAACCCCAAATCCTTGTTCCTTGGCATAACAATTGTAAAAATAGTACACATCCTCATAAGATTCAAACTCCATTCCAACAGCAGGAGGAAGGGGATTCTCTCCTTGAATTACACAATTTTGACCAACATATTCAGTCATTGTGCAATCTCCCTCCATCTCAAATTCATCAGCATCATCATCACCTACTGGCTCAGTATTTAGAGACACTTCATTCATCTACAAGGGATACAAAGTAAAGTCAATGCAAATAGAGTTGCCAGAAGCCTGGAACTAAATCAACTAAAACCAAAAGAAAGAAGTAAGGACAATCACATATGTTACACTGCAGCATTCTAGTAAAGCGTTCCATCCCACAGGCATATTGCATTTTATACCATCAATGAAATAGTTGAACATATCCTGCTGATAGCCTCACCTTTGCCGTAGCACTATCCCCAGTGACATTAAAACCATAACCTATCCAAAATGAAAAGAAATACCCTGTGCTAGAAGGCCTGATAGGCAAATATGAAGCATATGGCTGCTTCAACAAAATTCAACTTCAATGATGCTTGGCAGAGACTTACTCAATAGTGGACATCTATTTATCATGCCTAAATATTTGTGAAGTGGGATCTTATGCATGCATTTGTCAGAAATCAGAATTGACTAAGTGTAACAGGAGATTCTTAGTCATGTAAGACACATAAACAAACCAAAACAACAACAACAACAACAACAACAACAACAATCAATGACATAACTTTGGAAACAAAACCACAAGCCATGATTGCAAACTACCATGACCAAGTTTCCCAGCACAATGAACATATATGCCTCTTTATTACTCGAAATCTGGTAATGTAGACCACCTCACTTATCTAACTGCAAAGTTATCACATGAATTATCAACTAATGCAGCAACCACAAACAAGATCCACCATTCGTGCAAACAAGAGAAATATGAAGCTTGATCTACGCATTGCTGTGTTGTCAATAAGAAGTAAATTCTCTTCCAAGAAGTCATATTTTTTACCAGGACCTCAGAGATTAGCTCCAAAAGCAAAAGGAGGGTCATGTGTTACACACACCCAAATTCAGTAAACTTAACCACACTCTTTAAGCAACAAGAATTAAGAAAAAACAAGTGGCTTTGCCAACGAAGACAACCTAAGTAACAACTCCAAAACATCCCAAATGTTAAAAAGAAAGCAAAACAGAAAGAAACCAACTATCTGTATCTGCATAACAAACCAGAGGAGGTTCGATATTACAATGTAAGAAAAGAAGCATTGAATGAAACGAATTTTGAATGGCCCAGAAGAACGAAGCATTAAATATAATATAATCTGTGGGCTTTGGCCACATCTACTAACCTTCTTTTTAACTGATTGAATAATCGAGATAATTGAGATTTAAGTGAAATCAAGAGAGACCCATCTCCATTTTTCTGCGAAAGCACCAGTCTTGATGTGAGCGGAGAACTTCTGGATTTGGGGGAACGTTTTGCTTTTATTTACAAGGAAACCCCATTGGTTTTATTTTGTGAGTCAGACGTTGATGCCTCCATAATTTAGGGATGATAAAATACTTTCTTCTATTAATATTTTATTACAAACACTGTGTTGACGGACAGTGAGATAAAACTAAATGCTTTCATAGACTAAAATTTTGACTAATATATGTAAGTAGAAATGTTATATTTGACACAATTAACTGAAAATTGCCTAAAAATGTTTTACTCAAATTTGATTCAAAAGTGACTTATCAAAAAATAATTTAAAAATTTAAGTTAAATTCGATCCAATTTGAAGCACCTGAAATTTCTTTCTCAAAAAAATTATAATATATATATATATATATATTAAAATGTGTAAGGACTAAGGGTCTAATCTTAAATTTGAAATTAAGATGGTAAGATTCGAATTATAGTTTTTAAGTAGAAAAAAAAAAAAAAGAGAGAGTAAGTTTCAACTTTATGCAACGAGCTAAAATTATTGGTTAATAGATTTTGGTGGGACAAATTGGATGCAAAGAGAAAAATTTTACTGGGTTTCTTCAGAGAAAATGAACATGTCTAAATTTTGTGACTTCCACAATTTCAATTTGGCCATGCTGGGCAAACAAGTGTGGCGATTGTTTTAGCAATGGAAGCTCCTAAGAGCTCACTATTATCCGAGGACAATTTTTATACAGGCAAATTTGGATTTTTGAACCAAGTTAACGCTTGGTGGAGTGAACACATATTCCCAAAAGCCTCCTCTAATAGGGTCTTCGGTGGTCGGTAGGTGATGGCCGGATGGCAAGGCCCCTGGCATCCTGAGTAGTAGAAAACAGTTTCGGGGTTTTTGTCTCCAGAGGTAACAGTTGGACGGTAACAGAGTGAAATCACTGATAAATGAGGATACAAAATGGTAGCCAGAAGATTTGGTAAGACCACAGTTTACACCCGATGAGAGCTCTCAAACTTTCTGAAACTCCTCTTAGAAGCTCGGGGGATAAGTTTATATGACTTTTTGCGCAGACAGGAATTTACACCGTTAGGAGTGCTTACCGCCTGGACGTCCAGCTCTGCTACTTCTGTTAGGATCAAATAAACAAAAACACACAAAAAAACACACAGAAATACAAAAATTTTACGTGATTCGACAATTTACCTACATCCACGGGAAGAACGGATTTTTATATTCGGAGATTTTAACCTCTACAGATTTTCTTACACCAGATTACACAACACCACGTTTCTCTACTTTCTTTTCTCTCTACTTTCTCCTCACTTCTCTTGCTACTACTTAGTTTTTGTTACATAGCTTACAGGTATTTATAATACAGAGGAGGAGACAAATGGTCTGAAAAGTCGCGACGACTAGATCACGTTCACATTGTAAAAGTCTTTGGACGGTAGTGTGAACAGTCAGTTACGGCGACTGTATCAGATTTACATTGCAAAAGTTTTTGGACGGTAGTGTGAACAGTCGGTTACGACAGCTGCATCAGGTTCACACTGCAAAAGTCTTTGTACGGTAGTGTGAACGGTAGGAATCGGAGTCAATTTTTCACAAATCTCCACCTTGACGATGATTCATCATCCAAACATGATCACAGTTCCTCCATTATGCCCGAAGGGGTCAAGCACCCGAAGGTGCACAGCTTCGAGAAATGTTGACCAAATCCAAGCAGTGTTGGAACTTGATTCCTGAAACAATCTTTGTGAGCATATCTGTAGGATTATCTTCTGTACCAATCTTCCGTAGCAGAATATCTCCTTCATTTATAATTTCTCGAATAAAATGAAACCAGACGTCAATATGCTTTGTGCGGGAGTGATAAAATTGGTTCTTTGCTAAGCAAATGGCACTCTGACTGTCACAATGAACTTCAACGTGCTCCTAAATAAGTCCCAAGTCTTCAATCAACCCATGAAGCCAAATTGCTTCTTTGAAAACCTCTGTGATCGCCATATACTCTGCCTCTGTAGTAGACAAAGCAACCGTTGATTGAAGTGTTGATCTCCAGCTTACTGGTCCTCCTGACATAGTAAACATATAACCTGTAGTTGATCGACGCTTGTCGAGATCACTTGCATAATCAGAATTGACGTACCCGACTAGACGATTTGTCATAGTCTTACATTTCTGGAACTTCAGGCCAATATCCACAGTACCTTGAATATACCGTAGAATCCACTTAACTGCTTGCCAGTGTCCTTTACCAGGATTGTGCATATACCGACTTACCATGCTAACAGCTTGTGAAATATCAGGTCGTGTACACACCATTGCATACATCAGGGCTCCAACAGCATTGACATATGGAATATTATCCATCTGTCTTTGATCATCATCTGTATTTGGAGATATTAATGCACTTAATTTAAAATGTGGGGTCAAAGGAGTACTAACAGGTTTAGTCTTGCCATTTACACCAAACCGCTGGAGTACTTTCTTCAGATACTAAGTCTGAGTTAACCAGATTGTGCCCCTTTCTCTGTCACGCTTGATCTCCATACCAAGAATCTTCTTGGCTTCTCCAAGATCTTTCATCTCAAACTCTGAGCTCAATTGATCCTTCAGCCTGTCGATCTCCACCTTGCTCCTAGATGCAATCAACATATAGGAGCAAATATACAAACGTACCATCTTGGAGTTTCTTCAGATAGACACAATGATCGAACTGACTGCGTGTGTACTTATGCTTTTGGATAAAACTATCAAACCGTTTGTACCACTGTCTAAGTGACTGCTTCAAGCCATACAGTGACTTGCTTAGCTTGCAAGCCCAATTCTCCTTTCCGGTAACTTTGAAGCCTTCAGGCTGGGACATATAGATTTCTTCTTCCAAGTTGCCATGCAAGAATGCTGTCTTCACATCAAGTTGAGCTAACTCCAAGTCAAATTGATCTACTAGAGCCAATAGGATCCGAATAGACGAATGTTTGACCACTGGCGAGAACACTTCATTGTAGTCTATTCCTTCCTTCTGAGCATAGCCTTTTGCTACTAGTCTAGCTTTATATCTGGTGCTTCCTTTTTCAGAGGCACACTCCTTCTTAGCATAGACCTATTTGCATCCAATAGCTTTCTTCCTATGTGGAAGTGGTACTAATTTCCACGTTTGATTCTGGTGAAGTGACTGCATCTCTTCATCTATAGCCAGTTTCCATTTATCACTCTTCATACTCTGAACAGCTTCTTTGAAGATGTTGGGAATATCATCCTCTGTCACTGGCAGTGCATATGCCATCATGTCAGTATACTTAGCAGGTTTCTGGATCTCCCTTCTTTGTCTGTGAGTGGCAATGGACTCTAATTGTTGGTCTGGGGCTGGTGATGGAACCTCCACATCAACTGAGTTATCCTCCTGGTCATCAAGATACTCCTCTGGCTCTTTTGGAGTCTCAAACTCCACCTGTTGGAAAGAGTTTTGGTTCTCTTTCTCCTTTGTGGTAGTTCTTTGCAGCTTTGCCGATTCATCAAAGGTTACATCTCGGCTTAGAACGATCTTCTTTGACTCAGGATTCCAAAGTCTGAATCCCTTAACTCCTTCACTAAAGCCTAAGAAGATAGCTTTTTTGGCTCTAGGATCCAGTTTGAATTCTGTAACATGGAAATACGTAGAACATCCAAATATATGTATCCGTTCATAATCTGAAACAAGTTTTCCAGACCATACCTCTTTGGGACATTTCCCATCAAGTGCAGAAGTAGGTAATCAGTTGACAATATGAGAGGCATACATCAAAGCATCTGCCCATAATGCTTTGTTCAAGCCAGATTGAGAAAGCATACATCGCACTTTCTCCACTAGAGTACGGTTCATCCTTTCTGCTACACCGTGTTGTGGAGTTCTAGGAACTGTAAAATGTCTGATTATCCCTTCTTCATGACAGATTTGCTTGAAGGGATCTGATTTGTATTCTCCACCATTATTTGAGCGAAGTCTCTTGATCTTCCTGCCGGTCTGGGTTTCAATCATCTTCTTCCACCGAAAAAATATGTTTAGAACTTCATCCTTGTGTTTCATCACATATACCCAAACATATCGTGAGAAATCATCAATAAAGGTAACGAAATAATTTTTACCTCCCAAAGATGAATTCTTTGATGGTCCCCATACATCAGTGTGGACATAATCCAATATTCCTTTGGTAGAATTAATGGCAGTGTCGAACTTGACTCGTGTCTGTTTTCCCAAGACACAGTGCTCACAGAAGTCAAGTTTTTCACTTTTGGCTCCCTTCAGTAGACCTCGTTTCACCAGATTCTGCAAGGCCTTTTCTTCGACATGTCCCAAACGCATGTGCCAGAGTTGGGACGAATCAGGTGCTTCATTGTCAGAAGCTTTGGTAACAGCTGCTCTTCCTGTAACTGTCTGTCCATCTAGGAAATATAAGTTTCCCTGTCGAGTACCTTTCATTGCCAAGAATGCACCTCGTACAACTTTAAAGGCTCCACCTTCTATGGTCACCTTGTATCCACTGTTGTCCAAGACCCCCAGTGAAATGAGGTTCTTCTTCAGATCTGGAACATATCTGACATCTGTCAGTCGTCTGGTTGTACCGTCATGCATCTTCAGGCGGATAGTGCCTACTCCTTTTGTCTGGCATGTGTGGTTGTTACCCATCATCACAACTCCACCATCAAGCTCTTGAAAGCTTGTGAACCAGTTCCTATTTGGACACATATGATAAGAACAGCCAGAATCAAGAATCCATTTGTCTACCTGAATATCTGTTGGTGAAACTGAGAAAGCTGAATTTTCTTTATCGTCAGCTTCCTTTGCAACATTTGCAGCAGCTTTGTCCTTGTTTGGACAGTCTTTCTTCCAGTGCCCTTTCTGGTGACAGTAGGCACATTCATCTTTCGCCAGTCTTCTTCTTGATTCTCTTCTGGATTTTGAGCGAGATTTATTTCGCCCATTAGATTTGTCATATCTCCTTTTGTCTTCTCTTCCTCGGGTCACAGTCAATACTTCTGGTGTCAACTCTCTGGAGTCATTCTGATCTTTCTTCCGGTACTCATTATTTACCAAAGCATTAGAAACATCTATGAATTTAACCTCATCTTTTCCATACAGCAGGGTAGTGGTTAAATGATCATAGCTTTTAGGAAGAGAATTTAACAATAATAATGCCTTATCCTCATCAATAATATCAACATCTAAATTTTGCAGATCAGTTAAAATTTTGTTGAAATTATTGAGATGCTCAATCATAGGCATACCTCTCTTATACTGAAATCGAAAGAGTTTTTTCTTCAGGTAGAGCTGATTCTCTACACTCTTCGTCATGTATTTATCTTCCAGCTTCTTCCAGAGGCTTGAGGCCATTGTTTCCTTCATGACAAAATACTTCTGACCTTTAGCAAGGCACAGCCGGATAGTGCCACAAGCTTGACGGTTTACATAGCTCCAATCTTCATCAGAAATATTCACTGGTTTTGTCCCTAGTGCAATATCTGATCCTTCGCGGAACAACAGATCTAGAACTTCACATTGCCACATGCCGAAGTTGTTTGTACCGTCAAATTTCTCAATATCAAATTTTGCATTTGACATTGAGCTTCGTTGCCACGAACTGGTAGTAGAAGTCGAAGGTTGCATGTCAGCTCCTTTTGGATCAGCCATCGTGCTTCAGAACTACACAAAAATAAACAAATTAAAAAAACTGCTGCTACAGTTGTTTGTGCGACGATGCTGGTCAGTGAGATCGAGGCTGGTCGGGTCTTGCTCGCCGGTTGCTTCTCCGATCTGGACAAGACGGTGGTGGCTGGTGTGCTCCGGCCGCAGGGAGAAGGAAGGTGCTGCTGGGTGGTCGGAAGGAGGAGAGAGGCTGATGGGTCGTCGGTGGTGGTGTGCTCCGGCTGCAGGGACGGGTTCGTCGTCCTGTGTTCTTCGTCAAAAAAAAATTTTCCAACCTGTTCTGATACCAATTGTTAGGATCGAATAAACAAAAACACACGAAAAACACACAGAAACACAAAGATTTTACGTGGTTCGGCAATTTGCCTACATCCACGGGAGGAACGGATCTTTATATTCAGAAGTTTTAACCTCTACAGATTTTCTTACACCAGATTACACAACACCACGCTTCTCTACTTTCTTTTCTCTCTATTTTTTCCTCACTTCTCTTGCTACTACTTAGTTTTTATTACATAGCTTGCAGGTATTTATAATACAGAGGAGGAGACAAATGGCCTGAAAAGTCGCAACGACTAGATCAAGTTCACACTGTAAAAGTCTTTGGACGGTAGTGTGAACAGTCAGTTACGGCGACTGTATCAGGTTTACACTGCAAAAGTCTTTGGACGGTAGTGTGAACAGTAGGAATCGAGATCAGGTTCACACTGCAAAAGTCTTTGGACAGTAGTGTGAACAGTCAGTTACGACGGCTGCATCAGGTTCACACTGCAAAAGTCTTTGGACGGTAGTGTGAACGGTAGGAATCGGAGTCAATTTTTCACAACTTCCACTTCCAATTTAGCCAGCCAGCCCTAGCCCAAAAAAAAAAAAAAAAAAAACAGTATAATAAGCTCGCTCTGGTGTTTGCAAATACCAAACAAAGTTTTAAGACATTTCTTGTGGAGAGCCGATGAAGGGGTTTCTTAAAGTTTTCACCTTTTCCAAAGGGATGCTCGGCACTTTCCCCTTTGGATATTGTTGGAGACCTTAGCTATCCGGGAGGCCGTTCCAAAGGCAGCCAAGCTCTCATTGCCTCGTGTACATGTGGAGTTCGACGGCTTACTTGCAATTCGAGCTATTTGGTCTCAGCAAACTGAGCACTCAAAGACATAATATCATAGTTTATCAGCTTATCATTTCATCATATTAGATGGCACGTTAAAGGAGCTGCTCATGCTCTGGCTAAGGAAGCATTGATTAAACTTGGGTGATATTGTATGTCGTTGAAATAGCCCTTGGTCGGGCTTTTTCCTTCTTCGACCAAGACGTACTCGCTCTTCTTGAATAAATAAATCTTTCTTCTTTCCCTTAAAACCACCCCACAAAAGAAAAAACTGATGTTTTGAGCTTAGGAAGTAATATGACTCAACATTCAAGAGGCATACAACAAAAGTTTAATCCTTCATGGTGAAAGCAAAAGGAGCAACATCTATGGAGGCTAAGATCTTTCTTTTTTCTTCTTCTTCTTCTTCTTTCAATGCTTTTGATTTTCTTTATATTAGTGATAATTAGTATTTTGAGCACATTAGTAAAAATTTTAATTTCGTGTTTGATGGCTTAACAAAATGGAATATCACTAGACAATCTAGCCATCTAGTTTTGACATTTTATTTAGTTGTATACGATACATATATTTGATATAGACACGCATCATTTTAAAAGTATTGGTGCTTCATAATTTATGATTACTCAAGTTCACACTTTTACCCAAGAGTTAACTCCATGCCCGATGCCCCAATTAGGGGCTGATTTACAAGGGATTTTGGTCGTGGTGGTGGTGGGGGGGGGTTTCAATTGCTCCCCCTCCCATTGGTATGATATATATATATATATATATATATATATGCATACTAATATGTACTTAAATTATCATTTAGTCTAGTGATAGGGCAAATTTTGTTCCTTCTAAGGTATTGGTTCTAAACTCAATCATACTTAGATTTATTTTTTTGTCTTACTCTTAAATTTTTTCCTCCCTAAAAAGTTGTTTTGGATCCACTGCTACTCCCAGTGGTCTCCACCACCATTTTTTGATATATTGAAATTGAATTTATATATCTTTTGGCAAATTTAGAAGTTGGGGTGGGAATTCGAAATGTTGCCTAATTTTATGTTTGGATATAGATTATTAATGGAAAGAAAATTATGAGAAAGAAAATGGAAAAAAAAAAAAAGTGAAGCAAATGAAAATACCTTTACCACATGTGCCTATAAGTTAAAAATGGAAAAAAAAAATGAGTGAAAAAATTGTTTTATTGTTTAGATATTATCCAAGTTAGAGATAAAAAAAAAAAAACACAACCGTTGTATTAATAGAAGTTCGTTTTTGACTTTCCATATAAAGATCTTTAACGTGTTAGATGATTTGAATTAATCCTATAATTTAGGATATTTAAGTGAAATATTTATAAATGATGCATTGATAATTGTTAGACTAAGTTACCTTATTATTATTATTAATTATTTTAAATGATATATAAATTTATTGAAAATTTGATTTTAGTAACTTAGTTGTATTATTATGAAAACAAATTTTATCTTAAAAAAAGTAACATTAGATACATAATTTAAAACAATTCTTTTACTTCCAAAATGACCCAAATTTTGTACTACATCAGTTCTTGCCATAATCAAAAATAATTTGAAACAATTTTAAGAAAAAGCTGTATGGTGAGTTCAAGTGGAAGCCCATCAAGGTTATAATTTTCAAAAAAAAAAAAAAAAAAAAAAAAACAATTTAGTTAGCATGACATGGTCAGGATTATGATATATATATCTAATTTATATATGTTCAAATACACACATGTGTAATTTTAATATTTGGAACAAATTTAGTATTTTTTCTAACATATAATTCAGAATAATTAATATTTTATCTAAAATTTTAAAAATATATTATATGTAGATAACTTAATAAATTATAAATTTAAGTATACATTGATATTAAAGTCAAAGATATTTGTTGGCTATTAATTTTTTTTATCAATAAACCATTTAGCAAATGTTCATGCAAAAAATTATTATGTGCATAACAATTAAAAATTTTTAAAAATTACTTTATAAGTACTTAATATTTATTTATCTATCATATTAATTAAAAATATTTTATACATGATATTTGTGTTTAATTTTTTTAATTATATATTTTTTTAAACACATTTTGGTGTTTACGACATATATATATATATATATATGCTGACATTTTTAAATTAGAGTTATAATATTTTTTTTTAAAGAAAATTAGTTCCTGACATTTTTTTCATCATTTAATTAAGCCTTTTTCTGTCAAGTCAATTGGTTGATACTAATTCAGGTATCATGTCATTGTAAACGATGACTTGGTATTTTTGAAAAAAATTTTATAAATTTATAATATTTGAAAAATGTAAAAAAAAAAAAAAACAAGCAAAAAATTTATAAATTCAAAAAATATATTTTTAATTCAAATAAAAATAGAAAGCAAATAAAAAATTTAAGTCCTTCACACAATATATCTTTTTTTTTCAAGTATTTTAAATTTTTTTTGTGAATTTCTCTTCTTCCAAATAGAACCTAAAATGATAACAATAATTAAAATTTAAAATTTTATAAAATATTTTTTATTATTTAATTTATGAAGCAATAATTTTTTAATAAATAAAATATATTTATTTTATTTTTATTTATTATAATTCTTGGTAAAATTAGTATTAAATCCAAACAACCACATGAAAAGTTTCTTTTTTTTTTTTTTTTTTTTAAACTGTTCATGATACCTTTCGGGGCTAATCACTGTTAAATCATGAACTTAATATCTTCTTTAAATAAATAAATAAATAAATAATTTTAATTCTTTTCGATCTAAAATTTGCATGTGCCAGAAATAACACGGTGTCAATAGATCTTGCAACGGCATCATAAGTAAATTTAAAAAAAAAAAAAAAACAGACGATAACAAAAATAACAAAACAAAATCAACATTTGCACAAAATCCAATCAACAAAAATCTGAAAAGGAGATAGACAAATTTTCCTCCAGCCAGCAGCCCCTGCAGTCACCTCCTCTTTCCCCTGCCAAAACAACGGAACGGATCATCAAGAGAAACTACCCAACAAAATTGATTGATTTGAAGCACATCTAAATACCACATATATTCCACACGAGTCTCCCTATCCCCCTTGTCGTTAGTTTCTCTCTCATTCCTCCCATCTCCTGCCTGGGCAATCTGTAATAAACCAGATGCTTTGAGTAAATGAGAAAAAAAAAAAAAAAACTCAATTTCCTACCCCAGTGGATCATATTAAATTATGATAAAACAAATCATTGTTTTGATTGAAACCATCAAGAATGGCTTGGGGAAGCAATCCAGGACTTCCCAAAATCCTGCGTTCCAAACAGATCCGTGGTGGCACAGAATCACTGCAGCAACCAATATGCAAATATCCCAAAATTAACACAAGCACATAATAGAAAATTAACCACCTTCATCATTCAATTATCCCAAAATTAACCCAGACACATAATAGAAAATTAACCACATTCATTAATACGGACATCAAATGACCTAATAAAAGCCCATTTAAATGTCTTACAAGCTGAGAAATAAACCTTATATAAGGTCTTCAACACATGGTTCGAAAAACCACAAATCACAACAGAACGTCTAGACAAGTTCTTAAAAACTTTATTTAGGACCATTAACAATGGCAAACACAGCAGAAATACGAAAACAACTGATCCCACAGCTTAGTAGCCACCGCGAAGGCGCAGGACAAGGTGCAAGGTGGACTCCTTCTGTATGTTGTAGTCCGCAAGGGTGCGGCCATCCTCAAGTTGCTTCCCAGCAAAGATCAGCCTCTGCTGGTCTGGCGGGATACCCTCCTTGTCTTGGATCTTTGCCTTCACGTTGTCAATAGTATCTGAACTCTCCACCTCCAAGGTAATAGTCTTTCCAGTGAGGGTCTTCACAAAAATCTGCATCCCACCACGAAGTCGTAGCACCAAATGAAGGGTAGACTCCTTTTGGATGTTGTAGTCTGCAAGAGTACGTCCATCCTCTAGCTGCTTTCCAGCGAAGATTAGCCTCTGCTGGTCTGGTGGGATACCCTCTTTGTCCTGGATCTTGGCCTTCACGTTGTCTATGGTGTCAGAGCTTTCAACCTCCAGGGTGATTGTCTTCCCAGTAAGGGTCTTCACAAAAATTTGCATGCCACCACGAAGACGAAGGACCAAGTGAAGAGTGGACTCCTTCTGGATATTATAGTCAGCAAGGGTGCGACCATCCTCGAGTTGTTTTCCTGCAAAGATCAGCCTCTGCTGGTCTGGTGGGATGCCCTCCTTATCCTGGATCTTGGCCTTGACATTGTCAATAGTGTCAGAGCTCTCAACTTCAAGGGTAATTGTCTTGCCAGTGAGGGTCTTCACAAAAATCTGCATCCCACCACGGAGACGAAGCACCAAGTGAAGGGTGGACTCCTTCTGGATATTGTAGTCTGCAAGGGTGCGGCCATCCTCAAGTTGTTTTCCTGCAAAGATCAGCCTCTGTTGGTCTGGTGGGATGCCCTCCTTATCCTGGATCTTGGCCTTGACATTGTCAATCGTGTCGGAGCTCTCAACTTCAAGGGTAATTGTCTTGCCAGTGAGGGTCTTCACAAAAATCTGCATCCCACCACGGAGGCGAAGCACCAAGTGAAGGGTGGACTCCTTCTGGATATTGTAGTCTGCAAGGGTGCGGCCATCCTCAAGTTGTTTTCCTGCAAAGATCAGCCTCTGTTGGTCTGGTGGGATGCCCTCCTTATCCTGGATCTTGGCCTTGACATTGTCAATCGTGTCAGAGCTCTCAACTTCAAGGGTAATTGTCTTGCCAGTAAGGGTCTTCACAAAAATCTGCATCCCACCACGGAGACGAAGCACCAAATGAAGGGTGGACTCCTTCTGGATATTGTAGTCTGCAAGGGTGCGGCCATCCTCAAGTTGTTTTCCTGCAAAGATCAGCCTCTGTTGGTCTGGTGGGATGCCCTCCTTATCCTGGATCTTGGCCTTGACATTGTCAATCGTGTCAGAGCTCTCAACTTCAAGGGTAATTGTCTTGCCAGTGAGGGTCTTCACGAAAATCTGCATCCCACCACGGAGACGAAGCACCAAGTGAAGGGTGGACTCCTTCTGGATATTATAGTCAGCAAGGGTGCGACCGTCCTCAAGTTGTTTTCCTGCAAAGATCAGCCTCTGTTGGTCTGGTGGGATGCCCTCCTTATCCTGGATTTTGGCCTTAACATTATCAATGGTATCTGAACTTTCAACCTCAAGGGTAATGGTCTTTCCAGTGAGAGTCTTCACAAAGATCTGCATCTGTTAAGAATAAAAAAATAAAATAAAAAGCAAAAAACCAACAAAGTTTCAGAATCCACAATTCAAACTCCAACAAAACATGATGAGCTTGTTCTCAAGTCCACCAAGTTTTGAATCATATAATGGAAAAACATAATCCAAATTTAGCAGACAATCATTGAAAAATCTGCCACAAAGAATTATTCAGGAAAATTAAAAAAAAATCTTTCCCTCTTTGCTGATTCACCTATCTTTTGTTATTGAAAACGTTATTTAAAAACTTAGAACAAAAAAAAAAGATTCAATTTTGACAATTAAAAAAAATGACTATTCAAATTTCTTTTCCACACAAACCAAAAGCATGAGAAATAGTTAACATGATAAGGCACAATAATAAGAGATAGGTAGATCTATCAATGGAATCATAAAGAACAGTTAATTCCAAAAACCATCAATAATAAACAGATCAAATCCATTAAGCACCAAAACAAATACACAGAGAATCGGCCATATATATATGACAATTGATTCCCTCAGATCAATCCAATACACTGCTTCTCCTGAGCAAAATCAAACCCATATAAAACGTTAAATTTCCCACCAGCCAAACAAAATCTTCTGTATCTACTAAACACAGATCCGTCGAAACTCGAAACCCACAGATCGAGCAATATATTAATTAGGGATAAGAGCAAACCCTAGGTAATTACAGAATCCTCGTTTTCTTACAAATAGAACTCATCAAATCGGAGGTCTAAACCTTAGAGATCCAAAAAATCAATCACGCGATCGCGATCGCTATCGCGTTCACGCAAGCTTCATCCAATCAATCAAACAGATCCAAAAACCAAAATCAAAATTTTTTTAAAAAAAATCTCATCAAAGATCCAATCAAAAGCTATCATATCATCGAAAACATATAAAATAATAAAAAAATTAATTGAAAAATAAAAGGGATAAATAATACCTTGGAAGGTAGAGAGACTTCTTGCTTTGATTTTACAGAGATATCGGATGTGGGATGGTTCACGGCTCCTACAGGTCGTTTATTTATATAGAGAATAGGAGGTTTGAATTAAATGACAAGAGTGCCCTCTGGGGCCGTCCCTGCCCACTCGGCGAGATCCGTTCTTATCCGATTCACCACACAAAAGTTAGGTCATTCTGTGGTGGATACCAAACGAAAATTAAATAATAATAATAATATTATTATTTTGGTCCCATATAATTCTTTTTTCGGCTTGTTTTTGCTTTTTTTTTCTCCCCTTCTTTTCTTTAAAATTTTATTAGGATATGATCTAAAAAAAAATATGTATATATATATATATATATATATATATATATATATATATATATATATATAAGATATAAAATTAATATTTATTTTATCTTATTTTTCATATATTTTATAACATAATAAATAATTAGACGATTATAATATATTAATATAATTGATTGCTAAATATGAAAAGTAACATTTTTAAAAAAAAATATTTATTTAAATTTCTCACTTCATATCATATGATTCTCATTATATATATTTTTTAAAATTTCTCACTTATGCAACAATATTTTTTAATTTTAAAAATTTTAAAAATCTTTTATAATTTATAATGTTTAATATTATATTAATAATTAAATTATAATTTTTAATATCTTAATAAAAGTATCATTTCAATGTTATTTCACCTTTTTCACATTACCTCATCTTTTCCATCAACAATTTAGGACTATTTTAATTGGCTATTTGAGTATAAGACATGCCAAATTTCTAAAAGAAATAACCTTACTTTTTTAAAGACAAAAAAATATATATGTATTTGAATTTTTAATTTTAAAAAAAGGAAAAATATTAATAATTTATTTTTTTTATATTTTTTAAAAAATTAAATTTATTTTAAAAATTCATAATTTAACTATATATTTTATTTTTTTAAAATAAATACAAAACAAATGCACTATATTGTATGAGTGTAATACTAGTATATATAATTATGGATGGTAACAAAACTATTAATATGTTTACATAAAGATATATGTTTAAATTTAGAAAACTTTTAATAGATTTTATAATTTATAGTATATAATATTAGTTTAATAAGTAATTTATAATTTTTTTAAAAATTATTTTAATCATTTTCTTTCAAATCAATACTTATAATTCTTTTCATTAATGTTAATTTTAATGCTTTAGCTGATTTTTCATAGGGCTCAAAATTATATTATGAATTGCAAACTTATTTTTATAAACTCAATTGCATATTTTAAGTATTTTTATTTTTTATTTTTTAAAATAAAAATACTCTCAAATTTATTTTAAAAATAATATTTTTTAATTTTATTTTTATTCTTTTCATTTAGATAAATTACTAAACTATATATATTTTTAATAAATATAATAAATCAATTTATTACTTATGTAAAAATACATCTAATACATGGTGTAAAAATGAAAAATATTACTAAAACATCAATATACTTGTATATAAAAAGACTTAATTATATATTAAATATAATAAGCAATTTTAATTGCAATTAAGCAAAAGAACTACACAAAATAATACGATAAAAAATTTTAATTATTGCTTTTTAAATAAAAATTTCAAATAATAACTATTATTTTGTAATGACTTTTGTAAGTATTATGGATTATGTAGGTTAGATTAGATTTACTTCAAAATTTTTAATTATGTTAAATTTAAATTATTTTTAAGTTAATTATTTTTAGATCAAATTGGAATCAATGCGTTAGATTAAATTAGAAATAGATTAATATTTCAACACTTTAATAAATTCTTAGTAATAATATATCTTATTATTATTATTATTATTATTATTATTATTATTATTATACACTTGTATTAAATATGTGTGAAATGTGACTTTATAATATTTTTTAAGAAATAATAATATGAATTATATTGAATTTTAATATAAATTCTAATTATTTTATTATTATAAGTGGATAACAAAACTAATTTCACCTATAATATTAGAAAATTTTAATAATTATATCAATTTCACAATTTTTTTTAAATTCACTCAATACATTAATTTTGTTGGTTCATTTTAACTCATATCAAACTATTCATTTACCAAGAATATCTTCTTTTATTATTATATTATTAGATTTGTTAATGTAATATAAGTTATAGTTTTTTAAATGAAAAAATAATAAAAGAAAGTTATTTTAAATATTATAAAATTTATAATATTTAAATATTTTATTTTATTTTATTTTTAATTTTTTTGAAAATAAAAATTATATTATATCAATAACTTAAAAAATGTAATAATTAAAGGAAAATTCATTTATCTTGTGACACTGGAGTAGTTATTATATAGTTACACTTAATAAAAAAAAATATTTGATATAAATTGAATTTAATTAATAGAGTTAACTTATTAATTTAACTTAAAAAAAGTAAATATAATTATAAAAACTTTTTGACATAGAGTGAAATTAGTCCTCTTGCCACACGTGCGTGCGCACACATACATATATATAATAATCATCTATATATAATGAGTATTTTTTTTCTTTTTTAATTTAAAGGACATTTTGAGAACAAATTTTTTTATTTTTCTAAAAAAGTTTTAAAAAGGAAAAAATAATTATAAGTAATTTTTATTTTTTCCTTTTATAAGAAAAATGTAAATTTGGGGACTCTTTTCATTTTAGGAAAATAAAGAAAGAAAATTTGTGAGAAGCTTTTATGTTTCTTTTAAGAAAATAAAAATGTTGAATTATAACTATTTTGTTTTTGCCTAAGAAATGTAAAAGGAAAAATTTAAGGTTTTGTTTTATTCTCAAGAAAAATATTTAATTTGGAAAGAAAATTCATTTTTAAGAAAACAATAAGGAGATTTGGATTTTTTTCTTTTTATTTTTTAATTTGTAAATTCAAATTTCAAAATCTTATAAATAAACTATTTTTAACCATAAATCTTTTCACAATGCTATGCGTGAATATCGCAATTAGATGAATGCACAGCTTGATTTGCAAACATTTTGTGTTGCAAAATCAGTTTTTTTTTTTTTTTTAATTCCAAAAGCTGACCTTAACATCTTTTGAACTGTATTTAAAAACTGCACATGGTTATGTGGAAAAACAAAATTAGTGATTATATATTATATTATTGTACAAGAAGATTATATATTTAAATAGATATTAAATAATATAATAAAAGTCAATATAAGTAAAAAAATTTAATTTTATAAATAATATTTCATCAAAGTTACTTATAAATAAATTGGTGTTTTTTCAATAATTTAGACCAATAATAAAGATAAATATAATAAATTTAGAATTAAATAAATGATAGAAAAAGTTAAAAGTTTGAAATTTAAGAAAATTTATGTTATAATTAATCATTTTTTATCACAATGTATCAGTATTTTTTTTTATTTTTTAAAAATGTAAATTTGAACATGCTTTTTTTTTTTTTAAATCTCTTAGAAGACCAAAGAAGAATTTAGAATTTTTTGAGAAATTATTTTTTTAATTATTAGTTTTTTGTTAGATAAATTTTAGATATTTATAAAATATTATTAATATAAATTTGTTAAATTATAATAGATATAAGATTATAATTGAATAAATTAAATATATCTTAAAATACTAATGTTATTAAATTACTGAGAATTACTATAAGTAAATTAAAATTTAAAAATTTATTAAAAGAATAAAAAATTAAATGAAATATTTAATTTTTCTTAAAAATTATATAAAACTAATTATGTGAACTTTATATTATTATTATTATTATTATTATTATTATTATTATTAAAATTCAATGAGGATGATATTCATATAAAGGCTGTGCATATTGATAAGGAATTCTCGGCGCGATCTAAGTACGGCGGACCCAATGTAAAACCGTAGACTACCATTACAGCCCTCTGGTAAATCCTGAGCACATCTTTTCTTTTATTGTACATGTACATGTAACTACAATTCCGATCGTTGCCGGATTCCGACGAATTACCGGCAATTCACGCGGCGGGAGTTTGGTGAACAAGGCTGTAGCCTAATGTTATAATTATAACTCCGATTTGATGAGTTCTCTGGGGTCTTTTTTTTCTCTCTCCCCCTCCTCCCCTTTTTTTTGGCGTCAATTTTCTTCGGATGCATTTGTAAGAAAACGGGATTCTGTAATTACCTAGGGTGTGCTCGTATCCTTGATTAATATGTTTCTCGATTTGGCAGTTTCATGTTTGGATGGTTCTGTATGTGGTAGATAAAGAAGAGTTTGTTTGGCCGGTGGGAAATTTATCAGAGGAAATGAATTGTTATATATGTATGTATGTATAGCCGATTCTCTATGTATACATTTCAGTGCTCAATTGATTTAATCTGTTTATTGTGGATGGCTTTGGGACTTAACTGTTCTTTATGATTTCATTGGTATTTCTCTCTCTCTTATTATTGTGTTTTATCATGTCAAGTATTATTCATACTCTTGGTTTGTGTGGAAAAAAATTTTGAATAACCATTTTTGTAATTGTTGAAATTGAATCAATTTTTTTCCCGTTCTGAGTTTTTAAATAATGTTACCGAGAACAAGAGATTGGTGAACTAGCAAAGAGGGAAGGATATTTTTTTGAATTCTTGTGAATGATTCTTTATGGCAGATTTGCCAATGATTGTCTGCAAAAGTTTGGCACATCTTTATCCCATTATTTGACGTAAAATATGGTTACCATGTTTTGTAGGGGTTTGAGTTGTGGATTCTGAAACTCTGTTAGCTCTTTGTTTAACAGATGCAGATCTTTGTGAAAACTCTCAGTGAAAGACTATCGCCCCTGAGGTTGAAAGCTCAGATGCCATTGGTAATGTCAAGTCCAAGATCCAGGACAACCTTAACATAGAAGATAACAACCTTGACATAGAAGAGGACAACCCTGAGAGTGAAGGTGATGACCTTGAGATTGAAGGAAATGGTCATGAGCAAAACAGTCAGCAAATACTTGATATTGGAGACCATGATGCTATAAACACTTCAGATGCTATAACTACAGTAGATGATCAGATTTACAACTGTGGGGGGAAGGATCATCTAGCACCAGTTGTTGGGATGGAGTTTGACTCCTATGACGATGCTTACAATTATTATAATTGCTATGCTAGGGAATTGGGATTTGCTATCAGGGTGAAGTCTTCTTGGACAAAACGCAATAGTAAGGAGAAACGCGGAGCAGTTTTATGTTGCAACTGTGAGGGTTTTAAGACAGTTAAAGAAGCAAACAGTCGTAGAAAGGAAACAAGAACTGGATGTCTAGCAATGGTAAGGTTGAGGTTGGTGGAATCTAATAGGTGGAAAGTGGATGAAGTCAAGCTTGATCATAACCATTTATTTGATCTTGAGCGGGCACAAAATTCTAAGTCACACAAGAAGATGGATGCTGGGGCTAAAAGAGAGGCAGAACCAACCGTTGATGTTGAAGTACAGACAATCAAATTGTATAGAACATCTGCTCCGGACATTATGGGTGCAAAGCCTAATGAGGGAGATGGTGTCTGCTTCATGGACAAGTCCAACCAATTGATGCTTCAAAAGGGAGATGCACAACTTATTTACAACTATTTTTGTCATGCTCAATTGATGGATCCTAACTTTTTTTACTTGATGGATCTCAATGATAAGGGGTTTTTAAGGAATGTGTTTTGGATTGATTCTAGGTCTAGAGCTGCTTATGGTTATTTTGGTGATGTGGTTGCATTTGACACAACTTGTTTGTCAAACAAATATGAAGTTCCCCTCATTGCCTTTGGTGGACTTAATCACCATGGCCAGACCATTCTGCTCGGTTGTGCTTTGCTTGCCGATGAGTCGTATGAAACATATATGTGGCTATTCAGAGCATGGCTTTCATGTATGGTTGGTCAGCCTCCACAGACTATCATGACCAGTCCATGCAAGACCCTGCAAACTGTAATTGCTGAGGTGTTCCCTAGGGCTCACCATCATCTTTTTCCAGCGACTATTGTGCAAAGGATTCTTGAAAACTTGGGAGTGTTGGATGACTATGAGGCATTCCAGATGTTGCTGAACAGAACTGTTTATGATTCTGTGAAAGTGGATGAATTTGAAATAGCTTGGGAAAATATGGTCCGACAGTTTGGAATTGCACACCATGAGTGGCTTCAAACTTTTTACGAAGATCGTGAGCGGTGGGCTCCAGCTTACTCCAAAGATACATTTTTTGCTGGGATGGCCTCTTTCCAGAAAGGTGGGTCTGTGATTCCTTTCTTTGATGGTTACATGCATCAACAAACTTCTTTGAAGGAGTTTTTTGATGTGTATGAATTGGTTTTACGAAACAAACGTCAGGAGGAAGCTCTTGATGATTTTGAGTCAAGAGCTTTAAACTCCATATTGAAAACTGGTAGCTCTTATGAGTTACAGATCTCTAAACTGTATACCAGCAAAATATTTGGGAAATTCCAAGACGAGATTGTGAAGATGTCATCTTGTTTTAGCATAACACAAATTCACAGCAATGGCCCAATTGTTACGTACATGGTTAAAGAATGTGAAGATGAAGATAATCTGAGCAATTTTAGGAACTTTGAAGTTGTGTACGATAAAACAGGAGCAGGAGTTCGTTGTGCTTGTGGTTGCTTTAACTTCAAAGGCTACCTTTGTCGGCATGCATTGTGTATTCTAAACTACAATGGGGTGGAGGAAATACCCTTCCAGTATATCTTAGCTCGATGGAGGAAGGACATTAAGAGATCCTACTTGCCAGATTCTGGGTCCAACAATGCTGATATTGGTAACCCTGTGCAGCGGTTTGATCATTTGTACAAACGAGCCATGCAAGTAGTTGCAGAAGGGATTAAATCTCAAAATCATTATATGGTTGCCTGGCAAGCGTTTAAAGAATCCCTGAACAAGGTTCGACTTGTTGCAGACAAGCATGTATAATTAGAAATTTTGATTAACAAAAAGTAACTGGAACTGTTGAGCTTTCATATGTTGTCTTCATTTTCTTCATTGCACTTATATTCTTTGTAAATGCTGTCTTTTGTTCTTCCCCATGTAAAGCTTGTGCCATAGCTGAGATTAGAGCATTTTAACATGACTGGGTGAAACGCGTTGATGCTGCCTTCTTTCCTTAACTGACATTATCTCATGTATTCCCAATTATATAAAGGTGAATGTTATTGTTTTCTTTTCTCAAGTAGCTTGTTGGTACACAGACCATCAGTTCTTTGTAGTATCATTAATCAAATGATAACAGATGCATTCACTTTTAGCACGCAGTTCTTTGCTAAATGGTCACTAGGAAATAATCATTCTGCAACCATTTTACAGGGTTTCTACTTAAGGTACCAATTTGGCACTCAATTTGGGTGATACGAAGGTACAGATCAAATCATTTTCCTTGAACTTATGGCAAATAAAACACAAGTTAAAGACCAGGGCATTCCCTCCCCTCCGAATACGCTCAAAAGTGGGGTCTTTTTTTTTTTTTTTTAGGATAATTATGCAGTTGGTAAATTAGTAGCTGGACGTAGTTGGCCTGCAAAATGGGCCAGTTTAGGATAAGGTTTCTCGATCTTTGTTCAACCTGCTCTAAATATGTTTCATATTTATGCTTTTCTTCCCCATATTTAAGATTCATATTTATATTAGGGACACTGACATCTCGTAGTCCAATAACATGCGGAATATTCATTTTTTGTGGATGTAACATAATGCACCCTGTGAATAACAGGCTCAAATTGAAGGAAATGCAAAAGATAAAATAACAATATTGCCTCATATATTTCTTTACCCGCCTGCTTCGCTCTCCCCCTCTCTTGCCTATAAAATTCTGAAGCAAAATTTTTCAACTCCAACGACCCTTATTATCATTTTGGAATTCAGCTCAAATTCTTTGATTTTATCGATCTCTTCTCCCACTCATCTTTTTCCGCTGGCTCTCACCATCCAACTCTTTCTTTCTCTCTCTCCATTTCCACTTATCTATTAGGTCTCAAAGATTCAGATTTAGGGTTTAAGAGAACCGAAAAGAATTAGGATAAAGATGAGAGAATATGGAAGAAAGAGAGAAAAGCATCCAAAGGGAGAATCTAAATTTTTATGTTATAATTGTTCATTACAACCAATGTGATTCATACACTTGGCATACTCTTGAAAATGAAACACACTATTTTTTTCAAAACAACAAAACGCATTGTTTACTAAGCATAACGGAATTAAAATGATGGTTAACAAAAACTTAACAGACCTAACAAATCCATTCAATTTAATGGTGCAAATGCTTCTCAAAAACAATTGTTGACCTACTTGCCTAATACAGTAATTGAATATTGAGTCATAACAAAAACAACAATAACAACAACAATCATTTACAAGCTATTACTCTAAAATGGATCTTTTTGTGTTGGCTCACAATAAGTCCCCCCTTTGTGAAGATAAAAGACTAATCCCCCCCATGTTGCATCTTTTGGTGCCAAATTTGACTACCTTATTAACACTTGTGTAGTTACCCTATTTTGTCTCTTAATCATCCTCTTGTCTAAAACTACAAATAGGATTTACCAGGGTTGCCCATCTTAGCCCATGGGAGGTAATTGAGGCATAAGATGACCTTGATAACCTATTGATTTCTTTAATAATAACACATAAAAAATGGGATGGATTGTAAATTTTGTTACCAATTATAATTTGTAGGCTATTTAACCAACCTTATTTAAGATTAAAAAAGGTCCACAATACTTGGTATCAAGCTTCAAATTCCTTTTGATAGCCACTGAACCTTATAGGGTTATAGCTTCAAGTAGACCTATTCTCTCAGCACAAAGGGCCTGTTAAATATTAGCACAATGTTTGATTTTTTATTAAGCTTTTAGTAGTTGCTCTTTAAGAAGTTTTGAAATGTGTTGTATTTTTTTTTTTTTAACCAAGCTTCCATAAGGCCTTTTTGGGTTAGTCAATGGATAACTCAGATAGTTATGGAGGTGCAAACTTATAGGGACCTTGAAAAAGTGACATGACTACAACTAAATGATGACTACTATTATATTACCATTATACTAAATATAACTACTTACTCCATTAGGTTGGCTTTTGGAAAGTTATGCAATGTAAGTAAGTTTTTACACATGAAGTTCTTAACTTCACCCTAGGATCTACTAGTCTGTGATATTGAGAGTGAGAGTGAATTAGTATCACACCCCTTAAAAACACACTCTGATAATTTAAGCCAAAGTATTCTAATTTTTAATACTCTAGTTCTCGTCAATATGCAGGTATGTGAACAATTTCAAACTCTTCTCAAATGCAAACTCTTTCTCAGATTTGACTAAGGTAGATTTATTGTTACTTACTAATCACAATAGTTCATAAAGTCACCTTTCAGACACCTTACCTATTTGACAGATTGGATGTTCTTGATTATGTCTTCTTTAGGTTATGGGTTCGAAGATATTTTAGTTACATTCATAACTCAATTCAAAACACAGAACGTAAATTCAAAGTAAGGGTACAAGAGCTTTACGTGGTTCCGTTAATGTGACGTATGTCCATGGTGGTAGGGATTCTTCCTCTACCGAGACAATCCACTATACTTAAGAATACTAGTGTGGTACTCCTTATGTTTGTAATGTAGTTACAATGGATGTCTTAATCCTTTGCTCCTTAAACTATTGTAAATACAAAGCAAGTGCAATATAAAGAGTATCACTTACTGTGTCTACTTTTCTTCTAACTTGTCTTGCCTCTGTTGAATTGAATAGGATATTTCACTGCCTCCTAGAAGTTCACAACAACACTCTCTAACCTCTCTTGAAGAAATATGGAAATACGTTGAGTTCTTTTTAATGCTTCATCGAATTCATTCTCTAGATTGTTTCATACAACTCTTACTTTCACTGTCTCACAGTCTCACGACCTGTACTCACGCTTTAGGTTTGCCTTTTCATGTCTCATGGCCTACCTCACGCTACTAGTTTACTGTTTCATGCCTCACGAACTGCCTCACGCTTCTGGTCTATCATTTCACATCTCTCAGCCTACACCATTCTCCTGGTCTATTGTTTCACGTCTCTTGGTGTGCACCACTCTTCTCGTTTTGCTGGTTCACATTTCTCAGCCGCCTCATGCTTCTGGTTTTACTGGTTCAAGTCACACGTTCTGGTCTGTTGTCTTCTCTTCTGGGTGGTCTCATAGATACCAGGTCTGGCATCACCTGGTTTGGTTTTTAGGTCTGGTTTGCTCTAATGTCTCACCTTCTCCAGGTCTCACGTCCTCTCTTCTGGGAGGTCTCACGAATCTGATTTATTCTCTCCCGGGTGGTCTATGCTAGTGTTTCTGATTTCTTATCTCCCAGTGGTCTATGCTGGTGTTTCTGGTTTCTTCTCTCTTTCGGCGATATCACGTTTTTGGTTTCTTCTTTCTTTCATTGATATCACGTTTCTGGTTTCTTCTCTCTTTTGGTGATCACATAGTTTTCCTTTAGCCGGCCAAGGTCTCCCTTGCCATCCAAGGTCTCTTTGCCATGTTGTCTCCTTATTGTCTAGTTGGTGGTTTCTCTCTTGTTGTAGGGTTTTGTCTCACCAAGGTCTCTCTTGTCGTTGGTGTGCTGTGGCTGTGTACCCTTGTTTTTCTGTCTACTCTTGTTTGATCGTGTAGGGTTTTCTCTCTTTTGGCCGGTGGTGTGTTTTGCTGTGCTCACTTGGTTGGCTAAATAGGGTTTTGCTATTCACACTATTTTTTTGTATATGTTGTTTGGTCGTTTACCCTCTTTGCTGTCCACACCTATTTGGCCGTTCACCTCTTTGTTGTTATACCTATTTGGCTGTGTTCACTTGTTTTCTCTCTTTTAAGGTTGGGTTTTGCCATTTAGGGTCTTCTCTCTTTCAACTGGTGGTGTGTGTTGCTGTGTAGGGTTTTCTCTCTAGCAAAGTTGTGTTTTTGCTGTTTTTCACTTGTTTTGCCGAGGGTTATGGTGTTTTGCCATCTACTCCCCTCATGTCTTCCAAGGTTTTGGTTTATATACTCTCTTTTATGAAAACTTTAGTAGGGCTTACTATATTATGATTTACTTTCTTGCCCCTCTATGTAGCTTCAAATTACTTGCACACTTAAATCTAATTGATAACAATTATAAATTATACAAGGCTATGGGAACAACAATCTCCCCCTTTGTAATTGTTGACAACACTCATAACAAAAGCCATTATGCAGCAATTACAACTCCCCCTAAATATGCACTCCCCCTTTCTTAACAGCTCCCCCTGCACTGTTGCTTCTCTTTCCCTTTTCCAACTAATTATAAAAAGACTTGTAAAGTAGAGATGGAGGATTCACCTGAACTTCAAGCTTGAGGATGCATTTACATAAATAGACTCATTCTGTGCATTTCAAACAACTATGTAGACAGAAGTTTAGTTAGAATATCTAAAATTTGATCTTTAGTGCCAACATACTCCAATTGAATTGTACCATGTTCCACTTGATCTTTGACGAAGTGATACCGAATGTCAATATGCTTGCTCCTCGAATGTTGAACCGGATTCTTACTGAGATCAATAGCACTTTGATTATTACAAAGTACACTCAATGGTAACTTTACTTCAACACCCAAGACTGCCAATTGTCTTTGCATCCATATCACCTGAGTACATGCTGCACAAGCAGCCATATACTTAGCCTTAGCTGTGCTCAAAGCAACACTGTTTTGCTTTCTACTTAACCATGTAACACACTTTAAACCCAAGTAAAAGTTGTAGCCGTTGGTTGATTTTTTGTCATCTATATTTCCTGCCTAGTCTGCATCAGTGTATGCTTGTAGTTTACATAATTCATGGCTGGATACAACAAACCTATTTCCAGTGTCCCTTTGAGCTATTTTAGGATTCTTTTCACGGCCAACATATGAGATTCCTTAGGATTAGCTTAGAATCTGCTGGCAACGCACACAGCTTGCATAAGATCAGGCCTTGATGCTGTAAGGTATAGAAGGCTCCCTATCATCTTCCTGTACTCTGTAGGGTTTGTACTTCTTCCATCATGATGTTTTGTTAACTTGTAGCCCACTGTCATAGGGGTACTGATAGGTCTGCTATCCTCCATGCCAAACTTTTTTAGCATCTCTTTGACATATTTTGTCTGAGAAATAAAAATACATTCTTTATATTATTTTATCTGTAATCCAAGAAAGTAAGTCATTTCTCCAATCAATGACATCTCAAATTTCTCAGTCATCTTTTGTGCAAATTCTTGGCATAGCTCAGAGTGATTCCCTTCAAAGATGATGTCATTTACATATAATATGGTTATCAGTTGGCCTTTTTCTGAGTTGAACACATATAGGTTATTATCAACTGTTCCTCTTATGAAGTTTAACCTTCTTAAATATGCATCCAACTTGCTGTACCATGCTCTTGGGGTCTATTTAAGGTAATACAAGGCTTTCTTTAACTTGCACATGTGTGTCTCATCCTCACTGATTTGTACTCCATCGGTTTGTTCAATATACACTTTTTATTTTAGGAGCCTATTCAGAAAGGCTGATTTCACATTAATCTGATAAACTTTATACCTCTTATATGCTGCCAAAGTTAGGAACATTTTAATAGTTTCTAACCTTACCACTGGTGCAAAAGTTTCATCAACATCTACTCCTTTTATTTAAGTATAGCTTGTGCAAACCAGTTTGGCCTTATTCCTTACCACCTTGCCATCTTTATTGTGTTTATTCTTAAACACCTATTTTGTTCCTATGACATTCTTATTAGTGGGTCTTGGAACTAGCACCTATGTATCATTCTTCTCAATTTGATTTGGCTTCTCATTGATAACTTTAACCCAGGCTTTGTCTTATGTAGCCTCTTCAATAGATTTAGGTTTAACATATGTAGCCTCTTAACTTGTGTAGCCATCCTATCCAAACTTTTCACACTGCTCCAAGTCCACCAATACAACAAACTTGTTCTTTGAAACCATTGGTTTGAGCTTCCACTAACACTCCTTGTCAGTGTGTCCTTACTTTTTACAGTATGTGCAAGAACTCATGACAGGTGTTTTCCTTTGAATTTTGTATTGTCTCCTCTTGTATGCAGCATCATATCTTCTCAAGTTGGAGACATATACTGGTCTTCTCCACTAGTAGTTACTCACCTTATGACCCCAAACACCACAATAAAGATAGTGACCTTGAAACTGCCTTTTCTTGGGTCTAATCACAACTTATTTTCTTTTGTTCATTACTTGTTGTGTAGGCAACGTAGTTGGCTTATTTGCTTGTGCGACTTTCATTTTAGCCACCTTTTTCTCCTTCTATTTAGTCGTAGCCCTTTGTTGGTTAACCTTATTTTTTTCATTTTTGTTTGCCAGCCTAGGTTGCTTCTTCAAATCCTCTTTATTCTTAGCTATCTTTTCTTGAGTCACAACCTTCTCTTTCAACTTCTGTGACACATTCTTATTATCTTTAGGCAATGCAGCCTCAGATTGCTGCACTTTCTCTTCATTCTTCTTTTCTTTTGCAGAACTTGTTTCTCTTATCATTTCAAGTTTATGCACATTCTTTTCACTCCTTTTGAGTTGTTATTGAAGTCTCAGTAACTCTTTCTCCATTCCTTCAATTTTTGAAGTCCTTGAGCCAAGCTCTATTGTAATGTCTTCATATATTTTGATATGTTCTTCAAATCAATATGTTTATGTGAGCTTCCAACCATTTTATGGTTCTGCCCCTTCTGATTATCTCATTTGAAGTTGCTTCTAACTCAGCTTCAAGATCTAGTTCTTCTTTATTAACCTCGTCTTCCTCTTCAGAGGTTGAACTACCACTTTGTGTTGATGCCATAAAGGTATGCTCATTTAATGATTCTTCATCTTCCTTTTCATCAGCTTCTTTTAACTGACTCACATAACTCTTGAATAAGTCTCTCTTTTTCTTCTGTGGGTTGGTAATCTTCTTGTTGGACTTCTTTGATTTGAATGATAGTCTTTTCCATTTTGAATTCGGTTTATCATCACCATGTTCATCTTCATCATCAAGTTTCACTTTGCACTGAGAAGCAAAGTGTCCAGTCTATCCATAACGATAACATCTTAAGGACAACTGTCCTTTTCCCTCCTTAGACCCCTTTTTGAACTTCTTTATGATGTATGCCAACACTTCACCTTCACTTTCTTCCTTATCATCATCATCATCCTCACTGGATGATTCTTCCTCTTCTCTTATCTTGAAGTGTCTCATAGCTTTGAAAGTTGCCTTCTTTAATAGCTTTGATGTTGAGGAGCTTTCAATTGATTTTATTCTCATATCATATACATTAGATCGCATTTGAGATCATGCAATGACATAGAATTGAGATCTCTACTCTCTTCTATAGCTACCACCTTTGAGGCAAACTTCTCATGTAGAATTCTCAGAATTTTCTTCACAATAGATGAGTCTTTCTTATTCTTCCCATGACTTCTAAGGTCGTTTACAGTATCAATAACCCTAGTGAAGAACTCTTGGACTGTCTCATTCTTTTGCATTCTGAGGGATTCATATCTCTTCTTAAAAACTTGAAGCTTGACCTTCTTCATTCTACCATCACCTTTATAGACCTTTTGCAATCTGTCCCATAACTCCTTAGCAGATTTGCAATCCATAACTTTAGCATATTCAGCATTTGTCAATGTTGAAATGATGACATTTGAGGCTTTCCCATTGATCTCAAACTACCTTAATTCCTCTGGATTGGATCTTTACCTTCTTTTAGAGGCTCAAAACCCTCATTTACAGATTTCACCATGTTCATGCCCATGGTTACAAATATCACCTACATTCTCGCTCTCCATATATGGTAGTTGGTTCCATTGAAGATTAGAACCTTCTTGATGTAAGTAATACTGATGCTGGTACCGACATCCATTTCTCAGTATGTTGAACAAGTTAAAACTTATGAAACTCTTCAAACTAGTACACCAATTGAAGTTCCTAACTCCACCCTAAGATCTACTAGTTTGTGATATTGAGAGGGTGGGTAAATTAGTATCACACCCCTTAAAAACACACTCTGATAATTTAAGCCAAAGTATTCTACTTTTTAATACTCTAGCTCTCGTCAATATGCAGGTATGTGAACAACTTCAAACTCTTCTCAAAAGTGAACTTTTTCTCAGATTCGACTAAGGTAGATCTATTACTTACTAATCACAATAGTTCCCAAAGTCACCTTTCAGATACCTTACCTATTAGACAGATTGGATGTTCTTGATTTGGTCTTCTTTAAGTTATAGGTTCGATGATACTTTAGCTGTGTTCATAACTCAATTCAAAACATATAATGTAAATTCAAAGTAAGGACATAAGAGATTTATGTGGTTCCGTCAATGTGACGTATGTCCACAGTGGTAGGGATTCTTCCTCTACCGAGATAATTCACTATACTTGAGAATACCAGTGTGGTACTCCCTATGTCTGCAATGTAGTTACAATCAATGTCTTAATCCTCTGCTTTTTTAACTATTGCAAATATAAAGCAAGTACAATACAAAGAGTGTCACTTACTATGTTTACTCTTCTTTTAACTTGTCTTGCCTTTGTTGAATTGAATAGGCTGCTTTACTGCCGCTTAGAAGTTCACCACAACACTCTCTAACCTCTCTTGAAGAAATCTGGAAATATGTTGAGTTCTTTCCAATGCTTCACCGAATTCCTTCTCTAGGTTGTTTCACACAACTCCTACTTCATCGTCTCACGGTCTCACGGCCTACACCCACGCTTCAGGTTTGCCTTTTCACGTCTCACGTTACTAGTCTACTGTTTCACACCTTATAGACTACCTAATGCTTCTGGTCTGCTGTTCACGTCTCTCGGCCTGCACCACTCTCATTGTCTACCGTTTTATATCTCTCGGCTTGTACCACTCTCCTGGTATACTGTTTCACGTCTCTTGGCTTGCACCACACTTCTGGTTTTATTAGTTCACATTTCTCGACTGCCTTACGCTTCTGGTCTTGTTGATTCACGTCATACATTCTAGTTTGTTGTCTTCCAGGTGGTCTCACCGATACTAGGTCTGGTCTGCTCTAACGTCTCACCTTCTCTAAGTCTCACGTCTCTCTCTTTCGGGTGGTCTGTGCTGGTGTTTTTGATTTCTTCTCTCCCAGTGGTCTATGCTGATGTTTCTGGTTTCTTCTCTCTTTCGGTGATATCATGTTTCTGGTTTCTTCTCTCTTCCAGTAATATCACATTTCTAGTTTCTTCTTTCTTTTGGTGATCACATGGTTTTCCTTCAGCCAACTAAGGTCTCCCTTGCCGTCTAAGGTCTCTTTGTCGTGTTGTCTCCTTGCCGTCTAGCTAGTGGTTTCTCTCTTGTTGTAGGGTTTTGTCTCACCAAGGTATTTCTTGCCGTTGGTGTGCTTTAGCTGTGTACCCTTATTTTGCCATCCACTCTTGTTTGGCCATGTAGAGTTTTCTTTGTTTGAGCTAATGGTGTGTTTTGTTGTGCTCACTTGGTTGGCCGAAAAGGGTTTTGTCGTTTACACCCTTTTTTTCGTGTAGGTTGTTTGGTTGTGCACCCTTTTTGCCATCCACACCTATTTGGTCATTCACCTCTTTGCCGTCCACACCTATTTGGTCATTCACCTCTTTGCCGTCCACATCTATTTGGCCGTGTTCACTTGTTTCCTTTCTTCCAAGGTTGGGTTTTGCCATTTAGGGTCTTCTCTCTTTCAACTGGTGGTGTGTGTTGCCGTGTAGGGTTTTCTCTCTAGTAAAGTTGTGTTTTTGCCATTTTTCACTTGTTTTGCCGAGATTTCTAATGTTTTGCCATCCACCCCCTTTATGTCTTCTAAGGTCTTGGTTTATATACTTTCTTCGATGAAAATCCTAGTAGGGCTTACTATATTGTGATTTACTTTCTTACCTTTCTATATGACTTTACTTTCTTGCCCCTTCATATAGCTTCAAATTGCTTGCACACTTAAATCTAGTTGATAATAATTACAACCCATACAAGGCTGTGAGAACAACAACACATTTATTCAAACTTTTAGTTTAACTATTAGATTAGGGATGGTATAGAATACTTAGATAAAGGTGTGTGCTAAATAGTTTGAACAAATTTTCCCAAAATATGCTAAGGAATACCTTATCCTTGTCAAATACAATTGAGTTATCTCATAAAATTTAAAGATACTATATATGAAAGTTTTGCTATAGAGGGGCTATAAATGGATAAGACAGAAATAAAATGTCCTTATTTGTTAAACCCATAAATAACCACCAAGATGACATCCTTACATTTATACTTAGGCAAATCCTTTATGAAATCCATGGTAATGTCTTTCCAAACTTGTATGGGTATAAGTAATGGTTGTAGTAATTCATGACTTTTCACATATTTCTCTTTACACCTTTGACAAATGTCAAATTGTTACATGAAAGAATATGTTTGTTTCTTGAGTCTTAACAAAAAAAAAAAATGTTGTTTTACCTTGCCATAAGTGACTTTAATGCTAGAGTATCCTTTAATGTGGGATACATGGAATTGCTTTAGTATTTCGTTATTAAGATTGCTATGAGTCCCTATATTATGCTTAACCTTATGCTTGAGCACTCTATTTTATAAGGAAATTGGGGTTTCAATCTTAGAAACAATGTCACCATTGGAATAAGTTCAAAAGCTAGGGCATTACCTTCATAGTTTCAAGTACTTTATTAAGCCATTGGGGTAGTTAAATTGTTATAACAATGTGAGTTGCAAGCTCCTAGAATTGATCCCCTCTAGGACTTACAACCTTTTTTTTTTAGAAAAGGCATTTTTTACCTTGTTGTCTAACATTTGTTTTTTTTTTTATAATATATGTTATAGTTTAATCTTAAAAGCTTGGTAACCCCTTTCAATTAAAGGTATGTATACAATTGCTATTAAGTTATGAATTTCAAACTTTCTTATTCAATTTTGATGATAAAATGGTTCCCTTCTAAGTAATACCTTTATTTAGGCACTATCATCAAGATAACAAACAATTCCTTTTCACATATAGACAAGTTTTGATGACTAAAATTCAATCTTTAACTAAGGTAGGTAATGGGTCTCTTATTTTGCATTAGTATAGCATCAACATCATTCCTATATGCATTAGTTTCTAAAACAAAAGGTTGAGTAATGTTTGGCATTACTAGCACTAGTGTAATAACCATATTTTGATTTTATTGATTGAAAACTTCTTTAGCCACTTTATTCCACCCAAAATTGTTCTTTTTAAGCAACTTTTTCAATAGCTTGCTAATGTGTCCATAATCCTTAACAAACTTTCTATAGTATTTAGAGTGACTAAAAAAGAAGCCTTAACTCTTTGATTATAGGGGTATTAGATAGTTAACCATGGTTACCACTTTTTGGAGTCAATAGCTATCGTTTTACTAAGAAAAATGTGACTTAAATGCTTCTCTTATAATTAACTAAAGGAGTATTAAGACTTATTGGCATAAGTCTATTATTTTTAAGAATTTGTAAGGTATGGTTAAATGTACCACATGATTTTTCATGGTAGCATTATATATCAACATATTTTATATATATATATATATAAGATAAACTACCTTAAGTAAGGACGATATACATGATTCATTACGGGCTTGAAAAGTTTTTAAGGCATTTGTCAATTTAAAAGACATTACTTTAAACTCATAATGCCCTTGATGAGTTTTAAAAGCATCCTTTGGTATGTCTATTTTTCTTATTTTGATTTGAGGTAGCTTGTTCTTAAATTTACTTTTGAAAAAACAATGGCTCCCTAGAGTTCATATAATAAGTCATTCATAATTAAAATTGATAATTTAGCTTTACGAGTAAAGAGATTTAATTGTTTATAATCATTATAAAAATGCTAAGTGTTGTCTTTTTTCTTAACTAGTAAAATTAGAGATGCAAAAGGTTCTTATTGTGTTAAAGGATAAAAGACTTTAACATTTTAGCCATTATTTTTTCTATCTTAGTCTTTAAAAAATAAGGATACTTGTAGGTTTTTAGATTGATTGGTTAAGCTTTTAGCTTTAGGGAATGACATGATTATATGATCTTAAAGGTGGCATTCTTGATGGTTCTACAAGAATATTTGTATATTGCTTTAGTATGGGTAGCAATTAATGGAATTCATATTGTATTAGCTTAAATTAACAAGGGAATTGATATTTTGCAAAACCTTGGAAGACCAATAATAAGGGCAAGGTCAGAGAAAATAAAGGAAACACTTAAACAATTTATTGTGCAATATTTATTTATTGGAAATTGCTAAGCATGAATTGAGGATGTTGGAGGCTTGCAAATGTGTCATTTATGGAGGAATATGAAAGTCATGGTCTTAGGAAGGAAGTTAAAGTCGATGACCCATGTTTAGGTATTTGAATGGGTTATTTTTAAAGGTTATATTGTTATATAGTAAGTTGGATGAATTTCAACATCTAAATGAGTTGTTTTATGGGTTTTTATTATTATATAATGAGTTAGACAAATTTTTTTAATAAGTCCATCTTAATAGGTAGGATTTTTTGTAGTTAACATATAAAAAGGAAAAAAAATGATTAGAGGAGAAAAACTTCTTTTTATGAGTGAATAAGCTATTTTCTTTAGTTCTTTGAGAATTAATTTTAAACTTTTATACTTAAATGTGTTGGTTTAATAGACTTATTTTCTTTAATGTTATTGTCGTTAAGAGTGACGTTTAAATCTTATAGTTATGGTTCTTGGTTGTTTTATAATCAATGGGTCAAATTTCCAATCATTTAACCTGTGTTAAAACGATCCTATACCCATATTGGTGTTGGGTTTTATTTACATATTATCAAAGTCCATATCATTTGGTATCATGGCCCAAGCTCTAATTTAGGTTAGTTATCTTTATTTTAATTCGTTTTATTATTGTTCATTAGTGTTTAGTTGTTAATCTATAAAAAAAAGAAAAAGAAAAAAAATTAGATTATACCTTGTTTTTCTTGTGTCTTTGGGTCTCTTATATTGGTTGGTATAATGAATTTCTAATGATCATTTATGGGGTTGTTGTTTATAAAAATTTAAGGTTAAAAAAAACTTTAAATTATTTTTGCATGATTTATAACTCTAATTTTTATTCCTATTGATTGTTCTTTTATCTTAGTAATCTAATCGTGTTAATTGTATTTCTTATTTCTATTAGCCTTACTTGATTATTTTGCTTGATCATGCCATTTATTTGAAAAGATTGGTCTAAGGTTGGTATATTTAAGCTTTTGATTTGTTTTAAATTTAGTTTGCCTAAAACTATTGAAAGAGCTTTTAAAATGTGATATTATGTTTCATTGTGTAAAACACAAGAGTTAAGGATTGCTTTAGTTGAGTGGAAAGCAAACACATGAAGGAGTGATTTTTATGAGACATATTCTTTATTTACTAACAATCTTGTAGGTATAATGTCTAATAGTAAAAAAGGTAATTTTTTACATAAAGAGGGGTCTAGACTTCAAATTACTTATGAAATCCTTAAAATAGAAGTTTAATAGGATTGATCAAATGTTTTAAGAAGTCAAAGAAAAGATGGATAAGATAAAAGGGGAATCAAGTGTGAATCCTAAGAAGTTAGTTGGGAGGGTTGTGAAGGAGCAATTTGAATATGATTTTGGTAAAAATGGCAATGATGACTATAATGAGCGTAATAATGCTAATAAAAACTTCAAAAGTGAAGTAGAAGAGGATGTGGTAATAGGAATAGTAAAGGAGTTTGAGGCACTATGAATGATTATGATAGATATAATAGATATTAGGATAATAGAAATAAAGTGGAGAAAGGAGTAGATAGAAATTTAAGTAGCATTAAAAAGAAGGTTCCTTCTTTCCAAGAAAAAGTTAACCCAAATATGTACTTAAACTGGGAGAGAAGGGTAAAGTTACTGTTTAATTGTCATAACTTTTTTTAGAAGAAGAAGGTTAAGATAGATATGATTGAGTTTACTGATTATGCAGTATTATGGTAGGATTAGTAAATTACTACTAGAAGGATGAATTTTGAAAAACTAATAGAGACTTAAGATGAGTTGAAGATTGTAATGAATAGGAGCTTTGTTTTTAGCTCTTATTATAAAAATTTGTATAATAGTTTGCAAAGTCTCATGTAAGGGTCTAAAAATGTGGAAGAGTATCATATAAAGATTAAAGTTGCTATGGTTTTGGCAAATGTAATAGAAGATAAAGAGGTGATCACAACTAGGTTCCTTTAGGAGTTAAAAAAAAAAACATAATTAATGTGGTAGAATTACAATGCTATTTAGATTTTGAGGATATGGTACACTTGCCATAAAAGTTAAGAGGCAGTTTAAGGGAAAGAGTACTTCTACATATAATCAAAACATAGTTATGTCTTTTTGGAAACCATATTAGGCAAAAAAAATGAAGAGAATACAACTTCTAAGATCAAAATTGATACACATAAACCCAATACTAGTGCGGGTAACCTTAACAAGGGCAAATTTAAGAGCATCCAAGGAAAAACTAGAGAGGTCAAATGTTTTAAGTATTTGGGTAAAGGCTGTGTAGTATCACAATGCCTTAACTAAAGGTCAATGATCCTTACAGATGATAGTGAATATAAGATTGGGACTATGTTTAGTGATGAGGTTTAATTGCCACTATTAGTAAACATTAGTGATATTGACGAGGGATTAGAACACTAAGAGTATGATGGCAAACTTTTAGTAGTATAAAAAGCTCTTAATATACAAGTTAAGGAGTTAAAATGATGTTGAAATGTAAAGAGAGAATATCTTTCATAGTAAATGTTTGATTGAAGATAGGAATTGTAGCTTGATTATGAATAACAGTAGTTGTACTAATAGAACTAGTACAAAGTTAGTGGAGAAGTTGGGTTTACCTACAACTAAACCTGTTGTGGAGTGGTGAGAATGACTAAATAGGTTGTAGTTCTATTTTCCATTAGTAAATACAAGGATGAGGTGTTTTATGATATTATACCTATGTAAGTAAGAATTTATTATTAAGTTGTCCTTAGTAATTTGATAATAAAGTTTGGCATGACAATTACAAGAATCATTATTCTTTCACTATGGATGAAAAATCATTCACACTTGTTCCATTGACACTAAAATAGGTGTATGAAGACTAAGTAAAGCTTTATAAGAGAGAAAAAAGAAAGAGCAAAAAGAAAGAGCAAAAAGAAAGAGTGAGTAGAGAAAAAAAAAGTAAAGGAGAGAAAAATAAGGTGAAAACATTTGAGAGTGATAAACACAATAGTAGTTAGGTTAAAAGGAATGAAAATGAGAGAAAACAAGTACGTGTATATGCAAAATGGGCAAATGTTAAGGTTACCTTCTAAGTTAAGTAGTAAATGATCTTAATCCTTTACAAATATTCTTATTTTTTTTAACATTTACCCTAATTCTTTTTTGTTTAATGCTGTTTCATCTTTGTTGCAAGATTATAATAATGTATTCCTTAAGGAGATTTTAGATGACTTATTACCAAAAAGAGGGATTGAACATCACATTGATCTTATTTCTAAAGATCCCATTCTAAACAAGGTAGCATATAGAAATAATTTTGAAAAGACAAAGCAATTTTAGAGGCAAGTTGAGGAATTGATGAAGAAGGATCATGTAAGGGAGAGTATGGATCTATGTGCAGTCCCAATGTTGTTTATGCTAAAGAACGATGAATCTTAGAGGATGTGTATCAATTGTAAAGTTATTAACAAAATAATAGTTTAGTATGAACACCCTATATCTAAACTTAATGATATGCTTAATGAATTGACCTTAAAAGTGGGTACCATTAAATTAGGATAAGAAGAGGTGATGAATGAAAACTATATTCAAGACTAAGTATGATTTGAGTAAATGGTTAGTTATACCCTTTGGTTTGACTAATGTATATAACACTTTTATGAGATTAGTAAACTATATTTTGAGATTTTTTCTAGGAAAATTTATTGTGACTTATTTTGATGATATATTAATATACAGTAGAAATTTGGAAAAGCATGTTAAACATTTACATTATATACTTGATGTGTTGAGGAAAGAGAAATTGTATACTAATTTGAAGAAATGTGATTTTTGCAAAGATCATGCCATTTTCTTGGGTTATGTTGTATTAGCTTATAGTATAAAAGTTGATAAAGAGAAGATTAAGGTTATTTAAGAATCACCTATTCCTAAGAATGTGAGTGATGTGAGGAGTTTCTATGGTTAAGCTAACTTTTATATAAGCTTCATTAAGGATTTTAGTATCATAATTGTACTATTGATTGAAGTTATTGAAAAAAATGTGGGTTTCAAGTGGAGTAAGAAACAATAAGATGCATTTGATTTATTTAAGTTATGTAATGCACTACTTTTTCTGACCTATTGCATTTGTTAATGAGAAGTTGAATAGGATAATATTGAATTACTTAACTTATGATAAAGAAATGTATACATTTGTTAAGACTTTAGAAATATGGTAGCATTACCTTTAACTTAAGGATTTTGTAATTCATACTGATTATGAATTTTTAAAACACTTGAAAGGACAAGGTAAATTGAATAAGAGATATGCAAAATAGGTTGAGTTTATTAAAACTTTTCCTTATGTTATTCAAAACAGATTAGGTAAGGAAAATATTATTGCTGATTTATTGTCACGTTGTCACATATTGATTAGCACTTTAGGCATTAAGTTATTAAGGTTTGAGCACGTTACTAATTTGTATGCTAATGATACTAATTTTGGTAATGTTTATGCCATATGTGAAAAATCTCTTTTTGGTAATTTCTATAGACATAAGGGGTATTTGTTTAAAGAGAATAAACTTTGTATTCTTTTAAGGTTTATTAGAGAGTTATTTGTGAAAGAATCTAATGGGCGGGTTTAATGAGATATTTTGGTATTTAAAAGACTTTTGATGTTTTAAATGAACATTTTTTTGTCACATATGAAAAAGGATATTGAAAGAGTTTATGCCAAGCGTATTACTTATAGATAAGCTGAGTTTAGGGTTTTGCTCCATGATAAGTATGTGTCTTTAGAAATTCCTTGTGAACTTTAGATTGACATTTTTATGGATTTTTTTCTTAGATTACCTAATTTCAAAAAGGATCAAAATTATATGTTTGTAGTAATTGATAGGTTTTTAAAGATAGCACATTTCATTACTTATACCGAAATGGATAATGCTAAATACATTGTAGGCTTATTTTTCAAAAAGATTGTTTGACTACATGGAGTGCCAAAAAGTATTATGTTAAATCATGATGCACAATTTATGAGTCACTTTTAGAAGACATTGTGGGATAAGTTTGAAACAAAGTTGTTATTTTCTATAACTTGTTATTTACAAATAGATGAGCAAACTGAGGTAGAAATCAAACTCTTAGTACATTGTTGCATGGTATTATTGGTAAAAACTTTAGAACTTGAGAAGAATGTTTGCCTTTTATGGAGTTTGCCTATAATTATGTTTTTCATACAAGTTATTCTTCTTTTGAACTTATTTAGAGGGCCTAGGCATATTACTTTTGAACTTGGTGATTGAGTTTGGGTACACTTACAGAAGAACAAATTTCCTATGCAAGTAAAATTAAAGTTGTAACCAAGGGGAGATGGTCCTTTTCAAGTAGTGGCAAAAGTCAATGATAATGCATATACACTTAACTTGCTAGTTGATTATAATATGAGTGTACCATTTAATGTTTCTAACTTTTCTCCCTTTATCTTTGATGCTATATGTACTGATTTAAGAACAAATTATTTTGATGAGTGAGGCAATGATGAAATATATACTGTACTAACTCAAATTAATAAAACAGTTGATACTTTACAAAACCTTGGAGAGCCTATGACAAGGACAAAGTCAAAGAAAATAAAATAAGCACTTAATAACTTGTTGTGCAATATTTATTTACAAGAAACTACTAAGCATGAATTGAGGATGATAGAGGCTTCATTAAGATTTGCAAATGTGTCATTTGTGAAGGAATATGAAAGTTGTGGCTTTAGAAAGGAAGTTAGAGTTAACAGCTTGTGTTTAAGCATTTAAATAGGTTATTTTTAGAAGTTATATTGTTATGTAGTGGGTTGGACAAATTTTAGCATCCAAATGGGTTATTTTCATAAGTTTTTATTATTATGTAATGAGTTAAATGAAATTTATTAATAAGTCTATTTTAGCATGTAGGGTTTTTTTTATGGCTAACATATAAAATGATTAAAAAAATAAGACAACTAGAGAGGAAGAACTTCTTTTTATGAGTAAATGAGCTATTTTCTCTTATTCTTTGGGCACTAATTCTAAACTTTCAAACTTAAGGGTAGTAGTTCAATAAACTTATCTTTTTTAATATTGTTGTTGTTAAGAGTAACGTTTGAATCCTATAATTTTGATTCTTGGTTATTTTATAATTATTAGGTCAAAACTTTAATCCTTTAACTTGTATTAAAATAATCTTATACCAGCATTGGTGTTAGGTTTCATTTTCATATAATCAAAGTCCATATTAATAGCTCCCTAAAAACTTCATTGGCGACATTTGGTAAAACTAATGTACAAAGATGAGCTTACATTACTTTTCCTTTCTTTTTAATGAAAGTTTTCTAATTGCAATATAGTCATTACTCTAAGTATATCCTTTTGTCCATGACCAGTAACTAGTAACTTAATTAGTTTATGCTCCTTAGTAAAGGACAATTTACAATTTTTGAAATCTAATACATTGGACTGTTTTGGCCTAACCAACCAACCCCTAATATCTTATTTAAAGGCTAAATATTAATGACTCTCAAATCATTCTTAAAAACCTGTCCTTACATTTTTCACTTAATTTCTCTGATCTTTTCCTTACTAATCGCTTTAAACTCATCCTCTACATTAATTAATAAAAGGTATGTAAGAACCATAGGATATGATATCTCATTAACTAAGTTAGCATTTAGAAAACTATACATGCTCCTTGAGTCAATGAGTATGCTGAATGTCCTTGTTACTATTTAACCCTTCAACCTAGTGGTATTTAAGCTTGTGTAGCCTATCATGGTATGTATAGATATGCTACCTAGTACTTCAATTACTTCATTTGAATTAGAATCGAAGAATGTCTCCCTATTATCTTCTTCCTCAATGTTATCAATAGGTAACATTACCCTTTTTATAGCATGTAAATTTGTTTTCCTAACACATTAATGCCCAAGATTAATTGGCACCTTGTGATTTATAGTAATTATTGAATTAATTAAAGTCTTATTATCCATTTATTGTCCTGTCACTATTTATCCAACCTCAATGTTCCTTCCAATTCCCATTGACTTTTTGTTTATCCAATAATTATTACTATAAACACAAGTTTTAGAGTTGTTCTTCCATTTTATTCCTTCAGATTTTTCCCTTATCATAACCCTAGTTTATGGTTTAGCTATTCTACTCAAGCTTATCACAACCTATTCTTGTAGTTTGGATAACTCATACAAATAACTCAATGACTTTGATTCTTACATCTTTAAGATTGATTTTATAAAATCATTGAGTTCATTATATAGCTAGATATAAAATACTTTTATGTAAATGAAGGGTTAACACTTTTCATAAGTGCCTTAAGCTCCATAAATCTGTCTTGATATTCTCGTAAAGTGCCTACCTATGACAATTTATTGAACTCTTGTACCATATCTGAAAATTTATCATTCCTAAACCACAAGCATAAATCATTAAAAAACTTTTTCCAAATAACTTAAACTTGATCTATTAGTAAACTTTAAAACATATCTTTGTTTGTTATCTAAATACATAGTTGCCAACTTTACCTTAGAAACTACATTACAAATCCTAAAATATCTATTATGTTTCATGATCCATTTTTTCAAGTTAGTGTCTTTCAAAATAAAGAAGAGACATTTTAAGGCTCCAAACTAGTATTCTTTCATACACTTCAATCTTTCCAAACCTTCGATAATTTGTTCATCACAACAAATGTCATTTATACACTTGGCATACTCTTGGAAAAGAAAATAACATTTCCTTTAAAACATCAAAACACATTGTTTACTAATTATAATGGAATTAAAACGACGGTTAATGAAAGCTTAATAGATTAAACAAATCCATTAGATCTAATAATGCAAATGCTTCCTAAAAACAATCGTTAGCCTACTTGCTCAATATAGTAATTGAATATTGAATTACAACAAAAATAGTAGCAATAACAACCGTTCATAAGCTATTACTCTAAGTGCTGGCTCACAACGTTCTTTCCTTTCTACATCTCCCTTCCTTTTTCCTAGTACGAAGATCTTCAACAACTTGTCATTGTATACCACCGACCCATTAATGCGTACATTTGCCCCATATTGCTCTGTCATCCCTTAAAATCATAATTGTGGCTTTCTTTCTTTCCTTTTTTTTCTTTAATGCAAGCAAATCCATTTATTAAATTTAGTGTCTTAAATTTTGTCTCTATAGTAAATCTCTTATTAAACAATCTTACAAGTGTTCACAAAATTGTCATATATGTTGATCAATTGTACGAGCATCACATTCTTCCAACCTAATATAAAATTTATTCATTGGTTTCGTTCAATAGTTTGAACTTTTAATATCTATATTTAAATTACACCACCCTTGTATTTTATTATAGATTTTTACGGATAAAATGGTCATGTCCTTTATTTGCATTCATTCTTGAGAATTTTATACAAATATGTGTGCATTTGATTTAAATGATTGCTTAGTAATTTTGTATCAGATCATTTAACACACATATCGGTTGCTAATTAGCTAGACCTCATTATCACAGAGCGAAAACAATATTGGTGACTTAAAAGCAGGCAAAACGAATTTTAAATGTTTAATTGCACACGGTTGCACAAATAGCCATAGCCAGAACAATATGGCGATGCGAAATATTAATCAGAAAACACAGGAATGGTGGATAGGAGGGCCTGAAATTGATCGATGGTCTAAGGAATATGTCCCGGAGGCGCTTGAGGGCGTCTTTGTGGTGCTCTGGGATGATCTCCATCCCTTCCTCGGTTGTACCAAGGAGGCTTATGCAACCCTCCACTTGCGTCGTTCTGTGCCTGGACTTCCTTCGTCTTTGAGCCTATCCATCGGCAAGATTTATCATTTGAACGTTTCTCATGTGCACGTCACACGCACAAAATAAACACATTCGTACATATGCGCGGGTGCGCACACGCAACACACACACACACAAATAGTCCTCAATTATTAATAATACACAGCAAGATCTTCCAGGACGTGTATGTCCTTGGTCGTTCCTTATCAATGAAAAAAACTTGTTGGGATATTCAAATACATTTTCTCAGATTGACTAACGAAAGAATTGACGCATGCAAGAGGTTTCAGCCAGCACAATTTACCTTCAATGGGAAATGGCGTTGCTCCCTCTACTAGTAGTACTCCAAGCAGAAGAATTATAACTAGTCCATAGATTGCAGCATCGAACAGCTTTGCCATGTTTGGGAGGAATGAGGCAGCGTTCGTAAATACGGTAAAGGTAAACCAGTGGTGGTGGTTTCATGTGTTTTTGTTAGCGCGAGAGTTGGGGGATTTTATAAGAAAGAAAGATGGAGACGTGAGATTTACGAAAAATCGCAGAAGTATAGACACCTACACCTACGCCTACGGCAAAAGGAACAGGAAGTGGCTGCTCTGACTTTCCAATATTTTTCATGTCACCGACCGAGAACTTCAAACGTTGGAATAAGACACAAAAACTAATGTTTTCATGTCCGCATTAATTTGTGGACATTCGTAAAAAATAATAATGTTACGTATACCTAATTTTTCTGGATGGTCAGCTATTATATATGAAAAAAATCACGTAAAAGGGCATTTTTTTTTTTTTAATGCATTAGAGCCCACGCGCGATGGAGTAATGAGAAAGAAAGAGTCGTATCCTCGCAGGCAGTCCTAATATTGTTTTATCATAACGAAATTATTTTTGTGATTTGAATTTTTAATTTTCTTGTTACGACGAAATAACTTTTATATAGCTATCTATATTCAATCTCACCCATCACAAATAAACTTAGACAAAATTAAATTCATATGAAAAAATGTAAAAGTTATGTTGCTCCATATCAGCGGCTACAATTGTCGTTAAAGGTTTAATACTACTCTTCTAGCATCATTCGTAATTCCATTCTCAAATTATTATTATTTATTATTATTATTTTATTGGTTATGATATGCTATAGCCTTGCGTCTCGTAAATAATACCTCGAGTGGGCAAGAATCAAAACATTTATTTTATTTTATTTTTTTAAAATCCCTTCAAGGGGATGGAAAATTTACGAGAAAAATATAAATTGTCCTTGTTAAAAATGAAGGAGAAAAAAAAAAAAGGAAAACAAAGTGCGATGTGAATTGGTCATCATGCCTTAATGCAATTTCTTTTCCGACGCGTATTGGGTCGTTGGGGCTAATGACGAAAAAATGAAGAGTCTTAAAACACGTTTGGAAAATCCAAGACTTAATTGCCTCTCGATGGGCGTAGACGGCTCATGCACCAAGTCAACCCCGGACTTTTTCTTTGATTTTTTTTTTTTTTTTTTTGTCTTTTTGAAAACCTGTGATTACACTCTATTTTGGGTGGAAGCTGAGGGGAAGAAAACGTTCGGAAAGAAAATGCCACCAAAGCAAAGCCACGTCCCCAGTTACAGGGATTTATAAACTCTATGTGTCAGAACACAATTGGGAAACGATTAAAACAGTTTTGAATTTATATTTGAATTTTAAACGAAAAATCACCTTTGCACAATAAAATATGTGTTAATTAATAAAATTTTAAAATAATTAAAAAATAAGAAAACTTCATCTCTCTCACGTTACATATCTTTTAACTAAGTGTTTTCAATCCATTTTACACATAGCTTTTTTTTTTTTTTATCAAATTTTGTTATCAAATTCCATTTTTACACTTATAATTATAATTACATGCTATTTTTACTTATTCTATTTTACACAAACACTTTCATTATTAGAATCTCAAAACTATCAATGGTATTAAAGCAACCTAAAACTCTAAAAATCATAAAATGCCAATACTGAGAACTCCAAAAACTAGAAAACACTATTAGTGGCATTAGAGCAGTATTATATCTGAGTAACTTGAAATTTGAAGAAGAAAAAAAAAATATAATAAATATTTAAATAAATAATGTGAAATTAAGAGTAACGCCTACTAAATCAATAAGAATTTTTTTTAACAATATTGTATCCTATTTAGAGTAGTTGAAAACCTTTCATTATCAGTTAAAAAAGAAGAAATAAATAATAAACTCATTTTAAAATACTTCTATAAGGAGGAAAAATAATAAACTCATTTGAAAATTGGTTCTATAAACCAGAAAAAGAGAATGAATGTGTAAGGCATGAAAAACTTTAGCACAAAGAATTGATGAAGAACCATGGTGCTGCAATTTGATAGCCAAGTAAACGTTTTATCTTTATACTTAAAGTTCTTTCCTAAAAAAATTTAAGTTCTTGCAATGGAAAAGAATCAAATATCACCAACATCAAATCAAGTTCATGTTTTGTAGTACAAGCTTTGACTTAATGGAAGATTATTAAGAAGGAGTGCTATAAGAGTTAACTACATTATTTAAGTTTAACAATTAAAATTTGAATTTATAAATTTAACTTAGACTTATAAAAGTTGTTATATGATAGTTTCAAATTTTAAATTTGAATTGAATTTGCATTTGAATTTTAAATGTCAAATCATTTTTATATAATAAGATGTGTGTTAATTAATAAAATTTGAGATAATTAGAAAGTAAAAAAGTCTTATCTTTTTTTATTGCAAAATCTTTTAGCAAGTTTTTTAAATCTATTTTCTTTTTTTTTTAATGATGTTGTTAGCAATAACTTCCATTATAAATCTATAAAATTAAATTTTATTAATAAATTTTATTTATATATATATAATTAATTAGTAATAATTATATACCTTTTTACTTATTCTAAAATAGATTGACGTTGAATATAAAGTTAGATGGAGGCCGAGTTCGTTTATTAAAAAAAAATTTTATTATCAAAATTAATAATTTTTATTAATAAAATTATTTAATAAAATATAAAAAATATTCATTTTAATAAATATAATATTTTATAATAAATTAATAATTTTTAAAATAATATTAGACACATAGAGAATATCATTCCAACAAGAATCCGTAGTCACTATTTTAGTGTCGTTTGTGTTAGGTATCCCTACACGTGGAGGGAACCTTTGAAAATAAAAAGAAAACCTTTGACTTAATGAGGTATAAATACCTCGTTAAGTTTAAGTTTTGAGATTGTGAGAAAAAAAGAGTTTGAGAGAAAGGAGAGGGTCGGGCGGCCAAAGAGGAAGAAAGAAAGAAAAAGAAAAAAAAGAGAAAAAGGAAAAAAAAAAGAGAAATCTAAAAGGAGAGGAAGAGCTATTGGCAGGTTATCTTTGATCTTACGTTTGGAAAGGATATCAGTGTCCGATCAGCTTGAAATTTGGATGGTTGATAGAGGGCGTTTGGTTCTTACTTCTGAACGGTGAAGATTGGGTTTTGAGCTCTGTAAGTCCTCCTTCTCTTCAGTTTATGTAGGTCTATTCTTTCAACAATTTTCTGTGTGTAGAATTGATCAATCGTATAATTGGATGATTTTTTGTGGTCCGATCGAGCTGATTTTTGGTCAGTAGTTGGAGGACACATAGATCTTCTTTGTGGATGGTTGGATTAAGTTTCTGTGAACTGCAAGTGCAGTTATTCCATTCGAACCGAAGCCTCTCAATTCTGGTAACTCTCTGCTCTCTCATCTGTGGCAGAATTGGTAAACCGAATGATATTGTTGACCCGTGGTTCGATTGAGCTGAAATTTGGACAGCTGGTAGGGGACATCTGGGGATTCATTTTGAACGGTTGGATTACTGCCTTGAGATCTGGTTGTTGAGTTATTATTGACAGAAAGTGTCTTTCGTGTTAGTTAACTCATTTGGCCTCTCACTTTGGTTCAAATTGAGTTTGTTCAATTTGGTTGATGTAATTGAGGTTGTGTACCTCTGTTGTATTCACTTATTGATTATAGTGAAGTTATTTTCTGGACCGGTGTGTCCCGTGGTTTTTCCTCTTTGCTTTGAAAGGGTTTTCCACGTAAAAAATTGGTGTTGTTCTTGTGTGATTGTTTAAGTTGCCTTATTTGTTATTCAGTTAACTTCTCACAGATTCAAACAAGTGGGAGAGGTCTCTTGGGCAATTTGTATTCCGCTGCCCCTCTCCCATCAAAGTGGTATCAGAGCCTGGTTCCCTGGTTACCTGGTTGGTGTATTTGGCTTGTTTGAATGATGGAGTTGAATGTGAATAGAATGGTTTGTTTGAATGGCACGAATTATCATATATGGAGGAGTAAAATGAAGGATCTCCTATTTGTGAAGAAATTGCATCTGCCAGTATTTGTTACCACGAAACCTGAGTCCAAAACTAATGAAGAATGGGAATTTGAGCATGAACAGGTTTGTGGTTTTATACGGCAATTTGTTGATGATAATGTTTATAATCACATTTGCAATGAGACATACGCACGAACTTTGTGGAGCAAGCTTGAGACTTTGTATGCTTCAAAGTCTGGTAATAACAAGTTGTTCTTGTTAAAGAAAATGATGTAGTTGAGTTATAATGAAGGGAGTTCAATTGCTGACCACTTAAATGAGTTTCAGAGTCTCATTGATCAGCTATTAGGCATGGGCATTAAGTTTGATGACGAAGTTCTTGGGTTATGGTTACTTGCTACCTTACCTGATTCTTGGGAGATTTTTCAAATGTCTCTCGCTAATTCTGCCTCCGGTGGTGTTTTGTCAATGGAACTTGTAAAGGGTGATGTGTTGAATGAGGAGATGAGAAGGAAATCTCAGGGTTCATCATCATCCAAATTAGAGGTTTTATTTACTAGAAATAGGGGGAGAAGTCAAGAAAAAGGAAGTGGTAAAAATGGTAAAAGTAGAGCTGAAGCAAGTCACGTTCTAAGTACAAGAATGTCCAGTGTCATTATTGTGGGAAGATGGGTCACATTCAGAAAAAGTGTTACAAGTGGAAGAGAGAAAATAAAGATGGCAATGATAGGCACGAGAAAAAGAATGTGAGTAATGATCGTGTTGCTACTGCATCAACTTCTGGTACTGGTGATCTTATTATTGTTTCTGATGAAAATGTGGTTAACCTGACATCTCATGAGACTGATTGGGTCATTGATAGTGGTGCTTCTCTTCATGTTACGTCACGTAAGGAATTCTTCTCTACATATACACCTGGAAATCATGGGGTGTTGAAGATGGGTAATAATGGCTTAGCAGAAGTCATTGGTATTGGTGATGTTTGCTTAAAGACTGGCAATGGAGTAAAGCTGACATTAAGGGATGTTAGACATGCCCCTGATATCCGTTTGAATTTGATTTCAACGGGAAAGTTAGATGATGAAGGTTTTTGCAGTACCTTCATTGATGGCTAGTGGAAGCTCACCAAAGGTTCCTTAATTGTGGCACGAGGTAAGAAATGCTCCAGTTTATATTTTATGCAAGCTTCTGTTGTTAGAGATGCTGTGAATGCTGTGGAGAATGAGAATTTGATTGATTTATGACATAAACGACTTGGCCTTATGAGTGAAAAGGGGATGAATTGTTTGACAAGGAAAAACCAGCTTTCAGGTATGAAGAGTGTAGCTTTGAAGAAATGTCCTCATTGTTTGGCTGGAAAACAGAACAGAGTCACATTTAAGAGTCGCTCGCCTTCAAGGAAATCAGAGTTGCTTGAATTGGTGCATTCTGATGTATGTGGTCCTTTGAAAGTACGCTCACTTGGTGGTGCTCTTTACTTTGTGACTTTTATTGATGATCATTCAAGGAAGCTTTGGGTTTATGCATTGAAGACTAAAGATCAAGTTTTTGATGCATTTAAACAATTTCATGTCTTTGTTGAGAGACAGACTGGTAAGAAGCTGAAATGTGTCCGTACTGACAATAGTGGTGAGTACAGTCCATTTGATGAATACTGTAGAAAGTATGGGATTAGACATCAGAGGACACCTCCCAAGACACCACAGTTAAATGGTTTAGCAAAAAAGATGAACAGAACGTTGATTGAGAGAGTTAGATGTCTTTTCTCAGATGCAAAGCCTGCCTAGATCTTTTTAGGGTGAAGCCTTGAATACAGTGACACATGTAATTAATCTGTCTCCTAATGTTCCACTACAAGGTAATGTTCCGGACAAAGTTTGGTTTGGTAAGGAAGTCTCTTATGACCATTTACGAGTTTTTGGCTGTAAAGCTTTTGTTCATGTCCCTAAAGATGAAAGAGGGAAGTTAGATGTGAAGACTCGGCAGTGTATCTTTCTTGGTTATGGTGAAGATGACTTTGGATACCGTTTATATGATCCGGTTGAGAAAAAGCTTGTAAGGAGCAGAGATGTTGTGTTCGTTGAGGATTATGTGTGCAAGTTGAAGAAAAGCTTGCATAGCCTAAAACAAGCTCTGAGACAATGGTATAAGAAGTTTGAGTCTGTTATGGGGGAGCAAGGCTATAAAAAGACTACTTCTGATCATTATGTCTTTGTTCAGAGATTTACTGATGATGATTTTATCATTTTACTGCTTTATATCGATGATATGCTTATTATTGGTCGTAATGTTTCTAGAATTAACAAGTTGAAGTAAGAGTTAAGTAAGTCCTTTGCCATGAAGGACTTAGGACCAGCAAAGAAGATCCTCGGCATATCAATCACTCAGGATAGGAAAAAGAAAAGGTTGTACTTGTCCCAGAAGCAGTACATTGAAAAGGTGCTTCAGAGGTTTAATATGGATAAGGCTAAAGTGGTAGGTACTCCTCTTGCTACATACTTTAAATTATCCATTAACCAATGTCCTTCCACAGAAAAAGAAAAGAAAAAGATGCAAAGAGTTCCATTTGCATCAGCCGTGGGCAGTTTGATGTATGCAACGGTATGTACGAGACCTGATATAGCTCATGCAGTTGGCACAGTTAGTCGGTTCCTTTCAAATCCTGGCAAAAAGCATTGGGATGCAGTGAAGTGTATAATGAGATATTTACGAGGCTCTACTAATGTCGAACTTTGTTTTGGGAGAGATGAGCATACTCTTATTGGATTCACTGATTCAGACATGGCTGGTGATATTGACTCCAGAAAGTCTACTTCAAACTATGTAATTACTCTTGTAGGGGGAGCAGTAAGTTGACAATCTCGATTGCAGAAGTGTGTTGCATTGTCTACTATAGAGGCAGAATTCATTACAATAACTGAAGCGTCTAAAGAGTTGCTTTGGATGAAAAGGTTTATGAAGGAACTTGGTTTTCAACAATCAAATTATGTGTTGTATTGTGATAGTCAGAGTGCCATCCATCTTGGTAAGAATCCGACTTTTCATGCTAGATCAAAACATATTGATGTGCGGTATCATTGGATACGCGATGTTATTGACTCTAAACAATTAGCACTTGAAAAGATTCATACAGATGATAATATTGCTGATATGTTAACAAAGGTATTGCCAAGAGGAAATTTGAATTGTGTTGTTCGTTGGCCGGGATGGTCAATACCTCTACGTAGTCAGGAGGGGGAGAATTGTTAGGTCCCTCCACATGGAGGGAACCTTTGAAAATAAAAAGAAAACCTTTGACTTAATGAGGTATAAATACCTCATTAAGTTTAGGTTTTGGGATTGTGAGAAAAAAAGAGTTTGAGAGAAAGGAGAGGGTCGGACGACCAAAGGAGAAGAAAGAAAGAAAAAGAAAAAAAGAGAAAAAGGGAAAAAAAAAAGGAGAAATCTAAAAGGAGAGGAAGAGCTATTGGCAGGCTATCTTTGATCTTACGTTTGGAAAAGATATCAGTGTCCGATCAGCTTGAAATTTGGATGGTTGATAGAGGGCGTTTGGTTCTTACTTCTAACGGTGAAGATTGGGTTTTAAACTCTGTAAGTCCTCCTTCTTTTCAGTTTATGTAGGTCTATTATCTGGACAATTTTCTGTGTGCAGAATTGATCAATCGTGTAATTGGATGATTTTTTGTGGTCCGATCGAGCTGATTTTTGGTCAGTAGTTGGAGGACACATAGATCTTCTTTGTGGATGGTTGGATTAAGTTTCTGTGAACTGCAAGTGCAGTTATTCCATTCGAATCGAAGCCTCTCAATTCTAGTAACTCTCTGCTCTCTCATCTGTGGCAGAATTGGTAAACTGTATGATATATTGTTGACCCGTGGTCTGATTGAACTGAAATTTGGACAGCTGGTAGGGGACATCTGGGGGTTCATTTTGAACGGTTGGATTACTGCCTTGAGATCTGGTTGTTGAGTTATTATTGACAGAAAGTGTCTTTCATGTTAGTTAACTTATTAAGCCTCTTACTTTTGTTAAAATTGAATTTGTTCAATTTAGTTCATATAATTGGGTTGTTTACCTCTGTTGTATTCACTTATTGATTATAGTGAAGTTGATTTCTGACCTGGTGTGTCCCGTAGTTTTTCTTCTTTACTTCGAAAAAATTTTTCACGTAAAAAATCGATATTATTATTGTGTAATTGTTTAAATTACCTTATTAGCTCACAGAGGAGAGGTGTATGGGAAATTTGTATTCCGCTGCGGCTCTCCCATCAGTTCGTATAAACTCACGAATCAATTCAAGGAAAAAAGAAGGATAAAAAAAAAATCACCTGAAGATTGTTTGAGTATACTTATAAGAAGCATGCGTGTAAGGGAGTCGCCGCGGACGCTACGGCTGGATTTGGCTTTCCTTTTAACCGTTTTTGGCCAGGTGACGCAGAGAAGCGCTCCGGCACGGAGGTATGCTTTTTATTGGGCTTCTGCTTCCGGTCATCAATTCCAAGGCACAGTTGGTGTTTTGAATTTTCAGAATTATTCCACTGCTCCCGGTGACACCCAATCCTATCAATTGCGATCGGCAGAAAGGGATAAATGTGGGAATCTTGATGATGCTCTCGCTTTGTTCCGTCGAATGGTTCGTAAACGACCTTTACCTTCGATCGTTGATTTCAATAGACTCCTGGGGAATGTCGTTAGACTGAAACATTACTCCAGTGCTGTCTCTTTGTACAGACAACTCGAATGCCTGGACGTTGCTCACAACGCGTATAGCCTTGGTATCCTCATCAACTGTTTCTGTCGCCTGAAACGAGTGAACTTGGGTTTCTCAATTTTAGGCAAATTGGTAAAACTGGGTTTTTCGCCTAACGCTGTTATATTTGGTTCTCTTATCAATGGGCTGATTATAGAGGGTGAACTCGGCCAAGCCGTGAGGTTTTTCAACGATTTGGTTCGCAGAGGCTATCGACCCAATCTAATTGCCTGTAATATTATAGTGAAAGGCCTATGCAAATTTGGTGAAAATCAACGAGCTCTTCGAATGCTCGAGATTATGGAAGAAGGTGGTATTGAGCCGGATGTGGTGTCGTATAATACTGTCGTTGACAGCCTTTGCAAAGATAGGCTAGTAGATGAGGCCTTCAATCTCCTCTCTAAAATGTTGCACAATGGCATTTCACCAACCATTTTTACGTACAACTCTTTGGTCTGTGGTCTTTGCAATTTGGGTCAATGGGAGGGAGTTACAAAGTTGCTTGATGAAATGCTTTTAGGGACATCATGCCAGATGTAGTAACCTATAACATTTTAGTTGGTGCATTTTGCAAAAAAGGAAAGATTCAAGAGGCCCAACTTGCAATTGAAAGGATGACTCATAATGGTGTAGAGCCCAATGTGTTTACTTATAATACCTTCATGGATGGATATTGTTTAACAAATCAAATTGATAAGGCCAAAAGTGTTTTGTGCAGCATGGTTGGCAGGGGGTGCAAGCCGGATGCATTTAGTTATAACATCCTAATTAACTGGTACTGCAGGCATAGAAGAATGGATGAGGCTAACAGGCTCCTTGCTGAAATGTGTCATAAGGAATTGATTCCTGATACTGTCACTTACACCTCTCTTATGAGAGGTTGGTGCCTTGTAGGAAGACCTGAGGCTGCAAAAGAGCTTTTCAAGGAGATGTGTTCTAAGGGTCACATTGCAAATTTGATGACTTTCTCAACTTTAATGGATGGCTTTAGCAAACATGGTCATCTTGATGAGGCAATGAGACTATTCAAAGTGATGCAGGAGAGAGCATTAGATCCTGATGTCGTGGTTTATAATAGTCTTATTAATGTTATGTGCTATGTTGGCGTGCTTAGGATGTCAAGAGGCCTCTTTTGCAAGCTTTTCAGCAAACAGTTATTGCCCGATGTCTGGACACATAACATTATGATGAAGTGGCATTGCAAAGGACTGTCAAATCAAGCATACAAGTTATTTAGAAAAATGGAAGATTATGGTTGTTTACCTGATAGTTGCTCTTATAATGTAATGATCAAGGGGTTTCTTGAAATAATGAATCATCCAGTGCCATGGAACTTTTGACAGAAATGGCTAGAAAAGGGTTCTATGCTGACTCATCCACAGCGGGCATGATAGTAGCCCTGGCATCTAATGATGAGATTGTTCGTGATTTTTTGTTAAGCTCATGAGATGGAATTGGGATGGGAGATTTTGATGTCAATGCTGCTTCTCTGTGATCCATATTCATACAAATCAAAGTTAATGTTGTTTTTTCTTGTTCTTAAGTAATTGCATGTCATTGGAACTCTCCTTTTTTCCACTTCACCTGCCAAGCATGATTTACTTATTAAGAAAAGCAAGCTGAATATGAATGGTTCAGGTTATGCAGGACAATTGTGATTTTGGTGGTGGTTGTGGATTATTAGCAGTCATAAAATTTGGATCTTTTGAGCTGGTCTAACTGCTAAGTATTATGGTTGCTGGTATGATTATTTTATTTTGCATTGATCTGTATTTTTCCTTTGCACTGCTTGCTCTTATAATGCATTTTTGCTGCACTTGTGCTCTGTTCTTTGAGGTATCTAATGAAAGCCACCAGTACTGTGGTCTTGGATTCATATACAACATTATTTGCTATTTTTGAGATTGGACTATATGAGGCTTCACATCTTTGATAAAGTTTTGACTATTATTTAGCAGGATGGAATTGCTTTCTTTCTAAACTGGACCAGCTTATATTAAAGGAAGTAAATGTCCCTTCTCAACATTCTGATTAGTCTGCAAGCGAAATTGCAGTGAAAGGACTTACAGAATTTATAGGCTTTGAGGCCGCGGCCCGGGAACATTTAAGAGGGACGAGGACAGCTGCAGCGCCTGCGACAACTGACATTGGCATTTCCCTCGCTGCCTTCAGCAATGATGCTGAAATTTGCAGTGAAAGGGCTGTCTCAGATGAAAGTTTGCCCATCTCAAGAAGTGCTTCTTCCCAACCTTCTACACAAAGTGGTGCCTGGTGGAGAATCAGGATGGCCACAAGAACGTTTAAGTGAGTACATTGGAATTCCATCAACAAAAAGTTAGGAATCATCCACAAATTTCTCCGGACACTATTCTTACAAACAAAAATGGAGCTCCATATTTCTATGCAAGACAAATGCCACGAGTACAATGGAAACTGTTAACACCATAACCGATAAAAGAGTAGAAGACTATAATGGCAGCCCAAAAAGAAAAAATAATAAAGAAAAAGAGAACTTCTAATTAAATATGCATGTTCAGCCTGGTTCTAAATGAAAGGGAATGGTGGCCCAAGGATTAATTGTGCCAATCATACCATTGCAAGACATTGCAGCCATGACATAGCAATTGCCCTTTCATTTCCTAATTGTCAGAAAAAGAAAATGCCAAGATGATTGGTTTGTTTTTTTCAACTTTTTCTGCAATTGTGCTCTAAGCACACTTGAAGCACCCAACCTATGCAGATAAAGAGTGCATAGGAGAACCATTTCCTTTATGTAGTTATTTAAAATTTGTTTAGGATAGCCTTCTAATTTTCAGACTGGGATTGGGTTTTGTTCAACTCAATTTTCTACTAGAGTAAAAGCCTTTCACAGAAAATTTAAATCATTAGGAGTCATGATGATTTAAAATTTTGATTCTTAAGAGCGGATCAATTGTTTGTTAAATATAATTATAATTTAACTTAAATAATAGAATAATTATAAAATTGATATTTAAATTCTCATTTCTTTTAGGCCTATTGGTAAATTGTTGCAAATCACTAAAATCCAAGCATTTGGCCTCTAACGATAATTCACACAAATGAGAAAGAAACATTTCTTACAATCTAAAACCCTTTTAGGAAGAGAGGAAGGAAGAGACGACTAATTATAATATGTTAGACATGTAGTATCTAACTATTATGTAGGGTATTTATAAAGATTTTCATTCTAAAATCCCTTTTAGGTGAAGATAATTTTTAATAAATAGAACTTTGGTCCTTATATTTTCAAATATCCCATGTTTGACCTATAAATTTGTCAAACCTTTCGATCAAGTTTATTTGATTTCTATTTTATATTTTCTCAAATTTTTTTATTTGTGTGACCTATTAGAATTTTAACATATTAGCAATGAATATGAATTATAATATTGAGAGATTAGATAATTTATTATTTAATTTATTATTAATTAATTAATTATTATTCATTAAGTTTGATGTCTAACTACATATCATGGCCATTAATATGTTAGGACTATCCAAGTGATTTTACTAATCCCTTTAATACATAGTCTCTTAATGTAATTCAATTCTTTTGTCAAACTAATGATCTAATTAGACATAGAATATAGAATTAATGTAATTCAATCCTATACTCCATATTTTCCAATTTTATTAGTTCCCAAACATTTATATGATCATTAATTTTATGAATGAGATTATAATTCTTTATGAATTATCATTCCACTTTATATAAAGATTAACTAGAAATAGTTAGAAATAATATTTTGATATAAAAGGTATCTTATAATTATGATCTCATTATAATTATCTTTGTAAAATATATTTATTTCGTGAATTTTATTTTTATAGTTTATTAATGATTTTATCATTATATAAATAATGTTAAAGATAGAGATTACCTTTAATTGATATGTTATATGTATGAAATATCAAATATGCATTTATAATAGTAACCAACATATCAACTACTAGGGCATACATTAACATAAGGCCTATCTTGTTAAGGTGTGCTTGATTTTGAGCAAATGTAACACTTAAGTTGTGTTCTTATTTTGTGGTTTGAAGTGGGATCATACTACATGTAATAATCTTTAAAAGTCATTAGAGGTTAGATTGTAATGTAGAAGACTAAGAAGGAGGTAAAACTAATATAGGGCTTATTATGGTTCCCTTATAATAAGCTTATTATGGGATTGGCCCTATTTTTATGTTTGGTCTTGCTTCCAATGTAAGAACCATTAACTTAACTTTTATCTAGATGTCATATGGTGGGTTTTAAACCTTTTTATGTTTTACCTAGCTCCCACTATTTCTTTGAATTTCTCCTTTTAAAATATAGTAAGCTTTGAAACAAATTCTTTACTAAATGAGAGTTTGGTTGACTAACCCAAAATTTCTTTTTGTTTTTGCTTTACTTATGTTTTCTTTAGATTATATAGGTAATATTTATGATCCACTAATTTAAAAAATCTATCAACTTTGAATTTTTTTAATTCTTTCTATCTTATTTAGAGATATCATAAGATCTTATTCAAAACCTTTCTAAAATAAAAAAATTAATAAAAATGCAAGACTTTTGTAAAACAGTTAAGTTAATTTAAATTTAAAATTCATAGATTTTGACTAAAATAGTATAAATCAAATATTATATAGCCATATATAGTTCATGTTGAATATTCATTAATCATGAGATAAGTTAATTAATTAATAGATTATAGAGAGATAATTCAAATAGATTAACAACAATCAAGCATGGAGACACATTAAAATATAATAAATATCACATATAATCTTAATCTCAACAGAAAAAAAAAACTAAGTAATAATAGCTAACAAAACCTAGATTTACAAGTGAAGTTTTACATAAGTCATACATGGTGTTACTTTTAAACAAGAGACAATTTATGAACTAATTATTGGTCCCTTTGTTTTTTTTTTTTTTATAGTGAAGTCAAATTATGAACTAATTATTGGTTCCTAGGGTAATACAAGAGGCAATTTAATTGGGTTTACTTGGTTTAATTGCTCAATCCATACTTAATCCCATGCCAAAAAATAAGATAACTAATAATGAATGATAAAGTAAGCAATGAAATAATTAAAATTATAGAGATAAGTGAAAAGAGAGGGTGGATAGTAATTTATAGTAGTTTGACTTAAATCATATACCTACATCCACTCTTTAAGATTTATCCCTTGAGAATTTAACTTAACTAACCTTTTCTTTTTTTGCAAGGTGTAGACAACCCTTTATATCAGGTCACCTTAACCTTAATAATAATAAAACTTCCATGAAACTTTCAAAAGAACTAATGATCCTTTACAACTCAAAGACTCACACTCTCTATCACTTTTCACTAAAATACTTTTACTCTTTTACAATCTTAACTAGAATATTCTTACTTTTTCACAATTTTAACCTTTCTCTTTTAGAGCCTTTTGTGATAAAATCCTACTTCATATAGGAAAAGGGGAAATTTTAAACCTTATAAATGTGGGTGTTACATACTTTAATAGGCTACCTTTTTAAGAGAGGGTAATGGCCTCGTGACAAATGGTATTAGAATTATCCTAACTTGAATTCGAAGTTCGTTGCTAAATACTTTAAGTGGGGGAGTAGACAGGTGGACCCAGTATATGACGATGACATCGTTGGATTCGGTGAGAGAGAATGTGACGAAATCCCATATCGAATAAGAAGGGGAGGGATTTTAGGCCTTATAAATATGGATACTATATACCCTAATAGGTTGCCTTTTGGGAATAAGGTAATAGCCTTTATAACACCTTGCTTTTGATCTCTCATTTATTATCACTTTTCACTTTTGATTAAATGTATACAATGAATAACTTTTCTTAATCTCTTTTTTTCTCCCTTATTGACAAAAGAGTTCTATAACTTTTTTATATACACAACAAATAAGCTATTGGAGATTAATTCTTTTCCATAAAGAAAATTAATTTCTAAAACATGAAATTTTATTTTTGAGGCATTAATCTATCACATCACTTAGACTGATTAACTAGCTCAAAATCTCAATAACTTTCTCAAGCTTTTGTGCTTTCAACTATTTAATAACATCAATCAATTATAGTTGCTAGTTAGGTTAACATACCTAAAATCTTTGTAATTTTTCTCTTCAATGCTTTCTTCATGTCTTGTTAATTGCTAGTACTAGTTTGGTCAATTAAACAAAATTCTCTATTTCTTTTCTCTTTATAGCTTCTTTGATGTTTGGTTGACTATAGGTATAAGTCTGATTAACTAACTTAAATTATATGTTTCTTTTTTACTTCATTCTTATTTCTATTGGCTATTTGATTAATATCATAGGTTAACTTAAGCCAATTATCTATTAACTTTGAATCTCCATAATTCTTTCCATTTTTCATCAAAATCACTTAAAATCTCACTTAATACCTTACCTAAATAAAGATTTGACTAGAAGTAAGATCTTTGTACAATTGTTATCTTAAATCAAATTTGAAATTAAAAAATCTCTTTTATAATAAGCTTAAATCAAAATAATGACAATCCAAATAGGGATAATAATTGCCAAACAAATAATTATATTAATTAAGTATAGGATACACATCAAAACATAGTCATAGAATATAACACGTGATCATATTATATTCTCTTCATAAATCATAATAATCTCAACATTCTCTCTTTTAAACTCAACACTAATATATGAGAAAATTTTTACTATTGAGATCAATTAAGTAAACTTATGGTAATTCTTATGCCTAAAAAATCATTATTAATCTTATTTTAAACCTATACATGTAAACAAAGTTGTAGGCATATGATCAAAAGGGGTCTCTATGAACTTTACTTGCTTTTAGGTCTAAAATTTTATCCTTTCAAGTATGATAATACTTATAAATGGGTTCTTTAATTTAGTTGACAACAATTGGTAAGGTTATTAGTTTTTTAATCTATAAAGCTTATTGTAGGACATTGAAAAAAAGAGTATTAAGTGGTTAAGAAAGTAAATTCTCGAGTTTGAATCTCTTAAACTTAACTTTCATATAGGTTTTAAGGTGATAGGTTAGTAATTATGAGCTAAACATTTATTTTAGAGGTTTTAGTTTGAAGGGTAAATGATGTAAGAAAAAGAGAATATTCATTCCTATAACATAACTTATCCTAATATATGTCTCTTAATGGATAAGCGAAAAAAACAAAATAAAACAAAAGTTTCTTCTTTCCTTTGGCATTTGCTTTAACTTAGTGAATCTTATATAAGCCACCTGTGTACCCATAATCAAGGTATTTTGGGAAAAAGGACAAATATTGGAAATTAAGGTCTCTTCTCATGAAGTTTAGACTAACTTTATAAGGCCTTGTAGCCTTAAGCCTAGTTTAAACTATAAAATTGTTTTTTAGAAGCTTTAAAAGGTTGCTCATCATGATCTTTATTATCTTTGGGCAGGAAAAAATAAGTAACACTTTTGCCATATGTATCTTTATTTCATTTGATAATAAGAGTAGCTTAAAATCATTTCAACAATTGAATTTTGTAAACATTATTGGTTTTTTCCTCAGTTAATTCAATTTTAATTGCATTGAACATTTACCAATTTATGTAATATATCTATTTTGGTGACACTAACTTGTCATATGACTCATTTCTCATTACTTTTTACCTTATTTTTATAGTATGACATTTAACTTTTCCATATCATTTTTCCTAATATTAGGTGAAACTATGTATATAATTACAAATATTACTATTTAAGATAAAGAGTGCTGTGGTAATTATAATAAAATTAATCATATTTTTTAATTAATATTATATGAAATTATATGTTATAAGTATGAATATTATTAAAAAAAGAAAAGATATGTAGTAATTATGATGAGAAATGAGCTATAAAACTTTAATATGAAAAGTGTTTAGAGAGAATAGTTAATAACAAAATAGTAAACTTTTAACAAAGATTGTTAAAGTTAAGAAATGTAAAAGAACAATGTCATTTATTGGAAAAATGAAATCAATATCCACAATGAGAAGTAGAATATTTTCTTTAATTTTCTCCTTATTTAATATTTATTTTTTTATTAATTTCTTTATCATCTTAACTTCAAAACTCAGATGTTAAATTCTCAAAGCTACATAGGTATGACAACCATAAAAAAAGTCCATACTCCCTTACCTAGCATGAGCAATATGATAGTTGAATTGTTCAACTTGATCAACCTAATGACTTGTATTCATATTTTTTCCTCTAATTTTAATTTTAAATTATGATATTTTATTACAAGAATACTTAAATTTAACAGTGAAAATTTTAAAATATCAAATTTACTATATATATAGCTTGATTGGGTTTAATAACTATTCTCTCCAGGATAATAAATAAATGCCTTCATCTATAAGGAATCAAACAACTCAAATAACTAAAATTGGACTATGGTAGTTAAATAACTTGGTTATCTTACCTATTTTGAAAAAATGACACAAGGAGTTTAGAAAAATCCATTAAATAGCAAATTAAAATGATTTTCAAAGGAAAATCCCTACTATTATTTTCTTTTTTCGTGTTTTAATCATATTCATTATCATTAAAATCTATGATTTTTAATATTGTAGAAAGCCTTAAAAATGTTTCAATAAAACTTTTTTAACCAAAATTAAAGAATGGGAATGAGAGAGTCATTATAGATAAATAGAGTGACAACACTTAAACCTTATTGTAAAGTGAAAATACTTCGATTCTATTGAAATATTTCCTTTTAATTGAAGAATTTTATTTAATTACAATCATGAATGAAAATTTTTGGTAATGAAAGAGTAAAAAGTCCATTTTTTGCAACTTCAACATTGTAACAATTCTCAAAGGAGTTTAGGAAGAAGGAAGCAATAAAGTAAAATAAGGAGGGAGAAATAGAAAGAGGAAGTGAGAAAAATCTCAAAGATTGTATTTCAATAACAGAATTACATACACATTAAATAATCAATCTTTGTTGTATATTTACTCTTCTAATCCTCTTAATGACAAATAATCACAAGAATGACAATGGTATTTCTCAATTACTTATAACCATCTAAAATCACTATCTAAAAGCCTTATTTAGTAAGGCTTTAATACATAATGGGTTGGTTCATAACAACTTCCTTTTTAAAAATCATTGTAATTGTATGAAGGATAAATCTTCCTAAGTGGTTTACTTTATAGTTATATTAGCTTATTGAACATAGCTTGAGTGGTAACTATGTTATTCCTTTGCACAGTTCTTCACCCAAGAATCATAAAAGGCTCCATTTTGAATTAACCTTCCTTACCCACCATTGATAACTATAATGATGCAATAATGTCAAGTTTAACCAATTTCTTAAGTAATGTGATGTGGAAAATAGAGTGAATCTCATTGCCTTGAGGTAATTACAACTTATACACAATTGGATCTAGCTTTTTTATGACTTGAAATGGTCTATAAGACTTTAAAGCTAACTTAAGATTACGTTAGACTACAATAAAAGCCTATTTGTAGGCCTATAACTTTAAAATATCTAATCTCCAACAACTAATTCTCTCTTTGTTTACTTCTTGTTAGCAAAACTTCATTATGTGTTATGAATTTTGTTGTTACTCCTTTAATAAAGTAGACAACATTTATTTATCCTTAAAAAAAAATTCTAGAAAGGACCTTATCTTGTTGTCAATTATGAGTAATGAAGCCAAATTAGGTAGGAAATACTTATACACAGCTTCAAAATATGATATAGTAATGGCAAAGTGGCAAGTGGTATTATACTAGCACTTAACTAAAGACAATAATCTATGCTAGTGATAAAGGTATAAGAAACACACATTTTAGAGGTAATTTTTAATACATTGATTTAACCTTTTGACCTAACCATCAAATTGTAAGTGATACATAATGCTTAAGTATATAGTTGTCTTTTATAACTTAAATATCTCTTATCAAAATTGGTTCATAAAGTTTTGCTTTAGTTAGTAACTATAATCTGTGGTAGCATATGATGTTTGAATACTTACTTAAAGAACATTCTTACATTTCCAAAGGTAGTGAAAGGGTGTTTTAGGCATAAAAGTGAGTTAATTTCATATTACATCCTTCCTTTTAAAAATCAATAATCATTCTATAAACTCCATTACAATGTGACACTAGACTTGCTCTAGTATATATAGGCAGAGATTGCAACAATCTAGGATAAGGTACATTCTTAGTCTTACCACATTAACAAACTTCATAATTTTGTACCTATTGCTTAACAACCCTCTTTATACTTAACCCATAGAAATGTTGTTTAAGGAATTTATATGATGCTCGAAATCTAGAATGCCTTCCAATTTGTGGTTCATGTATGACGTTTATCAATTAGATATATAATTTTGTCATACTTTTAAAATATATATTTTTTTCTTTTATAAAAGTCCTTTCTAGAAGATAAGTTAAGATTAAGGTGTTGCTAATCCTTATGCCACAAGAATGGCTTTTGTTACCATGTCCTTTTTTATGTAGCCACTTTGAAACAATTGTAGAAATAAAATAGTAATGAGCTTCACTTTGTTGAGATAGGGCATCAAGGACTCTATTTTTGCTACCTTTCTTACATTAAATTATATAATTGAGACTTAAAAGATTAGGAATTCCCTTTTTGTCATACATACGTTCAAAGTTGTTGCAAAAGGTGTTTGATATTTTTATAATTAGTTTTTATGACAAATTGTTGCCCTTCAATATAATGACATTAATTAGTGACAATAATGACAATGACTAATAGCTCATTCTCATTAATGGAAAGGCTTTTACTTTTGTTGTTGAAGGTTGTGCTTAAGTATGCCATCCCTTTTGAGTCAACGTAACTCTCATTTCCAAGTCACAAGCATTTATCTCAATCATTAATAAAGTTGAGCAATGCCAAAATAAGGCTTCACACATTGTATCTTTGAGTTGCTTAAAAGCCTTTTGTTTACTATGGTTCCACACAAAGCTATCCTTCTTCAATAAGTCTACAAGTGGCTTAAAAAGGATACCATAAAGCTAAATGGACTTATGGTAGTAACTTGTCAACTAAGGAAAACTCTTAGACTTTTATTAGATGTGGGTAGTAGCTAAGAACTTATCACTTTGATTTTTAAAAGATTGATTGCAATGCCACTTATTGAAATTATATAACATTTTGATGAAAGCCTTACTATACCAATTCAAATCAATAAGGGAGTTAATGCTCTGCAAAACCTTAGACCAATGACAAAGGCAAGGTTAAAGAAAATAAAGGAAGCACTTAAAAACTTGTTGTGCAACATTTACTAACAGAAAGCTACTAAGCATAAGTTAAGGATGATAGAGGCTTTACCAAGGCTTGCAATGTGTCATCTGTGGAGGAATATGAAAACCATGGCCTTGGGAAGGAAGTTAAAGTTAGGAGCCTGTGTTTGGGCATTTAAATGAGTTATTTTCATAAGTTATATTGTTATGTAGTGGGTTAGATGAATTTCAGCATTTTAATGGGTTATTCTCATAGGTTTTTATTATTATTTAGTGGGCTAGATGAATTTCCTTCATAAGCCTATTTTAACAATTAGGGCTTTCGGGGTTTAACATATAAAAAAAGAAAAAGGATGATTGAAGGAGATAGAACTTTACTTATAAGTGAATGAGCTATTTTCTCTAGTTTTTTGAAAACTAATTCTAAACTTTCATACTTTAGTGTGTTGTTGTTAGGAGTGGTGTCTGAATCCTATAGTTTTGGTTTTTCATTTTTGATAATCATTGGGTCAGAACTCCAATCCCTTAACCTTTGCTAGAATGATCTTATACCAACATTGGTATTGGGTTCTATTTATATATAATCAGAGTCATATCATTTAATATCAAAGCTTTGGCTTTAACTTAGGTTAGTTATCCTTTTGTCATCATTTTTTTTATGTGTTCTTCATTGTTGGTTGAATTATAAAAAAAAAGGAAAAGAAAAATTCGTATGTTTTTATGTTTCACTATAGCTAGCATTTGTTCTACAGAAATACCTAGTAGTTAACCAAAAAAAGAAAAACAAATTGTGTATTTCTTATGTTTTGTTATTGTTATTTGTTTTGCAGAAATACCTATTAGTTAACAAAAAAAAAAGAAAAAAAAATTGTGTATTTCTTGTATTTTGCTACCGTTATTCATTCTTTCTACAGAAATACCTACTAGTTAACAAAAAAAAAAAAGGCTTCATTATTCAATTGGTCATTTACTCAATTATATTTGATAATCGATTGTTGTCCAATGCTGCACTATTTATATCATTGAATTCCTTGTCATTCTGTTTGCTTTATTGCTTATCTTCTTTGATTGTGTCATTTCTCTAAGGAGGTAGGTTTAGGATTGATATATTCAAGTTTTGTTTGTTCTAAATTTAGTTTGCTTAGAACTATTGAAAGAGCTTTTAGAGTCTTGTATTTTATTGTATGAAACACGAGAGTTGAGGACTATTATAGTTAAGTGGAAAGCAAACACATAAAGGAGTGAGTTTTGTGAGGTATATTTTTATTTTTAAACAATCTCCCAGGTACAATGTCTAATGCTAAAAAAGGTTGTTTCCCATATGGAAAGGAAGAAGTAGTTGTTTTAGATTTCAAATTGCTTATGAAATCCTTAAAGAAAAAGTTTGATAGGATTGACCAAATGTTTTGGGAAGTCAAGGATAAGATGAATAAAATAAAAGGGGAATCGAGTGTGAATCCCAAAAGGCCAGCTAGAAGGGTCATGAAGGAGCAATTTAAACATGATTTTGGTAAAGATGGTGATGATTATTATGATAAGGCTAATAATGTTAGTAGAAACTTTAATGGTGAATTTAGATGAAGATGTAATAATAGGAATAGTAGAGGAGTAAAAGACAATGGAAATGTTTATAATAAGTACAATAAAGGTTAGGATAACAGAAATAGAGTAAAGGATAAAGTAGATAAAAATTTGAGTAGCATTAAAATAAAGGTTCCCTTTTTCTAAGAAAAAGTTGACCCTAATGTCTATTTGGATTAAGAACGAAGGATAGAATTAATATATGAGTGCCACATCTTCTCAGAGGAGAAAAAGGTGAAGTTAGTTATGGCAGAGTTCATTGATTGTGGTGTAGTATAGTGGAACCAGCAAGTTACCATTAGGAGAAAAACTTTAAGAGAACCATAAAAACTTGGAATGAGTTGAAGATTGTGATAAGAAGGAGATTTGTTCCTAACTCTTATTATAAGAATTTGTATAACAAGTTGCAGAGCCTTACACAAGGTTCCAAGAGTGTGAAAGAGTACCATAAAGAGATGGAGATTGCTATAGTTAAGGCAAATGTAATGAAGGATAGAGAGGTAACAATGACTAGGTTCTTCCAAGGGTTGAATAAAAATATAGCCAATGTGGTAGAATTGCAACATTATGTAGAGTTTGAAGACATGGTACACATTGCCATAAAAGTTGAGAGGGAGCTTAAGAGGAAGAGTGCTTTTAGATATAATCAGAACTTGGTTTCATCTTTTTGGAAGCCTAAATAAGGGAAGAAGGAAGAGAAGATGACTCCTAAGCTTAAAACTAGTTCACATATATTTAAGACTAGTGGGGACAACTTTGAAAATGGCAAATTTGAGGGCACCTAAAGAAAAATTAAGGACATCAAATGCTTTAAATGTTTGAGTAGAGGTCATATGGCTTTATAATGTCTTAACAAGAGAACCATGTACCTTAAAGAGAATGGTAACTATGTATCTAGCAATAAAGTTAGTGATGAAGACTAAATACCACCACTAGAGGATGCTAGTCATGTTGATGAAGGGATAAAGTATCCAAAGTATGGTGGAGGACTATTAATAACAAAGAAATCCCTTAGTGTGCAGGTTAAAGAGGTTGATGTTGAGATGCAGTGAGAAAATATTTTCCATAGTCAATGTTTAGTTTGAAATAGACTCTGTTGCTTGATTATAGATGGAGGTAGTTGCACTAATGTAGCAAGTACAAAGTTGATGAAGAAATTGAACTTGCTTATAACCAAACATCCTAGGCCATATAACATACAGTGGTTAAATGACAATAAAGTGGTAAGAGTGACTAAACAATTTGTAGTTCCATTTTCCATTGGTAGATATAAGGACAACTTGTTTTGTGATGTTGTACCTATACAAGTAAGGCATTTGTTATTAGGTCATCCTTGGCAATTTAATAGAAGAGTTTTGCATGATGGTTACAAGAACTCTTATTCTTTCACTTTGGATGGAAAACCATTCACACATGTTCCATTAACTCCAAAATAGGTGTATGAAGGCCAAGTGAAACTTTATGAAAGTGAACAAAAAAGGACTGAAAAGAAAGAGAGAGTAGAGAGAAAAGAAAGTGGAGGAGAGAAAAAAAAAGTGAAAGAACTTAAGAGTGTTAAGTACAAGAGTGGTTAGGTTTAAAAGTGTGAAGATAAGAAAAAATAAGTGAATGTGTTTGCAAAATGAGCAAATGTTAAGGTTGCCTTCCAAGTTGGGCACCAAATGATCTAGATCCTTTACAAGAATTCTTATTTTTGTGACACTGACCTTGATTCATCTTTGCCTAATGTTTTTTCATCTTTGTTGCAAGATTATAATAATGTATTCCCTAAAGAGATTCTAGATGGCTTACTACCAAGGAGAGGGATTAAACATCACATTGATCTTATTCTTAGAGCTCTCATTCCCAACAAGCTAACATATAAAAGTAATCATGAGGAGACAAAGGAACTTTAGAGACACGTTGATGAATTGATAAAGAAGGGACATGTAAGGGAGAGCATAAGCCCATGTGCAGTGCTAGTGTTGCTTGTGCCAAAGAAAAATAGATCTTGGAGAATATGTGTTGATTGTAGAGTTATTAACAAAATAACAGTTATATATCAACATTCTATACCTAAGTTGGATGATATAAGTTGATGAATTGCATGGTGCTTATTACTTTTCTAAAATTGATCTTAAATATGGGTATCATTAAATTAAGATGAGGAAAGGAGATGAATGGAAAACAAAATTCAAGACTAAGCATGATTTGTATGAATGGTTAGTTATGCCTTTTGGTTTGACAAATGCATCTAGCACTTTTATGAGATTAATGAATCATCTTTTGAAATCGTTTTTAGGAAAATTTGTTTGTTGAGCCCATTTTGATTGCTAATGTTGGATTTGTTGGCAACAACATTTCACATTATTTTTTATGTTGATTTAAATTTTTGAATTTCATTGAGATGCATAAAAATTGTTGGACAAAACTGGTAATGATAGGTCAACCTTGAAGTTAATGAGTCAATATTGACCATTGACCCTAAATTTTAAGGGTCAAACTGACTGTTAATCTTTAACCATTGACCTTAAATTTTAAGAAATTAATGTTGACCATCAACCCTAAATTTTAGGAATCAAATTTGGCTGTTGATTGTAAGGCAATCTTTGGGAATCAAATCTAGTCGTTGATTATAAGGCAACCTTTAGGAATCAATGCTGGCCGTTGATGAGTGTGCAACTCTAATCTCAAGGCTCTATAAATAACCCTATGTACCTTGCAAGACAAGGGCGTGTGCTGTAAAATTTTAAAAGAGAATAGCAAACCTAAAGGTAGCCACAAAGAGAGGTGAACAACAAAGAGAGAGGTAGCCACCCAAGAAAGAGTGACCGGTCAAGGCAAAGAAAGTAGCCATTAAGGAGAGAACAGCTGGCCAAAGAGGGTGCAGTAGTAGTCGGGTAAGAGAGTTGTAGCCAAGGAAAGGTGCAGTTGGCCAATAAAGGTGTAGCACCAAGGAAAGGTGCAGCCCACCAAGAAAGGTGCAACATCAAGGAGAGAAAAATGTGCAGCAACCATACTAAGGAAAGAAAAATAGGTAACAGCCATACCAAACCAGAGGAGAGGGTATAAAGCAGCCACACCAAACCAAAAAAAAAAAAGGTGTGCAATAGCCATACCAAAGAAAGAAGAAGGCAACAGTTGGCTAAACCAAAAGGAGGAGTTGCAGCAGTCACCTAAGAAATCTTGTAATTGTAGTAAAGAAATAAGCAACTTGTAGCATGCAACACTAGCAACACATTTGCATAACACCAGTAGTAGCCTGCAACACTAGTAGTAGCTTGTAACACCAGTAGCAGTCCACAACACTAGCAGCAATTGTAGCACTAACAATAAGCAATAGTAGTAATACTAGCAAGTGCAGCAGCAAGCATGACCAACAAAGGCAGCAAGTAAGGGCACAACTAATAAAGGCAATAAGTGTAGGCACAACTGGTAGCAATAATAGCAAGTGTAGGAATAATCGGTAGCAATAGCATTAAGTGCAAGCATGACTAGTATGTGCAACAAGTGTAGGCACAATTGGCAGTAATAGTAGCAAGTCTAGGCATAACCAGCAAAGGCAGCAACTGCAGGCATAACCAATACATGCTGCAAGTGCAAGTACAACTAGCACATGTAGCAAGTGTAGGCACAACCAATAACAATAGCAGCGTGTAAAACTAGTAGTAGGTGAATCACAACCAATAGCAATAGTAGCATGTAGAACTAGTAAAGGCAGCAAGTGTAGGCACAACCAATAGCAATAGCAGTGTGTAGAACTAGTAGTAGGTGAATCACAAACAATAGATTACAGTAGGCACAACTAGCAAAGGTAGCAAGTGTAGGCATAACCAGCAGCAAGTAGCAAGTGCAGACACAACCAGCAAAGGTAGTAAGTGTAGGCATAATCAGCAGTAGGTAGCAAATACAGGCACAACTAGCAGCAGGTAGCAAGTGTAAGCACAACCAGCAGCAGGTAACAAGTGTAAGCACAACCAGCAGCAGGTAACAAGTGTAAGCACAACCTGTAGTAGGTAGTAAGTGCAAGCATAACCAGTGGTAGGTAACAAGTGTAAGCATAACCAACAGTAGGTAACAAGTGTAAGTATAACCAGCGGTAAGTAGTAAGTTTAAGCATAACTAGCAGTAGGCAGCAAGTGCAAGCATAACCAGCAGTAGGTAACAAGTGCAGGTACAATTAGTAGTAGGTAATAAGTGTAAGCACAACTAGTAGCAGGCAACAAGTGCAACCACAACCAGTAGCAGGTAACAAGTGTAGGTACAACTAGTAGCAGCTTTGGCAACTTATAATAGCAGAGGAGAAAACGTTTCTTAGCAATAAGTTTGGTAGTTTGCAACAACAAAGGAGAAAATGCATTGGCAATAGGGGAAGAAACTTGCAGGGGTAACAGGTGAGGAAACTTACCAAGGGAGCAGGTAAGGTAGCATCGACAATAGAGGAAGAAACCTACCAAGGCAATAGGTGAGACAGCAAAGGAAGAGAACTTACCAAGGTTGAAGGAGGTAGCACTAACAATAGGAAGAGAGAACCTTCTAAGGCAGTAGGTGAGGTAGCACTAGTAGTAAAGGAAGAGAACTTGCCAAGGCAGAAGCATGCAGTACTAGCATTACAGGAGAAAACTTACCCTTGCAGCAAGTGAGATAGCACCAATAGTAAAGGAAGAGAACTTGCCAAGGCAGGCAATACCAGCAGTAGAGGGAGAGAACCTACCAAGGCAGAAGGAGGGAGCACCAGCAGCAAAGGGAGAGAACTTATAGATGTGAGAACTTACAAAAGAGAGAACTTGTAAAGGAGAAACAACAGCAGTAGTGTAGAGAACCTATAAAGAAAAGACTAAAAAAATTTGAGCAAATACTGGAAGTAAGGAAGAAAAAGATCCATTTTTTGTAATAGTAACCTATGTATATTGAGTGATTTTTCTTAAGGAAGTCTTAGTCATAACCTTTTTATAAACTTCTTGAAAAAGGGTGGGAGACCCTTTGAGTGATCGAGAGATCATTGTAAGTACCTAAGAAGTAATCTTTTTACAACATAATTGTATCCCTTGATAACAAGAATGGATTGTGTGATTTAGGAGTGATCCTATCACATCATGGATGTAGCTTACACATTGTAGGTCAACCACATAAAAATTCTATATTCTCGAGTGTTCACACTTGATTGATATCCATATGGCCTCTCCCACATAAAGATGTAAGATAAAAATTGAATCATTAACTCTAACAAGTCATAAAGGTTAATCTGGACAGATTTGTAAAAAGTAAATATCTCACATTGATTCACCCCTTTCTCCTCTTAGTTTGAGACCTAAGAAGTTTCTGATCATTGTTATGACTTATTTTGATGACATATTAGTATATAGTAAGAATTTATAAGAGCATGATGAACATTTGTGTTGTTTGCTTGATGTGTTAAGAAAAGAGAAATTGTATGCCAATTTGAAGAAATGTAATTTTTGCAAAGATCATGTCATTTTTTTGGGTTATGTTGTGTCTGCTTATGGCATAGAGGTTAAGGTTATTCAAGAATAACCTATACCTAAGAGTGTGATTGATGTGAGAATTTTTCATGGTTTGGCTAACTTTTATAGGATGTTCATTAAGGATTTTAGTATTATAGCTGCACCATTGATTAAGGTGATTAAAAAAGAGTGTAGGTTTCAAGTGGGGTAAAGAACATTAAGATGTCTTTGATTTGCTTAAGTCTAAGTTGTGTAATGCACCACTTCTACTTTGTCTAATTTTTGTAAAACCTTTGAAATTGAATGTAATGCATCACACATTAGGATTAAGGGAGTTTTTATGCAAGAGAAATGACCTATTACATTCTTTAATCAGAAATTGAGTAGGGCAACATTGAATTATCCAGCTTATGATAAAGAAATGTATGCATTTGTTAGGACTTTAGAAATATGGTAGCATTACCTTTGATATAAGAAGTTTGTAATTCATACTAATCATAAGTCTTTAAAACACTTGAAGGGGTAAGACATGTTGAATAGGAGACATGTAAAATGGGTTGAGTTTATTGAAACATTTTCTTATGTAATTCAATACAAATCAGGTAAGGAAAATGTCGTTACTAATGCATGTTTATGTAGGTACACATTGATTAGCACTTTCAATGTTAAGTTGTTGGGGTTTACACACATTATTGACTTATATGCTAATGATGTTAACTTTGGTAACGTATATACTATATGAGAGAGTTTGTTTTGGTAAGTTTTATAGACATAAGGGGTATTTGTTTATAATAGATAAGTTTTGTATTCCTCGACCATCTATAAGAGCACTACTTGTAAGAGAAGCTTATGGGGGTGGTTTAATAGGACACTTTGGCATTTAAAAGACTTTTGATGTTTTAAATAAGCATTTCTTTTTGCCACGTATGATAAAGGATATTGAAAGAATCTATGCCAAGTGTATTACCTATAGATAAACTAAATCTAGGCTTTTACCCCAAGGTAAGTATATGCCTTTAGAAATTCCTTGTGAATCTTAGACCAACATTTCTATGAATTTTATTCATGGATTACCTAGGCCCAAGAAGGGCCAAGATTGTATTATTGTTGTAGTTGATAGATTTCAAATATGGTGCATTTCATTGCTTGCACCAAAATAGATGATGTCACATACATTACGGACTTATTTTTTAGAGAGATTATTTGACTACATTTAATGCCAAAGAGTATTGTGTTTGACCATGATGCAAAATTTTTAAGCCACTTTTGGAAGACATTATGAGGTAAGCTTGGAACAAAGTTGTTACTTTCTATAACTTGTCATCCATAAACATATGGGAAAATTGAGGTAGTAAATTAAACTCTTGGTACATTGTTACATATTGTTATTAGTAAGAACTTTAAAACCTTAAAAGAATGTTTGCCTTTTATGGAGTTTGCCTATAATTGTGTTGTTCATAGTATTATGAGTTATTTTCCTTTCGAGGTTGTTTATAGTTTTAATCCATTATCTCTTTTAGATTTAGTACCATTGTCTATGTAGGATAGGGTTAATTTAGATGGGAAAAAGAATGATAAAGTGGTTAGGCAACTTCATGAGAAAGCTAGGCTTAATGTTTTGAGAGAAAAACCAAACAATATGAAACACAAGCCAACAAAGGTCATAGGCATATCACTTTTAAACCTGGTGATTAGGTTTGGGTATACTTGTGAAAGGACAGATTTCCTATGCAAAAAAAAATCAAAGTTGCAACCAAGGGGAGATGGTCCTTTTCAAGTGGTGGCAAGAGTCAATGATAATGCATATAAACTTGACTTGCTAAGTGAGTATAATGTGAGTTTAACATTTAATATTTCTGATCTTTCACCTTTTCTCTTTAATGATATAGGTGCTGATTTGAAACAAAATCATTTTGAGGAGAATAGGAATGATGGAAGCCATATTATACCAACTTAAAACAATAAAGAAGTTGATACTTTGTAAAACCTTAGATTACCAATGATAAGGATAATGTCAAAGAAAATAAAGGAAGTACTTAACAACTTGTTATACAACATTTATTTATAGGAAGTTGCTGAGTATAAGTTAAGGATGATAGAGGATTCACTAGGGTTTGCAAATGTCATATGTTTAAATATGTTATTTTTATGGGTTATATTGTTATGTAGTGGGTTAGACAAATTTCAGCATCTCAATGGGTTATTTTCATGGGTTTTTATTATTATTTAATGGGCTAGACGAATTTCCTTAATAAGACTATCTTAGTAATTAAAGTTTTTGGGGGTTAGCATATAAAAAGGGAAAAAGGATGGTTGGAGGAAGCAAAACTTTGTTTATGAGTGAATGAGCTATTTTCTTTAGTTCTTTGAAAACTAATTTTGAATTTTTATACTTAAGTGTGTTGGTTTAATAGACTTATCTTCTTTTATGTTGTTATTGTTGTTAGGAGTGATGTCTGAATCCTGAAGTTCTGGTTCTTGGTTGTTTATAATCATTGAGTCAAAATTACAATTCCTTAGAATGATCCTATACCAATATTAGTGTTAGGTTCCATTTACATATAATCGGAGTTCATATCACCTATGTACTTGACTTGTAGTTACCTAAAAAAACACTTGGTTAGCTTCACAAATAATTGGTACTAGTAAAAGAGTGATAATACTTATCTTAAATGCTCAATGTGATAAACCATATTAGCACCATAAACAAGTATATTGTCAAATAAAAAAAAAGTTACATATCTACAGAGAAGTAAGGTGAATATATAGTTCATTAGTGATTGGAATGTCTTTGGAGCATGGGTTAGGCTAAGTGACATGACTTTGAACTTATAATGATCTTGATGTGTTTGAAGAACTATCTTTGTCACATCCTCTTCCTCAATGTGACTCTAGTGGTACCTTGCTCATAAATTGAGTTTTAAAAGACCTTTGTCCCTAACAATTTGTTTAGCAAGTCGTCGATTATAAAAATTGGAAACTTATCCTTCCTTATAATGGTGTTCAAGTGGCGATAGTTAATGCAAAGTAAGCATGACCCCTCTTTCTTCTTAATTAGCAAGATCAGTGACACAAATGGATTGGTACTATTAATTAACTATAACTTTATCATCTCCTATATTTGTCTTATAATCTCAATTTTTAAATGGTATGGATATCAATAAAGACTTATGTTAACAGGCACTACACCATTCATTAAGGAAATTCGGTAATCATGCTCCCTTATTGATGGCAGTGGCCCAAGTTCTTTGAAAACATCTTCAAATTCAACAATTAGCTTTTATAGTTTTTTTGGGCATTTATGCTTAAACTAGTGTGGCTATGGCTTTAATGAAATAAGTCTAAATTTTTAACCTATTCTTTCTAACTAAATGTTGTAGCTTCCTTTTGGACCTAGCCATAAACTAGGTTTTTTAGGCCTTGCCATGCAACATTAAGGGCTCAAGGATTTGGAAGTGATAGATCTTCAAATTAATGGCAAAGGTTTGCCTAAAAAATGGACCAAGTAGTTATGGTTTCATTAAAACCCATCTTTGAACCATATGTCTGCCTTACCGTCCAAGTACATAATGATTGTTTCCAACTTTAATTCCTCTTTAATACTATACATATAAAAGAATCAATCACATTTGTAAAGCCATCCTTAGGGGTCATCGCCTTTAAATTGCTACAACTTGAATTAGGTGGCTTAGAGTAAAAATAGCGTCCTAATTTTAATGATAAATTATTTGTTTTGGTGATTTTAGTTTTTCTTTTAAAAGTGTTTTATGTTTTTTTCTAATGTTGATTATAATGATTGTAGCATACCTATGAATCTAAATATTTAGATTCTACTTTAAATGTACTAATTACTTAGTAAAGATTAAATTAAGTCGGATCTATAAAATTTTGATTATGTTATTAAGAGTGGTGCCACTTGATTAGCTTGTAAAAGATGAGCAAGCAAAGAAGATGAAACATAAAAGAAAGGCTAAAAAGATAGGTGATTCAATGAAAGCTTTAGAGAATAAAGTCTCAGACTCAAAAAAATAAATGGATACTCTTGTTGTCCTTAATAAGATAAAGGCTATAAAGTTTAGGTATGCCATTGTGACAGTAAATGCAATGCTTTAAGCTTGCAACAAAATTGATGTGGAAAAGAAGCAAAAGGCAATAAAAAAGGATAGGAGTCTTGTAAAACTAGCATTCTATGTAAGTTTTGTCCATTCCTATCTTGTTATTTTTCTTTCCTTTGTTGTCTTTTAATTGGTGTGAATTGTTATGTGAGAATGTAAAGTTACTACCTTCTAATGGTGATTTCCTCTAACATTTATGTATCTTTGTGTTCAATGCACTACTGCCATTCCTTATTTCTCATTTATCACAATATAATAACATTCTTGCACTTTAAACTCTTATTACTTCCTTTTGCATAACTTATTTGGCATTCAATATATTCAATGTTATTATGTACTGTATAGAAGCAAATAATGTAATTTAATGAAAGAAAGTAAGAAATTTTAATTGACATAATACCATCTACATATCTTGCAAATATCCTATCCATAATTTTTGCATAGTGATATGGTACTTCTTACTTTAGTCCCGTGAAACCATCCTTATTAGCCCTATTTGACTCATTCTTTATAAATCATGACTAATTTTATTTTCTTTTACCTATAAAGTTTTTCTATTTAATGGATATGTGATTATTTGATATTACAATTACAAAGGAGCTGTAAGATTAAAAGAATGAATATTATGCTTACTAATTTTTCCTACTGCTTATTTAAATGCAAAAAGGTAGAACTTTTGAATAAGACCATGGATGCATTAACATAAGCCAACATTTTGAATAATCAAAGTAGTAGAGGTATGTTGTAATACTTTTTCTCTTATCTTTTTTAGGCCAAACATGTCCCCTTTTTTTTGACCAAAAAAAAGGCCATTGCCATTTTTGTTTTCTTTATATGACAAAAGAAAAAAAAAAGAAAGTATTGCTATAAATAATTCTTAAAGTTTAATGTAGAATTTTTCTTATTCATTATCATCACTTGAAAAGAAAAGAGAAATTAATTGATATTTTTTCCTTTAATTGGTTTGCTATTATATACTTTTGCCTTTATATTTATCCTAAAACTATAATCTCATGTATCTCTTATATGTTTTATATTTTCTTTTCACCATATGTTGTGATTGAAGCATTTCCATACTACACCCACCTCAAATAGTTTGGTACCTTAATTTGATCATTCTTGAGATATACAAGTGGTAATTGAACTTTATAATTCCTTAAATGACACATTTTAGCAATGTAATTCTCGCACCTCTTCTTTTAGAATATGTTGTCTTATTTTTAGTCTTGTTGTTCCCATAGCCTTGTATGACTTGTAATTGTTGTCAACTAGATTTAAGTGTGCAAGTAAAAGTAGCTCATATCTCAAAAATTACAAGACAAGACCAGCATGTCAAATAACCTCGTAAAGTGATCTCCTTAAAGTGAACTTGTAGAGGGAGTTTAGCATTGCCTAAGTCTTAGTGTGACATAGCATTGCTTGAAAAATAAATTAAGAAGGAGGATAATGCTTAATTTTGAATGAAATAGTAATATGAAGCCATATGGAGGGGCAAGAAAGGAAATTCAATTTTGAATGGAACAGTAATATGAATCCACATTGAGGGACAAGAAAGGAAATTCGTCGTAGCTACAGTAAACCCTACTAGGGTTTTCATAAAAGGGAGTATATAAACCAAGACTTATCTCTTTTGAGGAGCTACTAAAAGATAGAGCAGACAATATACTTGGTATTCGTGAGACCACCCGGAAGAGAAGACAACAGACCAGAACATGTGACGTGAAACGTCAGACTAGAAACATAAGGCAAGCTGAGAGACATAAACCAACAAAACTAGAAGCATGAGGCAGGCCGAGAAACTTGAACCAGCAGACCAGAAACATGAGGCAGGTCGAGAGACATGAAATGCTAGACTAGAAATGTGAGGCAAGCCGAGAGACGTGAACCAGCAAAACCAGAAGCATGGTGTGGGCCAAGAGACATAAGATGGTGAGACTAAGAGACGGGTAAGACTAGGAGTTGTGTGAGACAACTTAGAGAAGAAATTCGGTGAAGCATTTGAGAGAACTCAACGAATTTTTCAGATTTCTTCAAAAGAGGTTAGAGAGTGTTTTGGTGATCTTCCAAGTTGTAGTGAAGCAACTTATTCAAACAAATAGAGGCAACACAAGTTAGAAGAAGGGTAAACACAGTAAGTGACACTCTTTGTATTGTGATTGCTTTGTATTTGCAATAGTGAAAGGAGTAAAAGATTAAGACATCCATTGTAATCATAGGGAATACCACACTGGTGTTCTCAAGTATAGTGGATTGTCTTGGTAGAGGAAGAATCCCTACCACCGTAGAGTACGTCACATTGATGGAACCACATAAATCTCTCATGTCCTTACTTTGAATTTACATTCTGTGTTTTGAATTGAGTTGTAAATACAACTAAATATCAAACCTATAACCTAAAAGAAGACCTAGTCAAGAACAACTGATTCATTCAATAGGCAAGGTGTCTAAAAGGTAGCTTTGGGGACTATTGTGATCAGCAGGTAACAATAGATCTACCTTAGTTGAATTTGGGAAAGAGTTCATTTTTGACTTAAATTATTAGAGGTTTTTTAAGGGGTATGATACTGATTCACCCCCCCTCTCAGTAGTACAAACTAGTAGATCTTAGGGTGAAGTTGGGAACTTCAATTGGTATCAAAGCGCATATTCACTAGTTTGAAGTTTAACAACTTGGTGTACTAGTTTGAAGGATTTCAGAAGTTTTAACTTGTTCAACATATTGATAAATGGATGCTAGTACCAGCATTAACATTAGTTACAACAAGAAGGTTCTAATCTTCAATGGAACCAACTACCATATGTGGAGAGCAAGAATGTAGGTGGTATTTGTAACCACGGGCATAAACGTGGTGAAATTTGTATAGGAGGGTTTTGAGCCTCCAAAAGAAGGTAAAGATCCAACCCCAAAGGAATTAAAGTAGTTTGAGATCAATGAGAAAGCCTTAAATGTCATCATTTTAGTATTGACAGATGCTGAATATGCTAAAGTTATGGATTGCACATCTGCTAAGGAGATATGGGACAAATTGTAAGAGACCTATGAAGGTGATGGAAAAATGAAGGAGGCCAAGCTTTAAGTTTTTAAGGAGAGATATGAATCCCTCAAAATGTAGAAGAATAAGATAGTCCAAGAGTTCTTCATCAGGGTTATTGATTTTGTAAACAACCTTAGAAGTCATGGGAAGAAGAAGAATGATTTATCTATTATAAAGAAAATTTTGAGAATTCTACCTGAGAGGTTTGCCTCAAAGGTGGCTTCAATAGAGGAGAGTAGAGATCTCAATTCTATGTCATTACATGATCTCCAGTGCAATCTCATTGCCTATGAGATAAGAATAAAGTCAACTGAAAGCTCCTCAACATCAAAGCTATCAAAGGAGGCAGTTTTCAAAGCTATGAAACACTTGAAGATAAGAGAATAGGAAGAATCATCCAGTAAGGATGATGATGATGATGATGATGATGAGGAAGAAAGTGATGGTGAAGTGTTGTTTTACTTGATAAGGAAATTCAAAAAGGGGTCTAAGAAGGGAAAAGGACAGTTGTTCTTGAGATGGTATCATTGTGGGTAGACTGGACACTTTGTTTCTCAGTGCAAAGTGAAACTTGATGATGAAGATGAGGATGGTGATGATAAGCAGAATTCAAAATGGAGAAGACCATCATTCAAGTCAAGGAAGTCCAGTAAGAAGACTGCTAACCCATAAAAGAAGAAGAGAGACTTATTTAAGAGTTATGTGAGCAAGAAAAAAGAAGCCGATAGGGAGGATGATGTAGACTCATCAGATGAGCATGCCTTATGGCATCAGCTCGATTTGGTAGTTTAACCTTTGAAGAGGAAGAGGAGGTTGATGAAGAAAAGCCAGATCTTGAATCTAAGTTAGAAGTAGCTTCAAATAAGATAATTAGAAGGGGTAGAACCATAAGAAGGTTGAAGGCCCATATAAAACAAGTTGAAGCAAAAATTGAGGAAGCAGAAAGACAAAAGGATGAAATAAGGGCTGAACATATGGACTTAAAGAGAATATTTGAAGAACAGATCAAAATATGTGAAGACCTTACTATAAAGCTTGGCTCAAGGACTTCAACAATTGAAGAAACCAAGGACTTCAACAATTGAAGAAATGGAGATAGAGTTGCTGAGATTTCAGTAATAACTCAAAAAGAATGAAGAGAACTTGTAGAAGTTTGAAGTGGTAGGAGAAACAAGCTCTGCAAGAAAAAAGAAGAATGAAGAGAAAATGTAGCAATCTGAGGCTGCATTGCCTAAAGATAATAAGACTTTGCCAAAGAAGTTGAAAGAGAAGGTTAAGTCTCAGAAAGAAAAGACTGATTAGCCAGGAATAGTGAAGGCTCAAAATAAAGAAGATTTGAAGAAGCAACTTAGGGTTGCAAACAAAAATAAAGAAAAGAAAGTTAGCTGGCAAAGGGCTACGGCTGAACAAAAGAAAGAGAAGAAGTTGACTATAATAAAAGTCACATAAGCAAAGAAGACAACAACCTTGCCTACATAGCAAGTAATGAACAAAAAAAAACAAGTTGTGATTAAACCCAAAAAGAGGCAATTTCAAGGTTACTATCTTTATTGTGAAGTTTGGGGTTACAAGGCAAGTAAATATTGGAGGAGAAGGCCAGTATATGTCTTCAACTTGAGAAGATACGATGCTGCATACAGGGGGAGACAATATAAAATTCAGAAGAGAACACCTATCATGAGTTCTTGCATATACTGTAAAAAGTAAGGACACACTGACAAGGATTGTTGGTGGAAGCCTAAACCAGTAGTTTCAAAGAACAAGTTTGCTATATTGGCATATTTGGAACAACGTGAAAGGTGCGGGTAGGATGACCATAATGCCAAGAGATGCATGACACTTCTCCCTGAGCAAGAGAAGGCGCTCAATGGCACAATGAAAGTAATTGGTATAGTCAAAGCTGAGAAAAAGGAGAAAGCTATCATTAAGCCATTTCAAAAAAAGGAATATAAGGCTAAAAAGGAGGTGACTAATATAGTTAAAATTGCACTAAAAGCTGACTACAAGGATAAGCAGTGGATCCTTAATAGTGGATGCACTTCACATATGATAGGAGATAAGAGTAAATTATCAAAGCTGAACAAGTCAAGAGAAGGTAGAGTCAAGTTTGACAATGATGATTCACTCAACATCAGTGGTCAAGGGTCAGTAAATATTGGAAAAGGAAAGCTGAAAGATGTTCTACACGTTGAAGGACTCAGATATAATCTAGCATCTGTTAGTCAACTATGTAATGAATACCATAAAGTGATATTCACAAAAATAAGTTGCTAAGTAAAGAGTAAAAAAGGCAATACTGTTGCAGCTGGGAAGAGAATAGTTAGAAATTTATATGTGATTGATGAGGACAAGAAAAATAGTTGTTTACTTATAAAAGAAGAAGAAAATCAACTCTGGTATAAGAGGCTAAGACACTTAACACAGAAGAACATGAGGAAGCTAACCATTACTTATGCAATCAGAGACATTCCAGACCTTAAAAGAGAGAGGGAGTATGTCTGCTCAGCATGCTTTAAACGAAAATAGGTTAGAAAGTAGTATAAGACCAAAGAGTTCAGTTCTGAAGCAGTGCTAGACATTGTACATACTGATTTGTGCGGGCTGATGAGAACAAAAGGGTTGAATGGTGAGAGGTACTTCATCTTGTTTATTGATGATTATTCCAGAAGGACTTGCATTATGCACCTTAAACATAAGTCAGAAGTTTTAAAATGTTTTAAGAGATACAGAAGATCGGTTGAAAATAAGAGTGGAAAAAAGATCAAAGTATTGAGGTCAGATCAAGGCACTGAATTCATAAATGGAGAAGATTACCTTGAAAAGCATGGAATTCACCATTAGTTGGCAACAACAATAACACCTTAACAGAACGGGGTGGTAGAGATGAAAAATAGAGCTATGGTTGAAATGGCAAGAATTCTACTACTGGAATCCAAGTTTCACACAAGATTTTGGACAGAAGCAATATTTACAGCTGTGCATTTACTGAACAGAGTTTTACTAAGGCTTACTACTGATAACACTTCATATAAGTTATGAAGTGGGAAGAAGACAATAGCCAAGTATCTAAGAATCTTTGGCTGCCCATGTTTTGTGAAGAACAAGGAGCAAAACTTAGGAAAATTCCATGCTAGGTCAGATACAGGCATCTTCGTGGGATACTTAGCAAAAACAAAAGGTTATAAAGGTTTTCTACATAATTTGGGAAAAATGGTCACTACTAGTGATGTGAGAATAGATGAAAAATAAAAAACAATGCATAATGGAGAAGCTAAGGACAGTGAAGAAGATGACTTTAAGATAAATGAAGAATCAGACCAACATGAAGAAGAGGGAAAAGAAGTAAGTTTAGACTTAGAGAAAAGTGAGTCTAAAGATGAAGAAAGAGATTCTCTTGCAATTAAGACTATGCAAGAGAGAAAAACAAAGAATACATGGACCAGTGCTCATCAAGGAAATCAAATCATAAGTGACCCATTAGTAGGAGTTACAACAAGAAGAAGAATTGTGGGAGCTACTGCTTTACTCTTTCAAGTTAAACCTAAATCTGTTAAAGAGGCTGCACAAGACAAAATCTGGGTCAAAGCTATCAATGAGGAGCTGGATCAAATCGAGAAGAATGAAACATGGGAGCTGGTTCCAAGACCCACTAACAAGAATGTCATTGGAACAAAATTTGTGTTTAAAAATAAATACATTGAAGATGGCAAGGTGGTGAGGAACAAGGATAGGCTGGTTTGCAAAGGCTACACTCAGATAGAAGGAGTAGATTATTGTTCCCATAGCCTTTTATGAGTTGTAATTGTTGTCAACTAGATTTAAATATACAAGCAATTTAGCATAAAGGGGCAAGAAAGTAAAGCCACATGGAGGAGCAAGGAAGTAAAACCACATAGCAACCCTACAACAATTGGCCAAAAAGAAGAGAAAATACAATACCAAAAAAAGGAAGACCATCATCGACAGAACAAGGTAAAAAGAGAATATACGAGACGGCTGAAGGGGCTGGATGGAAGACTGGAAGAGCAAAATGGAAAAGCCGTTGGAAGAGAGAGAAAAATCATATACGGCAAAATCAGAATGGACGACAAAGGAGAGAAAAAACCCGACGGCCAAATAGGGAAAGGAGATACAACCAAAAGGGATACCATCGGCAAAATCAAAAGAGAGACAAATGAAGAGAAAGACACCACCAAAAGAGCATATAGCAGATCTGTGACGACGTGAGACAAACGAATGACATGGTAAGGAGAGAATTGTGAAACGGACAAAGAGAGAGACACCACCGGAAGAGTAGACAGCAGATCTGTGACGGCATGAGACAAATGAATGACACAGTAAGGAGAGAACCGTGAAACGGATGAAGAGAGAGACACCCCCGAAAGAGCAAATAGTAGATTTGCGACGGCATAAGACAAACAGATGACACGGTAAAAGAGAGAAAACAATCTAAAAGAGAGAAAACTAGAGATGGAAAAAGAAAGAGCCGATGACAAAACAGGGGTGGATTAAGAAAAATAGACCACCGACAAAAAAGAGAAAAACTCGATACGGCCAAAAGGGGTGGACTGTAAAGTGGTAAATGGCCAAATAGGGGTAGACGGTGTGAGACCAGAATGTGTGTCGGTTAAACCAAAATGTACGTCAGCGTAAGACCAGAACATGTGATGACGTGATACCAAGATGTGAAACAGCAAACCAGAAGCATGAGTACAAGCTGTGAAGCTGTGAGACGATGAAAGTAGGAGTTGTGTGAAACAACCTAGAGAAGGAATTCAATGAAGCATTAGAAAGAACTCATCGTGTTTCCAAATTCCTTCAAGAGAGGTTAGAGAGTGTTGTGGTGGACTTCTAAGTAGTAGTGAAGTAGCCTATTCAATTCAATAGAGGCAAGACAAGGTAGAAGAAGGGTAGATACAGTAAGTGACACTCTTTCTATTGTACTTCCTTGGTATTTGCAATAGTGAAAGGAACAGAGAATTAAGACATCCATTGTAACTACATTGTAAACATCGGGAGTACCACACTGGTATCCTCATGTATAATGGATTGTCTTAGTAAAGGGCGAGTCCCTACTCCCGTGGATGTATGTCACGTTGACAGAACCACGTAAATGTTGTGTGTCCTTACTGATTTACGTTTTGTATTTTGAATTGAGTTGTGAACACGACTAAAGTGTCAGCCAACCCATAACCTAACAAACACCTAATAGGCAAGTTGTCTGAAAGGTGACTTTAAGGACTATTGTGATTAGTAGTTAACAATAGATCTGCCTTAGTCGAATTTGAGAAAGAGTTCATTTTTAAGAAGAGGTTGAAGTTGTTTACATACCTACAAATTGTGGTGATACTGATTCACCCCCCTCTTAGTATCACAAACTAGTAGATCCTAGAGTGAAGTTGGGAACTTCAATTGGTATCAGAGCACAGGTTCACCATTTAAAACTTAATAGCTTGATGTATTAGTTTGAAGAGTTTCAGAAGTTTTAACTTGTTCAGTATACTAAAGAATGGATGTCGGTACCACCACTAGCACTACTTACAGCAAAAAGGTTCCAATCTTTAAAGGAACCAACTATCATATGTGGAGAGCGAGAATGTAGGTGGTATTTGCAACCATGGGCATGAATGTGGTGAAATGCATTCAAGAGTGTTTTGTGGACTCAAAAAAAGGTAAAGATCCAACCCCAAAGGAATTAAGGAAATTTGAGATAATGGGAAGGCCTCAAACATCATCATTTTAGCATTGACAGATGTTGAGTATGCTAAAGTTATGGACTACAAATTTGCTAAGGAGATATGGGACAGACTGCAAAAAGTATATAAAGGTGATGGCAGAATGAAGGAGGCCAAGCTTCAAGTGGTCAAGGAGAGATATGAATCTCTCAGAATGCAGAAAAATGAGACAGTTTAAGAGTTCTTCAGTAGGGTTATTGATGTTGTAAAAAACCTTAAAAGTTATGGGAATAACAAGAAGGACTAATCTATTATGAAGAGAATTTTGAAAATTTTGCCTGAGAGGTTTGCCTAAAAGGTGGTAGCCATAGAGGAGAGTAGAGATCTGAATTTTATGTCTCTACATAATCTTAAGTGCAATCTCATTGCATATGAGATGAGAATAAAGTCAAATAAGAGCTCCTCAACATCAAAGGTATCAAAGAAGGCAGCTTTCAAAGCTATGAAACACTTGAAGATAAAAGAAGTGGAAGAATTATTCAAAGAGGATAATGATGGTGATGAGGCAAAAAGTGAAGGTGAAGTGTTGGCTTACTTCACAAGGAAATTCAATAAGAGGTCTAAAAGGGAAAAGGACAGTTGTCCTTGAGATATTATCGTTGTGGGTAGACTGGACACTTTGCTTCTCAGTGCAAAGTGTAACTTGATGATGAAGATGAGGATGGTGATGATGAGAAAAATTTGAAATGGAGAAAACCATCGTTCAAATCAAAGAAGTCCAGCAAGGTGCCAACCCACAGAAGAAGAAGAGAGGCTCATTCAAGAGTTATGTGAGTCAGACAAAAGAAGCTAATGAGGAGGAGGATGAAGACTCATCACATGAGCATGCCTTTATGGCATCAGTTCAAGGTGGTAGTTCAACCTCTGAAGAGGAAGAGGAGGTTGATGAAGAAGAACCAGATCTTGAAGCTGAGTTAGAAGCAACTTCGAAGGAGATAATCAAAAGAGGCAAAACCATAAAAAGGTTGGAGGCGTATATAAAACAAGTTGAAGTAAAGTTTGAGAAAGCTAAAAGTCAAAAGGATGAAATAAGGGCTAAACATATTGACTTGAAGAGAAGATTAGAAGAACAGATAAAAATATGTAAAACCTTACAATAGAACTTGGCTGAAGGACTTCAAAAATTGAAGGACTAGAGAAAGAGTTGCTGTGACTTCAATAACTTAAAAGGAGTGAAGAGAACATGCAGAAGATTGAAATGATAGGAGAAATAAGTTCTATAAGAAAAAAGAAGAATGAAGAAAAAGTGCAGTAATCTAAGGCTATACTAACTAAAGAGAATGAGACTTTGCCAGAGAAGTTGAAAGAGAAGGCTGTAACTCAGGAGAAGATAACTAAAAAAGAGAAGATAGTTATCAAACCAAAGCCAGGGTCAAAAATGATGTACATGGTTAAAGAGTAGCATCCCATAACTGCTATGTCTCAAAAAGAAAAGAAAGTTAGTTAGCCAAGGGCAGTGGCTGAATAGAAAAAGGAGAAGAAGGTGGTTGAAATGAAAGCCACACAAGCAAAAAAGCCAGTTATGTTGCCTACATAACAAGTAATGAACAAAAGAAAACAAGCTGTGATTAAACCCAAGAAGAGGCAGTTTCAAGGTTACTATCTTTATTGTGGAGTTTGGGGCCATAAGGCAAGTAAATGCTGGTGGAGAAGGCCAGTATACGTCTCCAACTTAAGAAGACATGATGCTACATAGAGGGGGAGACAATACAAAATTCAGAGGAGAACACCTATCGTGAGTTCTTGCACATACTGTAAAAAGCAAGGACATACTGACAAGGAGTTTTCTGTATTGGCAGGCTTGGAGCAGTGTGAAAGGTACAGGCAGGATGACCATAATGCCAAGAGATGCATGACACTTCTCCCTGAGCAAAAGAAGGCATTCGGTGGCACAGTAAAAACAAGCACTGTAGTTAAAGCTGAAAAAAGGAGAAAACTATCTTCTAGCTAGTTCAAAAGAAGGAATATAAAGCTAAAAGAGAGGTGGCTAATATAGCTGAAATTGCACTAAAGGCTGATTATAAGGATAAGTAGTAGATCTTTGACAGTGGATGCACTTCACACATGATAGTAGACAAGAGTAAATTATCAAAGCTAAACAAATCAAGAGAAGGCAGAGTCAAGTTTGGTAATGATGATTCACTCAATATAAGTGGTCAAGGGTCAGTAAGTATTGGAAAAGGAAAGCTGAAAGATGTTCTGCATGTTGAAAGACTTAGATATAATCTAGCATCTATTAGCCAACTATGCAATGAAGATCATAAAGTGATATTCACAAAAACAGGTTGCCAAGTAAAGAGTAAAGAAGGCAATACTATTGTAGCTGGGAAGAGAACATTTAGAAATTTATATGTGATTGATGAGGACAAGGTAAGCAGCTATTTACTCACCAAAGAAAAAGAAAATCAACTCTGGCATAGGAGGCTGGGACACTTAACACAGAAAAACATAAGGAAGCTAACCACTACTCATGTAATCAGAGACATTCCCGACCTTAGGAGAGATAGGGAGTATGTTTGCTCAACATGCTCTAAAGGAAAACATGCAAGAAAGCAATATAAGACCAAAGAGTTTAGTTCTGAAGCAGTGCTTGACAGTGTACATATTGATTTGTATGGACCGATGAGGACAAAAGGGTTGAATGGTGAGAGGTACTTCATCTTGTTTATTGATGATTATTCCAGAAGGACCTACATCATGCACCTCAAACACAAGTCTGAAGTTCTAAATTGCTTGAAGAGATACAAAAGATTGGCTGAAAATGAGAGTTGAAGGAAGATCAAAGTATTGAGGTCAAATTAAGGCACTGAATTTACAAATGAAGCTTTTGAAGATTACCTTGAGAAGTATGGTATTCACCATCAAATGGCAACAGCAAGAACACCTCAATAGAATGGGGTGGTAAAGAGGAAAAATAGAGATATGGTTGAAATGACAAGAACTTTACTACTGGAATCCAAGTTTCACATAAGATTTTGGACAAAAGCAGCATTTACAGCTATACATCTACTGAATAGAGTCTTACTAAGGCCCGATATTGATAAGACTCCATATGAGCTATGGAGTGGGAAGAAGAAAACAGCCAAGTATCTTAGAATCTTTGGTAGCCCATGTTTTATGAAGAACAAGGAGCAAAACTTGGAAAAATTCAATGCTAGGTCTGATGAAGGATCTTTATGGGATACTCAACAAAGACAAAAGGTTATAGAGTTTCCTACATAAGCTGGAAAAAGTGATCACGTCCAGTGATGTGAGAATAGATGAAAATTGGAAAACAATATAAAATGGAAAAGCTAAGGACAATGGAGAAGATGATTTCAATGTAGATGAAGAATTAGACCAACCTGAAGAAAAGGGACAAGAAGTAAGTTCAGAATTAAAGAAGAGTAAGTCTGAAGATGAAGAAAGAGATCCCCTTAAAACTAAGACTATGCAAGAAAGAAGGACAAAGAAAACGTGGACCAGTGCTCATCAAGGAAATTAGATCGTAGGTGACCCATTAGCAGGAGTTACAACAAGAAGAAGAATTATGGGAGCTATTGTGCTTTACTCTCACAAGTTAAACCTAAATTTATTAAAGAGGCTACACAAGACAAAACCTGGGTCAAAGCTATCAATGATGAGCTGGATCATATAGAGAAGAATGATACATAGGAGCTGGTTCTAAAACCCACTAACAAGAATGTCATAGGAACAAAATAGGTGTTTAGGAATAAACACAATGAAGATGGCAAGGTGGTAAGGAACAAGGCGAAACTGGTTTACAAAGGCTATACTCAGATAGAAAGAGTAGATGTTAATGAAACTTTTGCATTAATGGCAAGGTTAGAAACTATTAGAATGTTTTTACCTTTGGTAGCACATAAGAGGTATAAAGTTTATCAAATTGATGTAAAATTAGCCTTTCTAAATGGGCTCCTGAAAGAAGAAGTGTATATTGAACAACCCAATGGAGTACAAATCAGTGAGGATAAGACACATGTGTGCAAGCTGAAGGAAGCCTTGTATGGCTTTAAACAAGCCCCATGAGCATGGTACATCAAGTTGGATGCGTATTTGAGAAGGTTGAACTTCAGAAGAGGAACAGTTAATAATAAATTATATATATTCAACTCAGAGAAAGGCTAGCTGATAACCATAGTATATGTAGATGACATCATCTTTGAAGGGGATCACTCTGAGTTATGCCAAGATTTTGCATAAAAGATGAGAGGAATTTGAGATGTCATTGATTGGAGAAATGAATTACTTTCTTGGATTACAAATAAAACATTGTAAAGAAGGTATTTTTATTTCTTAAATGAAATATGCCAAAGAGATGCTGAAAAACTTTGGCATAAAAGATAGCAGACCTGTCAGTACCCCTATGACAATGGGCTGCAAGTTAACAAAAGATCAGGAGAGAAGGAGTACAAGCCCTACAGAGTATAAGAAGATGATATGAAGCCTTTTGTACCTTACAGCATCAAGGCCTGATCTTATGCAAGCTGTGTACGTTACCAGTAGATTCCAAGTTGATCCTAAGGAATCTCATGTGTTGTTAGTGAAAAGAATCCTAAGATACCTCAAATGGACACTGGAAATGAGTTTGAGGTATTTAGCCATGAATTCTGTAAAACTACAAGCATACACTGATACAGATTGAGTAGGAAGTACAGATGACAGAAAATCAACCAGCAACTACAGTTTCGACTTAGGTTCAAAGTGTATTACATGGTTAAGTATAAAGCAAAATAGTGTTGCTTTGAGCATAGCTGAGGCTGAATATATGGCTGCTTGTGCAACATATACTCAGGTGATATGGGTGCTAAGATAATTGGTAGATTTGGGTGTTGAAGTGAAGTTACCAGTAAGTGTACTTTGTGATAATCAAAGTGCTATTGATTTCAACAAGAATCTAGTTCAACATTCAAGGAGAAAGCATATTGACATCCGGTATCACTTCATCAAAGATCAAGTGGAACAGGGTATAATTCAGCTGGAGTATATTGGCACAAAATATCAAATTTCAGATATTCAAACTAAACCTCTGTCCACAGAGTTGTTTGAAAAGCACAGAATGAGTCTATCTATAAAAATGCCTCCTCAAGCCTGAAGTTTAGGTGAATCTTTTATCTCTACTTTGCAAGTTTTTTTGTAATTGGTTGATAAAAAGGGAGAGAAGAAACAGTACAGGGGGAGCTGTTAAGAAAGAGGAAGTGTATATTTAGGGGGATTGGTAATTGCTGCATAATGATTTTTGTTAATGTTGCCAATAATTACAAAGGGGGAGATTGTTGTTCCCATAGCCTTATATGGGTTGTAATTGTTGTCAATTAGATTTAAGTGTGCAAGTAATTTGACATGGAGGGGCAAGAAAGTAAAGTCACATTGAGGGGTAAGAGAGTAATTTAAAACTCCATGGAGGGGCAAGGAAGTAAAACCACACGATAATCCTACAACAACCATCCAAAAAGAAGAGAAAATATGATATGAAAAAAAAGGGAAGACCACCGTCTGCAGAACAGGGGAAAAGAAGAGAAAATACGAGACGACTGAAGGGGGCTGGACGAAAGACTGGAAGAGCAAAACGGCAAAGCCATTAGAAAAGAGAGAAAAATCATATATGGCAAAATCAAAGTGGATGGAAAAGGAGAGGAAAAACCCGACAGCCAAATAGAGAAATGAGATACGGCCAAAAGGGATACCATTGGCAGAATCGAGAGAGGGAGACAGACGAAGAGAAAGACACCATCGAAAAAGTAGACTATAGATATGGGACGGTGTGAGACAAATGAACGACACGGCAAGGAGAGAATCGTGAAACGGACGAAGAGAGAGACACCATTGAAAGAGCAGACAGCAGATCTACAATGACATAAGACAAACGAACAATATGAATAAAGAGAGAAAACCAACTGAAAGAGAGAAAAATAGAGACAGAAAAAGAAAGAGTCAACGGCAGAATAGGGATGGATGAAGAAAAATAGACCACCGGTAGAAAAGAGAAAAACCCAATATGGCTAAAAGGGGTGGACAGCAAAGAGGTGAACGACTAGATAGGGGTGGATCGTGTAAGACCAGAACGTGCGTCGACATGAGACCAGAATGTGCGTCGACGTGAGACCAGAACTTGCGTCAACGTAAGACCAAAATGTGTAACAGTGTGAGACTAAGATGTGAAATAGTAGACCAAAAGCGTGAGTGCAAGCCAGAAGCCATGAGACGGTGAAAGCAAAAGTTGTATGAAATAACCTAGAGAAGAAATTTGGTGAAGCATTGGAAAGAACTCAACATGTTTCTAGATTCCTTCAAGGGAGGTTAGAGAGTGTTGTGGTGGACTTTTAAGCAGTAGTGAATTAGCCTATTCAATTCAACAGAGGCAAGACAATGTAGAAGAAGGGTAGACACAATAAGTGACACTCTTTGTATTGTACTTGCTTGATATTTGCAATAATTAAAGGAACAAAAGATTAAGACATCTATTGTAACTACATTGTGAACATCGGAAGTACCACACTGGTATTCTCAAGTATAGTGGATTGTCTCGGTGGAGAGAGAGTCCCTACCACCGGGGATGTATGTCACATTGACGGAACCATGTAAATCTCGTGTGTCCTTACTTTGATTTACGTTATGTGCTTTGAATTGAGTTGTGAACATGACTAGGGTATCAGCCAACCCATAACCTAAGGAAGACCTAATAGGCAAGGTGTCTAAAATGTGACTTTGGAGACTATTGTGATTAGTAGGTAGCAATAAATCTACCTTAGTTGAATCTCAGAAAGAGTTCACTTTTAAGAAGAGGTTGAAATTGTTTACATACTTACGAATTGTGGTGATATTAATTCACTCCCCCTCTTAGTATCATAAACTAGTAGATCCTAGGGTGAAGTCAGGAACATCATAGATGTTGATGAAACTTTTCACCAGTAGCAAGGTTAGAAACTATTAAAATGTTCTTAACTTTGGCAACACATAAGAGGTATAAAGTTTACCAAATGGATGTGAAATCAACCTTTCTGAATAGGCTCCTAAAAGAAGAAGTGTCTATTGAACAACCTGATGGAGTACAAATCAGTGAGGATAAGACACATGTGTGCAAGTTGAAGAAAGCCTTGTATGGCCTTAAACATGCCCCAAGAGTATGGTACAGCAAGTTAGACATGTTCAACTCAGAGAAAGGCCAACTAATAACCATAGTATATGTAGATGACATCATCTTTAGATGGGATCACTTGAGCTATGCCAAGAAATTACATAGAAGATGAGTGAGAAATTTGAGATATCATTGATTGGAGAAATGACTTACTTTCTTGGATTATAGATAAAATAGTGTGAAGAAGGTGTTTTTATTTCTCAGACAAAATATGCCAAAAAGATGCTAAAAAAGTTTGGCATGAAGGACAACAGACCTATCAGTACCCCTATGACAGTAGGCTGCAAGTTAACAAAAGATCAAGAAGGAATGAGTACAAGCCCTATAGAATACAAGAAGATGATAAGGAGTCTTCTGTACCTTACAACATCAAGGCCTTATCTCATGCAAGCTGTGTGCATTGCCAGCAGATTTCAAGCTAATCTTAAGGAATCTCATGTGTTAATAGTGAAAAGAATACTAACATACCTCAAAGAGACACTGGAAATGGGTTTGTGGTATCCTGCCATAGATTTTGTAAAATTACAAGCATACATTGATGTAGATTGGGCAGGAAGTACAGATGACAGAAAATCAACTAGTGGTTGCTGCTTATACTTGGGTTCAAAGTATGTTGCATGGTTAAGTAGAAAGCAAAACAGTGTTGCTTTGAACACAGCTAAGGCTGAGTATATGGCTGCTTGTGTAGCATGTACTTAAGTGATATGGATGTTAAGATAATTGGCAAATTTAGGTGTTGAAGTAAAGTTACCAATGAGTGTACTTTGTGATAATCAAAGTGCAATTGATCTCAATAAGAATCTAGTTCAACATTCAAGGAGCAAGCATATTGAAATCTGGTATCACTTTATCAAGGGTCAAGTGGAAAAGGGCATAATTCAGTTGGAGTATGTCAGCACTAAAATTCAAATCTCAAATATTCAAACTAAACTTCTGTCCACAGAGTTGTTTGAAAAGCACAGAATAAATTTGTTTATGGAAATGTCTCCTCGAGCCTGAAGTTCAGGTGAATCCTCCATCTCTACTTTGCGATTTTTTTTCAAATTTGTAATTAGTTGGCAAAAGGGGAGAGAAGCAACAGTGCAGGGGGAGTGCATATTTAGGGGGAGTTGTAATCCATCTGCTTCTAGATTATTACTCTAAGAAGATTATGAAGGACTGTTACATAATGGTTTTTGTTATGAGTGTTGCCAACAATTACAAAGGGAGAGATTATTGTTCCCATAGCCTTGTATTGGTTGTAATTATTGTCAACTAGATTTAAGTGTGGAAGCAAAAATGGCTCATATCTCAAGAATTACAGGATAAGACTAGCATGTCAAATAACCTCGTAAAGTGATCTCCTTAGAGTGAACTTGTTGAGGGAGTTTAGAACTGCTTAAGTCTTAATGTGACATAGCATTGCTTAAGAAAAATAAATTAAGAAGGAGGATAATGCTGAATTTTGAATGGAACAGTAATATGAAGCCATATAGAGGGGCAAGAAAGGAATTTCGTCGAAGCTATAGTAAACCTTAATAGGGTTTTCATAGAAGGGAGTATATAAGCCAAGACTTATCTCTTTTAAGGAGCTACTGGAAGATAGCAGACCTGGTATCCGTGAGACCACTTGGAAGAGAAGACTACAAACCAGAAAGTATGACGTGAAACGCCAGACTAGAAATGTGAGGCAAGCCTAGAGACATGAACCAGCAAAACTAGAAGCGTAAGGTAGGCTAAGAGACATGAACTAACAAAACCAAAAGCGTGAGGCAAGTCGAGAAACGTGAACCAGCAGACCAAAAATGTGAGGCAGGTCAAGAGACGTGAAATGTCAGACCAGAAATGTAAGGCAGGCTGAGAGACATGAACCAATAAAACTAGAAGCATGGTGCAGGCCAAGAGACGTGAGACGATGAGACCAAGAGACAGGTGAGACCGTGAGACGATAAGACTAGGAGTTATATGAGATAACCTAAAGAAGAAATTCGGTGAAGTATTTAAGAGAACTCAACAAATTTTTCAGATTTCTTTAAGAGAGGTTAGAGAGTATTTTGGTGATCTTCCAAGCGGTAGTGAATCAGCCTATTCAAATCAAACAGAGGCAACACAAACTAGAAGAAGGGTAAACATAGTAAGTGACACTCTTTGTATTGTGATTGCTTTGTATTTGCAATAGTGAAAGACATAGAAGATTAGGACATCCATTGTAATTATAGGGATTATCACACTAGTGTTGTCAAGTATAGTGGATTGTCTCGGTAAAGAAAGAATCCCTACCACCATGGAGTACGTCACATTGAAGGAACTATGTAAATCTCTCGTGTCCTTACTTTGAATTTACATTATGTGTTTTGAATTGAGTTGTGAACACAGCTAAAGAATCATCAAACCCATAACCTAAAAGAAGACCTAGTCAAGAATAACCGATTTGTTTAATAGGCAAGGTGTTTAAAAGATAACTATAGTGACTATTGTAATCAATAGATAACAATAGATCTACCTTAGTTGAATCTGGGAAAGAGTTCATTTTTGCCTTAAATTATCAAAGTTTTTTTAAGGGGTGTGATACTTATTCACCCCCCTTTCAATATCATAGATTAATAAATCCTAGGGTGAAGTTGGGAACTTCAAGTCTTAATCGTTATTTTCATAGATTTTACTTTATTCTCATTTTCAATTTTTTTATCATCACTTGAAAATGAAAGAAGATACATTTTTCTTCCATTAGTTTGCTAAAAATAAAGGTAAGGATATGTAGAATATAAGAGCCTTGTGATACCTTTTTTTTGTCCACTTTTGTGTTAAAAATTATAGAACTATAATATCATGTAATCATGCTATGCTTTATGGTTAGTTATTATTTCACCATATAATTTAAATTGTTTCTACATTATACTCTCTTTCTTTGGGTCCATTACATATCCTTCACAAACATTTTCTTTTGTCTTGGTCTAAGCATTCTTAAGACTTCAAACTATTGATTGAATCCATCCTCTCTTACCTTTCTTAAGAATCTAATTGCCTTTAGATTCAACTATCTTTATTACTCATGCTCTTTTTTTATTTTGTTACAAAATTTTGCATCTATTTTTGCACTGGTAAATAAAATATTGTAATCATTACCTATTTAAGTTGTAAGTTGTTTTATTACCCACTGACCTAAATTTAAGTGGCCAAAGGTTACATCATACTTTTTTGAACCACCTTCTTTTAGATACACTTATCATCAAATTATGAAATTTCTTCCATACTTTTGACCAATATCTAGGATATGATGTGGCATATTCCTACGAGATCACTTATTAGGCACATTAGGATGCATATGACTAATTAGGGATCTTAGAATCGAATTTGCTTAGAAGATCTTGTTTATAGGACATGATTAATTTTATAATAATTATTAGTCTATTGCAATTATCATAAATTTTGATAAGAATTAAAATAAGATTTAAGCAAGGTATATTGATAATCAAGTTAAAGTTGTTATTTTAAAACCAATTAGACTTAAGTCTTTATTTTAGAGCATAGGTAATTTAATTTGGATAACCTAATATATTGGTCTCTCTTAACATTCACATATAACAAATTTCACATTTATCCACTAGTTATCACAAGTCATTTCTTTCAATACATGCATCCTATCTTCAAAAGTGAAAGCATTGCAAATATTATAATCTTGTATATGGGTTTTAGTGCATTTAAGAGATATCTTCTTTATGGGTAAAATGTCAATCATAACAAAATGTTGAAATATGTATATTGGTACAACTACAAGGAAAGGTCTTTCATGTTATGTGTCTTAAATGTGTTGAACTAAGTTTAGTTAAAATTTTTCTTTATTTACATCTTACATTTGCATTTCTATTCTAACAAGTGGAAAAGCATATATGCAATTTTTCAAGCAATCTTATTAGTATTATGTATCAAAAGCATATATTTAAGGATACTAAAAGAATTTCATGTATTTGTTCTATGACAAAAAATTCTAGTAAATTAGATACTTTAAATGATACTAAATCTAGTTTAATATCTTTGTCTAGTGAGATTTCCATTATTAACAAAGAAGCTATATCTATAAAAATTACCAAATTACCAACTATTAAAGAGGAGCATGGACAAGTGGATAGAAGTAAAAGCAATGCTAAAAGTAACAGCAATGGCCTTATGTTGCTTTGTCAAACTATGATAATGATTATGAATAATGGTCATAGTTAATCAGTTAAGTTATGTGATAAGATTATTTTATTACTTTATAGTCCTTTTGGAAAATATATTCTTTTAATCTACCATCATGCTATAAATGTTGATTTTTTTTATGAACACCTTAACATTAACTTGGATAATGAAATACAATAGTGAGTTAAATATTTTATTACACTAACACATCACATATTTTTTAACAAGTTATATTTTTGTATACTAGCATATTTAAGTTATATTTTTCTATATATATTTCATATCACATTTTTTATTATTTAAATCATGTTTTAAATTTGAAAACACACCACATTTTTTTAATAAATCATAAATTTGATTTAATATTTAAATGTGGTTAAAATGTAAGATTGGAACTTAAGAAATAGGTTATTCATGAAGAAGTATTTTTCATGAAAAATTTACTAATAGTACTTATTTCTAAAAATTATTTTTGTCAAAAGTATATATAGATATAATGAGTCTAAAATAAGAAATGTTAAGTTATAAACAAAATATTTATAAAAAATTACTTATACGAAACTTGGCCTTAAGACTTACACTTTAATCTACTAAAGAGGGGAGCAAATTGACATTACCTAGTAAATTAAACCCTAACTTTAAGTACTTATAATGTATTTTTTATTTTTAGAAATTATAAAAATCAAATCTTGATTTTTTTTAAAATATATATTGAGGCCTTTAGTTTATTGGAAATAAAGTTATTTTCATGATTTTTTTAAAGAAGATGAATTTTATAAAAATCATTATAGTTTTTTATATGGAACTAAAATATTTTTAATTAATTATATTAATAAATTTTATTAAAAGGTATAATTAATAATGATTTGTTAACCTTTTTTTTTTTAAACTAATAACTTAATTAATACACAACTTAGTCTAAAAACGCTTTTATTTATTTTTAATTTTGTAAAAAAAAGGCAAAAGAATTCGTTAACTCCTCAAGAATCCATCGTGGGCAAATTGATTTTTGAATTTATTCTAATTACAAGCGACATTTTGAAACCAATATAGAGTTTTTGTGAGTTTTGTCATGTTTTAGGTAAGGACTCGTCTTCTGATTTTTTCTTTGTAGTTGTTGAAGTTGGTGAGAAAAGTAAGAATTCATATGTGGCTAGAAAGAATGAAAATTCGATAGGAATGACAATGGGTTCTTATGTTAGTTTGCATTTTAAGATGAGCTTTAATAAGGATAAAGATATTTTTTTTGTGAATTTTGGTTTCAAGAAAAGTAACATGTATGTGTTAGAAAATAAAGTTCTTGATTTTGGAATTATGAAGGGTTGTATGGATTTTCTTGATTTAAAGATTGAAAAACCACCTTGGATTGTGCCTCTTTGTCTCTCTAAATAGCTTAAAAGAAACTTATATAGTGAATTTTTTAGTCTTACATACAAGTTTAAATAAAAATGGGTGTCATATGTTCTTGAATTTTTCTTAGTGAGCCTATAACCCTGGTTTTCCAATATGTTTGACATTTTGGTAACAATTCAAATATTCCATATAGTTGAATTTGGCAAATTTCTTACTTGGTTTTGTTAGAGGGATGTTATGGTTAATGAATCCATGTTTCAATTAGTAGATATGTCTTGCATTGATTGTACTTATAATGGTAGTAATTGTAACTCAACTAGAGACATTAAAATGCCCTAAAGATGAAGCTTTCTTGATACTAAAGTTAGTAAAATTAAATTTTGAAGAAGAGGGGAAGGACTCTTTTGCTGTAATGTATGGAGTGCTTGAATTTTTTAGGAGAAGTCTTATTCGGCTAAAAAGAACCTCTAACCTTTATATATGTTTTCATGGTGCGTTTTTAATACAAGAAAGATAGATGGAACCTCTGAAGTTAACTCATACGAAGGGGTTAGTACACACATAAGCCCAAGCTTTCACACTTGACTCTGAGCTCCTGGCTTGAGCACAAGCTTAGACAAAAGGAGAGGTTCAAACTTTTTGTAGGCATGGGTGTGGGTCTCTATTCATGATTGAAATTAAACCAAGTCCTTATCATTAATAATGCTTTCATGTTGTTTAGTCAAATGGTTTAAAGGTGACCTATGCCTTTCATCAATAATTTTAGTGAACTCTTAAGGGATATTGTTAAAATGAAGCATTACATAACGATGGTCTCTTTGTTCAAATAATTGGAATGCTTGGATGTTGTGCATAATGTGTACGCTTTAACCATCCTCATTAGTTGTTTTTGCTAGTTGAATAGGGTGAAATTAGGTTTCTCCATTTTTGGAAAATTTTTAAAAATGGGTTTTTCACCTTATGTTATCATATTTAGTTCTCTTATCAATAGGCTAATTATAAAAAGTGAATTCAACCATGCAGTTAGGTTTTTCAACCATATGGTTAGCAAAGTGTCACAACTTATCCAAAAGCCTTGCTAGATTATCCTTGTTGGATGCCTAGCCTATTTATTTCATAAAAACATGACAAGGAAAATTTTGGAAGTATGCTTAAGTGTCAAGTATCAAAAATACTTTCTTGTAAATATCTAGTTATTCTATAATAGTTTTAATCTAAAGTATTCTATAAAAATCTAAAACAACTAATTGTAGTCACATATTGAAAAGGTGGAACAAGTATAAATACCCCTACTCATCTCATTTGAAACACACCACTAAATTAAAGTTTTCTCTATTACTAAGCTCTTTTGTGCTTATTACTTCTAACCTTCCTAAGCCTCATACTTGCCTTTATGTACTCTAAGTCAATTCTTTCAAACTCTCTAAGGCTTAACTAGTTCATTTTTACTCACAAAGGTAACTAAATACTACATGAATTAGTACAATTTAAGTCTAATTTCATGACAAATGGTATTACAATAAAGGTTAAATCCTAGGTATGACCTAGTCATTGCTTATGCTATGAGTATGGCAAGCGAGGAAGGAATTGTTGCTACTACAATTGAGGAGTAACAAATCAAACAACAAGCTTGTGGGTAAGAAGAGCAATGTGTTCAGCCCAAAATGGGAAATCCAAACTTCAACAAAAGAACCTATAGAGTCTTGCGTTACTAGTTTAGAAAAAAAAAACATAATGGATGTGAGCTCTATAGTAGGTGAACTTCGCAATCAAATTGATAATTTAATCCATGAAAATGCCAAAATCACTTGGGCTGCCAAATCCATGTTCAAAGAGTTCAGTCATACCTTCAAAAGAGAACTAAACTCCCTTAACCAAGAGTTTTTTGATCTACAAAAGTTTGTTGAAAGGGAGATTCACAACTTTCATAGAAAAATGGGATCACTTCATCAAAATAGTCTACTTTTGACAAGTACTAATAACACTACTATTGTGTATGGTTTAAACGTCCCCAAGCCTACCATGTATAATGGCACTTATGATGCAACTACTATAGAGAACTTTATTTTTGGTCTTAAACAATACTTTGAGGTCATGGGAGTTATTAACAGCGTTGCCAAGATAAGCAATGTCATGATCTTCTTTAGATATGTTGCTTAACTATGGTGGAGAAGAAAGCATTCTGAAAGGGAAAAAGGTTTGTGTGTGATCAATACATAGTAACAATTCAAGGTTAAATTGCACAAATACTTTGTGGCTCATAATATAGATAGTGAAGTTAAAGGCAAGCTATGTTGCCTAAGGCAAATAGGTAGTGTTTTTAATTACATCAAGGAATTCGTTACTCTTATATTTGAGATTAATGATTTATTTGACAAAAACTTCCTCTTTTACTTCAAAGATGGCTTAAAGGATTAGTCATAAGTAGACTAGAGAAGCATGATATACAAACCCTAGATGCTGTTATTACTACCATTGAGACACTCATTGATTACTCTACCCATTCTAAGGGCAAAAAGATTAACTTTAATAAGAATGAGAAAGATAAAAGTGGGAAAAATAATGATACAAGCCACAAGGAGGGTGGACACCAAAAATCTCAAGCGACAAGCCCAAGAGTTCCTCAAGCAAGCATGATGCTAGTGGACCTTTAAAGCCTTACTTCATTTATGACAGACCACATTAGGTTAGGGATTGCCCTAATCATAAGGCAATGAATGACATTATGGCAAAACTCACTAAAGAGAGGCCCAAAAAGGAGTCTTATGTTGATTTGGGAGCTATCCAACACTTGGGTACTCTTTTCAATCTTTTCTCTCTAATAATCCCTAAGGGGAAGAGCTTGTTATATGTCAATACTATTGTCAAAGGTAAGGTTGCATATGCAATGCTACACACAAGAGCCACATATAGCTCTATGGATATACAAAAAGCCAAATGCCTAGTTTTCAAACTTGCAAAGGGAGTTAGCACCATTAAGGTAGTCAATTCCGAGGCAAAACCTGTTCACAACAAAACAGAAGGAGTAGTCATCCAAATTGGTGATTGGCATGGTAAGTTAAACTTTACAATTATTCCTATGATGATTTCAAAATGGTTTTAGGTTTCACTTTTTTCTACAAAGATTTAGCCTTTCCCATCCTTACTTCAAGTTCCCTTGTCATCCTTAATACCTATAAGATTCAAGTAATTCCTTTGAAAAGCATGGAGAAGTCAAAAGCATTAAAGATTTCTGTCTTGCAATTTAAATGGGTTCTTAAGTCAAATTAGAGTTATATTGCTACTATAAAGGAACTAAGCAACAAAGAAGATATAGCAAAGCCTACTCCTTTACTGTTAAAACTCATTAAATCTATCCTTGATGAGTTTAAGGATGTGATGCCTTTGAAATTGCCTAACAAACTTCCTCTTAGATGAGAAGTGGATCATTATATTAAGTTAGAACCTAGTGCCAAGCCCCCTGCTATGGCCCTTTATCGTATGACACCTTTTAAGTTCATAGAACTGAGAAAGTAGCTTCCAAATATGCTAGACTTAGGCTATATACAATCTTCAAAAGCCCCTTATAGTGCTTCAGTCCTCTTTCAAAAGAAAAGGGATGGATTGCTACGAATATGCATAGACTATCGAGCCTTGAACAAGGTCACTATTAAGAATAAGTACCTAATACTTTTGATAGCTAACCTCTTTAATCAATTGGGGAAGACAAGATATTTTACAAAGTTGGACTTAAGGTCTAGGTACTATGAAGTTTGCATTACACATGGTGATGAACTAAAGACAATTTGTATAACGTGTTATAAAGCCTTCGAGTTTTTAGTCATACCTTTTAGTCTCACCAATACACCTGCTACATTTTGTACACTTATGAATAAGATACTACATCCTTTCCTTGACAAGTTTGTAGTAGTTTACTTAAATAATATTATGGTCCATAGCAACACCATTAAGGAGCATAAAGATCACCTTAAGCAAGTTTTCCAAGTTCTTTGCAAAAATGAGTTATAGGTCAAGAAGGATAAGTGTTCCTTCACTAAGCAAGAGGTGGAGTTCCTTGGTCATAAGATTAAAGATGGCAAGCTCATAATGGATCTAGCAAAGGTCTAAGCTATTTAAGAGTGAGAGCTTTCAATAAAGGTCTTTCAATTGCAATTATTCCTTGGGCTGGTCAATTATTATTGTTGATTTATCAAGGGATATTCTATCATAGTAGCACTATTGATTGACTTACTTAAGAAGAATAACATATGGAATTGGTTGAAACAATGCCAAGCTTCCTTTGAGAGATTGAAACATGTAATCTCCAAAGAACCTGTCATGGTATTACCTAACTACCAAAAGATATTCAAAGTTCACACAGATGCATCTGACTTTGTCATTAAGGTAGTTTTGATGCAAGATGGGCATCCTATTGCTTATGAAAGTCATAAATTAAATGATACGGAGAGGTAGTACACCATTCAAGACAAAGAGATGACTGCTATAATTTATTGCTTGCACACATTGAGGCATTACTTGCTTAGAAGCAAGTTTATAATCATGATTGTAAATATTGCTACAAGCCACTTTCAATCACAAAAGAAGCTTAGCCCAAATTAAACTCATTTGTAAGATTTCTTGGCTGAATTTGACTACAACCTATAAGCCAAGTAAGACCAATGTTGTTGCTGATACACTAAGTTGAAGGTAGAACTAGTTGCTCTATTTACCAGTGCACTAAAAAGTTTCCTTAAATGAATCAAGGAAGGTATGTCGCAAGACAACTTGACCCAAAATCTACTAAGGTAGGCTAGTGAGGGGAGGATTCGATGATTTTGGTTTAATGATGGGGTTCTCATGACGGTTGGCAATCCAATATTCATTCCTAAATGGGGAAATTTACGAAAAAAAAAATTCTCAAAGAGTGACATGATTCTTTATGAGCTAGTTACCTAAGTATAGCACAAACCCTTATTCTTATTCAATAAAGCTATTATTAGTCACAACTATAAGAAGATTTTGATGCCTATATATGGACTTGTCTTATTTTCTAATAAGAAAAAGTTAAACAGTAACATCTGATTGATTTACTTAAGTCATTATCCATTACCGAAAACTTTGGAAAAGTATCTCAATAGACTTTATTGTGGCCTTACTTAAGTCTAATGGGTTTGGAATCATAGTGATTATTGATCAATTCAGCAAGTACGCTACCTTTATTTTAGCCCCTGTTGACTACAAAGTTGACAAGGCAACTCGCTTATTCTTTAAGAATATAGTGAAGTTGAGAGGAGTACTTAGAAACATAATAAGCGATAAAGACCCTTATTTCATGGGTAAGTTTTGGCGTAAGTTGTTCAAATTACTGGGGATTGATCTAAACTTCTTATCTAGCTTCCGTCCCCAAAATAATGACCAAACTAAGCAAATCAATGCTTTATTGGAACTATATCTAAGGCACTACATTAGTGCATACTAATGGGACTGGGCAAAGCTATTTGATATTGCCCAATTCTCATACAACCTCTAAAGGAGTAAAGTAGCAAGCACAAGTGCCTTTGAAATTATCATAAGACAACAGCCTTTAACTCCAAGTGTCATTGCCTTTTCATACATAAGAAATAACCTTACTGCTTATAAATTTACAAAATAGTTATATGAGGAGGCAAACATAACAAGAAATTGCCTTGACTAAGCCATCAAACAAATAAAAAAGTGGGTTAACACCAAGTAACACCTAAAGGAATATATAGAGGGAGATTTGGTGATGGTAAAGTTACTATCCGACCAATTTAAGTCCCTGTGCAAAGTGCATAAAGGCTTGGTAAGGAAGTATGAAAGGTCATTTCCTATAATTAAACATGTAAGGAAGCTTGCCTATCAAGTCTAACTTTTCCCAAGATTCAAAATCCATAACATCTTTCATATAAGTCTTCTAAAAATCTTTTATGAAGATAAGGAAGATCCAAGCTGTAGTGAATCCAAGCATGCACTAATTACTGTAATCATTAAATTCGACAAGGAATTAGAGTGCATCCTTGCAAATAGAGTGATTTAGAAGAAAGGAGTTTCTAATTATATTAAGTACTTAGTCAAATGATGAAATCTACCAAAATAGAAGGTTAGTTGGGAACAAAAGGAACTACTTTGGCAATTTTTTAACCATATTAAGCATTATAAGGATGAAGGTGCAATAAGAATATCACAAGATTAAGTGGAGGAGGATGTCACAGCCCATCCAAAAGTCTTGCCATACTAGGTCCATTATATGCCTAGCCTATTTGTTGTATAAAGACATGACAAGGAAAATTTAAAAGTATGCTTAAGTGTTAAGTATCTAAAATACTCTTATAAGTATTTAGTTATTTTACAATATTCTTGATTTAGAGTATTCCATAGACATTTAGGATTAATTGTAGTACACTTTGAGAAGGTAGAACAAGTATAAATATCCTCATTCCTCTCATTTGAATCATATCACTTAATTGAAAAAGTTTTCTCCATTACTTATTGTTTTTGTATTTATATATGGTCATTAGAGAAATAAGTAGTGATCATTATAAAAATAGGCAGTAGTTATTGAAGAAATAGGTAATGGTTCTTTTAAAAATATATAGCGGTTTCGTAGTAGAACTTGAAGCATTTATTATGCATTAGATAGTATTTTTTTAGTAGAATAAGCAGTAATTTTTATAATAGAATAAATATCAATAATAAAATGACTAGCAAGTTTATTGTAAATATAATTAAACAATACAAGAAACAACAAGTAACTTAACTAATGTTTAGTACATCTCACATAAAATCAAGGTATATTCATAAGTTCTAAATGGATATTTATATAAATTATGAAGTCCTTGACTTTGATTAGGAGCATTATTTTATAAAGGATAAACAATGCTTTTGATGTATAGTTAGAAACATTTCCTTTTAATGGTAAAAGGGTGCAAATAAGGTTGTAGTCATGAGACATATTGTCAACATGTCCTATAAAAGTAAACATATTAGATTCATCTGTAGTTCAACAAGTCTCAATAAAAGAAAGATGCAATAATTATATGTCAAGAAGAAATATTGAAGTATGCTTGACAAGAAATTGGACATGCATAATGCATACTAGTGATAGGTTAAAACTTAGCAAGTCGAAGGCAAAGGGCAAGGAAGGCTGTATATTCATAAGAATATGATTTTATCCATTGATCTCCCATTAGCAAAGATGGTGGATGCGGAGCTCCCTATGTTTACATATTTTAAAAGTTGATAAATTAAAAATTTAAAACAAGAACTAGATTTATAAATCATAGAATGCTAGCAAGCCACTTGACCTTATTGCTGCCTTCCCCCTAAAATAACCCCCCTAAAAAAATGCAAAAGGCAATTCACTATTAGAACATTGTTGTGGATATCAGCTTTTGCTTTTTCAATCTTTGCAATTTCTTCCCTAATGGAGATAAGTGCATTATAAAACTTGTCCAATTATAAATACATTGAAAATCCATTTCTTTTATGGGTTTCCTTTCTGAATGGCAAGGGAATGTTATGGTGGGGTTAGAAGGTCAGAGGATGCCAAAAGAGGAGGAAAATCTCTCCAACTTTACCTTACTTTCACTTTAAGTAGGTTTAATCATAAGTGTCCTTAGAATTGGCCATGACATTGTAGGTACATAAATTCCATAGTCCATAAGGCACTCAGCAACATCTTCAAGTTCAATTCTAGTAGTATTGTATACAAGAATATATACAATTACCCATGGTAGATTGAAAACTAAAAATCTCATAGGCTAAAGTAAGAAAAGCTACCTTAAAGCCTTTCAAGTCCATGATGAATTTATGGGCAACTATCCTATTAACACCATAGAAAAGGATAGGGTAGTAATTCTGAGAAACAAAGTTAGAAAAGGTCAACATTCAGAACTGTTAAGAAATTACTTGTAAAATATAATTTCATTAAAGATGTTAGAAGCTGTAACTATATTTGAAAAATATATAGGCAGGAATGCATGCTAACCATTATAGTAATATCTAACATGCTTTTAATTGACAAATTAATGATGCTTGTTTGTTAATGAACGATGGTATCTATTGTTCAATAGCAATCATAGCCAGTATAAGGAATGGATTGACTATTATAGCTTTACAATGGAAAATGGGGGTAAGGAAAACTATAAACCATTAATTGTTTTACCATATGGTTAGCATTCAAGATAACCATCTTTGAAGCATTAGTTAGTCCCTTAGACCCTATCATCACAATATAAGTGTAAGAAATTGGCAAGATAAGCACAGAACCCCAAGGTGCTTTTGAAATGGTGCAAAGTGGTTGAAACTTCTTAAGGGTTGGTATATTGCCATTAGGTGCCTTTAATTTGATGACTTAGAAATTAACGGCAAAAAGTAGACAAAAGGTAACAATCACTAGATGAAAGGGGATATAAAATTTCCATCATAAAAGTAGACAACAAGCTTACAATTTAATCAAAGGACATAATGACTTAATCAACATATTATGCACATTACCTCCATCTTTCATTGGAGAATGGAGCAATGTAATATAGAGAAAACAATTTTCCAAAGTGAAAAAAGAAAAAGAAAAAGCTTTGTTTACAATAAAACTTACACTCAAAACAACAAGGGCTGAAGGTCTTGATAGTGCCACCATTTTACTGCCTAGCTAATCAAGCTTCTCTCCTAAAATTAAAAGTTAGTTATAATAATTGGTTGGCCAAAATAGAAGTTGACTTAAACTGATTTTTCCCATAAACCTTTTGCATCACTAACTTGTCAATCAATGTTAATCTATATGTTTGAAATTTGTATTCAAATTTAAATTTGAATTTGAGTTTCAAATTTGTTGTTTATATATTATGAAAATAGATTAATGAAAAGGCAAAGTAGTTACCTCCCTTTTGTTATTTTTCTTCAAGCTCTCTTCCTTATGATTACCATTCTTGTTATGTAGCCTAACTCCTTATAGCTTGTGATTATTTATGCAATTAAGAATTAGTAGACACAAAACCACCAACAATTCTTGCAATTGAAACCAACATTAGTATCAAAGCTTGAAGATCCTTGTGTCATATGATTTTTGTGAGAAAAAGAGAGGTTAAACACCTTAAACACTTAGTGACAAAGTGTCAATACTAGAGGGCCAATCTTGAGAGACTTTATATGGCTTCATTATTTTTTTTCTACTTCTACCTTTAAAGTTCACTAATGAAATTTACACTTAATAGAGTATCATAATAAAGGCTTATTTAAAAGCCTTTGACCTTTGGAAAATAACAAAAAAAAGGTTTGAACCTCCCTCTTTCCCAACAAATCTTACTATGGTTCAATTGAAGCATCATAATGAGTGAGTCTCGAAGCAATATAAGGCTTTGACTTGCATTCACACAACTATCATAAAGACCATCTTCAATATTTATGTTAAACCCATAAGCTGGAATTGGGAGGTGAAATGTTGATGTCAATGCTGCTGTCACGTGTCCACATTTTGTAGAAATCAGATGGTATGTTGTTTCCTTGTTCTCAAGGTTGCCATGCCTCTTAAATCATTGGAACTCCATGTTTTAACTGCCTAAAAGGATTTTCCTTGTTAAGAAAAGCAAACAAAATAAGAAATGCTCATGTTTATGCAATACAATTGTGATTCTGATGTTTATTATGGACTGTTAGCGGGCCTAAAATTGGAATATGTGAAAAGCTGGTCAGACTGCTAATTATTGTGGTTTGATTAAATTATCTTATTTTGCATTGGTCTATATATATATATCCATCCATTCACCTCCTTGCTTTTATAATAACCGCATGTTTGAAACACTTGTGCGCTACTCTTTGTGGTATCCAATAAAAGTAGTAAGTATTGGTCTTGGATGGCATATGCATCATTATTTGGTGGTTTTTGGATGAAGGTATCTGACTTTCTACACCTTTGTTAGAGCTTTGACTGCTATTTAGCAGGATGAAATTGCTCTTTTGTTCTAAACTGGACCAGCTTATATTAAAAGGAAGAGAAAGTACACTTTCTCCATTTGGTTAGTCGCTGAGAAAAATGTGGCAAATTGGTATATTTTTATTTGCCTTTTCCTTCTACATTCACATTTTCTACTGAAGTAGTGCTCTGCTCTCTGTTGTATTCTATGAAGCCTGGGTATTGAGGTCTTAACTTGCTTATACTCAATTATTAATGTCTTCATGATCAAAATTGTATGACTGTCTACACATTGGTTTATGAATTTTTATAGTATTTTAGCAGGATTGAATTGCTTTCTTTCTAACCCCGAACGACTCCATTGAAATAAAGTGGAAATACCTTTTTCCCCAACTTGATTTGCACTTGGAGAAATTGGCAAATTAAGTTATGATTTTATAATTTAGTGCTTAAAAATGAGTTTTTGTCTTTCAGATTTGTAGGAATTTTTTTTTTTTTTTTTTGCTGAATTTATAGTTAGTTTCTTTTGATAATGTCATCTCTTCTGTATGGTATATATTTGGGCCAGATTCCGTCTTTAGCCGTGGGAATTTTTTAATAATTTATGCGAAGTGCTTGAAAATCTTGTAGGGAATATGAATTTGGTATTTTCACAGCTTTATAGAGTTTTGAAAGAGGAAAGAGCTACTAATGGCTATTTCATTGTGACATTGAGGTCACATGTTCAAGTTGTGCATATTTATTTGTGAAAGTAAGCGTGGTAATACTGTTTTCTCAATCCCGTAACCTGCACTCGGATGCTCTTTTTTTTTTTTTTTTTTTTTTAATTCGAAAAAGATAGAAATTCTTTGCAATTCTGATTAAGAGGTTTATGATGATGATTAACTTCCATGTAATCCCTCATAATAAATGTGTGATTTTGAAATTTTTTGATATCGAGAAAAGTTTGCAAAGAAGTGCACTTAGCTCTCTCTCTATGTGATTTGTATTATAATTAATATTTATTGACATTTTTTTTTTTTTTTGGGGTGGCAGAAAGCTCTTCAATGTAAATTTTTAACTAAATAAAGTTTGATCATAGGCAGAGAGGCATAAGGGATTGGGCCTGTGCACGTCATGCCATCATCCCAGATTATTCAAAAAGGAAAAATTGCATACTTCGGTTTAATTATTGGAATTAAATCCCTTTTTGCGGGATTTTGAGAGAATTACTGGCAAATCTGCTGATTTATTCATCCGAATATTGTTGTTAAGTCCATTAAAATGGAAATATAAGGAGAAGTGTTTTTTTTTTTTTTTTTGGGGGGGGGGGGGGGCTTGGTGTTTCTATGGTTCTTGGGAGCAATGTTAAGAAGATGCACAGAGCCAAAACTGGTGGTTATGTGTCTGATTTTAACCTTGTTTAGAATTAATTATTGTAAAAATGTGCATAATTTATTTTTAAAAAAAAAAAACTAAAGTAAATAATACTTTCAAACGATAATTTTTATATTGAATTCCATGTAATATCTTATTTATTATTTTTATTTTGTACTTAATTCTAAATATCTCTTAATCAATTTACGTATTAGTTAAAATCAAATTAAATTTATTTACTTTGAGAAATCAGATAACAAACAGGCAAACAAAATTTGAATGTTATATTATTTTTAAATTTTTTTATAAAAATAAATTTAAATAATAATACTGCCAAAAAGCCATCGTAATAATACAATAATGCAGAATGAACTCACATCTATCGAGTTGTGTGTTCATGAATAATTTTCATCTGTAGGCTTCGAGGGATGCAAAGCCCTGCTTCCTGCTCACTGCCGCCACCGCCAACGGCTCTCGCCAACTGTCCGTCACCGTTGGCGCCGCTGCCCCCAGTTGATTTCTTTTACCATATTTGAGAGATGATCCGCACAAGTGTGTTGGCTTCGAGGTATTCTTTTGCCTGTGCTTCTAATTATCGATTCCAAGGAAGCATTTTTGTTTTGAATTGCCAGAATTATGGTAGTTCAGGTAAGAGACAATGGTGTAGTCGGGTGGGGAAAGAGAAGCGTGTGGGTGAGAGAGAAGAATGTAGAAATCTTGAAGATGCTCTCGCCTTGTTTAACACGATGGTGGTTTGGAAGCGACCTTTGCCTTTCATCATTGAACTCTTTGGGGGATACTGTTAGAATGAAGCATTACGCGACCGTTGTCTCTCTTTGATCAAACAACTAGAATGCTTGGGGATTGCTCATAATGTGTACAGCCTAGCCATCCTCATCAATTGTTTCTGCCGGGTGAAATTAGGTTTCTCCATTTTTTGGCGAATTGTTAGAACTTGGGTTTTCACCTAATGTTATCATATTTAATTCTCTCATCAATGGGCTAATCATCGAGGGTGAACTCAGCCATGCGGTTAGGTTTTTTGACGATATGGTTAGCAAAGGCCATCAACCTGATCTAATTAGCTATAATACCATCGTGAAAGGTCTGTGTAAATTTGGCGAAAATAGACGAGCTCTGCAACTGCTCAAGATCATGGAAGAAAGTGGTTTTGAGCCAGATGGGGTGGCATACACATTTTCATTATCGACAGCCTTTGCAAAGACAGGCTAATCAATGAGGCTTTGATTCATATTAACACTTTCTAACAATCTATCTTAAACTTAGGTATGTAGGTCTAATCTTAATAAATATATTAGTATTATCATAACTAAGAACTTTAGGTTTTTTCTCTCTCTCTCTCTCTCTCTCTCTCTCTCTCTCTCTCTCACCCATATAACAATTTTTATTTAATTAATAAATTAAGGTTGTCACTTTTAAAAAATAATAATAATTTAATTTTCTCCTTTTCTTCCTACAAAGGAAGAAAATATACTATTTAATTTTTTTAGAAAAAGAAAAATTGCTTGTAAATTAAATATATATTAGTTTTCAATTTTTAAAAATAGAAATTTATTTAATTCTCTTTTAATAATTTAAAGTAATAAAAAGGTTATTTACAAAGTTTTTTTAAAATGGAAACCTACTTAAATTTCTCTTATTTTTTTAATCATTGTTTATCTCCTTATTACTGCAAAACAATTTCATAATAAAAGAAAGAGTGTTACAAAATAAGCCTTTTGCTACATCTAAATTTTTAGCCTTTTTTATAATTTTTTTCTCTATCTCTCTCTACCTATAATTTGCTTCTTTCATTTAGGTTTATAAGTTTTTTTTTTTTAACCTAAATGTGAGATTAAAGGGATTCATCAAATTAAACGTTTTAGTTAACTTTATTTTATTATTGAAAAATAGTTAACAAAAAAAACTTTCATTATTTTTTTAGTTTAATTTTAATTTTAAGTTACTATTCTTATTTTGTGACAAATATATTACAATATAATTATACACCATTCCTAAACTTTAATTTGAACATTTTTTTATATATTTGAAAAGTTATAACTACAACATAATAAAATATGAGTCACAATGTAAATTTTTACTACTTTTAAACTTTTAACCTTTTTTTAACATTTTATTTCAAAATTATTGCATCCTTTTTTTTCCATCTAAATTCTAAATGACATGAAGAATGTTTACTATAAATTTTTATGAGATTGTATTTATAAAATTAACCTTTTTTGTTTGAATTAACTCTATTATATATTATTTAACACTTATTTAAAAATATAACTATTTTTTAACAATATAATAATTATAATTTATCTTAATATCTAATATAATTCATATTAATATTCTTCAAATTTTAATTTTATTTATGTTTTTTTATTTTCTTAAAAAATAAATATACTTTCTTCCAATATTTTTATTTATTCTCTTAAAAAAAAGAAAAAAAATTCTCCTTAACCTTTATTTATGTCTTCTTTAAGAAAGGAAAAAAATAACTAAATTCAATTTTTTTTTAAAAAAAAAAGAGAAAAAATTTCCCAAATTTTCCTTTTTATTTTTTAATATAGAAAAACAAGATATAAAAAAATGGTTCCTTAATTTCACCTTTTTTTAAATGAAAAAATACTTATAATTTAATTTTTTTACAATTTTTTCTTTCACATAAAAATAATTAAAATATACTTTTTAAATAATATTATAAATTTGCACATTGCTAAAGTTTAACACTAATATAATTATATATTGTTAAAGTTGAGAGAAAATTAATAAAATACTTATGCTTCAACATTTAATTAATTGTAACAATATTTAAGTATTTGATTTAATGTTTAATTTTCATAATAGATTTTATAATAATATTTGATATTAACTTAGCAATTAATTTATAATAATTATTATTATTTTAATATAATTAAAATTTCAACATATTTGTTTTTTCAAATTTTATTTACTTAATTAAAATTATTATATATTATAATTTATTTAATTCATATTAGTAATTTTTTATGTACATCTAAAATATGTGAAATATGAATACTTAATATTTATGAAAAAAACTATTTTTTTAAAATCTTAAATTTATTATTTCTTAGAAAACTTGTAATTTAAGTTTTCTTTTAAATTACTCTCAATTTATTTGTAAATGTTTTGTAAAAAATTATAATTTAAACCTATTCTTTATTTTTTATTTAAATACATTTTTAATAAATAAATCTAATAAATTTATACATTACACAAATCTAATATTAATAAATAAACAAATAGCGAGACGTTGGTTGTTATATTATTAAATTCAATTCCTTCCACAAATTGCCGTTATATCCCTTCGTTACAACAAAATGACGTCAGATTCCACTACACTACGAAAAAACTGCAATGGCTTTGCGTTTCTCAAAGACATTTCAAATTCAAATCTTATTCTGCTTTTTCTAGCACCTACCTACTTCAACGGAACTTGGGACGTAGGTAGTAAGGTCATTCAAACCTCACTCCACTTAGAGTCTGAACTCGAGGACCACCTCTCTCTCTCTCGCAAAAATGGCAGAATTGAAGAAACCCACCACCACAGTACTACTGAAGCAACGTTCACGCGACTCCCTCCATGTTAATCTCCTCAGTGACCCCAACATGGATTCCGAATCCTGTGAAGAATGTCCCTTCCCAGCAGCCTTAACTAACAACAAGGAGAACAATGCCATCTTCTGTGGAGGCAAGCAAAACTCAACACCCAGAAGTGGGTCTATTTCTGCTTTGTCAGAGCAGCAGCTTTCAGGTGTAAAGTTGAAATCTTTGTCTACTGGCAGAGTCCTGAGGCCGTCTTCCCTGCAGTCGTGCATGCTACTGAATGAGCCGCCTGCAATTGCAGCGGGTTTCAAGTCCAAGATGTGGGATCCCCTTGAACCTGAGAACTCTGCTTCTTCCAGTATTTGGGACTTCTCAGATTCTGAGACTGCCCCTGCTTCTTCTTGGTCTGCTTTGCCTAACAGGTTGTCTCTGCGCATACCCTTTTCTTGATTTTCTTCTTCTTTTTGTTTTAGAATTTTCTGGTTCTTTTCTGACTGTGACATGCCAAGTTGGTGCATTGTGTCACGGACGTACGAATTTCCCTCACCAGGGCGTCTCAATTGGCTGTGATTATTACAGGGCATTACTGTGTAGGCCGTTGCCTGTGGATGTAGGGACGTGTACATGTGTTATTTTGAAGGAAGCATTACCCAAGGGCCTGGCAGGGGGTACAATCTACTCACTCTATACTAATGTAAGTTTGTTTTCATTCTTTTCTTGGCTTTTATGGTTTGTAAGGTTTTGATCTACTATACTAACTTTAAGTTTAGTAACTTTGCGAATCATTGACTACATGTTGGACTTAGAATTTGTACTCTAATTACCCTTTGCGTCCAAGTACACTTATAGTGAGATAAATGTGGTTTATATGGTTAGATAGGACGGAACAGTTAGTGACCGGGGAGAATGCAAACTTTATATGGACCTATTAGCCTCTGTGAACACATTTCTGACTTGCAGCATCTATCAACTCTCATCTTTACCCAAAGTGGTTGAATTTAGTTAATTGATTATTTGCTACCTCTTACATTCATTGGTTTTATGCTTTGGGCAATAAGTTAGTGATGTTTTAATGTATTTGCTTCTCAAGGTCTCAAGGCTTTGGAGTGTTCATGAGTATGTGTATACTCTTTGCTGACTGACTGACGTCAGTGCAATGTATTAGGTGTGCTAAATTTTCCAAGTTAGTGACTTTGAAGGATAATGTATAAGGAAAGAATTTCAAAAGAACGGGTCGATAGCAGATACGAATGCTCAATGTCCATGTACCATGTGCGAGATATTCTTGAATCACAGCAAATGAAATTAAATCTGTCTTGCAAATGTCCTACCATCTTTTCTCGCAACCATTACCTTTTCATTGCAAATATTCAAACCGTCATTTTTTTCAGCCATAGACTAAAAGTATTCATAAGAACTATGTTATGTTGGCAGCTTCTACAATAGATTGAGATTAGAGGGCTCCTTGTGTCGTTGGACATGTTGAATAACAATTATGTGTTGCAGGAATAGCTTCGCATTAATAACGGTTGCTTTGCACATCTCTTTTGCTATCTGGTGTTTGATACCTTCTTCTCATTCGTTATTCTGATAATTGGTATATCATTGGCTCGGATGATTGATGTGGTTAAACTTAAGATTCCTCAGATTTTATTTTTCTAGGTTGCATACAAGTACAATTATCTACTTCAGATTGTTATCAAAATTTTTAGCTGCAAAAAATAGATGAAATCTTCAATCTAGTCAACTTTTAACTATGTAGCATTTTCATTTACCAATAAAGATCATCACTAAGTGTATGAGTAATGTAGAAAAGAAAAATCTAGCTCTCTGCTAAATTCATGAGCATCGACCATAATGACTTTTGGTGCCTGGTCTCCACACATGCAGTAATTAATTTAGTAAAAGGAAAAGGGATTGTAATCTTAAATATGATATATTTAGCATTCAATAGTTTTTTTGTTTTTTTCTCTAAAAACAATGGTCCTTAACTTGAGAGACCATGAAGTTGAATTTGAAGAAGGGATAGAAAACAAAGGAATCAGTGAGGCTTTTGATGTAAATGACGTTGTTATGATGTACATTGTGTTGAACTTGTGTCTTAAATGCCTACTGAGGTGTATGGTTGTGTTCAGGGTGGCAGTGCACTCAGAGGTCCTAGGTACACACATGTTTGGGTTCTTAAAATGCAACATTGGTTCATAACCAATTTTGTCACATAACTCTGCAGAACTATGTTGCAAGTAATTAAGCATTCCTCTTTTGTAATTTTATTCTGCCCATATCTAGTTAGAGTAATGCTTTCTGTTTAGTTGGAACTAAAACAAATGACTTGATACCGGAAGGGTCCATTACTCTTGAACATTTTGTTCTGCATACCAAAATTACAGGAAGGACGGGGAAGAGAGGACCGGAAGCTAGCTCTAGCTCACCACAAGCAGAGGAATGGAATGTCAGAATTTACTGTAGCTCATAATGTAAGGGGACTTTTTACAAGCTCCGACGAGAGTTTTGTGGGCAATGTAACCGCCAACCTTGTGGGTTCCAAGTATCACATATGGAATCAGGTTTGCTTCTCTGTCCTTGCAACTTCATTAAATGAACAAGATATCCTTAGATATACAAAAGGGAAAGTCTGTATGATTGTCAACCTAAGTGACTAATGATGCTGGATTGCAGGCTGGCCATCTCTCAACAAAACAACGCACTAATCCTCTGCTTGCTGTAGTTACGTAAGGCAGCTCTCTCTCTCCCCCCTCGTACTTCTGTCTCCCTTCAACTCGTCTTCTGTCATAATATTTCCTTGGCTTTTACAGATTCATGCCTACCGTAGCCTCATGGACAGGAAGTTACCGGAGAATGAAGGTGTACATACCCAAGCATCAGCCTATTCAGCTAAAGAACATGACTCAGGTGAAGTTTATTACGCTCTAGAACTCACATCTTCAGGTCACTAAGAATTTGATCCCGTATTTTTGGTGTTAATTGCAATGGCTGCTGCTAAAATGAATGAAGGACTCATACCCATCTTCTTTTTGTTGTAGGTGCAACACATTAATGGTCTTCCCAATGATTGGGAGGAAAAAATGGAGAAAGTGCACAAGCTGTGTTCAAGGGCACCGCATTATAATACTGTAAGATTGTAGGGCCGTATTTCCCACAGTAGAGAAGAGCCATTTTTTTACGTATTATGCTGGTACAATCGTCCTTTTTTTGGTCAACAGATCAGAAGGCAATACGAGTTGGATTTCAGAGACAGGGGAAGAGTTGGACTAAGAATCCAAAGCTCTGTGAAAAATTTTCAGCTTACATTGGAGGTGCAATGAATTCTCCTGAGTTTGAGAACTATATAAACGAAGCAACTGTTGGTGAAATGGAGTTTGCATATTCTAGCTAATCCATGATTTTTTTTCCCCAGGAAAATGGAAAGCAAACGATTTTACAGCTTGGACGGGTGGGGAAGTCCAAGTTTGTGATGGATTTCAGGTACATGTCGATGTCTTTCTTGTGTTGTTGGACTTTGGATGCACTTTCCTGTACCTTAAAGGAATGGAAAAATCTGTTTATTGTCTTAAGTGATCAGAAACTGCAAAAGGGTATTTGACATCTTGCTTTTGTTTTCCAGATATCCTTTGACGGGTTACCTGGCATTTTGTATATGCTTAGCTTCAATTGATTCAAAACTTTGTTGCATTGTGTAATTCCTGGCTGCCACTCATCCTGTTGGAATTCTACCTCAGAAACCTAGTTTTCGCTTACTAAGACAATCAGCAAGAGTCATTTGGTTTAGTTCTGTGCTTGTCAAGTTGGTTTTAGTTACAAAGTGCAAATTGTGGACCGATAATTTATTGGTTTGGTTTGAAATTTTTCTCAAGTGCACCAAACTAAATCGGCTAGGCCCCTATATTTAGTATTATTATTATGTATAGGAATTCTACTAAATGAAATTACTAACTCAATGACATGCCATATAAGGGGTTAGAGATTTTCCTTTTTATATTCCATAAAAAAATACAATTAGTGGCCCCTCCAATATTTTAGTTAGTGGTCTAAATAATCAAACTTCTGCAATAAAACCTTAGTTCAGGAAGAAAAGCATGGCATGAGCTCACATTTTGTTAATTTTCAAACTAAAAACAGTATGATTGAAATGCTATTGGAGTTTATTATTAATTTATCTTAAAAAAAATGGTCTCCACTACTATTAATTTTTTATAATTAATCTTCAGCAATTTTGTTTTGACATGTTCCTTCATATTTTCTTTTATTTTTAATTTCTAATCCAATTGAATTTGATATTAAGAATTTGTTATTGTTGTTGTAGTATTCTTCATATTTTTTTCTCTATTTTCATATTTGTGTCAAATGGTGTTTACCTTCAATTTAATCTATATAACAATGCATGCCAATAATATAATTTCAATTCTGTTACAAACACCAATAACAATGCATAACAATAATGTTTTATCATACTAAATAAAACATTAAAAAAATTCAATACAATACAATGAATAATTCTCTGAAATCCCCCGGTTGTAATTAATGCTTGCAAAGTAACATAATTGCGAGAAGGGAATGAGAACATCTAAGAGTGGCTGGACAGATTTTTAGCGATCACCAGTTTTCTCGAGCTTTGTCCAAAGGCTTCTATCGATCATCTATCTCAAATTGGTTCCCACCATAATTTGTTCGTTTGGCTAGAGTTGTCCTCCACGACCTCTCCTCCTTGGCAAGACTCTTTTCTCTTCGAAAATATGACTTATACAAAAAGAGAGGGAATAAATTCAGCCACCTAAACAACAGATTGCAGGAGCTCAGGCTTAGACGACAACACTTTGAAATGAAAAGAGCGCACATTCGGCCAACAATCTTTTGGCTTTGTGACAATTGCAGGCGGATTACTAAAAGGAAAGAAAGTTATGTGACTCAAACAACATGGTCAAAAGCAGGTGACAAGAACACAGTTTTTTCACTCGACAACTACACAGTGAGCGGAGGAATTTTACTTACGGACTCATTGACGGAAATGTGGCATGGCTCATAATTTTACTCGGAGATTGCAGCATCTCTTGCTTCTTATTATAAGGCTCCCTTTAACTCTCAAGGATTGAATTAATGCTTTCGGTTTTCGAGACGATAACTCCTACAGTAGCGACACATATGAACGGTCGGCTTTGCAAACCGTTTACCAAGGAGGAAGTCCTTTGGGCTCTCAAACATATGCATCCATTGAAAACCATGGTACTTGACGGCAATGTTGGGTGTGCAACTCCCACGTTGTGGAAGAAGAGGACGATTTTGGGACATATAAACGTGACTATTGCATACCTAACAAATTAATTTTTAGGGAGAAGGTAATGGTTTTGTCACACAAAGCACTTAATATTTTAAAATCAAAAAAAGATTTGAGCTCTCTAAACCACATATATGTCTACTTAATTCCTAATGCTGCCAATGCTGGCACAATGCAAAAAAGACTAATAGCCTATCAACTTGTGCAACATTGTCTTCAAAATCATCATGAAGTCCTTGATCTTTTTTTAATCTTAGAGTGCCTTTGTGTTGGGTCGCCTTATCACAAACAATGCTTTTATTGCTTTTGAAGTCTTGAATCACATGAAGTACAAACATATGCCAAATGAAGCTAGAAAGTTGAGCTTTAAAATCCCATTGGATGAAAGCCTTACTTGCTCCTTGGATAGTTGTATGGGCATTATGAGTTTATTGCCCACTTCATGAAAAACCTACCATATAAACATTTTTCGTGATGTAATTACTACTATGTACCTAACCATGGAAAATCTCTCTCAATTTTTTTATACTATTGATTTATCAAAGAGATATGTTTGTTGGCTTTTTAGGTTGTACAATAAACCTAGCAAAGGGATATGTCCCTTAACACATTTATTGATTAGCACACATTTATCATTGCTCTAACATACATAATTAAGACTTTATAATTAACCTCATTTACTTTAGGTAAAAAATATTGATTTTCAAGCAGCTTATGTGAGGATTGGTTAGGTACTTATTAAATGATTTTGCAAAAGAATAGTCATAGCTAATCATATTTATAAATAAATATATTATGTTAGCATCATTAACATAATTTCCTTTTATCTAATAGAAAGAGAAAATGATTGATGTCAATGACATGGAAAAGAATCACACATTACCAATAAGTGTGAAAGATTTTGTTAATTCTTAAAAAGAAAAATGATAATAAAAAAAAGTTTTTTATTGACTTTAGACTAGTTTCAAGGGATGTATCTCAATTCAACCACATGAGCTGAGAAAACCCTAACTCCCTTACTATAAGGCTATGGTAAGTCCTTCTTATTTACCCATAAGCTTTTATGTTCCAGGATTTAAGGGCTTAAAGTTTAATTTTGTTGAAAAAGAAAAAGATGAAGAAGATCCTCTTAAGTTGTTGAAAATTCATCTTATTAATGAAGAGTTAAATCATCCTTCATTTAATCTTATAAACATTCTTCTGATAGTATTAGTAGAAATAATTATAAAAGATACTTTTCAGAAACATAAAACCTTCATGATAATTAAGTTGCAAAGACTCTTTTTTTTAAAAGCTACGAAATCATTAATGCTTTAATCAAGTTTACATATTAGCATTTCCATTACTCTTTCATGAATTACTTCTTTATCTTTTCAATACACTTCAATAGTTTTCTTAAAAAGGTTCTTATCTACTTATGTGAATGACCAGAAAATACACTATTGGCATGCTTATTAATTGATTATAAGTCAATGCTTTTATGAGGTATTAAAAGCAAAATTCATGGGATTATTCTCAATTATACAAGTAGTTTAAACTCTTTAATTCTCTCTTGAAATGGAGAAACTTAAGCTTGCTATATAAGTGGGCCCTTGTATTTTTAATGTATAATTCCATATTATGAACATCGGGACTACTTATAGTTGTTTGTTAGATCATTCATGGATTTATTTAATAAGGCTAGTTCCTTCAACCTTATACCAAAATGTGAAATTCATCATAGATAACAAGTTAATATATGTTAGGGTAGAATTTGACTTATTAATCACAAAACCTGTGAAAACACCCTACATGGAAACAACAATGGAAGCATTAAACTATGCCTTCTGATCCTTTAAAGTCACAATTACTACCTTATACTCAAATGACTCCTTTCTCTATAAAACACCCTACTTATTTAAGGCTTTTCTAAAGCTAGCAAAAACACTAATGAAACATGATTATTGCCTAAGGAAAGAGATTGATAAACATCTTTAAAGCATTACAACTTCAATACAAATTCCTAAGTAGTGGGGTCATTTGGGAATTGAGTTTAATCTTGATAAAGACCTTATTAGTAACCTTTTACTCCATTTCACTTATAGGTTTCGAAGGGCATGATTCATTAATCAAGCCATTAAAAGGGATATAAAGGAAGCCAATATAGTTATAAAGTTCAATATATTAGCAATTCACATAATCACCAAAAAGGAAGAAAATGAAAATTCCTCTTATGCATTTGTTTCACTCATAACCTAAGGATGTAGATGAATAATTGGTAGGCTTAGGAGATTCCTCAATCTCTTAAAGTCATAGCAGAGTAATGTGATATACTCTTCTTATTTGTTTATACCCACCACATTTAGGGAATAACTATGTAAATAAAATGGACAACATTTTAACATGTGTTAACTAATAAAGTGTGCATATATCAACTTTTTTGTGATAAAATGATCCTTTGTCTCTATCTAGAGCCTTGATTATCTTTCCTTTTCACACATATAAATCTAAAAACTCTTATTCTTTTTAATTTTTTTGTTTAAGAACCCAAAATATGAAATTGATAACACAGCTAGTACTTGTAGAAAACTTCTTTGAATTTCCTCTTATAGAGTTAATCCCAATAGACTTGAAAAAGGAGCTAGTTTTGGTAGATTTTCAATGCTTAGTTAAGCAAGACGAAAGTTAGTTAATAGTTGAAAAAAATCAATTAAACCAATTAATTTAAGTATAATGGAAAACCAAAACAAAAAATTAAAATTAATGTAAAATTTCCTTAGGAAATCATAGTGAACATGGTTAAGCTATTTAAAGACTAATAGGCATGTTTGCCTAGATGTACCAAGACTTAACATAGAGATAGCAATGCATATGTTATTACTCAAGTCAAAATCAGTTAAATAAAAGCTTAAAAGAATGAAACTTGACATTTTTTTAAGGATCTAAGAAGAGGTCTGAAAGGAATTAGATACAAGTTTCCTTTAAATAGCAAAATACTTTGAATGGATATCCAATATTATGCTAATGCCAAAGAAAAATGGGAAAGTTTATATGTGTGTAAATTATCAAGACATGAACAAAGTGAGCCTTAAAAATAACTTTCCTTTACCACGCATTGATATCCTTATGGGCAATATCAACAGTCACCAAGTGTTTTCATTGCTAAATGGATTCTTTGGGTATAATCAAATCAAAATGGTACTTGAGGAAATGGAAAAGATCATTTTTATATCAATATAAAGAACTTTTTGCTATAAAGTTATGTTTGGTTTGAAAGATGATCTTTGGTTTGAAAAATGAAGACATAACTTATTAGTATACGATGGTTACTTCTTTCATAACATGATGTATAGGGAAATTAAAGTTTATGTCGATGATATAACCATTAAATTTTAAGTAATAGAGGACTATTTACTTTTCCTTAGAAAATTATTGAACCAGTTAAGGAAATATTTATTGAGGCCTAATCTAGTAAGGCATATATAATATAACTTTAGGCAAATTATAATGGTTTATTATTAATTGGAGAGACATTTAAATTGATTCTATCAAAATTAAAGTCATAAAAAATGCTAGTACTCTTGACTCTTAAAGAAATATGAGGGTTTCTAGGGAGACTCAATTGCATTACTAGGCTTATATTGTAGTTAACAACAATATTTAGACCTATATTCAATCTATTCTAAAAATATAACTAAAATCGCTAGGATGACATATGCTAAAAAGCCTTTGAAAAGACCAAGTTTAATGTCTCCAATCCTCTAGTCATGTTATCTTATGTCCCAAGTAAACCACTCATATTGTAACTTACAATTTAGGGACAATGTATGAGTTGTGTCATGCACTAGTATAATTAAATTGACAAGAAAAGAGTGTCATATATTGCCATAATAAGAAATTCATAAGGCATGAAAGTTAATACTTAAAATTAGAAAGAATCTATTGCACCTAAATATGGATCATGCATAGACTTATTGACTTATTATTAAAGATGAATCCTTTAAATACATCTTTAAGAAATTAAAACTATATGGAAGAATAACTTATCAAAAGTCTTATTATCATAATATGATATTTAGTATGTTAACTACAAGGTAATTAAAGGAAGTGCAATTGCTGACTTCTTTATTGATTGAGTTATTTTAAATTATGAATTGGTGTAATTTGATATTTTAGATGAAGATATTCTAGTTTTGGATTATGACCAAAATGGTGAGAAGACAAATGAATGGAAAATGTGACTTGCATTAGGGCATGGCAGAAGAGTAATTCTAATTTCTCTTAAAGGTAAATAGTATCCCATTACAACAAATTACAATTTGAATATATAAACAATATCATAAAATAAGAGGTATATGCCATAAAACTTCATTATACCTTAGAAAGGAAATTTAAGAACATTAAGGTATATAGGGACTCAACATTTGTTATCTATTAACTAATAAAAGAGTGAGAAACATAAGATTATAAATGCTCCCTCTATCAATAGCACATTAATTGATACAATTTGATTGGATCACCTTTAGTCATATGTCATGAGAAAACAACTAGATTTTTTATGTTTTAGCAACTTTATCAATAATGTACAAGATTAATCTAGACATTAATACACAGATGATCCATATTGATGTACATGACTCTTCAACTTATTACATGCATATTAAAAAAAAAAGTAAATGGCAAATCTTAGTACCATGACATTAAGCACTAACTCAAAACTGAAAACAATAAAATTATAGTGAATACCCTTAAATTTGGTCCTTAATAGAGATATTTTTTATAAACACAATCATGATTTGATTTTACTTTGAAGTATGGATGTAAAAATAATCATGAAAATGTGCATAAAGGCTTTCATGAAGCACATATTGGTGGCCTTGTCATGATCATACAAATCTTAAAAGTAAGATATCATTGGACAATTATGGAATCATTTTGCTTTTGTCTTAAATTCCAAATACATGTAACTTGATTACATGTAACACTTGTTATATTGCATGCCATTATAGCTAGATAGCACTTTCTTTATACAGGGTATGAATATGATCAGGCTCATTTCACCTAAAGCATTTAATGGACATTGATTTATTTTAGTTGCAGTTGACTATTTTATTAAATAGGTAAAAATGGCCTCACATTCTAATGTGACCCATAAAGTTTTCATTGAATTCATTTAAAGAGATATCATTTCTTAGGATGGCATACTTAAGCACTTAATCACTAACAATAATTTGAAAAACAAGATAAAAAAAAGATATATAAGTGTTGTTCCCACAACCTTGTATGGGTTGTAATTGTTGTCAACTAGCTTTATATGTGTAAGTAAATTGTAGCCACGCGGAAGGGAAAAAAGGTAAAATTACATAGAAGAGCAAGAAAGTAAATTCACTGTGTAAGCCCAATTAGGGTTTCATGGAGTAGAGTATATAATGGTCTTGAAAGACAAAGAATAGGGAGTCGGCAATATTGAGTATTTAGCAAAACCTACAACCAACCAACTAAAGAGAACACCAAACCCTACATAGAAGAACACTATCGGCAAGGACAAAGAGATTGAACAGTGCATCCGACAGACGAAGACAGTGAACAGTGCAATCGTGAACAGTATTCATCGTGAACAGTACCACACAGTTAAGCCATCGTCGGAAATAGGAGAGAAACGAACATAATGACAAGACTAGATCAGGAAGCAGGGAGACCAGATCTGACCTGGAACGGGTGAGATGAGACCAGATCGAGAACAGGTAAGAGAGATTCGATGGCTAGACGTTGGTAGAGAGAGAAACAGTTGGTTGAAAAAATAAAGAAACGGGTCGACAGGAGAGAAAACCAAGTGACGGTTAGACGGGGCTGGACGGCAGGACGAAGAAAAGCGGACCACCGGCAGAAAAAGGAGAAAATCCAGCCAAGTGGGTGAACGAAAAAGAGAAATCCGACGAGAAAATAGAGAAATCTTGTGGGAAGAGAGAGAAATCCGGTGGTAGGAGAGAGAAATCCAGTTGGACGGTGAGAAAGAAACGGACAGGCGAGCCGTGAGACAAAGAGATGGGTGAGACCGTAAGATGGTGAAAGCAGGAATTATGTGAAACAACATAGAAACGAAATTCGGCAAAGCACGTAAAGAACTCAACGTATTTTTAGATTTCTTCAAGAGAGGTTAGAGAGCGTTGCAGTGAACTTCAAAGTGGTAGTGCAGCAACCTTTCAATCCAACAGAGGCAAGACAAGTTAGAAGAAGGGTAGACACAGTAAGTAACACTCTTTTTATTTTACTTGCTTAGTAATTGTAATAGTGAAAGGAGCAGAAAATTAAAGACATTCATTGTAACCTGTATTTACAAGTATAATGGATAGTCTCGATAAAGGAAGAGTCCCTGCTACCATGGATGTACGTCATGTTGACGAAACCACGTAAATCTCATGTGTCCTTAATTTGCTTTATGTTTTGTGTTTTGAATTGAGTTGTGAACGTAGCTAAAGTATCATCCAACCCATAACCTAACGAAGACCTAAACAATAACATTCGTATTGTTTATTAGGCAAGGTGTTTGAAAGGTGACTTTGGGAACTATTGTGATTAGTAGGTAGCAATAGATCTACCTTTGTTGAATCTATGAAAGAGTTCACTTTAAGAAGAGGTTGAAGTTGTTCACTTATCTGAAAATTACGAATTGTGGTGATACTGATTCACCCCCCCTCTCAGTATCACAAACTATTAGATCCTAGGGAGTAGTCGGGAACTTCAATTGGTATTAGAACTTAGGTTCACTAGTTTGAAACTTAACAGCTTGGTGTACTAGTTTAAAGGGATCTAGAAGTTTGACTTATTTAGCATACTGAGAAATGGAAGTCGATACCAGCACTAGCACCACTTATAGCAAGAAGGTTCCAATTTTTAACAAAACCAACTACCACATATGGAAAGTGAGAATGCAAGTGGTATTTGCAACTATGGGCATGAACGTGGTGAAATGCGTACAAAGGGTTTTGTGGCTCCAGAAGAATTAAGGCAGTTTGAGATAAATGGGAACGCCTCAAACGTCATCATTTTAGCATTGACAGATGCTGAGTATGCTAAAGTTATAGACTGCAAATTTGCCAAAGAGATATGGGACAAATTACAGAAAATCTATGAAGGTGATGGCAGAATGAAGGAGGCTAAATTTCAAGTGTTCAAGGAGAGATATGAATCTCTCATAATGCAGAAAAATGAGACAGTCCAAGAGTTCTTCACCAGGGTTATTGATTCTGTGAACGACCTGAAAAGTCATGGGAAAAACAAGAAGGACTCATCTATTGTGAAGAAGATTCTGAGAATTCTGCCTGAGAGGTTTGCCTCAGCAGCCATAGAGGAGAGTAGAGATCTCAATTCTATGTCTCTGCATGATCTCTAGTGCAATCTCATTGCATATGAGATAAGGATAAAGTCAGTTGAAAGCTCTGCAACAACGAAGGTATCAAAAGATGCAGCCTTCAAAGCTATGAAGCCCTTGAAGATAAGAGAAGAGGAAGAATCACCTAGTGAGGATGATGTTGGTGATGAGGAAGAAAGTGAAGGTGAAGTGTTGGCTTACTTCACAAGGAAATTCAAAAAGGAGTCTAAGAAGGGAAAAGGACAGTTGTCCTTGAGATGTTATCGTTGTGGAAAGACTGGATATTTTACTTCTAAGTGCAAAGTGAAACTTGATGATGAAGATGATGAGGGTGATGATGAAGATGATGAGGGTGATGATAAGCCGAATTCAAAATCGAGAAGACCATCATTTTTATCAAAAAATAGGCAAAGTATGACTGAATTACTTGAAAAATACATAGATGTATTTGTTTGGTCATACCAAGACATGTCTAAGTATAAAACACCGATTTAGAAGTATAAAAACTTCCTCTAAAACAATATACAAATTTATACAATAAAAGGGCAAGAAAATGAAATCTAATATCCTATTAAAAATCAAAGAAGAAATTAGAAAGTCATTGGATCTAGACTTTTTTATATTGTAAACTAGATAAAATTAGTGGTCAACATTGCATTGATTCCAAAAAATAAAAAATAAAAAAAAATGATAAAATCCGTATTTACGAGGATTACTAGGATTTGAATAAAACAAATTCTAAAGATAACATCCTCACTATATATAAACGTTCTTGTGAATAACAAGATTAGTCTTTCAATGCTTTCCTTCGTCAATATGCATCTAGATTCTAGAAAGATTCAATTTTGAGATGATGAAAAGCTCCTTTTTATATTTATCTCACAGCGTTTTGATGGGGTCGAATTGGAGTCCCGTTATTTTGTTGTTTGTCCTCGCTGAGAGGACGCATAAAGTGAGCAAAGAGGCCTTGCGCCGAAGCCTTTTCTTTTTCTTTGTTTTTTTCTTTTTATTTTTGGGGATATTCCCGTTGAAATAATTAATCCAAGTCTGACTTCTTTCGGCTTTCTCCTATTCGTGGGACATTATATACATTAATAGATTTTTTTTTTTTTTTGGGTTAAACTAATACATGTAGCTGATTGATAATAGATGGACATCTAACTTAACTGGCACTGCTACTCCTACGGTAATCCTACCCGCAACAGACATCTGGGGCTGATCTACAGGCCGCCTGTGCAACCATGAAACTACACAGCCGTGTACAGAGGCAAATCATATCACTCCGAAGAAACACGAACCAAAATACTAAGGAAAATGGAGTCTAACATACAACGATGGTGCCGGTGCCATCTCTTCCGTTCTGTCAGTAACATCAGAAAAAATTGACAGAGCGACTTACACACGCGAGGAGGGTAACAACGAGGAAGGGCTTCTCCTATGTCTGAAAAGCATGTAGTATTCTTTAAGGCCTGTTGATAGTTGGCCCTGTCCTGTTAGGAACAGGATATAAATTGACTTCCTCTTTCCGGTCTCTTTTCAGCTGTACATATATACAGTCCATGTCACTGATTGCAATGGTCTTCTATGGCTGTGAACTGGCAAATAAAATTTGTTTACAGCTGAGTACGTTTAACAAATTCATTGGTATAAAACTTCTTAATAGCAATAGCCTTTAATGTAGCAAGACCACAACCAAGGCTTTGTATGCATCAACTGATAATTCCTGCTTGACCAATCAAAGTACCAACTCTATCTCCACATAAAGCCCTTGAGATATTCCCAGGCTCAAGTAAATTGAAGATAACAACTGCAAAGAGAAAACATCACATGAGCATTGAAACATGCAGAACCAAAGTTGGAAAGGCAAGGGAATTAAGCAAATAAAACTGTGACAAACCAGGAATTTGATTTTCTTCACAGTACATAATTGACATCATATCCATGGAGGTAACACCCCTGGCAGCCACCTCTCTGAAAGATAAGTGATCCAGTATTGCATTGCTGTCATTGGGGTGGCAATCAGAGATGCCATTAACATTTGTACCTTTAAGTAACGCATCTGCATTAACTGCCACAAGAACATATCTATCAATGCATAATTCCAAATAGAGGCCCACCCAGAAGGATAAAACAAGTGCAAGGCAGAGTCGGAAAATACTCTCAGAAGCTCTAAGAGCTGCTGCTGTATCAGTGGTAAATAGTGGGTTTCCGGCACCAGCACCCACACCACCAAATATGACAACTCTTCCTTTCTCAAGATGTCGGATAGCCCGTTGCCTATTATATGGCTCAACCAACTCTGTCATCACAAATGCACTTTGCACACGAGTCTGAATAGCCAGCTTTTCTAAAGCCGCCTGAAGCAATAAAGAATTCATCACGGTTGCCATCATACTGGAATGACATCAAAATAGACAAGTTAGTACCAAGCAACAGCCAGAGTTGGGATGAAGCCAGTACATGCAAATTGGACCAATTTGCATTAGTGCACGGAAGAAAAGCCATATCCAGTATAACCTAGGATAAAATTAAATCAGAGAGAAAATTGTCTGCATTTATCAGTATACCCAGGTGATGCCTCACTATTTAGCTGCAGCTCCCATCAACTGACATCCCATAAAACTTGGGAAGAAGGCCACTTGACAGGATGAGAGGTCAGCAGTTAGAAGAAACTATGAGAACAGGATAAAATGAAAGTGGAAAAGAAGATTGAAGAAAGGGAAGAAGGTCTATAGGAATTTGATATAGTGGTATTAGAAATTCAACAATAACTCCTGAGCACCAATAACATGAAACCAATTCGAATGAGGTGTTCCTTCTCAGCACCAAATAACCCTAATAATTATAGAAAGTATCATCTAAATCTCTTAATTGACAAAAATCTCACAAAATATTAATGATAACCTCCAAATCAAATAAATGACAAAATCTCATTTCCCAAATTAGCATGTGCTGAATCACCTAATATATATCTATTTAACAATTCTGGGGTTCAAAAATTGTGAACAAACAAACAGAAAAATTAACAGAGGTTGACCCAATGTCTAAATGGCATAAGCAATACCCAATCTGGTATGCCACAGGTCTGTCCAAGCCGGTGGCAGATATCCATGAATCTCCACAGAAGAAATTACGACCTCCCACCACAATTGCTACCTATAGAAGCAAATGCAACAGACAATGAAATTAAACTGAAAGGCAGGAAACTAACTTTAAGGGGAGTTTTAGGCATTACCTCCAGTCCAACTTGGCAAGCGGCGGATACTTCCCTAGCAATCTGCATAGCCACCTATTAAAAGAAGAAAACATATAAGCTTGCAGCTTCTAGAGAGAATCAAAGATCATCAAATCCATTTGAATGTTTGTTTCATCATAGCCAATGCAACTGTACATCAAGATTTTAATGGATGAATGCTGCACCTTGGGGTCAATATTCTGGCAGTTTCCAGACAGTGCAGCACCACTGATCTTAAAAACTACTCTCCGCCATTTTAAATTTGGCATTGTCTTTGACTTCAGGTCGTTTGCAAAGGCAGCATCGCTAGGATTACATCTGCAAAAAAATATTAGGCATTTTGTCAGTTCAATCATCCCACAGTTTCCTTTTAGACTGGCATGAGCTACATAGAAGGTAACTGCATATTCCTCATTTTTCAGATAGCAACTCTCTGTCAACTGCTTAACACTAAAAACTAAAATTTACTCAATTTTACCTGACACACACACACACACAGAGACACTTTTGATCATGTACGCAGATACCACACAAGTCAACCCCTAATTAATGAACTTAGATAAATTATGAATAAGCTTCACTCCCACACTGTATAATTTAGTCATCAATCTTAGAAATTATATAAGCCAAGCAAAACTTGCAAACCCAGATTTTGGATTTTATAGGAAACTAGCAACCAAAAAAGGATCTAATTTCACTGACCTCTCACTCAGTTTTATCCAACTTCCCAGTCATTCAGAACATTATTTCCATCCACGGTCCTTCACATATCATTCCAGGTAATAACTCTTGTTCGTGCCCATGCGCACAGCTAAACAACAAATCTGAGCTCATCACGGGATTTGTATTGATAATTGCTGGATATGCAATACTCATGTATACTGATAGCGAAATGATTGCAAGTCCTACCATTAACTTTCATATGCAATCACAACGGTCCTTCACATATCATTCCAGGTAATAACTCTTGTTCGTGCCCATGCGCACAGCTAAACAACAAATCTGAGCTCATCACGGGATTTGTATTGATAATTGCTGGATATGCAATACTCATGTATACTGATAGCGAAATGATTGCAAGTCCTACCATTAACTTTCATATGCAATCACACAATTTAAACAGGCCTACTCTGGACATGAGCCAATATTTGTCCCTCAGAAGTAATCCCTCCATAAGCAATGCTAACAACTATTATATTGCCTGACCACATTAAAACATTCACAAACACTGCAATTTAAAGAAGAAATTCAAGTTCGAAACAAGTAGACTGCTCAAGCCACTTTGAAATAAACAGCATAACACTACCTCTTGGCCTGTCTAAGCAACAGGCTACCATTTCCACCAATAGCCCCACCACATTCGCTCTCTGTGCCACCACTACTAGCACCGCTAACAGCGGCAGCGCTCTTGCCACTAGAGGGATTTCCAATGATGGCCTCAATTTGCTTAAACCAGTGCCAAGTACTACTACCATATACCCCGCTACCAGCAGCGTTACCGTTGATCCTCTGCAACTCCACTTTATATCTCTTTTTAAGATTATCAATCTTGTTTTTACACTGCTCCACGTTCTTCTTGTTACTGATCCCTCCTCTCTCGCTCACAGCCTCGGCAACCTCCTCCCAGTCCCTCCCCCTCAGATTCCCCCGGTTCAGCTGGTTGTACTTCTCCGTGTACGCCTCCAGCAGGCAAGATATCGCCGTTTCGCTCCATTCCTCCCTGTCCTTCCGGTAGTCCACCCGATAATCGACGGTGTGGCTGGCGTTCCGTTCTGATTGGCCTCCGTTTTTGCCGTTCGGCCTCTGCCTCTTGCTGCTATTGCAGTAGTACTGTCGCTGGAAAGGCGTTCGCTTCGAGGACGGGGTGGCCGCTGCTCCGGAACCCGACTTTTCCCGCTCCGAGTCCGCGTACACGGGATAGTAGTCTCCGCCGTTGACGGATTCGGCGTCCGGTTGGCTCGTTGGCGCGTGCGGATCGCCGAGGAGAGGAAGGTCGTCGCTGGCCATAATAAGGGCCGGCAATTTGATTAGGAGCAAGAACAGGGTGTGGACAGCAAGCAACAGATGGAGACGACGTTAGGGTGAGGATGACGGAGTTTCGGGAATGGAGGCAGAGTCCGGCTGCGAAGTTAACGGTACCGAGGCGTCGTGAGACTTATTCAGCGTCGAAAGGGGGTGTTACAGAGTTGAGTTGTAACGGATCCGTTTAAACGGAGGAGAGAGGGCAAACGGTTAATCTGGGACTTTGAATTTCCCAAGACGTTGAATCCCGAGAAATGCGTTACTTAAAAAGAAAAAGAAAAAACGCTGATAATATTGTGGTGTTTTTTTTTTTTTTTTGGTCTTTTCTTTCAATGAAAAAAAATCACTTTAATCCATAGTCTTTTAACTTAAACAAAGAACTACTTGTAATTATTATACCACAACATTCAGTAATATTGTGGTTAAAATTATAATAAAATAATAAAAAATAAATAAATTTTAACAGCATGCAAGAATATATAAATTTTAAAATATTCATAAAGAAAAAAATACTAAAAAATTAATTGTTATTTCCGTCAATCAAACATAATTATGCCAAAATTTTGCTCTTCACCTCATTTGTGGAGAGTGCCCTCGTTTTCACTTGTTCCCTGCGTCTGTCACATGACTTTCAGGTAGAAATATACTGCAGATTTTCGAATATTAACTAATATGACACATTAATAATATTAATAACGTGAATATTTTTACCACATAAAAACATTAATTCAAAGATGTTAATGTATAAGAGCAAATTTGACCCCCCCAAAAAAATAAAAAAATCAATCCATAAATTAAAAATTTTCATAATGCCAAAAAGTAATTCTTAATTTAAACGGTAAGATTACCACATTTTCTTTATTTCTTTAACGAAATGAGTCATTTTCGTCTGCTTAATTAACAAATATTCTTACCACTGTCGTTTCATTCAATAATGTTGAAATCGTTTTCAGTAATTAAAACCTCAAATTTAAGTTTGTGTTCAATATTTCAAATTTGAGTTTTAGTCCGAAACAATTAACAGAAAAAGAATAAGCTAACCAACGAAAAACTAACAAAGGCTTCAATCCTTTCATAGCCTTTTTGGTCATATTTATGCACATCCTATATATCCTCGACGTGCCATACATTCTATGTTTTTTATTGAATTGGAAAAATAGTCTTTTTTTCAGTACACAAAAATGTGTTTTGAGGCAACCATAAGATTTAAAAACAAGCTGTGATGTGGGAGCATTAAGCCATGTAAATAATTGGACTCAGGATAATCTGGATGGCCAATTACAATAGCTCCAAGGCGCTAACCACCACACCCCACCACCCCCCCACGGGGGGCGGGGGGGAGAAAGCAACAGGCCGCGGAAGTGTCATTGGGGTCAGGAAAGGGTTGTTGAGTAAACCGGTCAAGTTCACATTTGATGAGTGTTAATAGAAGTGGCAACATGCTACAATTGTCGTTTTCAACAAACATACCAGTTTCTAATCATTCCCCATCTTCAGCTGGTGACTGATAATCATCATGAGACTCATTATCATCATCCGTCTTGGCTCTTTCCTTTCTCTCATTCCACCTTGCCCATAACCACTTCAGGATAAAGAATCCTCCGAGTGCATAAACCTGCAAATAGATTGGGTTATCCCCTTTAACAAAAGAGAATCATCCCAATCACATTTTATCTTACTAGTGGGCATTCAGAGTTTACGTAGATATGAAGACCAGTCAGTTATTCCAAGAAGCGAGAGAGAGAGAGAGAGAGAGAGAGACACTTCCTTATCAAGATAGGAGGGATGAAGAAATTGAAGGACAGGTAAAGGATGCAATAAAAAATTGTATACATGTGCATGTAAGCAGACATGGAAAAAATGCAGTTCTAACAATAATTACCAAGAATTACTGAACTAGAAAATCTAAACAAGTAGCATGCTGCAAGACTACAGTTGTTGGCTTGCAAACAAAGAGGAACATGCATTATGCCAAATGGGGCTTCAGCCAAAATGCAGTCCCCAGAGGACCATTTGAGGGCTGTAGGTTTCAACATAGATCATCGTGATCTTACTATAACAATACACATAACTAGTAACATTGATCTTAGGCCAGAACAAATGAAAATCTATCATACCTCCTGACTTTTCCCAACCCTTTCAACATCAAGAAGAATTCACTCTGCATCTGTGTTCAAGAACTCAAATTGGCAATCATTTTGCAATGACTTCAACATTAACCTTTCCAAGGATAACTATCAATATGGTTCATAATTCTGATTCTCTGGAAGAAGATTAATCGACAAGAATCACACAAGCATTCCCACAAATTGCTAGTGAAAACTAGTGCTAAAGAACTTATACTCTCCTTGACTCTTTCTCTGAACTGCATGATGGTTTACCACCACCAGATAGCTGTTTATTATTTTTGATACAATGGAAGGATAGAGCCACTAGGACTCAAACCTTGAACCAAGAGGTTTTTATTAGAGTTTTGCTACTAGTCCTAGTCGTCTCTACCTCAATTAAAGCCATAATTTTTTATCAATCCACATTGTAATTAACCAAAGGAAACCCACAAGAAGCACAACAATACTAATGCTATAAACAAAACGATAAGATAATTACTAAATTGTCCTTCCCCAACCTGATCTGCCAATCTATTTCCTGGGAAGCACTCAATAACAACGCACAACAAATTGACTGCACCAAACATCCTCAAAACTCTAATGTAATTTGCTTCCTCTCTCGCTCTCTCCTGCCTAGCAAGGTGCAGGCAGTTGCCTTAACTAGAAGAAAAGGTTGTGATTGATCATTTTGCATCCACAGTTACCCATACTGCAGCTTTAATTAGTTTCATTGACATAGTTTCTTTCTTTCTTTCTTTCTTTCTTTTTCCCAAATTCTCGTTCCCATTCTAATCCTCTGCAATCAAGGGCTCTTATTGTGACAACCTCAACCTAGGGTGACCGGAGAGCTACTGGAAACCAATACTAAACATCATCCCTTGATGGCTTTGCAAGCTTCTGCGAAGGCCAAATTCAAGTCGAGCCAGTCAGCCACTGAAAAATGGAGAGTTTCAATACTTGAACATTCCCTTTAAAAAACAAACAAAAAATTAAAAAAAAAAAAAACTACCAACCATTTTCAGTTCGTCATCTATAAAACTCCATCAAAAATATAAAGAAATTGCAATAATACGAAACCCCTCAAAGCAAATTTTAATAAAACGCAAGCAGACAGTATTACGAAACGGACCTGCCAGATGACAATGGGGTTTTGAGTCCTTCCGCTGCTCTCTTGGACCTCGACATCGAGAGAAGGCGGGATTATTGGGTGCCGTTCAGGGAAGCTTACAACGATTGGCCTGTGGTCTTCGTTCTCTCTCTTTATCCTCTCACTTTCTCCCTCCTCCGGAATCACGCTCGTTTTTGCTTCCTTCCCAACCACAGACTCTGCCTTCTTTGGTTGGTTCAAGAAAGGGATAGCAATATGGAATTTTGGAAACGGCGCAAACGGAATTTGGGGCTTTCTTGGGTCATCTTTCCGGGTCGCCATCTCTTTTTCTGCCATGGATTGTCTTCTAGACAAACAACAAAGCCGGAACGGCGGGGGTTTGGATGCCTCCAAGGTACTCAATTCTTAAAAATATTAAAATAGTGAACCACAACCGGAAAGAGAGTAAAATTGGAATAAAAAAATAAAAATGGCTGAAAAATAGTCAAAAAAAAAATAAAGGAAGGGTAAAAGTGTCATAGTATCCATTCGAAAATTTGAGATCAATTAAAGTTTTTAGAAAAAAATGAAAATTAATTTTTATTTACATTAAATATTTTTTATTAAATACAATTAGATAATTATTTATGTAACATGTAATTAATGCACTTTGCTTTTATCATTATGTTATTAGATGTGTTAATGTAGTATAAATTTTAATGTTTTTCAAAAATTAAAAAATTTTAAAATATTGTAATTTTTTATAATATTTAAAAATATTTATTAATTTGGTTGATAAGTTCTTGCATTCAAGTCTAATGAAATGAAGATTGCAGCTTTGTTAAATGAATAACCGTCATTCATATCTTTCTGTCTTGTTTACAAATTAACATAATCATGCCTTCTCATACATCATTGGCTAAAAAGCATCGGAAGATATCCCCCTAGACCATTTATATAGTTATTGCGTACACTGATGCACACAAATAATGATGTCATAATCTTTACCCAAATACAAAGTGATTAGTACTAATTCTTCTACCAAGTAAACCCGATGCACTGAGACATCACATCTTCGTTATTGCCTCCTTGATCTCTTCAAAGGAGATTGTTTGCATGACAAAAGGAATGTTTTAGTTGTTGGGTGTCTCTAACATTTAAGAGTGGGATGTCTTTGATGTATCTAAAGTAAGCTAGTAATGCTTGGAAGAATTGAACTCATTGTCTTTTTTTGTTGTGCTACAATCAACTTTCCTGAGTCCTTTACCACGTATTTAACTCTACAATAAAGCTTTTGATGGAGGTCTACTTGTAATAATACCAAACAACCATAGAATTGATACTTTACATAATCTTGGGGAGTGTGTTAGTTCAATAGACTTATTTTTTTCAATTAAAAGTGACATCTGAATCTTATAATTTTGATTTTTTGTTGTTTTATAATTGTTGGGTCAAAACTTCAATTCTTTAACTTGTGTTAGAATGATAATATAACAACATTGGTATTAGGTTTTATTTATATATAATGAGTTCGTATATGCTTTCGACCAGCCCAAAGCAACCTAAGTATGGTGTGTTGCCTTGTAAAACTGCATGAACTAAGAACTTAAAACTTAATGAGTGGACTTTCTTTCCTTTTGTGTTAATTCTAAGCCTTTTTAGAGGTTGTACTTAACCTCAAATGATTCTTAGATATTAGCTTTTACAATTTCGAACATGTGACTTAATAAGGAAATTATGTTCATATATTCAAGGATTTTATAAATATCTGATTTAATTGTTTCCTTTTTTGTTGTAACCGAGCAATTAGAGTCCTAGGCTAAAAGAATTCACGAGAATTTGGAATGTAATTGCTTTATAAACTTCTTTTGTATTCTATTTGTTATGATATTCTAATTTATATTTATAAAATTGTTTTATACATACATTAATTGCATAAACCAAAGAAGTTTGTATGCATTATTGGTTAAAAGAAACCTTGAACATATTATTTGATTGATTAACTACTTCATGTTAAAATTTGTTAATTAGTTATTACAGAATATTTTTAATAATAATATTATTAAAAACTTAATAATAATATAAGTTGATTAATAAAAAATAAATTTATATATTATTATACTATTAAAAAGTATAATCTTGATTTTGATTTGAATATTAATGGACATTTCTAATTTAATTTTTAACATTATGTGTGTGTATGTATGTATGTATATATATATATATATATATATATACACACGATCTAAAGTCCCAGTGGCATCAAAGCCTATGGGGAGTGAGTTGATTAGGTATTTGTTCTTTATCTGTTCTGTCAATTCAAATTTTCTTAAGGTTTTAAACATTGTCTTATTATTTTTGAGTGTTGTCAAATGGCCTTAGAGTGTATTGAGATTTTAGCCATGTATTAAAGGCGTTGTGTTCCCTACTTTACTCCTTGAACTATAAGAAATAATACATCACTGTTTTTAGTCTTTTGAAAAAATGAATCCAATCTTTTGCAAAATGACTTCTTATTCATCTTCTTCTACCTTTGAAAATTTTATTTTTCTATCTTCTTCTGTCACATTGTACCTTATATTTAATTTTTAAGAAACTAAGGGTGGAAAGTTAAATCCCTTTGGTTATTAAGATCAAAAGTATAATCTATATATGTTTATTTGTTTGTTTATGTCAATATATTTTTGTTTGTGTGTCTGTGTTTTGATATATTTTATTCACTTCTTATATTTTACTTTTTAATTTTCATTTTCTACCTCAATCTCTTTGTAGTGTTATACATTTTGTCTTTATAAAATGAAAAAACACAAAAGCCTTCACTTGTTTTGTTATCTTCATTTATATTAAGAAATATTCTGTTGTACTTGCTTTTCAAGATTATCTTTTATCTTTTTTATTGTGTTTATCTATATAATATTTTCCTTGATATTTTTTTCCATCTTTTGTATATTGCCTGCTATTCTACATTCTTTATTGTTATTACTATATATTTATACAATATAATATTTGTGTTCACGATGTCTATTGAAAATTTTATAAATTTTATTTTTAATATTGATTTTTCTGATCATGTTAAAAAATAAAATCTTATTGATGAGCTTTATACAATGTTTTCTTCCAAACTAACAAATTTTCAAGAAAATGTTAAAATAACACCTCTAGAAGTGATTTCCTAGATTAAAACGGGTTATTACACCCATATACATTTTGTTTATTTACTAATCTTCTTTTTAGAAATTTTGTTCTCAAACCAAAGTTTGAAGAACCCACAGAAGAATATATAAATAGTGGCTTAAAGACTAGTTGACAATATATAATATCTCTATTACATAAGTCCAACAAAGGGAAAAGAAAGATGAGTAAAATCCAACCAAATATTACATCTTTACCACATAAAAGACTAATAAAAGGCTTAATCACTTTAAGTTTAAAATTTTCAGATTCCTTTCAAAATACCGTCCCAAGGATTGTTTTTCAAAAAACTATACCTTGAAAAATTCTCATAAGAAATATAGAACATGATCTACAGTCTTCAATATCAACATTTCAATAATAAAGTTCAAGAGATCTAGTAATTTTTCAAAAGTATCATGATATGTAAAATCATGGTGTCAGGAATAATAGTTTCCACACATCACTTATACAACACTTTTAAGGCATGCGCCAAAGGATGCAAAATTTCATATGACTAGGACAATTACACATGCCAACTTCTTTTTAGCATCCACAAAGCACACGTGTATATGAGAAAGATCATGTCTATACAGTTTATGCCAACAAGTTCTATTCAGACACTATTAGATTATGGATTTATAAGTGAAATTCTTTTCCTTAAAATCCCAGACACTGAGTCGTTTGGATAAAAGCTGGCAGTCACAACGATAAACCTATTAAACTAAAGGCTAGAAACTGAAGTAATTGTCAACATTGAATCAACTCCTCCATAAATCGATATATGAGTCTTCGTCCCAGCCTAACATTAATTCTGCACTAGACATAAACAATGGATCTTTGATGAGTCTACCCAACTTTAAGAAATAACAATCACATTATTAGAACAAATTAAAATCACCAAGCACTACATCAATTATCATCAATATTATCAGAATGAATATTCGAAATACAATCTTATTACTCAAGACAATATTCAGAGCATTTTTGTTAGAAATACTCATTCTTACGTCCATCTACCTTTCTACACTTCATATGAGGAACTTAAAGAAATGATTGTACAGTTAGAGACACTAGTAGAAGGATTCCCTGACCATTGGGAAAGGGAAGGAACAAACCTATAGCATCCCGAACTAGAAAATGAAGACTATTACAGCCTTTCAGTTGTAATAAGAGATGAAGACAACATTATAAAATAAATGTTTTACATCTTTTCTATCCTTATATATTTGAGAAAAAAAGAAAAAAAAAGAAAAAGAAAAAGAAAAAAGAAGAAAAATCAAAAAAGGAAAAAGAAAACACGACACAACTCCCTTTAAATCCAATTATCCTATAACTTAAATTAATTTAATCTAAGAAAAATAAAATTGAAAACTCCTTTCAAAACCTAAACTATTAAAAAACCCTCAAAATCTTCTCTAAAACCTAATGCCTAGTCCATTTTAAAACTTACAAAGACCAAAATTAAAACTAATACATTCTAAGAAAAATTCTTCTAAAATTTCACAAAATCCTTAGTCAAATAAACTAAGAATAATCCTTTACCAAAATCCATAAAACCTTGATCTTATAAAAGAACCTAAATCCTTTTTGAAAATTAAGGCCCAACTTATCCTAAAAAACCACAAAATATTAGGCTAACCATACCTCAAAACTTAAGCTGATAGTAGTTCAAGAAAATAAGACTTAATACTTTTCCAAAACCCACATAAAGGCCCAAGCCTTACCCAAAAAAGGGTAACATAAAACCCAAAATTCATAAAACCTTGAATTAAAACCTATAAAAGGGTCCAATCCTATCTCAAAACCCAAAAAGGCCCCAAAAAGCCAACCTACTAAAAGATAAAACTCATTTTGATGGAAACTGCAAGACCATCATCATAAAAAGACAAAATTATTTAGGTGGAAAAGCAAATTCTTTCTGAAGAATTATCATTATAAGAAAACAAAACATCTTTCGAAAGAAAAGTAAATTCCCTCTATAGAATCATCATTATAGAAAGACAAAACTACTTTGGTGGAAACTAGATTCTTCATTATATCAAAAGGCTTTTTTTAATAAAGTGGATTATACTTATTTGCCACTGTGTTAAAAGAAAACAAAATAACTATGATGACTTCCATTTAAGAAAGCTCCTCAGGCCTTTATAAAAAGGAATGTACATAAAGAAGGAAGACATCTGGTTATTCACCTAAAATTGTATCACTTTGTGTTCTCTTTCTCTAAATTTGTTCTCATTTCAACTTTTATAAACTTATATATGTTATTTATAATAATATTTACATAAATATAGTTAACTTTAAGATCTAAAAAAATTAACATTTATGATGATAAAATTATTTGAAAATCTAATAAGAGGTATCAAAGCAAGTGTTTTAAAGTTGAATATTTTATATGAATGATAAAAAATATATATATCTGATTAATGATTTTTCTTGGATCTAATGAAAATAATAGAGTTTTATGTTAGTTTATAATTAATTGTTAGACTCTTATATAAAAATTAAAAAAAGATAAAATAAGGAAAACTAGGTTAACTTAATCAAACCTACAGTGGCAAACTTAAATATTATTAATTTCATTATTATTTTTAAAAGTAAGATGTTTTAAAGCTATGTTAAGTTAGATCTTTTAAGAATGGAATTCATATTCCTTGTAAAAAAGGGATTGGTTACAACCATGGGACTAATCCCATCATGTTAATTAGGATGTTACATAATAAATAAAATTATTTATATTTAAAGAATTAATAATTTTTTATTCATTGTTTAAAAATTCAAATGCATTATATATATATATAAAGAAAAGGTATTTTATCTACTTTATATTACATGATTATAATTTCAATTTAAATGAATATAAACTATGTATTTAGTGATAGATTTATAAACTCTTATATTATGACATTTGTTGTTAATAAATATTAAGTTGTATTTTTATATACATGTATCAAAATTATAATTTGTTAGTCATTCAAATGGTTAAATTAGTATATTTAACAACACATATAAACAAGTTTTATTCATAATTTTGATAAAATACATATAAATGAAAAATAATTAGAAAAATGACATTATTAATTATTGAAACTTTAAGATTTACTTGAAAGTAAATTATTATTTCATGATTAGTAATATAATTAAGGTAAATTAATATTTTGATTAAATATATTTATTTATCCAAAGGTATCAAGTATAATTAATTGAAAAAAAATTAATTACCTATTAAAATTAATGATATTTTATTTATGATTAATTATGAATATTTATGATTATATAGCTGTTGTAATTCACTTACATGTTTTAATTGTTGTTTCAATTAAGAATTAAGCTTCTCTAACTAACATAAACAAGTAATGTTTATTTATATGTTATAAATGTTAATTTGTACTATTAATAGGTGAGTCTATTGCTATTATAAATTCAAATACTTAGAAATAGAAATTATATTATAAATGTAAAAACATTATAATACATTAAGTCTTATGTAGATAAAATTGATTATTAATAATAACATTAAGAAAAATATTTTATAAATAAAAAGTGAAAAATAATATATTTATAGTTTGTAACAAAATAGTTCTATTTGATAGATAAGTTATTCGTCAGTGCTTTAATGATAGAATTCAAAATCATAAAATTTATTGGGTTAAAAATTATGTGAGAGTGTATTATTGAAATGACTAATTTTGCATTAAGAGTTAAATCTTTAGGATTAATAATAGAGGATTCCTTTTGTGATGATAAAGTTAAAACTTTGAAAGTGAAAGTTAATTAATTAAAGAAATGAAATAGCTTATTTATGCGACTCAAGTTAAAAAGAATGAACAAAAAAATGATAAGTGTCACTTATATAAAAAAGTTACTCGAAATGTAAGATTTATTTTAAAGTAGAAAAATAAATTAAATATTTTTGTATGTTTTAAATTAATTTTAATTAAAGTTTCTTATATAATTAGTGGCTTTATTCCAGTGTTATTATTCATGCATCTATAATGACGTAAGGATTCATCATAATCTAATTATTTCAGTTAAAATAAAAATACAAATATTTTCTTATTAATGTTTTATATTAATTGAAATATGATAAATTTTATAAGAATTATTATTTATTATGCATCATAATATTAAAATTAAGCATAATATGATAAATAAAAATTTTACTTATTTGTGATATAAATGTTAGAATTATATATCTAAAGAAATATTAGTAAAATTGGCTAATAATGTGATTCTTTCAAATTTAAATTTTGTTGATCTTAAAATGTGTATGGACTACATTAAGTATAAACAAATACAAAATAACATGAAAGGAACCATTAGAAGCACTTAGTTTCTTAAAATTATATACACTAATATCTATGGATCTTTTAACACTTTAACCTTTAATCACAAATTGTGTTTCATCACTTTTATAATTTTTTTTATATTATAGTTATGTATATTTGTTTCATGAAAATCTTAATTATGACATACTTTTGAGGTATATATAAAAGAAGTTAGAAGTAATTAGATAAAAATTAAAAATTATAAGATCTAATAGATTTATTAAATATTATAAAAAATATAAGAATTTAAGTCATTGATTAAGTTCATTTATAAAGTTTCTCGAAAGCTATGACACATGTATACAATAAACTATGTTAAATACATTTTAGTAAATGGTATAACAAAAACATATAATCACATATTAACGAATATGGTCAAAAGTGTAATAAGTAACTCTTTTTTATCTAAATTTTGTGAATATATTACTAAAAATTGCAAATTATTTATCAAATAAGATTCTTAGTAAAGGTAATTCAAAGTACTTCTATTAATATGTAGACGAGAACAAAATTTAATTTAAGACATTTGAATATTTTTAGTTACCCAATAAAAGTAAGAATTCACATAAAAAAAGTGAACTCTTAAACGAGTAATTACTTTATTAGTTATTCAAAGAAATGTAAAGGTTATATAATCATAATTTGAAAATTGTATAAATTAGTAATGAAAGATTTAGTGAGAATGATAAAGTTAGAAGAAATAATAAATGTCAAAATATGAATATAAAAGAAATTAGAGTAAATATTTCTTTACTTATAACAATTTATTCATCCATTACAACACTAAATGTTGTTTAAAAAATTAAATAACATTCAAATGAAGAGATACTTCTTTAAAAAAGTAACTCATAACTAATTAAGATAAATAAACTGTAAAGGATAATATTAAAAAGATCTTAAAGTAAAAAAGAGATCAACTATTTTAAATGATTATAAGGTTATTTGTAAAAGTCAAGATTTTGATATTGAAATTAATATGAATCTAGTTTCATTTTTACATATTATAAATAATATTTATTTAAGATAATTATAATATTAATGGCTTAGTATAATTTATAATTGTACCAAATATATATGAAAATCACATTACTTAATAAAAATCTAAAAGAGAAAATTTACATGAATTAATCTAAAGGTTTTTGCTTTTTCATGGAAGGTGAGGATTAAATAATATGTAAACTAAGAAGATCAAGATATAAATTGAAATAAGTTTTCCTACAATGATATATTAAGTTTAATGATATCATAATATCTTTTAGATTTTAGAAAAAGTAATGTTGATTAATTTAAATACTAAAAGATTATTAGGAGTAAGTTTATTTTCTAGTCCTATATGTTGTGATATATTATTTACTATTAATGTTTTAAGTGTATTTTACAAGCTTAAAAATTTTCTTTAAAATAATTTTATAATGAAAGACATAAGAAAGATATTTTATGTTATAAAAATAGACATATTTTATCATAAATCACAACAAATGAAGCTTGCATTAGAATAACAATATTAAGAAAATTTTAAAGAAGTTTAATATAAGTATTTATATACTTAAGGTTATTCCTATATAAAAAAAGTGATAAAGTCAGTCTTATGTAAAAAAGTGATAGAGTCAGTCTCACGGCTTCACCCGTCTCCTGATCTCACTGTTTCATGGCCTACCTCACTTGTCTGTTTCTTTCTCTCTTGCTATTCAGCAAAATTTCTCTCTCTTACCGCCAGATTTCTTTCTCTTATCGTCTAGCCGGATTTCTCTTACCATCCAACCAAATTTCTCTCTAGCAGTGGTTTGTTTTTCCAGTCCAGCCCTTGTTCTGCCGTATACCCCTCTTAGTTGGCCGAATCAGGGTTTTTCGTTCACCTCTTTTTCACTCTATTGTTCTTCGTTCTGTTTTTCTTTAGGCCATTTGGGTTTTTCTCCTTCTTCCAACAACTGCGTTTTCTCTCTCTTCCAACGTTTAGTCACTATATCTCTCTTACCCTTTCCCAATCTAGTCTCATCTCTCCCGTTCCAATTCAGATCTGGTCTCCCCCATTCCCAATCTGGTCTCTTTGTTCTATCTTTATTTTTGGCCGTTCCTTTTTCTCTCCTTCCCTAGTGGTTTGTTTTTGGCCTTGTTGGGTTTTTCCTCTCCTTCGCCGTCACTTTGATTTAGCTGTATATTTCTTTGTCGTCTACTGTCCTCTTTGGCCGTGTCAAATTTTCTCTCCTATCTTTGACGATAGCTGCTTTTCGTTCAACCCGACCGTTGATCATCCTCTTTCTCTTTCTCTCAACGGTACACTGTTTATGACGGCTACTGTTCACTCGACGGCTGCACTGTTCACGATAGTTACTTCTTTTCTCTTTTGCCATCCCTTGTTCTACCATTCTCTTGCCATCAATGTGCTTTAGCTGTGTATTGTATTTTTCTATTTTCTTTATTTCGCCATCCACACTTTTGTATTTTGCCGTGTATTCAATTGTATTGGTCTTACGTTAATTTTGTCTTCTAAGACCTTTATATACTCTCGTTTATGAAATCCTAATAGGGTTTACGTAGTAAATTTACGTTCTTGCCCTTACGCGATGAATTTACTTTTTTGCCTTTCCATATGGCTTTACCTTCTTACCCTTCTATGTGTCTTTACTTTCTTACCCTTTCATGTGACTTTACTTTCTTGCACACTTAAAACTTAGTTGACAACAATTACAACCCATACAAGACTGTGAAAACAATAATCTCCCCCTTTGTAATTGTTGGCAACACTCATAACAAAAGTCATTATGCAGCAATTTCAACTCCTCTTAAATATGCACTCCCTCTTTTTTAGCAGGTCTCCCTGCACTGTTGCTTCTCTCTCCCTTTGCCAACTAATTAAAAATCTAAAAAACTCACAAAATATAGATGGAGGATTCACCTAATTTTTAGGCTTGAGGAGGCATTTGCATAGATAGACTCAATCTATACTTTTTAAACAGCTCTGTAGACAAAGATTGAGTTAGATCTTGTGTAGCCTCTTCAACAGATTTAGGTTCAACTTGTGAGAGTAAAGTATTAACTCCCCCAATTCTTTTTCTTGTTGTAACTCCTGCTGATAGGTCACCTATGATCTAATTTTCTTGATAAGCACTGGTCCACGTTTTCTTTGGCTTTCTTTTTTACACAGTCTTAGTTGCAAGAGGATCTATTTCTTCATCAATCACATACAAATTTTCAACTATTCTCTTCCTAACTACAACAGTGTTGCCTTTTTTACTTTTTACCTAACAACCTATTTTTGTGACTATTACCTTATGGTCTTCATTGCATAATTTGCTGATAGATGCTAGATTATATCTAAGTCCTTCAACGTGCAGAACATCTTTCAACTTTCCTCTTCCAATGTTTACTGACCCCTGACCATTGATATTGAGTAAATCATCATTGTCAAACTTGACTCTGTCTTCTCTTGATTTGTTTAATTTTAACAATTTACTCTTGTCTCTCGTCATGTGTGAAGTGCATCCACTATCAAGAATCCACTACTTATCCTTACAATTAGCCTTTAGTGCAATTCTAACTATATTAGCTACCTCCCTTTTTACTTTATATTCTTTCCTTTGAACTAGTTTGAAGATAACTTTCTCTCTTTTCTTAACTTTAACTGCACCAATTATTTTTACTATGCCATTGAGTGCCTTCTCTTACTCAGGGAGAAGTATCATGTATCTCTTGGCATTATGGTCATCTTGCCCGCACCTTTCACATTGTTCCAAGTTTGCCAATATAGTAAACTTGTTTTTTTAAACCACTGGTTTGGGCTTCCACAACACTCCTTGTCAATGTGTCCTTGCCTTTTACAATATATGCAAGAACTTGCAACAAGTGTTCTCTTCTGAATTTTGTATTGTTTCCCCCTGTATGCAGCATCGAATCTTCTCGAGTTAGAGACATATACTGGCCTTCTCCACCAACAGTTACTTACCTTATGACCCCAAACTCCACAATAAAGGCAATGACCTTGAAATTGCCTCTTCTTGGATCTAATCATAGTTTGTCTTCTTCTGTTCATCACTTGCTGTGTAAGCAAAATAGCTGGTTTTTTTGCTTGTGTGACTTTCATTTCAGTCACCTTCTTTTCTTTCTTCTGTTTAGTCGTACCCCTTTATTGGCTGACTTTCTTTTCTTCCTTTTTGTTTGCCACCCTAGGTTATTTCGTCAAATCTTTTTTATTCTCAACTATCTTCTTTTGAGTCACAACCTTCTCTTTTAACTTCTATGGCACATTCTTATTTTCTTTAACCAATATAGCCTCAGATTGCTGCACTTTCTCTACATTATTCTCTCCTTTTGCAGAACTTGTTTCTCCTATCATTTCAAGTTTCTACAAGTTCTCTTTGCTACTTTTGAGTTGTTACTGAAGTCTCAGTAACTTTTTCTCTATTCCTTCAATTTTTGAAATCCTTGAGCCAAATTCTATTGTAAGGTCTTCACATATTTTGATATGTTTTTCAAATCTTCTCTTCAAGTCAATATGTTCATCCCTTATTTCTTCTTTTTGACTTTCTACTTCCTCAAACTTTGCTTCAACTTGTTTTATGTGAACCTCCAACCTTTTTATGGTTCTGCCCTTTCTGATTATCTCCTTTGAAGCTGTTTCCAACTCAATTTCAAGATTTGGTTCTTCTTCATCAATCTCCTTTTCCTCTTCAAAGGTTGAACTACCACCTTGAGCTAATGCAATAAAGGCTTGCTCATCTGATGATTCTTCATCTTCCTCCTCATCAGCTTCTTTTGTCTGATTTACATAACTCTTGAATGAGCCTCTCTTCTTCCTCTATGGGTTAGCAATCTTTTTACTGAACTTCTTTGATTTGAATGATAATCTTTTCCATCTTGAATTCTACTCATCATCACCATCCTCATCTTCATCATTAAGTTTCACTTTGCACTAAAAAGCAAAGTGTCTAGTCTACTCACACTGATAGCATCTCAAGGATAACTGTCATTTTCCCTTCTTAGACCTCTTTTTGAACTTCCTTGTGAAGTATGCTAACACTTCACCTTCACTTTCTTCCTCATCATCATCATCATCCTCACTAGATGATTCTTCCTCTTCTTTTATCTTCAAGTGCTTTATAGTTTTGAAAGCTGCCTCCTTTGATACCTTCATTGCTGCAGAGCTTTCAGCTGACTTTATCCTCATCTCATATGCAATGAGATTACACTGGAGATTATACAAAGACATATAATTGAGATCTCTACTCTCCTCTATGACTACCACTTTTGAGGCAAACCTTTCAGGCAGAATTCTCAAAATTTTCTTCACAATAGATGAGTCTTTCTTGTTCTTCCCATGACTTCTATGGTCATTTACAGCATTAATAACCCCAGTGAAGAACTCTTAAACTGTTTCATTTTTTTGCATTCTGAGAGATTCATATCTCTCCTTGAACACTTAAAGCTTAGCCTTCTTCATTCTGTCATCACCTTTATAGACTTTCTGCAATCTGTCCCATATCTCTTTAGCAGATTTGCAATCTATAACTTTAGCATATTCAGCATCTGTTAATGCTAAAATGATGATATTTGAGGCCTTCCTATTTATCTTAAATTGCCTTAACTCCTCTAGGGTTGGGTCTTTACCTTCTTTTGGAGCCACAAAACCCTCTTGTATGCATTTCACCACGTTCATGCCCATGGTTGCAAATACCACTTGCATTCTTGCTCTCCACATATGGTAGTTGGTTTCATTAAAGATTGGAACCTTTTTGCTGTAAGTAGTGCTGGTGCTGGTACTGACTTCCATTTCTCAATATGCTGAACAAGTCAAACTTCTAAATCCCTTCAAACTAGTACACCAAGCTATTAAGTTTTAAATTGATGAACCAGAGCTCTGATACCAATTGAAGTTTCTGACTTCTCCCTAGGATCTACTAGTTTGTGATACTGAGAGGAGGGGTGAATCAGTATCACCACAATTCACAATTCATAGGTAAGTGAATAACTTCAACCTTTTCTTAAAAGCGAACTCTTTCTCAGACTCGACTAAGGTATATCTATTGCTACCTACTAATCACAATATTCCCCAAAGTCACCTTTCAGACACATTGCCTAATAGACAATTAAAATGTTCTTGTTTAGGTCTTCGTTAAGTTATAGGTTAACTAATACTTTAACTGCGTTCATAACTTGATTCAAAACATAGTACGTAAAGAAAATTAAGGACATACGAGATTTACATGGTTCCGTCAACGTAATGTACATTCACGGTGGTAGGGACTCTTTTTTACCGAAACTATCCATTATACTTGAGAATTCCAGTTACAATAGATGTCTTAATCCTCTGCTCCTTTCACTATTGCAATTACTAAGTAAGTATAATACAAAGAGTCTCACTTATTGTGTCTACCCTTTTTCTAACTTATCTTACTTTTGTTGAATTGAAAGGCTACTCCACTGCTACTTAGAAGTTCACTACAACGCTCTCTAACGTCTCTTGAAGAAATCTAGAAATACATTGATTTCTTTCAATATTTCACCGAATTTCTTCTCTACGTTGTTTCACACAACTCCTTCTTTCATCGTCTAATGGCTTCACCCATCTCCTGATCTCATTGTTTCACGGCCCGCCTCACCTATTTGTTTCTCTCTCTTGCTGTCCAATCGGATTTCTCTTTCTTACTGTCAGATTTCTCTCTCTTACCGTCCAGTAGGATTTCTCTCACTGTCCAGCTGAATTTCTCTTTACCAGTGGTTTCTATTTTTCTCGTTCAACCCCTGTTCTGCCATGTACCCCTCTTGGTTAGCCGAATTGGGTTTTTCTGTTCACCTTTTCTTCACTTGATTGTTCTTCATTCTATTTTTCTTTTGGTCGTTCAAGTTTTTCTCCTTCTTCTAATGGCTATGTTTTCTCTCTCTTCCAACGTCTAGCCACTGTATCTCTCTCACCCATTCCCAATCTGGTCTCGTCTTGCCCATTATTGTTCGGATCTAATCTCACCCATTCCAGATCTGGTCTCTCTATTCTTTCTTTCCTTTTGGTCGTTCCTTTCTCTCTTTCCCCAATGGTCTGTTTTTGGCCTTACCAGGTTTTTCCTCTCCTTCGTTGTCACTCTGATTTGGCTGTATATTTCTTTGCCATCCACTTTTCTCTTTAGTCGTGTCAGCTTTTCTCTCCTATCTCTGACAACGGTTATTCTTTGTTTAGTCCGGCTGTTGACCGTCTCCTCTTTCTCTCTCTCTCTCTCTCTCTCAATAATTACACTATTCATGACGACTACTGTTCATAACGGCTGTTTCTTTTCTATTTTGTCATCCTATGTTCTGTCGTTCTCTTATTGTCGGTCTGCTTTAGCCGTGTATTGTGTTTTTCTGTTTTCTCTATTTCGCCATCCATACACTTTTGTGTTTTGCTATGTATTCAATTGTATTAGTCTTGCCCTAATTTTGTCTTCTAAAGCCTTTATATACTCTCGTTCATAAAACCTTAATAGGGCTTAACGTGGCAGATTTATGTTTTTGCCCTTACGTGGTAAATTTACTTTCTTACCCTTCCATGTAGCTTTACCTTTTTGTACTTTCATGTGACTTTACTTTCTTGCACACTTAAACTTAATTGATAACAATTATAACTCATACAAAACTGTGAAAACAATAAGATTATTAAACAATTATAGGAAAAAAAAAAGTATTAAAGTACCTAAAGGAATAAAGAATTATTTTCTTAAGTACAAAAAAACCAACTATTTTGATGTGATTGAATATTTAAATATAAAATTTGTTAGATGCATTAACAGTAGAAATTTACTTTTAGTTATTTATTCCTATTAAGGGGATAAGTAATTTTATGGAATAATAGAAAACTATTTATCATGACTTCGTTTATTATAAAAGTACAATTTCTGGTATAATTTAAAGTTATAATTCATACATTAGGGTCGCGAAACTTTATTTTAGAGCTTGAGGTTATCAATGTCATTATTAAGCTATTGAAAATTTATATGATAACTCCGCAATAGTATTTTTTATAAGAATAACCAAGGCTTAAAAGTACTAAACTTAATGAAAATTGAAGTATTTTTTTCATTAAGGAAAAGGTTTAGAAATAAATAATGTTTACAAAATACTAATTAATCTTATAATAGTAAATTAATATAAAATTTTATAACCAACATTATGTAAATAACTTATTTTAAAATAAATTTTAGTTGTATTAATGATTTATGATGTAATAATACTTTGAGTAATGTGTTTTTTATATGTATTATATATTTTTTGTTATATTTATAATTGTGTATATATTATTATTTTAAAATTAATAAGAAAATCTTTATGAGATATTATTATGAATGATTATAAAACTATATATATATAAAACCTTTATATGGTATATTATAAATGTTGTAGTTTTTTAAAGGGAGTGTTTTAAATAAATAAGACATAATCACCATAAGTCACACTGAACGATTTATCATATTATGACATTATGATGAATCTTATAATATGATTATAATCGAACTAAGTGAGAGAATATTAGAATTTTCTAATTATTTATATTAGACTATTTCAAAAAATATTTTTATTAATAATTCAATCATAATGTGATTTGATTAATGAAGAATAATTTTGTACATTATTAAATTATTAAAAACTATAATTTTGAGTTTGATTTGGGTATTGATAGATGTCCCTAATTTAAATTATAAAGTTTATATATATATATATCAATCTTTTCTTTTTTTAGCACACACAAAAATTTCATTTAAAGGCGTATAATTACAATAAAGATTAAAAAAGAAAAATTAGTTATTTTATTAAAAAATCTAACACTGTGTACTTATTGACAAAAGATATATTGTCTTATTCATTAAGCTACAAAAGGCTAGTTAATGTGTAAATATATAAGTCTTTGATCAAAGAACTTCTAAGCAGTGAAAGTAAGTGATATAAGATATGGTTAGATTATAATACATGTATCAAAGGTTAATGCTTGTAGAAATATTATGCATGATTAGATTATAATATATGTATCTAAGGTTAATGCTTTATGCCATTTATTCTCTTCTTTTGTTGTTTATGAATTTAGATCTTTTATTGGAATTGCATGAAAATTAATTTCAAATGAATAAAAAAAGTGCAAGAGGCCTTGAAATAATGTGTTCTATTGATCTTTGCTTTAATATTACCATTCTTGTTACTTTTATTGTGGTCTTTAACTTATTGTAAATTTTTCAATAAAGTAATATAAAATGTGCATATATTTAAGTGAAATTTATGCTTAATATTAAAGATTATTAAGTTATTAACAAAGTTATGATAATATTTATACTATCTTGGAGTAAGGTGACTCATTTTGTAATTGATAATTAATGCGAGTGATAAAAACTTGTCTTTCTAGTAACAATATTAGTTCATTTTTATACTATATACAATAACTTTTATACCATATTAGCAACAACTTATACAAATTTAAAACTTTGGTCAGCATTAGTTATTACATATTTTTATACTAATAATTAGATAGAAAATAAGTTTAAATATTGGTAGTATAATTTTGAAGTTTTTAGTATATTAGATTCAAAATTGTTGTTATCTAATAGAAAATATTGCAATATATTATGTATCTAATAAGTTTTAAAATTACTATTTTGTACCTATTTTGATTAATAAAATTAATTTATACAATTATATGTTTTACAAAGATATAACAAGACAACAGATGCTATGATTACTAAGTAACTTAATAAAAATCTAATTATAGATAATTTTTTTATTAGTAAATTAATTATCTCAATATATATTATCTTATCAGTTAATAAAGTGTGCTCTACACTTGTTAATCTAGGGCTTTTTATGAATAGAAATTTATTTTTTTTATATAATATTAATGATGAGTTTTATGGTGTACCATCGTAAAAAAATAATTAATGAATAAATAAAAACATATATATTTATATAGCAAAACATAATATCAATATAGTATTTATTCATGTCGTTATGCTATGCAGTGTAAAAGTCATTAATGTTGTATAAATAATTATTGACGTAATATAAAATAGAATTTATGTTGATCATCAGCTAATTTATGCGTAGGCTATTGAGATTGGTGGGAATGAACACCACCGTCATTGAATCAACTGATAAAAAACATGTAAAGATCATTTGATTTGGCGATCATGTTGCGAGTGTAAGCATCTTACCCGTTGGCACCGAATCATATTCCAATCCACCAATGGTATGAATCGTCTAATTCCGTTCCATGCGATGTGCCTCTTGTACTTCTTCAATCCCCATTTACTATCTCAACAACAAAAAAAAAAAAAAAAAAACTCCATTTTGCCATTGCCCGTCTTGGCGGCACGTGCCAGCTAGCCCCGGCTAGCCAGCCTCTCCTCCTCATCGTCATCATCATCAAGTTTTCCATTTCCTCCCTCCCCTCCTCAATTCTATCGCACAACACAAATAGAGTATCTGGGGTTTTGAAATATGTTGCATTTGTCATGGAAAGAATGTCATTCACTTTTCTTTTTCAGACAGAACAAAAAGACTCAAACTTCCACCCCTGTTTCTGATACCATGGCGTCTTTTTTTTTTTACTTGAAAACTCTCCTCCCAAGATTTCTATAAAGAGAAATTTGGTTTTTCTTTTTTCTTAGGGTGAGAAAAGTGGGCAGCTTTTTTCTTGTTCCTTCTTGATATCTATCATTATGTACAGATAATTTTGATGAGAGAGACAGTGAGATGTTGGCAATGGAAAAAGATTTTGATTCAAAGCTGAGGATTCAAAGCAGCAATCCTTCTTCTTCTACTACTTCTTCTTGTTCTAATAATGGGAATATCCTGAGATCCAAGAGCTTTTCATTTAGGGCCCCTCAGGAGAATTTCTCTATTCAGGACTTTGAGCTGGGCAAGATCTATGGTGTTGGCTCTTATTCAAAGGTCTGATGATTCCATTCATGTGCTGGCTTTCTGTTGCTTGGGGTCTGTTCAGTTTGTCTTTTAATGTTAGTCTAATTGGTCTTGTGTTTGTTCCTACTTTGTTTTGGGATAATGCTGAATAATTTTTGTATCTTCATTCATAGAATTATATGGATTTTGTAATTACCTTATGCCAAATTGTAAACAGAATGCTACTTATACTACACAAAAAGAAAAAAAAAAAAAGTGAATATATAAATTGAATTCTTTTCTTTTAATGCAATGCATGATGAATACATGGCTGATAAGTGAATCTTAGGCAGAAAATTTACTGGGTTATTGCAGATTATGTAGACTATATTTATATGCAGAACACCAAGAATTTGGAATCATGAGAAAATGGGTCTGTATTCAGTGGGGAATTTTTTTCAAAGGCCAAATTTGGCACTAAATGTGAATTAAGTGAGATACAACGTGATTAGTACGTTTTATGGTTTATGAGAGAGTGGAAGTCAGGTTGGAGAATGGAATATCAATTAAGTTAAATGGAGTGTCATCTTTTATGATATGAGTTAGTGGACCATGTTTTCTCGATGTTCTGTTGGGTGCAGATGTGTAAAATCAAATTTTCGCATCCTTCTTTTCTTTGCAGCCACTTGAAACATCAAAATAGTCTCTAGATGCATAAAAACATTCTACTTTTACAGGCCTTTGTACTTTCAGGCTGGATAATGCATGGATGAAAATGGAAATTTTCAATGGGAAAGCTGATTTGTTTAGCTAACGTTATTGTCAGTAATGTTTGTGAAGGATATAGTGGGGAATGTTAATTGAGAAGGAACTTGCCAGAAAAGAATGCTTAGATTGAAACTTTTCCATGGTCTAGTCTCACAAGCTATTGATCCAGGTGGAGCAAACAAAGTTGGGTAACTGGGTGATTTTTCCCTTTACTGCTTGATGCCCTTTGGATTATGGTGCTCAATTTCTAAGCCTCTCTTTTGGCTGCACTTACTTCATAGGCTCTTGCTTTATCCCAGTTCTATGCATCTGACAGTTCTTTGTTTGATTTTACGCTGCCTTCTTCCTTTATTACTTCTTTTTCTCTTTCTTCTTATTATACAAATGCATGATTGCATGGAATATTGGCTGTTACTATGTCAAAAGATGTATACAGTAATAAAATAATTTAAGGCTTCTTTTCTTGTTATGAGGCTTTTTTTATTGTTTTTAAGTAGTAAATGTTTGACACAAATGACTGTCAAACCTTATTTATTGGAAGTTCAAATTTGTCTATGATATGTCTTTGAGTTTCTCCTTTAAAAACATATCATTCTGGATACCACTTTAATGTGATTATCAGGTTGTGAGAGCAAAGAAAAAAGATACAGGAATTATATATGCCTTGAAGATCATGGACAAAAAATTCATCACCAAAGAAAATAAAACAGCTTATGTGAAGTTGGAACGCATTGTGCTTGATCAATTGGATCATCCTGGAATTGTCCAGCTATTTTTTACTTTTCAAGATACTTTTTCACTTTGTAGGTATCTTTGACAGTCATCTATCTGAGTTTCTGCATCCTTTGTTTGTTTTCACTTCTTTTCTTCAGAATTAACATTGGCTGTTATGGATTTTCTCCACTGGCTTACCATGTGTTGTCTCTTTGATTAAATCTGTCAGACATGGCACTAGAATCCTGCGAAGGTGGAGAACTTTTTGACCAAATAACCAGAGTAAGTTTACAATACTAAAAGCCCTTAGCATGGTTTTATGTTTGTTATGGTTTTCAGGATCAGAATGTTCTTTGCCTTCACCATTTCCCTTCGTTAGTGGCATGTTACATTAGCTCCTTTGGACATCATCATATATCCCATTAATCTGTGGGTGACAGAAAGGGCGTTTGTCAGAGGATGAAGCTCGTTTCTATGCTGCAGAAGTTGTAGATGCCCTTGAATACATACACAGTATGGGATTAATACATCGAGACATCAAGGTAATTTCCTAGCACAGGTGCACATTTCTGCAGACCTCTGAAAATGCTAAGCATTTTACAATCTACAGCCTGAAAACTTGTTACTTACTGTGGATGGACACATAAAGATTGCTGATTTTGGAAGTGTGAAGCCTATGCAGGATAGTCGCATCACTGTTCTTCCAAATGCAGCTTCTGGTATTGTAATTATGACATCAGTGAACAATTTGACTATGTCATTCAGTCTCAGTCTAATTTTTTTTTTTTTTTCAAATTGATGCTTTGTTAAGATGATAAGGCGTGCACATTTGTCGGCACAGCTGCTTATGTACCTCCAGAGGTCCTGAACTCTTCTCCTGCAACTCTTGGGTAAGGGTGTCCTTTCCAACATGTTTTAATCTCATGAAAAAAATAACTTCTAGGCTTCATTTGCTTTTGGTCTAATTCCTTTTTGAGATATAGGGGGCATTGTAGGTTCAATTGGTTATTGGTTGTAGTTATTCTTGAGCTTCCTGATTTTTTTGTTGTATAGGATAACCTTTTTATTCCTTTTGAACAAATTTGAGCAGAAATGACCTCTGGACACTCGGCTGCACCTTGTATCAGATGCTTTCTGGAACTTCACCTTTCAAAGATGCTAGTGAATGGCTCATTTTTCAAAGAATTATTGCCCGTGATATAAGATTTCCTAATTATTTCTCAGAAGAAGCTAGAGATATAATTGACCGCTTATTGGTAAGCTTGATAAAATTGTACACACTAGAACTCTAACCTTCGTGTGTTATTTTTTTTAGTTAATAATTTCTATCCTTCGTGGTTACTTTTAGTTCTACTCTATGCAGGGGTAAAAACATTTTAAAGAATCTACTTGGTCACTTTGGGGGGTTTATTCCATGATCTTGAAGATATGTGGGCTTATTTATGCTTATTTTGTTATGAAAAGGAATTTTGTGATTCTGACCTCCTTTTGTGGCAGATGCTTGTTGACATACCTGTCTGAGTTGATATACACTATGGATGTTACTCATATTTACTTTGTGAGACACATCTAGTTACCACTTACATGCATCTAGGTTATTTTGATGGTGATGTGGGTGTTGGTGCTAGTCTTCTTACAATATGTCAACTTAGTAGGCCTTAATCATGAAGGAAAGACTTCAAAGTATAGTTTTCTTCTGCTATCCTACTTGCAATGTATACAAAAGTCCATAGTTGCTTTGTTATGCTTAAGGCTTGGGTGTGTAATGGCTTATGGGAGTTAATACAGTTGCACCCTTTTTGGTTTTTGAATCCTAATTTCAGACACAAGTGATATGAAAATAATCATTTGTGAAATTCTCTATTGCAGTCATTGATTCCCCTTCTAATACTTTTGTAGGATATAGATCCCAGCAGAAGGCCAGGTGCTGGACCTGATGGTTTACTGCACTCAAGATGCATCCTTTCTTTTATGGAGTGGACTGGAATAACTTAAGAACACAGTCCTCCATCGCTTGCTTTGGAGCCAATGGTACAACCATTATCTGTTGAAGTACTGGCCATGCATGGATTTGGTTGTCCTTGCCTGTTTATATCTTTCTGTTATGATTCTAGATCTTATTATTAGTTGGTTTGTGTCTTTTCAGGTCCAATCAGGTGCCAGTGACCATGATCATGATTCCTCATGGAATCCGACACACATAGGGGATACTTTAGCAGGTCAAAACAATGGGAATGTTGGAGCATCAGTGTCTGCTGAAGCATCTGCTCATATGACTAGACTTGCCTCAATTGATTCCTTTGATTCCAATTGGTACTGGCTCAATACCTTTTGCTTTATGGTCAGCAATTGCCTTGATTATTTTTTTTTACTTCTCTTGATAAGACTTCACCGTTCATTGCTTGCAATCCTATTGTCTATAAACCTAATGGGATATCATGGGCTTGACATTCCTTTTGCTGCCTTGCATGGACGCCAGCAGTAAGCATTTTTGTTGCAACTATCTTCTTTTGCTCTTAACTAATTGCTTGGATATTATGTCACTGTTAAGGTTGTGCTAGATACATTTATGGAAACAGAATTCTTTCAATCCAAGTTACACATCCTCTTAAATTAGATTGAAATTAAAGCTCAAGTGAGACATCTTGCTTATTTTGAGAATGTGCCAAAAAAGTTGATGCAAGTTTTCTGATGAAAATAAATTAACTGTGTAACTTATAACTTATCACGGCGGTGCTTGTTTCTTTGGAGAAATAAAAATGACTTATTCCTGTGTCTGAAGGAGCTGCTGAGTTGCAAAAGTCTCATCTTATTTAAGGACATTGTATTTATACCTTTTTTTCAATTTTTTAATGCCCCAGAATACTCCTATAAATCATTGTGACAGAATGTCAGTATCTGTGGATGCCAAGTAGTGGTCTTTGCATTTCTCCATGCTATCTGCAATATGCATCTGATCTGTATGTTATATGTACTATCAGGCAACAGTTTTTGGATCGTGGTGAATCTGTTCTGATGATCTCAATGGTGAAGAAATTACGGAAATTGACAAGCAAGAAGGTGCAGCTTATACTTACAGACAAGCCGAAATTGATTTATGTGGACCCTTCAAAGTTGGTGGTAAAGGGCAATATAATTTGGTCAGATAATTCCAATGACCTCAGCATTCAGGTTACAAGTCCTTCTCATTTCAAGATCTGCACGGTATGTCTAGTTTGCTCTATCATATGCCTAGCTCGTTTCCTTGCACACCTATGCCCAAACCCCTACAATCTCTCATCTTAGGGGCCATGCCATTAAACTATTCGAACTTTGAGATAGTATGAGCAGCATAAAATTGATATTTCTCTGCATTTCTTTATACAGTTTGCTCAGCATTGCATCTTATGTCTCAACGATATTTGGACAATACTATGTATAAGTAAAGGAATGTTGTTCCCCAGTTACTTTGCATTCCTCCCACCCCTCTCCCTTTTCTTCATTTTTTTGCTCTTTTATGTTTCTGATCCGTGTCTATACTCGTTCAGCCGAAGAAGGTGAGATCATTTGAGGATGCAAAACAAAGAGCATGGCAGTGGAAAAAGGCAATTGAGGGTCTTCAAAACCGTTGAAATTCCATTTGTGATCTTGAAAAAGCTTTCATTGATGTCACAACATTGTAGAGGAATGTGGGGAATCTTGTAACAGTTAAGTTAAAACACAGATGTGGGGAATAAATAGACCAAGGGCTATTTATTTTTTTTGAAGATTCAAGTTCAACGTTCGGCTTCTTCAAAGTCCAAATTACCCCTGGAGCCCTTGGTCTTTCCCTATAACTTAGACACGAGTCTGTAATGAAGTTCTTTCTGTTTCATTTTATCTCCCTAATTGTTATTTACATAACAAATTAAGGCACAATTTTGAGTCTACATTTCAGGGCTTGTAGGGGCCTAGGTTTCATGGCTGGTTAAATGTACCTTACATACCGACCCATTAGTGATAATTTTATTCCCAAGAAATTTTACTGCCGAAAATCGCAATACCCCTTTAACTTCTTTAGCGTTTGACATCAATATGAACATATTCGCTGCCTTAAATCATTGCCTGTCACGACTAACAGAAATGAGACATTCAAATGGCCACTTCCTTGCGTGACTTTGTTTGGGCTGTGCACCTCGATGCGTCTACGTGTATGCTTATGTCTGTAGAGATCTTTTCCTACGTATGTACTTTTGAACATGAGTATTAATCAGGATAAGGATGCAGGAAGCTATGTTGAATAAAAAACGACCCCCCCCCCCCCAAAAAAAAAAAAATTCCCAGCGGAGGATGTGAGTGATTTTCAAGCAGGGGGTGAGTTACCCTAAAAAAAATCCCTTCCATAATGGCTTTGAAGCTTGATAATTGACATTTGGGCTAGCCACAGATGTCTTATTTGTTTGAAGCTTGAGTTTACATTAGTTGGTATGAAACCAAGTTGAACATGGTTATGGAGCAGGCTTCTACAATCATCAACCATAAGAGGAAAGGAATATCTTTTAACAATGAAAGTAGTCTTGGTAACTTGTCCCATGGCCTCCAGGTAATTTTCTTTCTTGTTGATCACCTTTTCCATTTTTGTTCAAGTGGATGACTTTGGTTACATTTACGTCATGGAGCTCCATTTTTCTTTTAAAAAGGAATTCAGCGTTACTAGGTAGAAAAGAGTGTTCTTAAATTCAACATGTCTCATTGGTTACAGATGTTTATGAAAGATACATTCTAAGATTAACTAGCTACTCAAAAAACCTAGTTTTCTTGCTCAGGTCATTCATTTTATCACTTCTAAAATTAGAAACCTAAAAGTATGTTAGTTTTGAATATAAGTCAGCAACGACATGTAAAGATCAGGCTATATGCAATAGTTTCTCACAAACTTTTGAAACTAATAATGGTCTCAAAGCAAATTGAAGGATGCCTCCTGATGCAGATTTTCCTCTTGTCACTAGTTATCAACATATAAACTATTGCACCAAATAGTATAAAAGCTTTGAATGTTTAAGTGAATAGCAAACAACCTTACTTAGGTCTTATAACAATTTATCCTCCTAAAGAGGGTGCCTTCTTTGCAACTCAAGCCTTTAAGCCTTATAAGAAACACCCTTACGTGGATCTCTTAGGTAGGAGTTGTCTTATTGGACATGATAATTTTGATGCCCTGTATCTTAGAACAACTTCTAGTTGTTGTAGGATGACAATTTGGGGTTAGAAAAGTTAAAAGGAAGAAAGTCATTTATGTAAGATGTGGGGTCATAGTGACCATTAGTTCTTTTATCCGTTCAACAAGATACTTAACTTGCTGCTTTGCTTGTCATTTTTAACATTTGAGATGGTGTTCTAAGGCTTCTAAAGTTATAAAGAGGATGCATAGTTAGCAATCAATTGCTAGCAAAATTATGGGTGAGTTACAATCCAGAGAGATTTTTAGGATTATTGTTAATTAGAAAATTATGCTGTAATCCTTTCTTTCGGAGTTAGTTTGTTGGAATTGTTATTTAGTTTCTTTGTATAGTTATATGTGAGATTATGTAATATTGAAAACATAACAACTTCTCAATAAAAAGTAAAAGAAAAATAAAGTATTATTTTCGCCTTAGGATTAAAGCAAGAATTCAAAACTGTGTAAAATAAGGAAAAAGGCTAGGAAGATGACAGAATCTATTATTATGGTGGAAAGATGGGTTCTATCTGTTAAATTAATTAACATGAGTGGTCCATGTCATTTAAAGTATGACTCAAAATAAAAGGCTTAATATGATGGTCGGTTAGGCATAACGGTAATTTGGGTCATCGGGTTTAAAATCCCTCCACTCTCCCTATTAAGAATAAACGTTACAGGAAAGGAATATGTGTATATATATCTTCCCCTATTAAGAATAACCGTTACAGGAAAAGGAGTATCTTCTCATTTAAGATAATTATTACAGAAAGAGAGGATCTTCCTATTTAAGGTAACGGTTACAGGAAAGGAAGACGTGTATATATATATATATATATATATATATATATATGCTATTACAGACCTTTCCGTGTGCTTAACCATCAGAGAGAGAAAACGTAAAGAAAAGAAAGGGGAAAGAGTAGGAGAAAAGAGAGAAGCGTTCAGGAACGAAACAGAAGAGGCTTCCCATCTCCACTGCGGGACATCAGCATAATGGACAACGGTACGTTGATTTCAATTACAGTTTTATTGCTAGTATTCGCATAAAGAAAGATCCTGCAATATATGAAATAAGAATTTCATAAAGAGAAATTCTAGAAAAGTCCAACAATTGGTATCAGAGCGGGTCTGCGAATATTGCAATTTGGTTTTCTTTATCTCTTTGTGCCAGATAGTATTTTATTTTATTAGGTTGTATTTTGTTTTTCCTTTGCGTGTAATCAATAATTACAACGCGGGATAAAACAAATATATTGGTTGCCTGGTACGCGGGTCCCATCTGCAGTATGGTGGTGCTCGGGTAGTATTTTATTTTATTAGGTTGTATTTTATTTTTCCTTTGCGTGTAATCAATAATTACAACGCGGGATAAAACAAATATATTGGTTGCCTGGTACGTGGGTCCCACCTGCAGTATGGTGGTGCTCGGGTAGTATTTTATTTTATTAGGTTGTATTTTGTTTTTCCTTTGCGTGTAATCAATAATTACAACGCGGGATAAAACAAATATATTGGTTGCCTGGTACGCAGGTCCCACCTGCAGTATGGTGGTGCTCGGGTAGTATTTTATTTTATTAGGTTGTATTTTGTTTTTCCTTTGCGTGTAATCAATAATTACAACGCGGGATAAAAAACAAATATATTGGTTGCCTGGTACGCGGGTCCCCCACCTGCAGTATGGTGGTGCTCGGGGTAGTATTTTATTTTATTAGGTTTGTATTTTATTTTTCCTTTGCGTGTAATCAATAATTACAACGCGGGGTAAAACAAATATATTGGTTGCTTGGTACGCGGGTCCCACCTGCAGTATGGTGGTGCTCGGGTCCGAATGAATACCATAAAAAAAAAAAAAAAAACTCCCACATAAAAGATAATTTAATCTTCGTAATTGAAGATTATTAAATTCACGTTGATGAGTCAAATATTAAAAGCTTGTTAGTCACCAAAGTGGCCTGGCTTTGAATGAATTTGAACAGCTGACTGTGAATTTTAATTGTTCATTTTGGATGCTAATAAAATGTTTTGAAATGAACAATTGTGGTTATTAATTATAAAGCTAGGAGATCATCCAAAGATGGATCATTGCTTATAATTAATGACACTAAAAGGGATTAATTAATATACTAAGTAAACGTGATTGTATATCCAAAGATAACATTCATGTTAAGTATGATTAATTGATCTATTAAAGTTTATTTAAATTAGCATCATTATTGATTAGAGTTATGTATTTGAGGATCACCCAAAGGTGAACTTAAATACATAATTAAAGTTTGTAATGTATCTGAATCCATTAGAGTTTACTCAAAGCATTAACGTATAAATTTGGATTATATTTGCAGCTTCCACCAATGTATTCGCCTTAGGCAATTCAATGGTCAAATTCAATGGGCTGAACTATGCTGAATGGTCTGAGCATATTCAGTTTTATTTGGGTGTATTGGGCCTGGACTTAGCAGTCATTTCGGATGAAAAGCCTGCAGTCATTACAGGGACTAGTACAGAATCTGATAAGTCTTTTTATGAGGTTTGGGTACGGTCCAATAGGCTGAGTTTGAATTTGATGCGAATGACGATAGCTGAAAACGTCAAGCCATCGATGCCTAAGACGGAAAATGCGAGGGAATTTCTGATGAGAATTAAGGAATACTCTCAGTCAGATATAACTGATAAATCCATCGAGGAACCCTAATGAGTGAGCTGACGACCAAGAGAAATTTGATTGGTCACAGCCCATTCATGATCATGTGACCAGTATGGCTAATCTAGCAGCAAGGTTGAAAACAATGGGCATGGATGTGAGTGAATCATTTCTGGTTCAATTCATCATAAACTCACTGCCTCCTGAATTTGGCCAGTTCCAAGTGAATTATAACACTATTAAAGAGAAATGGAACTTTCAAGAAATTAAGGCCATGTTAGTTCAGGAGGAAGGGAGATTAAAGAAGATGAAGGATCACTCCATTCATCTCATCGTTCATAAGGATGCTAGTGGTAGCAGGTCTAAACCACATAAGAAAGGTAAGAAGAAGGACAAAGCCTCTATGAAAGTCACTGGAGGTCAAATCCAAAAGGATCAGAAATGCTTCTTCTGCAAAAAGATGGGTCACTTCAAAAATGATTGCCCAAAAAGAAAGGCTTGGTTCGAAAAGAAAGGTACGTACTGTATATCAGTATGTTTTGAATCAAACATAATTGAAGTGCCCAATAATACTTGGTGGTTAGATTCTAGAGCTACTATTCATGTGTCACATATTATGCAGGGATTCCTTTCAATCCAGCCCATAACAGGAACTGAGAAGTTCCTCTATATGGGAAACAGAATGAAGGCACGAATAGAAGGGATTGGGACGTACAGATTGATCTTGGACACCAAGTGTCATCTGGATCTAGAAAAGTGTCTCTATGTTCCTGAATGTGCTAGAAATTTAGTTTCTGTTGCAAAGTTGGATAAAGAAGGATTTAACCTCAAGATTGGAAATGGTGCATTTTCATTGTATAGACATTCGTACTATTATGGATCGGGTACTTTGATTGATGATTTGTACCGTTTGAATCTTGATGCTATGTATGCTGATTCCATATTTCTTGTTGAGCATGGTATAGGTAACAAACGTAATATGCATGATGAAAGTTCTGCTTTCTTATGGCATCAAAGATTGGGTCATATATCCAAAGAAAGGATATTGAGGTTGATGAAAGGTGATGTCCTGCCTCAATTGGATTTTACTAATTGGGATGTATGTGTTGATTGTATAAAAGGGAAACAAACAAAACATACATCAAAAAACCTAGCCATAAGAAGCAATGAGCCTTTAGAATTGATACACACTGATGTTTGTGGCCCGTTTGATATCCCAACATGGGGTGGTGAGAAATATTTCATCACCTTTATAGATGACTATTCACGATATTGTTACTTGTATCTACTGCATGAAAGTCTCAGTCAGTAAACATCCTAGAGGTGTTTATTAATGAAGTTGAAAGGCAGTTAGATAGAAAAGTAAAAGTGATTAAGTCAGATAGGGGTGGTGAATATTATGGAAAATTCAATGAAAGTGGACAATGTCCTGGTCCATTTGCAAAACTTCTTGAGAGTCGAGGCATATGTGCACAGTATACAATGCCTGGTACACCACAACAGAATGGTGTAGCGGAAAGGCGGAATCGCACACTTATGGATATGGTTAGGAGCATGTTGAATTACAGTACTGTACCCTTATCTTTGTGGATGCATGCATTAAGAACTGCTGCATATCTGCTGAATAGAGTTCCTAGTAAGGCTGTGTCCCTAAAACTCCTTACGAGTTATGGACAGGAAGGAAACCCAGTTTGAGACACCTTCATGTTTGGGGTTGTTCAGCAGAAGTAAGGATATACAATCCACATGAAGGAAAGCTTGATGCAAGAACCATTAGTGGTTACTTCATTGGCTATTCTGAAAAGTCCAAAGGGTATAGGTTTTACTGCCCTAACCATAGTACTAGAATAGTTGAGTCTGGTAATGCTCGGTTCATTGAAAATGGTCAGTTCAGTGGGAGTGGGGAATCACGAAAGGTGGATATTAAAGAATCACAAAAAAATGAATGGTCCACAGTGAGTACTCCTACTCATGTCGGTATTCCCACACCCAGTGTTTTCTACTCAAATTGTTATTCCTTATGTTGCATCACAGTCACGTGACATGCAAGGACAACAAATTGATACTCGAAACACTCAAAGTGAACACATAAGAGATGAACCAAGTGACAATATTCAATTTACAAATGAACAAGTGATACCACAAGAAATGGCATTACGGAGGTCTACAAGACAGAAAAGGCCAGCAGTTTCAAATGATTATGTGGTTTACTCACTTGAGCATGAATCGGAATTGAGCATTGATAAAGATCCAGTCTCATTTAAACAAGCCATGGAATGTAATGATTCTGAAAGGTGGTTCAATGCCATGAAAGAAGAGATGAAATCAATGGATGTAAACCAAGTCTGGGAGCTAGTAGAGTTACCTGAAGGATCAAAACGAGTTGGCTGTAAGTGGGTCTTCAAGACCAAGCGAAAATCGAACGGTAACATCGAAAGGTATAAGGCCAGACTTGTAGCCAAAGGTTTCACTCAAAGAGATGGTGTTGACTATAAGGAGACTTTCTGTCCAGTTTCTAAGAAAGACTCTTTTAGAATTATTATGGCATTGGTGGCTCATAATGATCTAGAGCTCCACCAAATGGATGTAAAGACCGCCTTTCTGAATGGTGACTTGGAAGAGGAAGTGTATATGGACCAACCTGAAGGTTTCATCACTACGGGGCAAGAAAATTTGGTGTGTAAATTAAAGAAATCGATATATGGACTGAAACAAGCCTCCCGACAATGGTATATTAAGTTCAATAATACCATTACGTCATACGGTTTTGTAGAAAACACCGTTGATCGGTGTATCTATATGAAGGTCAGTGGGAGCAAGTTCATTATATTAGTCCTATATGTCGATGACATTCTTTTGGCCGCTAATGACATAGGTTTGTTACATAATGTGAAGAAAATTTCTCTCTGAAACTTTTGAAATGAAAGATATGAATGAGGCATCCTATGTGATAGGAATAGAAATATTCCGTGATAGATCACAAGGATTGTTAGGATTGTCTCAGAAAGGCTATATCAATAAAGTATTAGAGAGATTTAGAATGGAAAATTGCTCAACAGGAATAGTTCCAATTCAGAAAGGGGACAAGTTCAGTGAATTACAATGTCCAAAGAATGATTTGGAACGGAAAGTGATGGAATCAGTTCCCTATGCATCACTGGTTGGAAGCCTGATGTATGCGCAAACATGTACTCGGCCAGACATCAGTTTCGCAGTTGGAATGTTAGGCCGATATCAAAGTAATCCTGGAATAGATCATTGGAAAGCCGGAAAGAAAGTACTTAGGTACTTACAAGGCACCAAAGATTACATGCTTACTTATAAAAGATCAAGTCATCTTGAAGTAGTAGGCTACTCGGATTCAGATTATGCTGGATGTGTAGACTCGAGGAAATTTACATTTGGTTACATGTTTCTCCTGGCTGGAGGAGCAGTTTCCTGGAAAAGCGGGAAGCAATCTGTCATTGCTACTTCCACTATAGAGGCTGAATTTGTAGCATGCTTTGAGGCTACTGTTCATGCATTATGGTTGCGGAATTTTATCTTAAGGCTTGGTTTGGTCGACAGTATAGAAAAGCCGTTAAGAATTTTTTGTGACAATTCCGCAGCAGTCTTCTTCTTTAAGAATGATAGGTATTCTAAAGGTGCAAAACATATGGATTTGAAATACCTATCTGTTAAAGAAGAAGTGCAAAACCAAATAGTGTCCATTGAGCATATTGGCACTGAGTTGATGGTAGCGGACCCGTTAACTAAAGGTTTGCCACCGAAAACATTTACTGGATATGTTGATCGGATGGGCATTATGGACAGGTCCTTATACACTTGAAAGCCAATATTTATAATGCTCATATCATTGTGACACTCGTGAATTCAATTAAAGTTATGGTTTTGCTTGTGCTCTGTTATCTTTGTTTAGATGTATACAATTATGGTTTGTGAGATAATTAATAGCATATATGAGAATGACAGTTTAAAGTTTCAATGTTCCTCAGTAAAGTATTATGAATTATGATGATTATGTGATACATGGAAGGAATCATATTGCTATAAGATGTGTGACCGCCATGATCCAATCATCTTAATTCAATTAAGTGTTGTGATTTGATGATCTTTAAGAATTGTGTGCACTTAATTGTTATTGTTTCATCAAGTCATGACATGGACCAAGTGGGAGATTGTTAAATTAATTAACATGAGTGGTCCATGTCATTTAAAGTATGACTCAAAATAAAAGGCCTAATATGATGGTCGGTTAGGCATAACGGTAATTTGGGTCATCGGGTTTAAAATCCCTCCACTCTCCCTATTAAGAATAAACGTTACAGGAAAGGAATATGTGTATATATATCTTCCCCTATTAAGAATAACCGTTACAGGAAAAGGAGTATCTTCTCATTTAAGATAATTATTACAGAAAGAGAGGATCTTCCTATTTAAGGTAACGGTTACAGGAAAGGAAGACGTGTATATATATATATATATATGCTATTACAGACCTTTCCGTGTGCTTAACCATCAGAGAGAGAAAACGTAAAGAAAAGAAAGGGGAAAGAGTAGGAGAAAAGAGAGAAGCGTTCAGGAATGAAACAGAAGAGGCTTCCCATCTCCACTGCGGGACATCAGCATAATGGACAACGGTACGTTGATTTCAATTACAGTTTTATTGCTAGTATTCGCATAAAGAAAGATCCTGCAATATATGAAATAAGAATTTCATAAAGAGAAATTCTAGAAAAGTCCAACACTATCCTTATAGAGCTATCCTTAAAAATGATCTAGATATTGAACTAGAATGCAGCATCCTGTCAGAGATAAGCTGAAAATTTTGGGAAATTATAAATGATTGGAAGGAAGGGAAAAGCAGAGAAAGTACAAAAAATGACAAAAAAATTCAGACTTTTAGTGATTTTCCATAGCTAAATTACACATAATACCATGACTCACATATAGGTTATTCCTCTCTTGAATGCTCTCTACTACATATGAGAAGGCAATAAAATGAAAAACAGCTTCATACATTTATTGTAACCATCTATTCTTATGACTAGCTATCTATTGGATTGAGTCTAACCCCATGAACTGTAAGGGTCTTGACAATTCCTCCCCTTTAAATGAATCCTTATTCTTATGGATTGAGAAAGTCAAAATCTAGAAATTGAGATTGAATGAACGACAAGTTCTCCTATATTGCTTCTTTATGTGACATATTAACCTAATAAACTAGAACTTGCATTACTGCCAAGTTTCTCTTTTTGATCATCTGATGTTTGATGACCACCAATGACTCCACTTTAATTTGTCCATCATTCCCGATCAATAGAAGTTGTTTAGAAATGGTAACTTGTAAACCACACTATTGCTTTAAGAGGGACATATGAAAGACAAGGTGTATCACACTTTCTAGAAGAAGTTTAAGTTTGTAAATAACTAATCTAACCTTCTCTACCACTTGGTATGATCCACATAATTTAGACACTAGCTTCAAATTAGAGAAAATTGTAATAGTAGCTTGTCAATATGGTTAAAACTTAAGAAAAACCTAGTCTCTAGCCTCAAAATGCCTTTTTACCCTAACTTCATCAACAAAGAATTTTAAGCATTATTAAGTTTTCTGTAGTTATGTAGACAACCCTTAACATTCCTATAGAAATTCAGCCAAGGTTGTTATGTTAGTGCCAGAAGCTAATAAAATAGCTAATTATAGTGGTACATTACCATAAACCCTAATAAGGTGTCATATTTATCATTGTGCGGTATGTGGTATTCTACCCTAACTTGGCTAATAGAAGCCATCGATACAATTTTTTAGGCTTCATAAAGCACATATAATAGAGAAACCCTTAGAGGCATTGATTGAAATGCTTGTTTTGGCCATTCATTTATGGATATAAACTAAGGTAGAAAGTCATGCCTTCCAATTTAAATAAGTCTTGCTAGAAGTAACTCATGAAATCTTATCCCAATTTGAAATAATTGATGAAGCTTGAAGACTTGTTCAAAGAATAATCTGACAAGTTGAGACACTATAAAAAGGTAGCTAAGGTCAATGAAATTGGCTACTTTTGTGCAACTGTCTACTATTACCCAAATTACATTTTTCTCTTATGATGTTGGCAAGCTTTCTACAAAATCCATAACAATATGTCTCTACACTTGAGCAGTATAAGAAGTAGTTGTAATAATCCAAGTAGGGAAATATTCTTTGCCTTACAATATTGACATATCTCACGTAATCAAACCTATTACTGGATAAAAATTCTTTATACTAGGCTAGTAGAAGTATTGTTTAAGTTATAGGTATGTTGCACATACTTCAAAATGTCCTTAAATCATGGAACTATGCATTACCTTGATCAATTGGGAACAGAAGTTCACCTGACTTCCCACATAAATTCGATTCTTTTGCCTTAAAACTCTTTGCAAATAACCATAGCTTGATTCTATGAAGCCTTGTTGCAATGCCATATGAACTAACTTAGGAATTAGCTTATCACCTTTATAGCTATTTTTTATTTCCATTATCTATAGTGGCACTGTAATAGAAACAACATAACAATTCTCTTTAATTTGCCATAAGAGGGCATCAGTTGCTCTAATCTCTAATCCTTTTTTATATTGTATAATATAGTGAAGTTCTACTAATTTTGTAACCCCTTTTTATTGGATAAAAGTTCCCAACCTCTATTGTAGTAAATGTTTAATGCTCTTATAGTCAATTTTTATGACAAAACAATGCCCCTTTAAGTAGTGCCTTCATTTTTTTCATTATCATCACTATTGCAAGGAATTCCTTTTCATGTATAGAGAAGCCCCTATTTTTGGTATTGAATAACTTATTAAGTAGGTTAAAGGGTAGTTATCCTCCATCAATACTGCTCCAATGCTAGCATTATGGGTGTTTGTTTCAATGATGAAGGTTCTTTGGAAATTAGGCAGAGCAAGCACTAATGTCGAACACATTGCTACCTTTAAAACTTTAAATACTTGTAGTGCTTAGTAAGTCCACCAAAATTGTTTTTATGAAGCAATTTCGTTAATGGCTTACTGATTATACTATAGTTCTTAATGAATTTCTAATAGTAGTCGATTAATCCAAAAAATCCCCATAAAATTTTAATTAAAGTGGGTAGTGGCTAATCTTCATAGCTTCAATTTTTTAAGGGTCAATTGATACATCACTTGCAATAATTATTTGGCCCAAATATTCCACCCTCATTTGTCCATACGAACACTTCTCCATCTTTACATATAATTAATGGTAATATAAGTTTGTAAGGACTTCCTTCAAATACTAAGGATGCTCTCTAAAGTTAGAGTTGTAAATTAAGATGTTATCAAAGAATAACAATATAAACCTTCGTATTGGTTGAACAAAATCTAGTTTATTAAGGACTAATAAACTATGGCAAAGGCATCTGTCAATCTAAATGGCATAACATGAAATTTATAATGCCCCTTATAAGTATAAAAAACCATTTGAAACACATTTTTAAATAATAGGTATTGGTAGGGTCTCATATTCATTAGTTATGTTTTACTAATTAATAAATTGTAATGATTGTAATCTTATATAAAAGGTAGTGATTGTGGTTCTTAAAAAATATTCCTAAATTCTTTAAGTATGGTTTAAAGTTTAATTGGAATTTTGGTTATTAGACTTATAGATACTAGTATGCAAAAGTGGGTTTATAACCCTAAACCTCCCTTCTTTAATAAACCATGTAACTTCTTTTTTATGATTAGGTATGGGGTAAGGCCATGAACTTATCTTGTTAGCTTCATTTTCTATCCATTCCTTTTAAACTTCAACTTCCTTTAAGTCTAATGTTAATGGGTTAAAGATCCATATTTAATCCATACCTAAGTTAATATCACAGGCCCATTAAGGAATCAAGCATATCTTTAATAAGAAATGTGGCCTTTCATTTTTCATAAGAATTTTGGACACTTCCTTACATAGTAAACCTTTTTACTGTTAGCCATTGTGACCATCATGGGCACCACCTTCTAAATCAAGCATCCTAGCTCAACTGTTTTATTTGAATTAAAGAAGCTATGGGTATTACTAATATCAATTAAACTAACTAATGACTTATATCAAATGAACCCAAGCAATTTTAAGGTACTACTTCTAGAATTCCTTGTAATTGCATTTGTCAATATCTCTCCTATAGCATCATCCTTTATTAATTCATTGGATTTGGAACATTCCACTAAAGGTTCTCATTTTTTTACCTCATCTTTGCCCTTTATAAGGAGAAATTGCCTTTTTTGGCATTGGTGTCCCATGTATACTTGTCATCATAATAGTAACAGTTGTTAAAGTGTTACGCTTCCTATCATAACTTCTTATTAGTCTTAATATATATCTTAGGAACCAAAGTAATCAACTTAGGTAGGGCTTAAGGGAAAGGATTAATCGTACTAGTCATTTTCCTTAATTTTCCCTTTCTTAATAAAGCCTTTATTGCTACCTCTTAGAGTGTCACAAACTAATGGAAAATTAAGAATTAAAAATAAGAAAATTATAGAAATAAAGAGATAAAAAAATTGATTACTTTGAGAAAATTAATTTCCAGTAATTGCTTCGAAGGGACTGGCCTTTAAATAGTTCAAAAAACTTTGATATGTTTTATATTCCTTGAATTAATAAGCCATAAGGCATTATATAGTGTAAAAAGTTTAATCTAACAATCTATTAATAAGGAAGATGGTGAATACAAAGTTTCTTTTGAACCTAATGTATATGTTGTTTTCGATTTTAAAACAAATAAAACTTTGTTCATTGTAAATAAATATGATAATATTTATGTTATTGACTTTGTTCCTTTAATAATCAAAATTTTAAGTGTTTAACTTCTGCAAAATAAATATTCATAGAGATGGCATAAATGTTTGGAATACACAAACATAAAATTATTATCCAAGCTAAATAACCACAATCTTACCTCAATTAAAATTTGAGAAAGATAAACTTTACAATACTTGTTAGATGGGAAAATAGGTAAAAAGTCATTTTAAGTGCTAAAAAGTATTATTTACATCCAAATCTCTTTAATTATCATATATGGATCTTTTTGGTTTATCTAGAGTCTCCACCTTAGGTGGCAAATACTAAGCATTTATCATAATAGATGATTATACTAAATTTGCATGGGTCTTGCTCCTCACATATAAGGATGAGGCATTGAAAACATTTAAATTAAATTAAAAGTATTGACTAATGCTTAAGTATATTAAATTTAAAGTCATCAATTAAAAAGATATAGAGAACCTTTTTTTACCAATTTTTCCAATGCCAATTTTCTTACTTTGGCATTGCCTTCAAATGTTATATTTTGTTCATTAAAAATTTTAAGAGGAAGAAAGTTTTCTACATTACCAATTATATATTTAAAGCATCCATTATCTAAGTACCATTTGTTTTTCTTCATGTGATTTTTTAAATGTACCCATATAAATTTTATCTAATTTTAAGTACCAAAATTTGTTTGATCATTTCAAGTAAGTTTTAGAGCTTTTTGCATTATCATAAAAATTTCTAATAACATGAATGGTTTTTCTAATATTATATACATGAATGACATATCCAAAATTATCACAATAATGACATCTAATATGATATTTCTTATACAAAAATAAAAGTGATGATTTAATAAAATGATATACTAATTGTACCATTATATATGTGGTGGTTATGCCAAAATGATTTTTTAGTTGAACTATGAGGAGCTTTATGTTGTTAAGATGTATATCCATGAATAAATACATAATTTTTACTTCTAAATAATAAGGATGCATGTGATTTTTATGAGGGCATTTGTAACATAAACTTTATCTAGATGATGTAAGTGATTTAAGGTCAATTTAAATTTATCATTGATTAGTTTTTTAGAATAAAGTAATGAATCAAGTTTTTCTTTAACTTTAACAAATTTTTAAAAATAATTTTAAAAGTTTTCATTTTCATTCTTTAAATGATAACTTTTTTCTTTGAACTTGTTTAAAGTAACATCATGTACTTTTTACAAATACTTATTCTCTTGTATAAATAATTCATTTTTATTTTTTAGGATTTCATTTTTATGTTTTATTGCTTTAAAATAATCATTGAAATTATTAAATTTAACTGTTTATTTGAACATATTTTGTTTATACATTCAAGCATATTAGTTATTTTAGTATCATCATATAAATCATAGTCAAAATTTATCTTGTCATTTTTTCCATGAAGTATATGTAGTTTGCTTTATTATTAAAAGATTCATCTTAAGTGGTCTTGTATGCTTTCTCGGTTGGTTTCTTACCCTTTTTCTTATTAAAATAATTTGCCACAATGTGTCCAAATTTGTTACATTCATAATAGACAATTTTCTTATTTTATTATACATAATTTTTAATGGGTTACTCGACTTTCCACTAGGTTACTTCTTTTCTTTAAAAATTTAGCAAATTTTTGTGCATTATTATTGATTCATGAACTTTTCTTAATCTTCTTTACCAAATAAACTATTATCTTTATCATTTTCTTGATCATCTTCAACTACCCTTCTAGTCGAGGTAAAGGTTTCAAGTGCCATATTTTTTTTTTTTTTGGTGGCTTTCTTTTTAAATTTCATTTTGTATTTAAGTAATAAACCCACCAGTTCATTTAAGGGTAATGCATTCGAGTGCTTTGATTTTAAACTTGCAATCACCTTTGGGTTTCATAATTCTAGAAGTTCTAAGTAACTTTATTTTGAATCTTGCATTATTAAGGTTTTTTTTTTTAAATTTCTCAAAGAATTAATAATGTTAGTTTACCTTAAATATATTTTAGTAATATTTTTATCATTATTCATTTCAAATAGTTTATTTATGCATAAGAATATAATCCTAGTGTCTTTGACTTAAATGATTTTTTTTGTATGTTAACATAACATTATTCCATATTATTTAAGCTGATTGACAATTTGGTTATATTTGTCTAAGGTTATGACATAATAAAGCAAACATTTGACTATGGAATTAAGATTTTGATTTTTGAAATTTTCTGAATTGTACTCATTTTTAGGTTTATCAGTAGTAACTTTATTTTTAATTTTGGTGATTTTTCTAAGAACTTGAAAAAAGATTCACTAAACAATACAATTATAATATTAAAGGTATATAGTCATTTTATTTTTTTAATGGCTAAAATATATGTTATCAAAGATAGGAAGTTTAAGATGGTTATCATCCTTTAAGCATAGGTGAAAAAGAAACCATAGATTAATTCTAAGCAATTAAGTCAGGGCTTTAATATTGATTATTGGTTCTAAAAATTACTTAAAAGGAGAGGTGAATTAGGTTAATAAAAAATACAAGATTATAATGTGTATAAAAAAATTAAAATGATAATTATCCTAGTAAATAAAAATATAATATAGTATGTAAATGAATTAATGTAATTTCAATATTGCCAATATTGATTAAATTAAGAAAATAAATTAAACAAGTTTAATATACAAAACAAATGACTAATTTGCATAAAAGAAAATAATATATTAGTATCTATTATGGTAAAAGACTTACTGAGTATGTGATAATGTAAAAAAAAAAGAGTTTAAAAAGAGTAAGATGCAATAATTTATAAAGATTTAGAATTTCTATTTTCAATATCCTCTTACTTAGAAATTTCAAATATATTATCAAACTTTCTATTGGGGAGAAGATTAAATATAACAATATTATGATTCTCATTTGTAATTGTACCAAGGTCTATGACCTTATTACAACACATTCACATAATTATATTTTTCAATTTCTTGATCTCTTAATTTTACAATTTCAAAAATTTACAAATTTTTCTTAAGAATTTTACTCTTGTAAAAATTAACTTGATATAAACTCTTTAGTGTATAATTCTTTTTCTTTTATTGCAGACAAGTTTATATAGACCCAAATTGTTGGTTTGTAAAAAAAAAGTAATGTTTGCATGAATATTTCCATATCCAAAATTTACAGTATTTAGGATATTTTCATATCTTAAATTTATTAATTGATAATTTTTATTTCCATGCTAAAACAATTCCCATTGTAGATTTTTATTTTTTTACTAAAATAAGCAACTTTTTTCCATGAAAATAAATTTCAGTAAAGATTTAGCCTTTACTCATAAATTATTAAAAAATAATTTTGTAAAAAAATCATTTTAATTTAAGGTAATGACATAAAATTAATTTTAAAAACTAACAACTCATATACCAATTACCATAATAAAATAAAATAAATCATTTACTATACAAATAATAAAATTTTAAAATTTATTAGTCGTGTATAATTAATAAAAATATATTATCATGTAAATAACTTATTTGTGATAAATATATAAATTTAAATACTTACAACACATACGATAAAAATTACAAATAATTATATTGACTGTTGCAATATATAACTAATAACTCGTCATCTAACACATCCTTCTCCTTCTTTATTACCAGTAGTACCCCTTTAGTTCCAAAATAACTTAAAAAAAGGGCTAGTAAATTCTTAGCTTACTCTTTACTTGTTGTTACTTGTTAACTCTAAATTCTTAGCTTATTCTTTACTTGTTGTTATTTGTTAACTCTAAATTCCAAAATAACTTAAAAAAAGGGCTAGTAAATTCTTAGCTTACTCTTTGCTTGTTGTTACTTGTTAACTCTAAATTTTCTTGACATTTTCAAAAGTTTACAAAGATAATAATTCATTTATTTATTGTATATCGGATTTACGCATATAAATTTCTTACTTAGATTTCTGCAAGGCATGTTTCGTTCATGGGGAAGAAAAGAAGAGTGTTGAATTAAGATTGAAAATGTGGAGGACTTTTCTCTTTTTCTTTCTTTTTCCTTTTTATTTGTGGTTTTGGTTGGTTGAATGGATGTTGGAGCATGCTTTTGTTTCAAGAATTTTTTCGGGAACCATGCTGAAAATTTTTATGGTAGATTTATCTTTACTTTTCTAGAAGAATACCTGACTTTTTTTTTTCTTTTTTTTTTCTCCTTTCCATTTTGTTTTGTTTTCTTTTTTATTTATTTATTTTTTTGGGGCGCCAGTGGGCAGCCGACTTCTTATTGATTGTTGAAAATTGAAGGTGGCAGCAAAATCAGACTAAAACCCAATGCTTAATTTCAACTAAGGAAAGCTGAGATGAAAGTTAATTTAAACTATATTGCATGGTAGTACACTTAGTTACAATTTTCTAACCTTTTTTTTTTTAGTAATTTCTTGTACTATTATTCATATTTATTTTATTTTAATGTTTAGTTAATTTAAATTTGCAAGTATAAAAACTAATATTAATAATGTGATAGACGATAATATTGATGGTAAACTTGACTCTGTCAATTAAACCACTGGAAATGAATTTGTGAGTTGCGATGCACTGATACTTTTGATTAAAGTGGTGAAACTCAAAAATTTTTTCTAGGTATTTTAAATTTAAAATTCATAATATAAGGTAAATTGATTTTTTATGCTGTATTAAATTATTTGTAAATTTAAAATTTGAATTTTGTAATGAAAAGCAATTGAAAGATCTATAACATTTAAAAATATGCGGTGACATTTGCTTTTAATTTTGTTCCAATATTTATTATCTTTTTTTTATGCTGCCATGTTTACTAAAAGAAGAAGACTTTTAGATATTAACCAAATTGAAGTAATTGATAATTGAGCCAAATTCAACCAATTATTCAATAATTTAATCTCTCGTTCGGGCCGAATTTAAGGGTAACGTGGGGAAGTGCACCTTCAAGTTTTACTACTGGGAATAAGTTTGTTTTCCGTTCCGTTGAGGTACAAGCTTGAGTCTCGTGGTCATCTCTGAAAAGTTAATTTGTTGGGTGTGTGTTATAAGGATCTCCTCATCTTTTCGATATGAAATTTTGTGATATTTTTTTTCACCGAATTCATCGACATTCTTGTTGTAAGCCAGACCCTTTACTTACTCTTTTTATTTTTTTTGGGTTTAAAGTGTTTGGCGGTAGACATCGAATTCAGAATGAGTCTCATTATATTAAAAAAAATGAAAAAAAATTACATTTTTATCGTGAATTTTCTTTTAAAAGAAATTATTATTTTTTTGTTAAAATTTTAAATTTTTTATTTAAAATGACCTTGAGTTAAACAAAAATAAAAATTTATATAACAAATATAAAATAATGAACGAAGATATAAAATTTATTTTTGAATAATGTATGTTTTATCATTTTTATGTATATTTTAGATAAAAGAACTTGAAATTAAAAAAGAAAAAAAAATAATCCTATAGGCTACATACTCCATCAACTTCTGCCCATCTTTGTTTAATTTTTTTTTTGCTTTTTTCATATACCTGTGTGTTTTTTTAAATTATAATCTACCAACCAACCGACCGACCATGGAAAGTGTTTTAAAAGGGAGCATGAAAGAGAGTGTGTGTGTGTGTTGCCAGGGGATGAGAAGTGTGACATATCTTTTTTCAAAATTTTATTGCACAAAACAAAAATTCCCAAAAAAGAAAAAAAGAAAAATAATAAAATCACGTGACAGAGACACTCCATCAGGAAAGAAGCGCTCTGTGCCTAGAACACCTCGGAGGGGAAGCCGACGCACCTCCCTTGGTACGATGTTATCATTTTTTTTTTTTTAAATATAAAAACATAAAATTCACTCTCTCTCTCTCTCTCTCTCTCTCTCTCTCGCCTCTGATTTTCAGAAGGAAGAAGCGGAGGACCGAGGACCGAGGAGGAGGAGAAACATAAAAAAAGGGAAGGCCATGGCGCTTTCACGGCTTAGACATCCGGCGATCTCACGCGCCTGTTTTCTTTTGAGAGCTCGCTCTCTCTCCGCCCACCCCTACTCCGCTGGATCGCTTGCTCGTCGGTACTCCCCTCAACTTTCTCTCTCTGTCTATTCTTGAATTCTCGGGAATCAGTTGCTTGGATTGTAATTGATTTGTGTCCATTTAGTTCTTTTGTTTTTTGAGATGATGGGAGATTGGGATGCTTAGGGTCTGGTCAAAGCAGCAGAAATGTCAATGTCTTCTACCGTGAAATAGAGCATATTTTATACGCTCGAATTTTTTCTTTTTTCTTTTTTTCTTTTTGAACGCATGAATATGATTGTGGACTTTGTTGATGCAGGTTTTCCAGTGGGCAATACTCTCTTATCGATGGCAATGACTTTTTTTTCAGGTTTGCTTCCGCTGACCCTTCCGCTCTCATTCACACAGACTTACTATCATCTCTTGAGACAATTCTAATGACTTCTTTTAGCTTATTACTTGAATTCTGTCACGACTCATGACATGTCCCGTGTTTCTTTTGCTTTCCTTATTACAATTAGGAAATAGTTGTGGATTCTGGGACATCTAAAGTCAAAATCATACCAACAAAATCAAACGGATGTCCATCTTAAAATGAATTGAAGGGCTTCACTTGGTCCAGATTCTTTAGCTTAATCAAGATAACAAATCGTGAGGCAATTGATGTTGCCATGTATTCATGGTCAAGTAATTAGTTAATGTCTTTTTTACCCGCAAACTTGACAATGTTTAGGCCATTGTGCATCTGTCAGGTTTTACTTTGGTTGATGCTTTTGTCTTTACTTGGACCAACCCTTATTTGTTTTATTTTCCTTCCTGCTCTCCTATTCCTCTATTCTTATTCTTTCCTGCCAATGCATTCATATTCATATTTTTCAGGCCTGCTGCATTATCCATGATCACTGGAGTACATGACAATTATATTAGGTCAAAGGTTGGTATGGAATTACATTGGTTATTTAAACTTAGGTATTTCTTTCTTCTGATTTTGCCTGCCATTTGCAGTGGGGAGTCCATATTCAACATTTCTCTTCCGTAGGTATATATTATCCTCATATCACTAGCAAGTTCTCTGTAATTCTCTATAGTTCTGTTATAATTTCACTTGTTAGTAGGAGATTTGCTTTCCTTGATTTCCATTATATGTTGAAATTTTGATATATTGAGTGGTATGGCCTGATTCAGAACCACTATATACTACAAAGTTCTTAATTGACCAACTTCCCCTTTTTCCAAGGTTCATAATTTTTTCATATAAAACAATGAATAGTTTATACATTCTAAAATATGTGAATATAAAGGTGTCCTGATTGTGTTGAGGTATTTTATAAAGACAATGGGAATTATTTCTCCAGAATATAGGGCTGTCATGGGGATGCGTTTCTTATTCAGTATTTCACCCAATTCCAAGAGTACACTGTTCTGTGTATGCTGCTTGTGACAATTCTTGCAATCTTCAACCTTGTTTTGAGTAAATAACTTGGATCAGGGGTGCATGTTGGATTTCATTTACATATATTCATGTAGGAATCATTAGCAATCATAACCACTTATCATTACTGATGTCAAATTTCAGTTCTTAACAAGATTGTCATTTAAAATGACTTGCATACAATAACTTATGCCTGAGTAATCTTCATGAATTTTCTTGTAAGGTTGATCTTGTGGGTTAGTGGATGGAGTGTGGTTTGGTGGATCTTTTCTTGTATTAGTCAGCATTCTTTTTCATTGAAATGTTTATAATAAAGTAGATTTTTATACACTCACGTGTGCATGTGGATATATTATTTTTAGCATTCATATCACTGAGGTATCTACCATTTCAGAGTTTCCACCTCATATGGTTGTCGAAATGCCAGCTTTGTCCCCTACAATGGTGAGGCATGCAATCATATAATAATATGAAATGTGCAAGGTTTTTCTTTTTTTTGGGGGGTTTTCTTCACTAGGGAAGTCAAGATTTTATTGGAATCTTGCAGACTCAAGGCAATATAGCAAAATGGAGGAAGAAAGAAGGAGATAAGGTGATACATATATTCAAAATTCAGTTTATGATTTTGAAATGGTCTTTGGAATAAATTCTTTCCCTTGACCGAATGGAGATGGACTCTGTTCTGATTTCTGGATTGTTGAACTTGTTTGGCAGATAGAAGTGGGTGATATACTATGTGAAATAGAGACTGATAAAGCAACGCTTGAGTTTGAATGTCTAGAAGAGGGGTAAATCTTTTTCCTTTTTTGTTATTAGTCTGTTTTTTCTTGTTAAATTGTTTGAATCCTAAACCTATAAAGTTGGTTGGTTTATTATTTCTGCTAAAGACCAATGTCTCTAGGATATATTGTTCTACCTTTTTGGAGAAAGCTTCAGTTTCTTTCCTTGTCTAATGATTAATTCAGCAAAATTTTAAAAATAAACTAATTTTCAACACCAAAGAGTCTTGCATTTTGAAGATTGAGACTAATTTTGAAGTAGGAATGGAAATTATTTGTTTGATCTTGGGCTGTTAAAACCTATCCACAGAGAGAGAGAGTTGTGGTTTGCTATTTCTCCTAAAAAAAGCAGTTTAATAGGGTATATTATGCTGCCCTTTTGGAGAAAGTTTCAATTTCTTTCATTTTCTAATGATCAATTCAGCCAAATTTTAAAATAAACCAATTTCCAATGCCAAACAACTAATCTCATCACTAAAAGGTCCTGCATTTTAAAGTTGAGACTGTTTTTGAAGTAGGAATGGAAAATTTTCATTTGATTTTGGGTTGTGAAAACTTATCCACAGAGAGAGAGAGAGAGAGAGAGAGAGAGAAACCTTCAGGTTATGACACCTTGGTATGGACATGCACATGGATATATTCTCTTTGCAAAATTTTGATCTTTACATGCCATGTACTTTTACTCTGCAGGCTACTCAGATGTTTGCCTTTTCTGTGGTGTTTTCCCTTTTGTAGCAAGATATTACTGAATCATTAACTGTGACCCTGTAGTCTGAGGGTATTGGATCCTCCAAGTTATGACACCTGCATATGGACATGCTCATGGCTATGTTCCTTTTTGCTTCAAACTCAACTATTTGATCTTTTGTACCCAATTTTGCATGCCATGTGTACTCTATAGGCTATTAAGATGCTTTCCTTTGCCTTTTGTAGCCAGCTGTTATTAAACATTAGCTGTAACCGCTTCAGTTTGGTGGCTGTTTTTTATCCTTGTATGTTTGCACATTTTCTTTGCAAATCCTTTCTTGAAGCACTTTTCTATTCATTTTCCCACTTATTACATGATGGCAACATTGTTAGTTTTTGGATTTTGACATCCTATTAATGGTTGCTGTTTCAATGCAGATTTTTGGCCAAGATTCTAGCACCTGAAGGATCGAAAAATGTGCCTGTAGGGCAACCCATTGCTATAACGGTAATTAGTAATATTTCTTTTATAAAACTCTGATGTTAATAATTGCAAATCTTATTGTCTTGGGGCAAATCTGGTCTGGTTTGATTTACCATCTGTTGTTGAGCTGAAGGAAATATGATATTTAAACACATTCATTTAAGTTGTAGCACAAACTTTGTGGCATTGCTAGAATTCTCTTGTTGTCATGTCACGTGAACACTTTTGGTAATGCATCGCAAGTAATTCTTTCTTGGAGAATCCTTCTATTGTGATTTTTTTGTTCTTTTTTAAAATTTCAGATATTATTGATGGTATTTCAATCTTGGTGTCTACTCACCAGTCTAAGTATCTAGCTTCTTTTATGTTATTGTACTCTACTCTTACATAGTCCACCTTTATTACCTGACTAAGGAACTATGGTACTGGTGATTAGTTGCCTTTTTTTTTTCACCTTTTGATGCCATTGACAAGATTTTTGACATTTGACTCTTTATTTTTTTGTTATTTGATTTTTTTTCCTCACGTGTGTATTGGGTTGTTAATTTTCTTTTCATGGCTTTACAAGGTTGAGGATGCAGATGACATTCAAAATGTCCCTGCTTCTGTTGCTGGTGGTTTAGAAGTTAAGGAGGAGACACATGCTAAAAATGATGATGACAGGGTAAAGGAAATGAGTTCTACAATCAACATGTCTCAACTTCCCCCACACATTGTTATTCAAATGCCTGCATTATCCCCTACAATGGTAAGAGCAATGGAAAAAAGGTGATCTACGTATTTCTTCCCAATTTCCTTTTTTACTATAAAAACTAAATATGGTTTTCTATGTTATCATTGTGCAGGAACAGGGTTGTATTACCCACTGGAGAGTAAAAGAAGGAGATAAGGTCTTTTTTGTGGGATAATTTGTTAGATTCATTGCTTTATGACCTTTAGTGTGTTCATGTCATTTTGATTGACCAAAAAGTTGTGGATTTCTTTTATCATATTTTTCCTTTTAACAGGTAGAAATGGGAGATGTCTTATGTGAAATAGAGACTGACAAAGCTACGATTGAATTTGAAAGCCTTGAAGAGGGGTAACATTCTCTTTTGCTTTGTAATTCTTATATTGCAATTAAATTGACATCATTTAATAAGAGAAGACTGCTCACTTGGATGTGGGTGAACAGGGGTACAGTAAGGCATATCTCATCTTTGGGGTCTGGGCACTCATTTTACTACTACTTTGGTAGGGTTGTGTCATGGAAACCAGTAATGCCTACATCACTTGTCCTAACAGAAGCCCAAAAAAAAAAAAAAAAAAAAAAAAAAGACAATAAAATTGAAGGAGTTCTTGTGCTACAGTGTAGTATGTAAAGAATGTAGACTGTCCCATACACACACACACAGACACACACATAAAGGGCACAAAATGGTTCTAAAGTACTTCTGGGATTTTTGTGTCGGAATAGGAATATGGATACTCACCCAGTGAGAAGCCTTTTCGGAATATTGTCTTTAGAAGCATGGAAATTATAAACAATGTGCTATCTTGTATTGCTTTCATAGAAGATTGAATTCATAGTAAATAAAAATTTTGAGCCCATTTTTCACATGAATTGAAGTGTTTGAGGAAGTTGATAACCAGGTGAAGAGATGGATACCAACCAAAGATGTGAAATTAGAGCCTAGTATCTAACATCCAGTATTTTCAAATGGGCACTCTAAAAGGCTAAGTCTCACAAAGCCTAGGCACAGGTTGCAAGGCCAACGCACATGCCTGAGCAAAGTGATTGCACATTCAAAAAATAATAAATACTGCTAAAAGAAACATAGAAGTAAGATATAAATTTAGCTAGAAATTGACCAACTGAACTTGTTTGAAGTAACAATATCCACAAAGAAGCACAAAAGTATTTTGTAATGATTACATAATAAACCAAAAGGTTGGTTTAATGAGCCATCATAGATCAGTACCTTTATGTGTGCATCTTTGATATTGGAGCTGAACTCACAGCTTTTGGTTTTTTGTGGGTTGTGCCAAAAGAGGGTAATGGCTTTTTCGATTGAATAAAATAATAAAACAAAAAGAAGAGTAAAATAAAAGAGAGGTGTTGTGAGAAAGAGTGTGTAGCAAGAGAAGGGTGGGAGGATCAGGCAAGAAGCAAGGGAGACAAAGAACAGACTTCATTTTGGAGGTTTCCATTCTTTTCTTCCCTTTCATATTTACTCTAAAATATTTGAGTTAACAAGGAAACTATTGGGTGTTTTGTATCATTACTTAATAATCCAAACATGAGAGTGAGATGAGGAAATCCTACTTTCTATACAAAAGGTGTGCTTTTTAAGCAACTCGTGACTCAGGTATGCCTCACATGTGCCTAGGTGAAGGCACCTTGCCTAGGGCATAGAAAGCTTCAAGGCCATGGTGCCTAGTGCCTTAGGTGTGTCTTTGACTACACTGCCAACAATGCCTTTGATGACACTGCCAACAATTGTGTGTGTTTGTGAGAGAGGGAGACATTCTTTCAAGGAAAGATGACAAATTGTTTAAATGTAAGAGGGAGGGGGAGAGGGTCAGAGAGAGAGTTGCTTTAGGACTGGGGGGCCTGCAAAAGTTGCTTTATAATCTTTTCATTCCTTCTCAAGGTGTTGTCTAATTAGAAAGTCAGTTACTTTGAGGTATCTCCTTTTCTTAGATTATGCATAGTGCAGTGGTTAGGAGGCTTGTTGGCTATAAATGGGGTCCTGGAAGGCATAGGAATCTTAAGAGCTGTCCAGTTATGTCTTACAGGGTGATGTCAGTGTGGGAAACTGGGTGATTTTGTGTTCTCTTTGTATTGAAATCTTCTTTGACCTAGTTTCATATCTTGTAATTTCATCTCATGGGATTGAACTAGATATATTTGTTATAAATATTTACACTTGATTATACTTGAATTGCGGAAGGCAATGATAAAAATGTAGGTGAATATGAAAAAGGGAGGGGCTGTTATGCAGTAAGAGAACTTTAGTAGATCACATGGCATGGGTTTCAAGTTGTATTGATGAATATCCAAGAAGTTTTCAAGTTAACCCAGGGTGGGTGGGCTTAGGTGGCCTCTAGCTGATGTCAGATTGTCAAAGAGTTTGGACTTTGGAACAATACAGAGTTTTATTGCATATTTACACATTTCAATTACAAGAAGGCTAGAGCACAATTATTGCTGTGGTTAAAAGAGCCTTTTTTGCTACTGTACAGCCATGACTTTGATGGTCAACTGTAAATATCCTTAGCTTCTTTAGTTTCTACATGTTGATCTGGGACATATCCAATGTTATATTTGTCATAAAACTAAATTATTACTAAGTGATTCTGAATCTTTTGCTGTCCATGATAGATTGTCATATTCTTTGGTGGAAATATTGAGTGCAGGTATGTGGCTAAGATATTAGCACCTGAAGGTTTCAAGGATGTGGCTGTTGGGCAAACTATTGCAGTAATAGTAAGTTCTAACCATCATTTTGTTTGCTCCTCTATTTTTCTGACCCTGGAGGCAGGTGAGAAAACTAATGTTTGGTGTTTTGCAAGGTTGAAGATGCTGATAATATTGAAACTGTAAAGAGTTCTGTCAGTGGTGGAATGCAGATCAAAGGAGAGAAATCTCCCCCTCATGATTCTAAAGGTGAATCTACAGATCAGCAGTCAAGCTTTACAAGAATAAGTCCTGCCGCTAAATTACTGATTTCTGAGCACGACTTGGATACATCATCATTAAGGGCATCAGGCCCTCATGGTACCCTGCTAAAGAGTGATGTTCTGGCGGCAATCAAATCAGGGAAGGTATCTTCAGAAAAATCTTCATCCAAGAGAATGAGATCTCCATCTCTGCAAGAAGGCAAACAACCTTCTAAGGCAGATTTGCCAGAATCAGAGTCTCACTTACAGCAGTCAGATTCTTTTGAAGATTTGCCAAATACTCAAATTCGCAAGGTAAATTAAGCTGAAATTTTGTCAATAGCCATGACAACAGCTGAAAATAGGGTGCTGAGATGCATGCTGCAAGATGAGACAAAGTAGACATCAATGCACTTCTCTCTGACACACTTTGGACTAGCAAATAATAATAATAATAATTAAATTCTATTTTTCTCAAACATTGGTGGCAGAATTATAGAGGGGTTTTGGTCATTTTGATATTCAAAATGTTGTAAAATTGTAGTTTAATTTTGCTTTTATATGTGAATTTCTATTTATGCTTGAGGGACCATTGCTTGGCAGGTTATAGCAAGAAGGTTGTTGGAATCAAAACAGACTATACCACATTTGTACTTGTCAACAGGTTAGACATAGCCATTAAGTATCATGCATGCTTTCCTTTTTTTTATTTTGGGATAAATAACCTTTGATTCTAATGTAAATAATGTCAGATGTTGTAGTGGATCCTCTTCTGTCTTTCAGAAAAGAACTTAAAGGTATGGCATTTGAGCTTTGTTTTGTTCCTTTCAAGTCAGTCTGGCAGGCATATTATGCATTTCTGCTTTTGTGATTTACAGACAAACATGATATCAAAGTCTCAGTAAATGACATTGTCATCAAAGCTGTGGCAGTTGCACTGAGAAATGTGCCAGAAGCTAATGGTAAGGCATATGCTCATTGTTTTGGACACTGGTCCAGATAGAATTACCCGTCCTTCCAATAAGCTAATCCACACGCACACATGTTTCTTTATCAGGGTACAGATAGAATTACCTCTTATGTGCATGCACACATGCATACATGTTTTGTTCATGTGTCAAAGCTTAGAAGTCATAACACTTCATGCAAGTTTCTGATATCAAAAATCTATTGCACGGTAGGTTACTGGAAGGATGAAAAAGGGGGAAGTGATACCGTGTGACTCTGTTGACATATCAATTGCAGTAGCTACAGAGAAGGTATGCTACTGAAACTCTATCATTTTAAAGGCCTATAGGACATGAAGCTTCATAATGCTTTACCTGCTTTGCAGGGCTTGTTGACTCCAATTGTTAGGAATGCAGATCAGAAATCCATCACGGCAATTTCCTCAGAGGTATAATATAGCAACTGCAAAATGCTCTGTATTTGTACTTGGGATGCCGTACTTTGTGACTTATGAGAGATAGGAATTTGGAGCTTGTTTTATTGATAGTTTCTACTTAAAATCCTGGAAAATGGAAATACATTTTTCAACATGCTTATCCCTGAGAAATGTGTATTCTCCTGTCCCCTTGCCTTCTTACAAACAGAAAAGAGTTAAAATAACCCTCTTTTTCCAGTGATCATTTTATTAGATGAAAATTGTTCTTAACTGAAAATCCGTTCTGTTGTCCACTTTGGTTGTCCAAGTAATTACAAATGGTTTGTGATTTGTGTCTGTTCTCTGCTTGTCTTCTCACCTTTATCATATTTTATGTTGCCTTGACCTCAAGGTGAAGCAACTGGCTGAGAAGGCACGGGCTGGGAAGCTTGCACCAAATGAATATCAAGGAGGGGCTTTCAGGTATCTGTTGTATCCTCTAGCTTTCAAGCCCCTTGCCCATACTGCTTTCTTAGTATCTGAATAATTTTTAATCTTTGTGTAGCATTTCAAATCTGGGAATGTATCCAGTTGATGACTTTGCTGCAATCATAAATCCCCCACAGGTTCTACCTCTCTCTCTCTCTCTCTCTCTCCCTCTCTCCCTTCCTCCCTCCCCTAAGGATGTGCATGCACAACATGGTGGTACACTGCCCTGGATAGGCTGCGCAAGGACATGGATCCAACATTGACTACCATTAGGAATCCACCAAAGAGGGCACAGAATCAAGGGGGATAGGTGGTGGTACACTGCCCTTGATAGGCAGCGCAATGACATGGATCCAACATTGACTACGATTAGGAATCCACCAAAGAGGGCACACAATTGAAGGGGATAACTTGCACAATTCTTCTGGATATTGATATTCAATAATATAATAAAATGAAAGGATTTTTTCCTCCAAACATTTCTTGTGACAGACAAACAAAATAGTTAATGTAAGATGTGTATTTTAATCTCTTATATGAGATCTCAAGTTATATAATTCTCATAGCCGGTAATTTATCGTCAATGTCATGTGGTCTTTTCTCTTGTTATTAGACTCTTGTAAACCCTTTTAAGAAACAGTGGTGCAGATAGGGAACAGAAGAAGAAGCCATACACCTGTGTTCTACTTTCTAGTTGTTTTAAGACCAAAAGGGTGCTCAATTATAGTGTATCACATTTTATGGAAAAAAAATTGCAGGCTGGGATACTGGCTGTTGGTAGAGGAAACAAAGTTGTTGAACCACTCATTGGAAGTGATGGTAAGTATTTGCTGCGTGTTCAGTGGCCAATTGGATGCTTCATAAGTGATTCACATAACCTGGATTTTCTTTGTGCAGGAATTGAGAGGCCTGCCATTGTCAACAAGATGTGCCTGACTTTATCCGCTGACCATCGTGTTTTTGATGGCAAAGTCGGAGGTCTGTATTGCTGAACATTTTCTAAGCTGTTGAAGAACCTGACTCTGTCCATTTTCTTTCTTTGATGTGTGTATATAATTCTTTGGTTAAGGGCATTTCGTTCTTGAGATGGTATTTTTCTAGTTGAGCTTTTAGGCTACTGCCTGAGTTGCCATTGTGACAAACTTGACAATAATCTATGATACTGGGTTGTTGATCTTTCTAGTTGAGCGTTTAGGCTACTGCCTGAGTTGCCATTGTGACAAACTTCACAATAATCTATGATACTGGGTTGATCTTTTGATGGTAAAACTTTTTGGCTGCAGGTGCGTTTCTCTCAGCTTTGCGTACCAACTTCAGTGATATCCGAAGACTGCTTCTTTTGTGATATTAGAAAAGGGCCTTAAATTATCAGTGGGGGGTGCCATTACAAGCATTCAGCCATACCAGAGGATCTCTTTCTAAAAGCTAGTTGGTTTTGAGTTTCTCAAAGCATCTTTTATTCTTTTCCATCTGTTTTCAATTTTGATCGATGCTACAATTCGTTGTGCTGTATCATTTTACCAATCATCGTTGGATAAATTCACTTACTATTGAAATAAATTGCTTTGTTGTCGATTTATTCCAAGATTTCGCTCAATTTTCCTAGTCTGATTTTCAATGTGTATGTGCTGCAGTTTCATATATTTTTTTTTTCCGTCCTTTTTGCCTCATCTTCTTCCATTTTACAATCTTTCTTTCTTGCCATGCCTTGTTTTCGGAATTTAGGTTAAACCCCCGAAATTTCATGTGTATATCTGTCTATAAAGCGTGTACATGCGCGTGTGCAGATGCGGAGATGGAGACGCAGCACGACCAACAACATAGAGACTAGGACACACCAACGTGAAGGCAGTTGGAAAGGAGGGGACAAAAACAGTCTCTTTGTCCTTACAAAAGTTCTGGGGTTAAAATGGTATGTGTCTTGCTCTCTAGCAGTGGCCGGGGCAAGCCTCGTGAGTAGTTTTGTCATCGCCGACAGAGTCTCTGGCGGCTGGCAGATGGGCTTTCTTTCATTTTTCTTTCTTGTCCTCTCCCCTAGTGCCTTAGCGATCCGTGTCCGACACGCATGTTCATAATTTTTTATTTTTTATTTTTATTTTTGTGGGGGCGGGGGGGGTGGTGGTGAGGAGGAGGGAGGGTTGGGGGGACATTTAAGTTGTTTGTGCGTGCGTGCGTGTGTGTGTGTGTGTACATATAAACCGTCTGACAACTGCCTTGAGCTTCCAAGGTGTTACGGGCCTGGAACATCGGGTTAGCCCATAGTCTTCTGTCTTAACCGACACAAGGCGTTTTTATCTAACAAAATATGGGGCTGTCACGTTAGCATGGCTCTCTATCCTGCATGCCCAACCAGTGCCAAATCCAGATGGTGAAATCTTTAAGGAACTAGATGGGCTGCAAGTCAACCAACAGTCTCTAAACCGTTCCAAGAAAAAACTCAACTCAATTTTGACTTACACGAGATATAATTCAAAAATGACTTAATTCAAAGCAATTTAAATTTAAATTTATTTGACTTAAGTTGAAAATATTATATATTTTCTTAAATTGAAAACTTCTTAGAAAAAATAAAACAATATTTTATTAAATATTTCTTTATATCTTATTTATATATACAAAAGTAGTACATATCATACATTATATGTAATAAAATCTTATTTAATAAAGCTATATATATGTAAAGAAATATTGACACAAAATTATTTTAAATTAATTTATACATATATATTAAGAAATATAGATAAATTATTTATTTAATTTTTTAAGATTTACACACACACACATTTAATATAAATACATATAATTTGTATAATATGCTTAAATATTTTTTATACAAATTAATATAGCAATAAATAATAAATAACAATATAATTTCATACTTTTAATATATGATAAAATAAAAAAGATAGTGAAAATAAAACATATTTTTTTAAAAAAATTAAGAATGATATAAGCGAGTCATTTAAACTCAATTCTAACCTAACCTAAATATAAAGTTAAATGAACATAACTCAATGCAAAATGATTTGAATCTAAAATCACTTGACTTGAACTTATGCTCAACCTATTTGATACATTCACCTAAATTAATTTAAAACACTATGTAAATTTTATATTTGCATTCAAAGCATTGCTTAAGGGAGTAAATAATGTCTACCAAGCAAAACTTTTTTCACTTAGTTGGGTTCGTTGATTTTTAGCAATTGTCTTTCTTTAGGTGTAAAGGCAATGTATTAGAGTAAGTAAAGTTGTAGACCTTAGCCTAAGTTGACTCTTAGTTACATTTTGACTTAGTTAGTTGTTGATGAATTAAAAAAGAGTTTATATATAAATAAATTCAAAATTTTGCATGTTATGACAAAATAGCTTAACCTTTAAAAGGATAATTGTAGAATTTTTTTATACAAATTTAACCTGTTAACTTTATCAAATAAAAATTGTTAAATTAAATAATATAACAAAATAACATGAAAAATAAGTGATAAGATATAACACATGGTATGTTATATGGTAAGTTTCAATCTAATACTCACATTATACAAAAGAAAGTACATCTCACACTTAGCAATCTATTCTTTAGGATTCACACCCTCAAAGAACAGCAAATTAATTCTTGGTGTCCAAACACCTAGTGTTTATAATTAGACTTTTATTAGCCCTAGCAACATCATTATTTAATGAAAAACCTTTAAGAGTAAGAAGTATACTTACAAAATCTTTAATATGAGCAATTGTTAAGACTGTATTATCTTAATTTATGACATCACCATATTTAAAGTCAAAAAGTTTTGACAATTATATATATTATTATGACTTGTGAGTCTCTACCTTAGCCTCAATTTGAATTTCCTGTTGCTATAACTAATCTTAGAGTAACTAAAATCACTTATCTAAGAGATATGTCAATTCCTTTATTGTCGTGAACAAAGTCTCCATAACTATAAATAAAGCAACCATGAATATGGTTTTGGGTTTTCATACTAACTTTGCAATTGAAGTTAAGAGAAATGCCAAGAATCGCACTCTTTTAATACCAAAACTATTAAAGGTTAAAGTGAAAAAAAAAAAAAGAATTTAGGAGAAAAAGAATTAAAAAAAAGAGAAAAATTGAGTTGAAAACAATAAAGGAGATGATGGAAGTTGAGAAAAAATTTGAATTTGATAACTTTATAAATATTTGTGTATATGGTGGAGTAAGAATATGCATATTTGTTAAATTTACTATAACTTATTAGCCTACGATTTTTATTAATACTTGACATATTTATTTAATAGAGTAATAACTAAATTAAGGTACTTACTAATTCAAATACAAAATTATAAATGACACCTAACCCAAAAAAATTATAATTTAAATTTTTCTATAACTACACATCAATAAATATATTTTTGACGAGTGTTGTGACGTAACAAGGAGACAATAATTAATTTTTGTAGCAACTAATAAAAAGAATATAAATGCTAACAAAAAATTGAATTTTTCTCATATTTTTTCTTCTCCCAATCAAGAAAAAGGATAAAAAGAGAAAAGATATGAGAGAAAGAGATCATTTAGAAATTTTTTATATAATTGTATTTTTATTTTTAATTTTAAATTTAATATCTATAATATATCATGACATATTAATAATTTTTAATGTGAGCTTACTATGTCATATAGCTTAACATTTTGTTTAAGATAGTTGACAACAAATTAAATTTGTTAAAAAAATTTTATAATTATCAAATTATTACTTTTAAAAAGTAAAAATAAGGTTACTACAAGATACAAAATTGTAAAGTTGCTTACTTATTTATGACTATTAATTAATAAAAAAGCTAATTAAAATATTAATTATTTTCATTTTTATGTTCATTAAGACACTTAAGTTTCATTTTGCTATAAGAGAAGGAAAGTGGGCTGAAGAAAAAAAAAAAAGAAAAAAAATTGCTATAATTGAGGAATTATGTAAGACAATTATTTCCAGGTAGTTTTTTCCTCAGTGCACTGCAACCATAAAGACTTTTTTGATGACTCAGAGAAATAGTTTTAAAAATGGAGTTAATACGACAGTCAAAAAGCGAGAGGCGGCGGACGGAGTCTGGGGAGGGAGCGAGCGAACGAGCATGAGCAGGGCCTCTTCAAAAAGGGTCTGTCTGGCTCAGCTGGGGTGGTGTGGAGGACTCTGAAGCGCGCCGCTTGCGTCGGCGTTGTCTCATTCGTCTCCCTTACAAGCTTTGACTTGGCCAGTGCCCCACCGGGGGGGGGGGGGGGGGGGCTTCCTCTTTCTCTCAGTTTTGTTATGCATCACCAAAAAAAAAAAAAAAAAAAAGGAAAACCTTCCTCTCGTATTTTATGAATGAATTAATTAAATGAATGCAAGGCCCGACAGCCTGATCCGAACTCAAAACCGACCCGCTATAAAGAAAACGGGAAAACAAAGTGGGCCCCCCCGGCTCGGTTGCTTGGAGGTATCCGGTTTAGCTGACAAAAACATTCAGCGGAGGAGCGAAGGCAAACTTGAACATCCATCCATCCATCCGATGAGCGGATTTGCGATTCCGGCGGCGAGGACAGATTCGAGTCACCATCGTCTCTACGACTTCGCCAAATTGGCTCTCATCAAAATCTTCGCGCATCCTTATGCCACTGTCTCTCTCTCTCTCTCTCTCGTTCTCTCTGTGTCTGTTTTTCTTTTCTTCTGTTTTTTGGTGGATGTTTTCGCATTTTAAATTCTATATGTAATGTGAAGGGACATGATGATGGATGTTGGTTGGTTGTGTGAAGGTATGCGATTTGTATTGCGGAGGAGGAGGAGGAGGAGACAAATGGGAAACTGCTCATATTGGCCACTATATTGGAATAGGTGCTTTTAGTACGCGGATATCGGTGTTGATTTCTCTTTTATGTTTCTGCATCTGCTGCTTCTGGATACATAAATGATAAATAATTCCGGAGGGAATTTTTAATGGTTTTCTTTCTCTATTTACCTACTTTCTTGTAAACACTTTGTTAGATATATCGTCGTCTGGAATAAGCGAGATGCAAAAAGCTTGGGAAAGTCAGAGAAAAAACTTCACCGCTGAGTTCTTTGAGGCTGACCCTTCCTCTGTAAGTTTCTTCACAGCCACCCCCTCCCCCCCACCCCCCCCAAAAAAAAAAACAAAAATGGAAACCATTTTTTCGTCACTAGGGTTCTTGTAAAGGTGCTTTCTTGAGACTTGTTTGGTTATGGCATGTGCCTAGATGCCAAATGGATTCAAGATATTTATAGGATTCAATGTGTTTGTTTTTGATTTGTCCTTGTTGATTCTGCTCATTTGACTTTGAAATCTCTTGGTTGGACAGGAAAATTTTGAAATCAAGTTAAAGGAGAAGGCCAATCAGGCTGATCTAGTTTGCTGCTTACAAAATTTGCAGGTTCCAAAGCTATACTTATTGCTTACCTCTTGCATGGTTCTGTTACGGTTTTTCCTTTTGCAGAAATATGTTGAGCTCGTCCATCATTATTTGTGACGATCTGTTCTGGGTTACTTAAGCATACTCAAATTTCTACCTGCAGTCGTGTTTCGAAACTGAAGAAAGTGCCTGTAAACTTCTCCGTAATGTGTCATCATTGCTCAAACCAGGGGGATTTTTCTTCGGTATTACTCCTGACTCATCTACCATATGGTATGAATGATTATCGTTGAAAGCTCTGTGAGCTCTTCCTTTCCTTCACACACACACACACACACATGCACAAATGTTTCAACATGGGCCATTTGTTTGCTGAATTGTTATCTATTATGTTTTCCTTTTTGTAAGTGAATTATTAGATGATGGTTTGAGTACTGAAAGTTCAAAGGGCTTCATTTCATAGTCTAATGTCATAGCCTTTGACCGGAGCTACTGCAACAGCCATTTGCATGCTATTTTGCACGAGCATTTCATTCCAGCCTTTGTCATCTTTGTGCCAGGACCATTCTAAGCTTAACTGTTTTGTCATTAATTCATGCATGAAATTTCACTCTGGTAAAGGGGAACTTACTTTTATGTTTGAAACTGTGAGCTGGCAGGGCCAAGTACCAGAAGAATGTGGAAGCATACCACAACAGAAGCAGCAGCATGAAACTGAACATTGTTCCCAATTGCATCCGTTCAGAGAGTTACATGATAAACTTTGAAGTTGAGGAAGAGAAGTATATTTGCATTTGAGATGTTTAAAACATTTGGTTCTTTCTTTTCTGTTTTATTTTTTTTTCCCATGGATGATTTTGTTCTGATTTATTCTTTCCTTTCCTAAAATACAGGTTCCCATTGTTTGGAAAGAAATACCAATTAAAATTTGCTCATGACATCTCTACAGAAACTCATTGCCTGGTTCATTTTCCAAGCTTGATCAGGTTAGTTTTTTCCATTATGTGTGACAAAAATTGGCATTTACTATGGGCAATAATCTATTAGTGTCAATTCTGTACTACTTCCCAGGTGCTATCATAATCATATATGTGTTGTCCTGCACCCAATATGATGATATTTCCACTTTGTGAGTCTTATGCCTTGAAGGAAAATAGATTATGATAGCACCAATTATCTTATTCTATATTTTGTTTCTAGGACTTGGTGTTTTCCCATGTGCACTTATTTGATTGTTCTATTGGCTTAAAGTCTGTAAATGTCGCCAGGTTGGCCAGAGAAGCTGGTCTGGAGTACGTAGAGATTCAGAATTTGACAGAATTTTATGATGATAACAGGTATTTGAATTTGCATTTAGTCTTATGGTACTCAGAACCCTGCAGCTACTTTTAAGATACTTCTCTTTACTTCCATTGGGCATAGGCAGTACTAACATTAGCTTTGTTAAAAGAACTCATTTTTTGGGCATGCTGATGAATGCTGGTCCTAATCTTGTTGACGCCAAGGGGAGGCTTGTCCCGCGATCATATGATGTCTTAGGTATTGCATTCATTTTCTTCTTCACTTCTTCATTTCCCATGCACCCTCCCAAGCATTTTATTGGCATGTGATCATTCTGTTGCAAATTCTCTTTTCCAGGTCTATATACCACATTTATATTTCAAAAGCCTGACCCAGATATTACTCCCCCTCTTGCAACACCATTGTTGCAAGATGAAACTTACAATTATGATGAGGCAAGTAATTGTCCTACTTTGGCAAAGGCTGTATTGAGACTTTGTTCTTGTTATCCATGGCATGATTTTCTCATTGCAATTAGATGTGCTGAGATTGCTTATGCTGGTTGTAGAGAGAATGGCAAGAAACTGCATGGAGGGAAGATGAAATGAATGTACCCACCGACCCACCTTTTGGATTAGGCAAGATAAGTGAACAAAAGGGAATATTAGGTCCTGGCCCAGCAGACCTGCGTTTCTCAGAAGCACTCTAATCTGGCAATGGCAGAAACTCATGAGAATTGAGCGTGTAATTTCATGCGTCCGAAGGGAAAACACCTATTTAGGAGGACACTCCTATTCCGTGTGTAATTTATATGATCATATCTTTTAAAATTTGCAATATATTAAGAATTTTGAGCAATCTGGGACTAGATAATTCTTTGTTCTTCTAGTTTTAAATTTTTTTTCTTGGTTTCAGTTCAATGTGACTGGTTACCGAGTAAATGGAAGCATTAGATTGGAAAGCTTTAATTTAGCTTGCATAGAATGTCCACACAAATAGTGCCTTCCGTAGTTATCCTGCTAAGACTAAAGGTACTCGTATGAAGTTTCACGAATAAGTCCATATTTGATATGGACAAATTGAGGCTGACAAAAATAGACGTATTAAACGAGAGTTTTTCGGTTCAACACTAGTTTCTTTCTTTTTAACATATTCGCGTAATTTAATCGAAAAAAATTAGGTGGTGAAGATTGATGTTACTCATCTGTAAAATTTATCTTTCCAAGTCAATGGTATTGGAGTTTTTATATTGTTCTGGATCAACAATTTTGTGAAACCAAATCGTCCCCCGGGCAATCCTGGATTTGCCAACTGAGACTTGGCCAGGAATTAGTCATCTCGAAAAGATCGCAAAAGGGAGCCGTAAAGAGAAGGCATACCAACGAATGGCCATAAAATTCACCGCAATAAGTCACCATGGTAAACGATGATTGAGAAATTTCCCCGGTGCTGTTGCGATCTTTGGTTAATAATATACGTACACAATATAGAACGCTGTAGGTAGGGATAAGGTTCCATTCGCTTTAAAACCCTCATGGTCTCGTGCGAAATTGTGCATGTGGCCCTGGTTTATTCTATAACCTCCAGGCTGTTGGCAAAGCAAGCAGGCTGCAGGATCTCACAATGAACTGCACACCGAAATAGCGTTACTCTTCGAGTTCAAGGATCTTCACCACGGAAGTGTCACCGATCTTTTGGCAAACAACTACTCGGTCATGTGACTTTATAACACCGGCTGCCATGCCATGATCCAAAGCAACCTTCAGAACTGACTCATCCGATGCATTGTTCGAGTTAGCCTGCAACATCAAGAACAAATGCATCACTGATGCATTGAAAAGTGGAAAGGGTTGGAAGGTCACACATTCACCAAAGTTACATGCCATCTGTGATCGCTTCAAAGGCCATTTGAGTACATTCTCAGTTCAACAGAAATTGGCATTTTGTGCTGATAGAAACGTAACTAGTTTCCCACATATGGACCATTTTTGCTCATCATCTTTTTAATTGCATCAATGGCACAATTGCAGGATTTTAAAGATTTATGAACTTCAATGCAGTTCCATGTCACAAACTAATTTTGAAATCAGAAAAAGAGAGATTATTCCCAAAGGTTGTTAGGTCCCACTTGCATTCCATTTTCTTAGTCACTAAATAGAAAGCCTATCAAATTGGCGAGGGATGAAGGAGAATCTGACAAACAACAGAAAATGCTTACCGGATGTTGGGGGTCTGCAAGCAAGGGAAAAAGTGCTCTAACGATCAGTGATTGCCTGGCCTGCAACAAAGTTGGAAGGAACAGGAATTATAAGCTCCAAGTTCAATCGAAGCACAACAAAGTCAACAGCACCAGCCAATACAACAAAATTTCAACATAAAAAATAATTGAAGAACAGTTAATAATGTAACAATTCCCAGACACTTGAGAAAATTCTTACTTAAATCTTACTTTGCTTGACCTAGCGTGCAAAAACATAATGGTTCCATTCTCTCAAATGTGGCCAAATAACTTTGCTTCAACAGAAGCTACACACCTGTTGAAAGGCAATGGCATACCTCAAAAGCACCAGTAAAGGTCCATCGCAGTTGATTTGTCTTAAGCCGAGGGATAACAACTGAAATCACAGGCATTATTGGCCTGTACTTTGCGAGCAATCTGGATAAGACAAATATATTTAAAATTTCAATGAAGTCCTATGTCATATATGGTGACAACCAGGGACCAGACTTCATTTGTATGTGAACTTCGTCTGATAGAAGAGTTAAAAAGGAATCCTAAGTCTGAAAGAACAACCTTGCAGCTCTTCCTGATGAAGTGAAGCAGATAATTACAGAGGCCTTCACCTTGATGGCTGCACGAACCTAAGTTACCAAAGGAAAAAATATATATAGACATATAAGGAGACACCAATAGGTCAGTGTAACAAAAAGCATAAATACTCAGTAAGATACTGCAAAAAGCATACTGCAGAGGAAACAATGGATTCCAAATGGCTCATTGGTTCTCCAATATACTTCACAGCTTTTTTGAAGTAGGCAGCTTGATTGAACACCTTTTCTGCCTGCACATGAAAATATAATCAGATATAAGGGAAAAAACAAAAAAGAAAGTCCACGCCGCCTACTGAATTAAGCACATGGACCAATGATAAAAAATCTGCATACCATCATGCCGTAGCCTCTTGGTAAGCAAAACACATACAAATGTAGAATGGACAGAAGTCAAAATCAAGTAGGATAAACAGTGAAATTTGACCTCAAAACATGCTAGGCCATGTCTGGATTGTTACACCATCAATTGTGGAATTTATACAAGTAAATAGAAATGGTATCCAGTCAGTTTCTGCGAAGGTCACTACATTGAACCATATCTTCAGTTATGGCAACCAGTTGGCAGGTTCCTTCCCCCTTAATGTTCAATTTTTCCAGCAGTGTGTGTCTGCTTAGGGCAGACTACACACATGCATAGTTCTGCTTTAAACAGTTTAAATAAGCCCAAACCAAAGATGAGAATACAACAGACTAATCCTCTGGGCCAAAAATGTACATCAAAAACTATGCAGCTACAGACAACGTAAATCAGGTTGAGCAGACTGATTGTCCCATTTCCAATTTTGCACAAGAGTCCATGCTGTACGTACATGCGCCCAGAGGGAGGGGAAGTGAGTATTGTGAGAACATCAAAATAACCAAAAGAAAAAACAGAGAGAGATACTTAAAGAAAGCAACATAAAACTTGCCTCAGCACATATTTTTCCAATAGTAGAAATTGTCTCCACTGGATACAATCCCCGTAGGGTCTCCGCACCTAGAAGAATTGCATCACTCCCTAGACCAATGGAAAAATGAAAGGTTATATCCTAAGTTGCATGGGGAAGATATCTGAAAAGTGTTGAGCAATGCCAAATGAATGCAGCATTAAAACACCACAGGCAGCAGAATAACATATTCTATGTAAAAAGTATGTACGTGACTGAAGAGAACAGCAAAAATAGTAAAGGCCACCCACCACAAGAAGCAAAAGGCAACACATTTTATGCCAGAAGACTGATATTTACCATCCAATACTGCATTTGCAACATCAGTTGCTTCTGCACGGGTAGGTCTCAGGTTGCCAGTCATACTGTCCACAACACGAGTAACAACAGCAGGCTTTCCAGCCATGTTGCATTTGAAAAGAACAACCTTTTGAAATAGAAACACCTGTCCACAAGAGGAAAATAGCAGAGTTGGACTTGGATTATCTATTTCCATCTTTTTTTTTGAGCTCTAACTTGGGAATATTTTACTGAAGCTAAATGCACAATTGTGCCAAATGTAGATGAGCAGCATGCCAATATAGGCATCCCAATGCATGAGGCTCCCAAATTTGTGAGGTCTAGGAAAGGGTCAGATATATACAGCCTTACCTTTGTTTTTAAAGAAATTTTTTCTAGGACTTGAGCCCATAACCAGTAGGTCATCATGGAGTAACCTTTCCATTACACCAAGGCTCCAACATGCCAATCCAGAGTCTATTTTAATGTTTGTTCTTATGGGATACTAAACACAAGTTCATAAAACTACAGCAGCAGACACTCAGTTGTCATTTGGACATGGTAAAATAATAAGTACGATATGAATCAGAATAGATGTCATATGCCAGTGTCCTAGCAGACACAATCTACTCAACAGAAAAGCATATGCCAATAACTGTACTACGAATTTGAACCCCATCATCTATGGTCAATATTTGGGCCCTCAGGTCTTTCATTAGAGTTCTGCTTGGGTTTGAGCCACTTACTGAGATGAACCCATCTTAAGACTTGAGTCAAGCTAACCACAGGGATCAATGGCTACATGACTTTTCATTCAAGTCCAAGAGAGTAAAAACCATATTATGGTCCCATATCTTATTAACATCAAGGCACCAAGAAGATAAATCAAACAAATCATAAGATTAATATATCTCCAAAAAGCAACAATGATAACTTTGATAGATGTACTGGAAGGTAAAATATGATGAAATTCATATATATATATATTAATGATTTCTTAGAGAATATATTGTCACACTGGTGAAATTATAATCCAACACAAAGGAATGAAGTAAAAAGTAAACATATTCATCAATGATGCACTGTTGTGATGGATTATTATATGCCATAAATGTGCATGTGTAATTATATCTCAAAGCTATCCATATCTTACAAATACAGTGAACAATTTACTCTCAGGTTTTAAAAAATAACCTTCTCTGGTGGGAGATCTAACCCCAAATTTCCACGCGAAAAGATGACACCATCTGCTTCATGCAGGATCTCATTAAAATGATTTAGTCCCTACAATAATAAATGAGAATCTAGAAAGTAGGATCTCAAGATTAAACTCATGTATGGGATATTCACATTGTAAACAAGAGCTGACACATCTCAATCTCACCTCCACATTTTCAATTTTAGCAAAAATTTGTGTTTGATTGAGGTCTCCTAGTTTAGAGAGAAAGTCACGTGCCTGCATAACAAAAATGAATAGCCACGATCAAGTCAGCAAGAGAAATAAAGAAAAGAGTGTCAAAACCCTAACCACAAAACCATTAAACCATTAAGTGTTATGGCTAGAAGCTGATCTGTAAGTGAAAACATGGTAAAGGTACATAGAAGAGAAAGACTGACATAATATAATTAAGAAAGAAACTAGCCACTTCCAGCTTGAAAACCCTTACATGGCGAACATCTTCTGCATGCCGGGTGTATGAAAGAGAAAGGATGTCTATCTTGTTTCGAAAACCCCATGTGGTTATAACCTGATATAAATCATCATAACATGATGAAGCACTTGATGAGAAAACAAGCACTGTGTTCCAAAGAAGTTATTACTACTTGTACAACTGCAAAACCAAGATTTGCTGACAACATTTAAAAGATGGAAGTTAAATAGATATTTAAGATTACATCTCAAAACTGGTTACACAATCAAAATTTCATTTCAAGACAGGTTACATTAGCTGCAAGAAAACAGAACACCTTATAATATAAAATTGATCCTGTCAGAGGAGGCAAAATCAAGCAAGAAGTTGACAGATTACCACGGATAACTAAAATGCCTTCTCAAATTGTAGATTAGTCTTAGATAACATTTCAAATAAGAAAACCAATAACATATCCTACAGGATTCATGGACTAAAACCAAAACCAATGAATGATAAGAAACAGGCTTAAAGCACTTCATAATGCCAGCAACAGGCTTATGGAGCCCAAGTGAATCAAGCAGGAATACCAACCTCCTTATCTTTATCAGTGAGTGTAGGTAGATTAATACGAATTTGAGAGACATGCAAAGTATACAGTGGGCCATCCAAGGTAGCTGAATTCTTTACCAGGCAAACCACATCTTCACCACTGATTTCAGTGACCTGGATCATCAAGTTGAAACTCCATGAGATACATTTTAGAATACAAAATTCTCATATAATTCAAACTAAAGACTAAATTATAGAGATTTCCTAGTTGTCAAGCGTATGTTCAACATGTTGCTTAAAGCTGCAATGGATAGGCAACTAGCAAGCACAAAGTAACCATTTTGTCATCCTAAAGAAGGGACAGGCACATATTGAGTGAAAAGTTGGCAACTTATTATAACTAAAAATTTTTCTATACACCCATCAGCAGCAAATAACCCATCTAGCATTCACTAAAGAATTCAGCCCAACCCAAATGTTGGCTTACCTCCAGCCAAACAGAAGTAGTTTCACTTCCTGTAAATAGATATTGACCAATAAAGATAGTGTCTCCTTTCTTCACTGCCTGCAAGAACATGCAATCAAGTTGTGATTAGAATGGAACCATGAATCATATACCAAATATCCATATTTACCTCAGAATCTATAATTTTCATCACAGAACTTGAGAGTAAACGCAAAGCAAGAAAGAGAGAGGTGGGGGCTGGCACAGGAAATAAACAATAGGAGACAAACAAAGAAAGGCAATCTCTGTACAAGTCTACCCTCTGAAGCAGGGTAATTAGATTCTAGATTTTAATTGAGTTTGGCAAACAAAACCACCAAATAATGTCGCATTGCCATTAGAATATAAGATATGTCCATGGTTACCAGAATTCCCAAACTCACCACCTTTGACATCCAAAACTTTGTCTTCTTTTTGAAAAGTGTAATATAAGCAACGGTAGCTTCAGCCATTACTAGGCAACACACCCAACTGCCCGACCATTACCACCAAACAACAAACACAGAACCATGTGAAACCACTATTTTAAGGAAATCCCGAACATATTTGAAATTAAGGCTATTTTACTATTCAAAACAAAAATGAGACCATATTAAGGTAAAGAGATTGTCAACCTTGGCCAATCCAGTAAAATTTATTGGAAGCAGATTTGAAGTGGCTTCTTTATGTTGATCTGGAGTCAGCACAACAGTGGTATCTGCCTCAAGAGAAATTGGGTGCTCAGTTTTATTTACGACTTGTAACTCTGGACCCACTGTGTCCAGCATAACCTGATAATTAAGCCAAGTTGTGGAAAAAGAGAAAAGAAGAGTAAGAATTGACAGACAACTAAATGGACATCAAAAGGCTAGCATACCAGCAACTGACTCATTATCTGCTAAAGTAAACAAACAAAAGTTGAGTACAAGTGCATAGAACTTAAAGGAGCAAAGTGGAGCTTGTAGCATGAATACTTCTACAAGGGAACTATAAATATCAAACTCAAATGCCAAAACTTCTTAAACACCTTGTTAAAAGTGTCCAGCACTTGGTAAAAAAGCTCACTAACACAAATTGAACTTCACAAACGCATCTGCTTTGCTCTATGCAAGCCTTGTGAACTTACCATACATAGACATCGACTTTTAAGGCTAACAAGGGCAATGAAAGTTCAATAGGCTTTTAATGAATTCCAACTAGAGCACAATTAGGAAATCTTAGATGAAGACAGAATTGTATGCTGTACCTAAACCACATCATACGAATTAAATGAAAGATCATACGAATTAAATGAAAGAATTAGATGAAGATTATGAGCCAAATATGGAGAAACAATTGTAAAGAACTGTCGCCGAAGCCATTACCAATAATGGAACAGAAGTAAACAGAAGTTTGATTACAAATCAACCGTAAACGGACACAAAGCTTACTGCACAAAGCTTCTTGGCACTCTTGACTGCTGCTCTCAGGTTGTCCAATGTCTCTTGGTGATATTGAACGTCACCCCATGAAAAGTCGAACCGCGCCGCTGAAGGAGCAGCATCGAACCAAATGAGAAATTTTCAGGTTTTGGATCAAAGCAGTTGAAAAGCAAGAATTACAAGTGGGCCCGTACCGGACATCCCTGCCTTCAAGCAATCGGAGATGATCTCAACGGTCCTTGATTTCGGACCAAGAGTTCCTACAATCTTAGTCAATGCAGGAAAGAAGCTCTGCACAACAAAACATTTCGTTTCGTTGTCATGATCCACGACAGTTGACCATTGTCAGAAACAAACACCAAAGCCAAATATATGTGTGTGCGCGCACGGAGATGGACAAACAGGAGCGAAAAAAAACTTAAAAATAAAAATAAAAAGGAAAGAAAAAATTCAAGAGCAAGCCCCACGGCTTGAGGGCGGGGGGGGGGGGGGTTGATTGAAACAGTAGCAAGGCTTAGATGCTTACTGGTTTTGATGGCTCAAGAAGGGAGGCCATCCTTATATGCTCCTCCAGAAGCAAATTGTGAGGATTCATGTTTCTTGAATCTTGATCAACAATCACCCCCCCCCCCGGCCGGCAATTCCCACCGCTTAAGCTAAGCTTCAGCTCGGCAGTCACTGCACAAAGATCTCGCAGAGATAGAGAGAGAGAGAGAGGGAGAGAGAGTCGACGAAAAGTAGAGTGAGGGTGAAATCTTACGCTTTTAGAATTTACAACGGTCCCACCGTGGTTGCCCATTCTTATTCATTTCGATTCTTCACGAATAAAATAACGGCAGCCGTCCGATTGCGGATTTTTATAGGAGAGCTCCACGAGAAGTAGCATGAGGGCGCCCTCATCATCATAGAACTCTACTACTACTCGGGATTTGACCAGATGACGTCAGAGAGTATTCTGCACCCCCCCTCCTTGGAAACCCGCGGAAAGCCCCACTTTAAACTTAAAAAACAGTGGGTATACCACATTGACAATTTTGCCCCTTACATATGAGCTAAAAAAAAAAAAATAATTTTTTTTATATAAATTACGAATAAAGATGAAATAATGAAATTGTCATATTAATTCATTTTGTGGATTTGTGTTTTTCTCTCACTCTTTTTTTTTTTTTTCTTTATAATCTCATTTAAAGCACTGGAGTAAAATTACTAAAATCATATGCTATCGTTAACATGACTTATATTTTGATTTGGCAATGTAAAAGAATTTTTTAATATTCTCCTCCTCCTCCTTCTTCTTAGCATTGTTATTCATGAGAATTATAATTATAATAAATACTATCTTTTTTTTTTTTTTGTTAACATTCGTGAACAAATGACTCCCATATTAAATTTAATTAGACATATCACACCGAATTTAATTTTTTTCATTCATTTATTTATTTATATTAAAATTTAAAATAAAAAATTTATCTAATTAAATTTATTTTTAATTAAAGGCATAATTAGACCTCATTGCAAAACTTTAAATAATAGATAATTGGTATGCTGTCAAATTTTATTATTATTATTATTAATTAACTTTAAATGAATTTTAACAAAAATGTCAAAAATTAATTTGACCTGATAATAATAATTGAACTGAAATCTACTCACAAAAATTACAACTTAAATTTATCAAAAACATGACGTGTCTTTCAAGTGATTTTGAACCTATACTTGCTTAATTCTTTTTTTTTTTTTAAATCATATTTGAATTTAAAAAAAAAAACAAAAATTTATTATTTAATATTTTTATATTTTTATTTCTTATTTTGTTTATATATACAAAATTATATGTATATCACTAAAAATTTAAAAGAAATGAGTAGACAATTATTCTCAAAATTTGTACAAATAATATAATTATACATAATGTATACAACATATTTATATAATAAAACTTAAAACATAAATAAGAAAAAATAATTTAGTTTAATTTAATTCATAATATAAAGTAATTAAAAAGCAATTTAACTCAAAATGATTCAACTTAAATTCATTTATCCTAACCTATTTGCCATTTGTAGGTCTCAAAGTAACTTTTAGTTTTGAAGGCGGAGTGGGTGTTATTAAACAAAGTTCTTTAGTTCAATCTGAACCAAAAAAGCAAAAAGTTCATTAGTTCAACTTTAAGCGAAAACACAAAAGGCTTTTTTTTTTTTTTTTTTTTTTTAATCTTTGATAGGAATGCTGTGAGAAAAGAATATATATAAATAAAATAAAAATGAGCAGCACTCTTTGCGCCCACTGAAAAACCAAAACAACGTTCAAAACAAGAAATCATGTGATCATTCAAAACAGCAAATTTGTATGGGGGATGGCAGGAACGTGTCTTGTCGAATATTCCTACTCTTTTTTTCGCTCTTTGTTTTTTGTGTACCATCTAGATTGTCGTGTTCTTGATTTTTAGGCTCATAAAATGTCATTAATTAGCTTCCTGTTGCCTTCTTGGTGAACAGAAAGAAAGAATAATGGAACGGAAGACTGGTGTAGATAAAGAAGCTACACTGACGCGGGATGATACCAAGTTTGACGAATTTAAGTCATGCGACCACTTTACGTGTGGAGGATGAACTTTCAACAAAAAAAAAAAAACCCAAAATTTAGAGAATGTACCAAAACGAGAGATGGCATGTATTAAAAGAAGAACTATTTATAATTGAATAATCTTTCACAAACATAAAATATTAAAACTTCTATTTATAACAATTTTCTAATGCTAGGAAATAATGATTGATATATAAACATATAAGCATAAATACTCAAATTCCTAAAATTGCACTTTTTAATAATATCTTGAAAACATTTAATTAAAACTTGGTTTATCTTAAAAATTAAGGTTAATAAAAAATTAAAATATCTTTTATGATTTGCCCTTCGTTGCACACTTAGGAATGTAAAATGGGTTGAACTAGAATAAATATAATTTGTCATTTATTTGTGCAACTTGTCATTTTATTAATGATTATTGGCATTTAAATGAAGAATTTTCAACATAAAGCACACCATATGGGTGCAAATATTTTCTCAAGGTATTATAAATACCGTTTTGCAATGTGGTATTCAAGGAAAAAATTTTTCTACTTCTTTTCATAATGCTACTATTAATACTAGTGCCATTAATATTTTAAAAAGCCAATTATCACCTATTTTAGATGTTGCTTTGTTTCAATTAAATGTCGGTATCATATTTTAAATTCATGTGCTCAAGATGGTTTAATAGCTCTTAATTCTCACATTAGTGCTATTAGAAATGTTATCCCTTCCATTCGTTCATCCTTCCAAAGAAATGAAGATTTTAAATGTCTTTGTAATGATTTTAATTTAAAAACAAAATTTTTGTTTTAGGATGTCCATGAAGGTGGAATTCTAGTTATAAAATGTTAGCAACTTGTTTTTCATATAGACGTGTTCTTGCAATTTTTGTTGCTACTAATTACCCAAGTAGCATTTTACCAACATTAAATGGCAAATTGTTGAAATTTTTTGTAATTTCTTGAAAAAAAATATTTAGCAAATAATGCAATTTATATTGTTTATTATTCAATTATTAATCTTGTTCAAGATGAGTAAATAATGCATTGATGATATTTTTTTTACTGCATGAATAACCTTTTTGATTTATGCATTAATTAAATAAAATTGTAAGATTAATTTTCTAAAATTGCATATCATAAAACTTTGTTAAATATATGTCATTAATATTATACGAAGAATAAATTTTGATCAATTGTACATGACTTATCATAGTCAATTTTAAATGATTTATAGTTTTGAAATGCAATTTTATCTAATCAACTAGCTATAATTCTATCATGTAAAAATTATAATTGGAATCTATATATAGAACCCTTTTTTATTTATATATATATTCAATTGTAAATATTTTATACTACGTAAATAACTCTTTGTCTTATGTTTCAAACCTTTTAACTAATTCATTTTACATAAACTTTTACATTTTTTTAATTCAGTTAACTCTTTTTCTATATCACTTATCACTCTCCTAAATTTTAATCTCTCTTTTATAGTAATTTAATACATGACAATGTTTTCTCTAATAAGTTAAACTTCATATATGAGAGATTAACTCATCAAGGTAAGAGTATATTATCTTATTTAGAAATAACAATCATACTTTATTATTAATGAACTTAAATATACTTATTAAAGATTAACTCAATTTATTAATTTAAAGAAAGATAGAATTCGAAATATACAAGTATTTAATTATGATAAAGATAGAGATAGATCAAGAGCATGAAATAAAAGAACGTAGAGGTAGTTGAATGGATGGCTTAAGTTTTTGTTTATAATTTTAAATGTTACTTTAACATTTACAAAAGTTATTGAATTTATCTTTTTAGAATTATTTCAAAGTATAAGTTTATTATTTAAAAGTATATATGAAGGTTACATATAAATAATTTGTTTATATTACATTAAACACCTTTTACACTTATGTTTATGTATACTAAATTAATGATATGTACACTACATATAAAGCCTCTTCATTTGAAATTTTAGATTTCTAAGTGTAAGGTTACTTTTTAAAATATTATAAGTGAAATTTATCTATGAAAATTTTTTTATACTACATTGGAAAATTTTTATACTCTATCAAAATCCTTATTGTTCAACATTTTAGACATCATGGAGCATATGGTACTTTTGTAAAAATTATAAATGAAGCATCTTTTTATATGACATTAAGAACATTGTAAATGCCTAATTGGTAGTTGTACAATGTGATATAAAATGTCTTGTTGATAGCATAAGAAAAGTGGGCACTTTACTCATAAGTAAAATATAAACATTTAATAAAATATTATGTATCAATGATTAACATTAATAATGGTATAATTTTAGTAAGCAAATCAGGAGGCATTTCACTATTATATATATATATATATATATTAATGCATTTGATTGTATTGGAATTAATTTTTTATATTATATAATAGCATTTTCTACAATATAAAGTTTTTTTATATACTATATTTATGATTGAACTTGTTTACAACATAAATTTCCTTTTGTCCCACACATTTGACTTTTATAACGTAATCAATAGTTTTCATATATGAATTCTATTTTATATTACAATAATGACTTTTATCAAATTCATAACTTCTACACTACATATAATCTCTTTATATAACATAAGTGGATATTATATTGATGATCTTTTACTATATAAATGATTTTTTATTTATATATTTATTAACTAAAATTGAAGGATTAATTTTTTGAGATCATACACCATAAAACTTGGTGAAAAATATGTCATTAATATTATATGAAAAATAATCTTTGTTCATGAAAGACCCTAAAATAGTAGCTGTAGAGTGCATTCTACTAATTAATAAGATAATATGTGTTGAAGATAATTAAGTAAAAATTGAAAGGAGTTAAAATTTCTCCATCCTCGTAGATATATGTTAGAGAGAATATATAGAAAATTACAATCATTTACGTAAAAATGTGCTATAGATGCTTTGAAAAATAGGCTTAACAACTTCTTAGGTTAATATAATACAAAATTTTCATTAATTCTTATAATAAGAACCTATTAGACTTTCAATAAGATATTATCTAGTATAGTGATATCACTTAAATTATAAGAAAAGTTTGATTTGTCAATAATCAGTAAATTACTATTTTCAGAGGTCTTTAAGAGTAATTATAGTCTTATTAAATTTAGATTAGTATTAAAGTATTCTTAAATTGATTCTAATATGAAAAGAAATAAAAGTTGTTATTTAAGTTTTTCTTTGTTATTTTACAAGTTATTTTTATGTATATTTAGACTAATAAGTTTAAAAATTTATTTTTCTCACATACATTATTATCTTTTTTATAAAATTGTATGCAATGGAATACTAAAATATTATAAAAATTTCATATTTTTTGGTTATGCATTATGGGAGAAAAAATATTTATCTTGTTGTAAATTATTTTTTAAAATTGATATTAAAAAATTCATAGGACAAAATTTACATGTATAAAATGTACCATAGGTTATGTTGATGTAGCTATTGTCTTCACCACTTGCTTTAAGTCTTTGTTTGCCTGAGAAGGTTCTGTTGATGTCAACCTTGTCCTTCACGTGATGCCACGGAGAGTAACTTGGGAGTATGAACTTATTGCTAAGAGCTCTTTTCAGAGGGATATGGTTTTTGAAGCTTTGGAGCAAATGCACCCTACCATGGGATGTCTACTTTGTTTTAACAAACCTTTTGGTTGGTGGTGGGGCCGGATGTGGTGGATACGGTGCTTATTATTCTTAATCACAAGGGTTATCTAGCACCTTTGAATTATATTTATATTTGTCTTATTCCCAAGACTTCATCACCCGCAGCTTCTAATGACTACAGTTCTATTAGTCTTTGAAATGTAAATTTCAAATTGATAACAAAAGACTGGCAAATAAACTAAAGATTCTCCTTCCTCAAATTGCATCACCTCAAAAAGTGCTTTTGTTCCTTATAGGTTGATTACGAACAATGCGTTAATTGCCAATGAGTGTTTTCATTTCTTGAAATCAAGTGGTCCTTACAAGAATGGTTCTAAGGCTTTGAAATTGGACGTGGCCAAGGCTTATGACAAAGTCGAGTGAAACTTTCTTCACCGAGTTTTGTTATAATTGGGATTTGTTCCTTCTTGGGTAGAGTTGGTAATGAGACGTGTTTCATCAATTTCTGACTCTCTTTCACTCAATGGAGGGCCTTAAACTACTTTTTATCCATCACGGGGTCTTCCCCGGGGTGACCCTAATCCCTTTATTTGTTTCTTTTGTATGCAAAGGGCTTGTCTACTTAAATACATGATGCTCATTTAAGGAGTCTCTTGCATTGTTTGCGAGTTAGAAATAGTGCTCCGCCAATCACTCGCTACTTTTTTTTTTTTTTTAAAGCAGATGATAGTTTACTTTTTGCTTTTGCATCCCTTCGAGAATGTGTTCGTGTTAAGTAACTAATGCTTCATTATGAGAAAGCTTTGGTTAGAAGGTTAATTTAGACAAAATAAAAACCTTTTTTGGTCATAAACGTTTAGTCTAGTGCAAAGAATGCATTACAGATATGTATAGGTATAATGGCAACTCGTACTCCGAAGCACTATCTTGGCCTTCCGATGATGTTTAGTTGTTCAAAGAAACAAGTGTTTAACATGATTAAAGACCGTGTGCCCAAAAATAATAATAAAAAAAAAGGTAGGTTGGAAGGAAAACAAAATTGTCCATGGCCGGCAAAGAAGTACTTATAAAGGCTGTGATTCAATCAATTTCCACTTCCGTAATGAATTGTTTCCTATTGCTGATGACTTTGTGTTAGGAATTAGAAGCTTTGGTTAACAAATTTTGGTGGGGATGGTCCATTGTGAAAAAGAAACTTCACTGGTTTTGTTGCCATCGATTATGTGATTCAAAGGATCACGGGGATCTTGATTTTCGAGAATTTCAAAGCTTTAATAATGCATTTCTTGCAAAATAGGTTTGATGATTGGTTAGCAAGCCGTCATCTTTTAATTTCGCAAATGTTAGGTAGTAAATAATATCTAATGACTCTTTGACTTCTCAATTTGGCTATTAACTGAGCTATACTTAGCAAAGTATTTACAAATCTTTTGTGTTACTTCTACAAGGCTTGCATTGGCAAGTTAGTGATGGGTAGCAGATAAATATTTAGGATGACGCTTGGTTGCACAGCCAAAATGGTTTTTAGATTTTATCCTCTCCATCAACTTGCAATTAAAAAATAAGAAAATAAAGAAAGAAAAGATTTTATCCTTTCAGTATCTATCGTTTTATGTATTTATTTTTTTTTTTATCTGATTGATCTTGTTTAATGGGCTTGGAAAAGAAACTCAGTGTTATCTCTTTTTATGCTGTTATTGTTGAACTTTTGTAAATTTTTTTTTTATGAAATTCCTATTTCTATAATGCAGAATTTTTTCTTTATGTGAATGAATACCAGTAATAAAAATATAATAAAATCAACATAACTTTATTCATTATACTAATATCTTGTAGCGAAGATAAGAATCCTCCTTTTTTTTTTTGTTCCTGAACGTTTTTCCCTTTTTTCCTATTCTTTCCTTTCTTTTCTTTACGTTTTATCTCTGATGGTTGAGAACAGGAAAAGTACGTAATAGTATATATATATACACACACATTATTCCTTTCATGTAACTGTTACTTTAAATAGAAAGATCCTCCTTTCTGTAATAATTATATTAAATGAAAAGATATTCCTCTTCCTGTAACGATTATTCTTAATAGTAAGAGTGGAAGGATTTTAAACCCGATAACTCAAATTACCATTATGCTTAACCGACCATCATATTAGGCCTTTTATTTTGGGTTATACTTTAAATAACATGAGCTACTCATGTTAATTAACTTAGCAATCTCCCACTTATCCCATGTTATGACTTGATGAATCAATAACAAATAAGTGCACACAATCCTTAAAGATCATTAAATCACAATACTTGATTGAATTAAAATGATTGGATCATGGCGGTCACACATCTTTTAGCGACGTGATTCCTTCTATGTATCACATAATCATCATAATTCATAATAACTTTACTGAGAAACATTGAAACTTTAAATTGTCATTTTCGTATATGCTATTAGTTATCTCACAAACTATAATTATATACAACTAAACGGAGATAACAAAGTATAAGTAAAACCATAACTTTAATTGAATTCACAAGTTTCACAATCATATGAGCATCCTAAAATATTGGCTTTCAAGAGAATGAGGACCTGTTCATAATGTCCATCTAATCAACGTGTCCAGTAAATGTTTTCGGTGATAAACCTTTAGTTAATGAGTCCACTATCATCAACTCAGTGCCAATATGCTCAATGGACACTCTTTGGTTTTGCACTTCTTCTTTAACAGATAGGTATTTCAAATCCATATATTTCGCACCTTTAGAATACCTATCATTCTTAGAGAAGAAAATTGCTGCAGAATTATCACAGTAAATTCTTAATGGCTTTTCTATATTGTCGACTAAACCAAGCCTTAAGATAAAATTACGCAACCATAATGTATGAACAGTAGCCTTAAAGCATGCTACAAATTTAGCCTTTATAGTGGAAGTAGCAATGATAGACTGCTTCCTACTTTTCCAGGAAACCACTCCTCCAGCTAAGAGAAACATATAACCAAATGTAAATTTCCTTAAGTTTACACATCCAGTATAATCTGAATCCGAGTAGCCTACTACTTCAAGATGACTTGATCTTTTATAATTAAGCATGTAATCTTTGGTGCCTTGTAAGTACCTAAGCACTTTCTTTCTGACTTTCCAATGATTTATTTCAGGATTACTTTGATATGGACCTAATATTCCAATAACGAAACTGATGTCTGACCGAATACATGTTTGCGCATACATCAAGCTTCCAACCAGTGATACATAGGGAATTGATTCCATCGCTTTCTGTTCCAAATCATTCTTTGGACATTGTAATTTACTGAACTTATCCCCTTTCTGAATTAAAACTATTCCTGTTGAGCAATTTTCTATTCTAAATCTCTCTAATACTTTATTGATATAGCCTTTCTAAGACAATCCTAACAATCCTTGTGATCTATCACGAAATATCTCTATTTCTATCATATAGGATGTCTAATTCATATCTTTCATTTCAAAAGTTTCAGAGAGAAATTTCTTTACATCATATAACAAACCTATGTCATTAGTAGCCAAAAGAATGTCATCGACATATAGGACTAATATAATGAATTTGATCCCACTAACCTTCATATAGATACACTGATCAATGGTGTTCTCTACAAAATCGTATGACGTAATGGTATTATTGAACTTAATATACCATTGTCAGGAGGCTTGTTTCAGTTAATATATCGATTTCCTTAATTTACACACCAAATTTTCTTACTCAATGGTGATGAAACCTTCAGGTTGGTCCATATACATTTCCTCTTCCAAGTCACCATTCAAAAAGGCGCTCTTTACATCCATTTGGTAGAGCTCTAGATTATTATGAGCCACCAAAGTTATAATAATTCTTAAGGAGTCTTTTTTAGAAACTAGAGAGAAAGTCTCCTTATAGTCAACACCATCCCTTTGAGTGAAACCTTTGGCAACAAGTCTGGCCTTATACCTTTCAATGTTACCTTTCAAATTTCGCTTGGTCTTGAAAACCCACTTACAGCCAACTCATTTTGATCCTTCAGGTAACTCTACCAGTTCCCAGACTTAGTTTACATCCATCGATTTCATCTCTTCCTTCATGGCATTAAACCACTTTTTAGAATCATTACATTCCATGACTTGTTTGAATGAGACTGGATCTTTATCAATGCTCAATTCTGATTCATATTCAAGTGAGTAAACCACATAATCATTTGAAACAGCTGGCCTTTTCTGTCTTGTAAACCTCCGTAATGCCATTTCTTGTGGTATCACTTATTCATTTGTAAATTGCACATTGTCGTTTGGTTTATATCTTATGTGTTTACTATACATGTTTTGAGTATCAATTTGTTGTCCTTGCATGTCATGTGACTGTGATACAACAAAAGGTATAACAACTTGAGTAGAAACATTGAGTGTGGGGATATCAACTTGAGTAGGAGTACTGACTGTGGATCTTTCATTTTGTAATTCTTTAATATCTACCTTTCGTGATTCTTCACTTTCACTGAACTGGCCATTTTCAATGAACTGAGCATTACCAAACTCAACTATTATAGTACTATGGTTAGGACAATAGAACCTATACCCTTTGAACTTTTCAGGATAGCCAATGAAGTAACCACTAATGGTTCTTACATCAAACTTTCCTTCATATGGATTATATATCCTTACTTCTGCTGGACAACCCCAAACATGAAGGTGTCTTAAACTAGGTTTCCTTCTTGTCTATAACTCGTAAGAAGTCTTAAGGACAGCCTTACTAGGAATCCTATTCAGCAGATATGTAACAGTTCTTAATGCATGCATCTACAAGGATAAAGATACAGTACTGTAATTCAACATGCTCCTAACCATATCCATAAGTGTGCAATTTTGTCTTTCCGTTACACCATTATGTTGTGGTGTACTAGGCATTGTATACTGTGCACATATGCCTCGATTTTCAAGAAGTTTTGCAAATGGACCAGGACATTGTCCACTTTCATTGAATTTTCCATAATATTCACCATCCTTATCTAACTTAATCACTTTTACTTTTCTATCTAACTGCCTTCCCACTTCATTAATAAACACCTCTAGGATGTTTACTGACTAAGACTTTTCATGCAATAGATACAAGTAACAATACCATGAGTAGTCATTTATAAAGGTGATGAAATATTTCTCACCTCCCCCTGTTGGAATATCAAACGGGCCACAAATATCAGTGTGCATCAATTCTAAAGGCTCATTGCTTCTCATGGCTAGGTTCTTTGATGTATGTCTTGTTTGTTTCCCTTTTATACAATCAACACATACATCCCAATTAGTAAAATCTAATTGAGGCAGGACATGACCTTTCACCAACATCAATATCTTTTCTTTGGATATATGACCCAATCTTTGATGGCATAAGAAAGCAGAATTTTCGTCATGCACATTACGTTTATTACCTATACTATGCTTAACAAGAAGTAGGGAATTAGCGTACATAGCATTAAGATTAAAACGGTACAAATTATCAATCAAAGTACCAGATCCATAATAGTACAAATGTTTATACAATGAAAATACACTATTTCTAATCTTAAAGTTAAATTCCACTTCATCTAACTTTGCAATAAAAACTAAATTTCCAACACATTCAAGAACATAGAGACACTTTTCTAGTTCCAGGTGACACTTAGTGTCTAAGATCAATCTGCATGTCCCAATTCCTTCTATTCGTGCCTTCATTCTATTTCCCATATAGAGGAACTTTTCAATTTCTGTTATACGCTGGATTGAAAGGAATCCTTGCATAATATGTGACACATGAATAGTAGCTTCAGAGTCTAACCACAAAGTGTTATTGGGTACTTCAATTATATTTGATTCAAAACATACTGATATACAGTACATACCTTTCTTTTCGAACCAAGCCTTTCTTTTTAGGCAATCATTCTTGAAGTGACCCATCCTTTTGTAGAAGAAGTATTTCTAATCTTTTTGGATCTGACCCCCAGTGACTTTCATAGAGGCTTTGTCCTTCTTCTTACTTTTCTTATGTGGTTTAGACTTGTTACCACTAGCATCATTACGAACGATGAGGTGAATGGAGTGATCCTTCATCTTCCTTAATCTCCCTTCCTCCTGAAATAACATGACATTAATTTCCTGAAAGTTTCATTTCTCATTAATAGTGTTATAATTCACTTGGAACTAGCTGAATTCAGGAGACAGTAAGTTTATGATGAATTGAACCAAAAAGGATTCACTCACATCCATGCCTATTGTTTTCAACCTTGCTGCTAGCCATACTGGTCAGATGATCATGAATGAGTTGTGACCAATCAAATTTCTTGGTCGTTAGCTCACTCATTAGGGTTCCTACAATGGACTTATTGGCTATTTCTGATTGAGCGTATTCCTTAATTCTCATCATAAATTCCTTTGCATTTTCTGTCTTAGGCATCGATGGCTTGACGTTTTCAGCTATTGTCATTCGCATCAAATTCAAACTCAGCCTATTGGACCGCACCCAAGCCTCATGAAGAGACTTATCAGATTCTATAGTGGTCCCGGTAATGGCTGCAGGTCTTTCATCCGAAATGACTGCTAAGTCTAAGCCTAAATTACCTAAATGAAACTGAATATGTTCAGACTATTCGTATAGTTCAGCTCATTGAATTTGATCATCAAATTGCCTAAGGTGAATACATTACTAGAAATTGCAAACATAATCCAAATTTATACGTTAATGCTTTGAGAAAACCTAAATGGATTCAGATACACTACAAACTTTAATCATGTATTTAAGTTCACCTTTGGGTGATCCTCAAATACATAACTTTAATCAATAATGATGCTAATTTAAATATACTTTAATAGATCAATTAATCATACTAGAGTTAACATGAATGTCATTTTTGGATATATATTCACGTTTACCCAGTATATTAATCAATCCCTTTTAGTGTCATTAATTACAAGTAATGATCCATCTTTGAATGATCTCCTAGTTTCATAATTAATAACCACAATTGTTCATTTTAAACATTTTATTAGCATCCAAAAATGAACAATTTGAAATTCACAATTAATTATTCAAATCCTTTCAAGTCAGGCCACTTTGGTAACTAACAAGCTTTCAATATTTGATTCATGTTGATGTGAACTCAATAAACTTTAAAAATCTTCAATTACGAAGATTTAAATTATTCTTTATGTGAGAGTTAACACCGTCCGCTTCGGCGTACTGTTACAGTAATTGGTCCCCTTTACATGATGACATCCATTTGAAAAATTTCTTCTTTACCATTAGTTGAGGACCCGTAACACCACCATACTACAGGTGGCACACCCGCGTGCTGCCTCTGGCCAAAGGACCCATAGTGGCAGCACCACCGTGTTGTGGGCGTCGCCTGCGTGTTGCTTTCGGTCGAGGAACCCTCGGTGGTAGCACCACCATATTGTGGGTGTTGCCCGAGTATTACCTCTGGGCGTTGCCCTTATGGGTCAACGGAGCCCTGTGCCGCCAATCACCGAGCAGGCAGTGCCGTTGTGCTACGGGGCTCAGCCCAATCACTTTCATTTGTAAGGGATCTCTGTTGACAGCCAACCCCCGCTTGTTAGTGCTTCCCGACGTTGCCTCCGACGGAAGAAAGTGGGACAAACCAACCTGTTCGGGTCGGATTTCCAAGGCTAAGCCTGATCGCTATCGTCGTTCCTTACCATACCAATCTGGGTTCACGATGTACCCACAAGAGTAATCCGGATCCCCACGGCATCCGGAATCGAGATTCCCCAGGAGGCCGTTCCGCCGTACCCAGATCCATTCGGGTCCCCTGCGTCACTTGGAAGAATGATCTTCCCATTCCACCAGACCAAACCGATTTGGGTCCATGGTGATATCAGAATCGCGATCTCCTCAGGGGAAGTCGTTTTATCGTACCCAGATCTGTTCGGGTCCAACGGCTATACCTGAAAGCATGGCCTACACGGTGAGGCCGATCTGCCATACTTAGATCCATTCGGGTCTGACAGCGTACAGTCCTTGTGTTGGCTTTCCTTTTTCCTTTTAACGTCGGCCATTTCGGCGGTGCAAATTTTCCATGGCCGGCGTTTCCCCGTTCAACGCCAGCAGTGTTCTATTAAGCAAAACAAATAACAAAAATAGAGAAAACCAATTGCACAACTGTTTTCTTTTTGGCGCAAAACATAAAAAGAAAACAGTTCGGCAAAAACAAATAAACGTAAAACAATTGCAGTATTTACTGACTCACTTTGATACCAATTGTTGGACTTTTCTAGAATTTCTCTTTATAAAATTCCTATTTCTATAATGCAGGATCTTTTCTTTATGTGAATACTAGCAATAAAACTATAATGAAATCAACATACCATTGTCCATTATACTGATGTCCTGTAGCGAAGATAAGAATCCTCTTTTTCTTTTGTTCCTAAACGTTTTTCCCCTTTCTCCTACTCTTCCCTTTCTTTTCTTGACGTTTTCTCTCTGATGGTTGAGAATAGAAAAAGTCCATAATAGTATATATATATATATATACATATACTCACATTATTCCTTTCTTATAACTGTTACCTTAAATAGGAAGATCCTCCCTTTTTGTAATAGTTATCTTAAATGGAAAGATACTCCTTTTCCTGTAAAGGTTATTCTTAATAGAAAGAGTGGAGGAGTTTAAAACCCGATGACTCAAATTACCGTTATGTCTAACCGACCATTATATTAGGCCTTTCATTTTGGGTCATACCTTAAATAATATGGGCCACTCATGTTAATTAATTTAATAGTCATTAGCAGAACAAACTCTTTCATTTCATTTGAGTTGAAGGGCTCTTATAGATGGCTTAGTGTGGCACTATAACTATTCAGGTAACTTCACTATGCTTACAGCATATCACTAGGCTCATTCTTTACCTATTTCATCTAACACTAAGACTTATCTTTCTAGTGCTATGTCGTAGTATAATTGTTACAAATCTTTTTGGGACTCAGTTGGCTAAAATGGGTCTCCAGCCACTGAGACTCGCTGTTGTAGGTGTTTTGTTATTTCTCTTTCTATTTTGAATTGGATTTGAACATTTTTCAGATTTTAATCCTCAAAATTTTTGCATTTTTGTTTTTTGGTAGATAATTATTATAGAAGTTCATTTCTTGGGTCAATAAGATTTTCTGTTTTAATTCTTATATATATATATAGGTCATTGACGTTGGTTACAGTGTTGAGAAGCCAACAACAACTTGGCTATACACTTAAGGTGAATTTCCATGCCTAGTTTATACATAACTACATTTCTAAGAAAAATCCAGCACAAGTATGGGTGGGAGGGCACATTGTTTTAAATGAGTATTTTTTTTACTACTTGTTTAGAAAAGCATGCGCTTGTGAGATTGCCTATGTATATATGTATGTATTAATCATGTGGAGTCTATTCGAGGAAAGTCAAAGCATGTGATAACCATGGCAAAAGTGAGCGATGGAAGTGTCTGTTTGCTTGGTAGTTTTCCTTGAGCTGTTTTAGAATTGGAAGTAAGTTGTCAAATGGTGGTTAAGATCCTTGAAAAACAGAAGGAGGCGAAGATGTTGGACCATCGTTAGGTTTCCTAGGGCATTCATGGATATTATGCTTTCCTTCTGGTTGTAATTTGAAAGAATTCAACGAGGCTAGTTTGGTGTTAGGATTATTAGACCTGTAATTCTATCAAAATTTTCCTACTCTTTGTAAAATAGTAACTTTTAAATGTATTCAATTTTGAAACTAGCTTACTGTTGAGAATTTTTCAAAAAAATAAATCAGACTTCTTGTTTTCTACAATGAGACAACAAATAGATGTATTAGGAAAACAAACAGACATTGTTGGGAAGATAAATAGATGTTTTTAAAATCTTATTAAGTGTACTTTTATAGTATTTTATTGTGATATATATATATATAAAGTGAAATAAAAAAAAGTTTCAACAAATTTTTCGTCTTCTTCCATTGCCTTTAACAAAGTGGTACAAAGTCATCTCTCTATTTTCTTCGTTTGCATTGCTTAAACTTATCGACGAACCTATTTTTTCACCTCAAAAAAAAACCTTTGATACAGAGAGAGAAAGAAATACACACACAAAGAGAAAGAGATACACATAAAGAGAGAAAAAGATACATACATAAAGAGAAAGAGAGAGGGAAAGAGGCACACTGTATTCGATTTGGTCCACGATTTTTCAAAATCATAATAGTTTCCAAAATCATCATCATTGTTGCTGTCTTCATCGAATTAGTTGGATTCATGGAAGCTGAGCCAGGATGTGGTGGTATTAGTTTATTCTTGGTCATCTTCAAGGAAGCTGAGATCTTTGTCATCATTAGCGTCCACTTTTGCTTTTGCAAGATCATCTTTCTTCATAACAGAGTTGTTTCAATCTTTTTGCCATTGTGCCATCGATTATTGACAAGCTGGGAGCTTAAGTAAGATGACGACCAAATAAATATCACCTTTCAATACCCATAAGTAACCAAAACAAACTATGATTAATAGGCATTACGCATGAAGGCCATACTTAGGTCTTATGGCTAATAAGACATTGTTAAGAAAGGATATAAAGATCCCACTAACAAGGATACTAAAACCATGGTTGAACTAAAAGTATAACAACGAGCAAAGAAGAGAGATCAAAGTGCAATCTCAATTATTCATTTAAGGGTTAGATGATGACATATTTGAGAAGATAGTTAATGCAATAAAATCAAAGGATGCATGGAAAATCCTAAAGAATTCCATAGTAGGAGTTGATAGAGTGAAGAAGGTGTGACTTTAAGGGCTAAGTTTAAGATGATTTTGATGAAGGAGAATGAGTCCATAAAAAATTATTTTACTCGAGTATTGGTAGTGGTGAATCAAATGAAGTGGCTCGGTGAAATAATTGAAGATGCAAAAGTAGTAGAGAAGATTTTTGCTTTCTTTCAACGCAAAATTCAATCATGTAGTGGTGGTAATTAAAGAATTGAAAGACATAGAGTCTATGACTATTGGCAAGTTAAATAGATCATTTTTAACTTATGAAGAGAGAATGAAGAGGATTTAAAAGAAACCTATGGAGCAAGTTCTGCAAGCAAAATTTTCCTTTAATCTTAAGGGAGATGATCAAGGAGGAAGAGGTCGAGGTGGTGGTAGAGGTTGAGGTTATGGACGAGGCCGTGGTTGTAATTAAGGAAGAGGCGAGCAAAATTCATTTCAAGAAGGTGGAAATAAAAGTTTTCAAAAAGGTCGTAGACGAGGGAGAAATAATAATTTGAGAAAGGATAAAAGCCAAATAAAGTGCTATGCATGTAAGAATAAGGTTACTATTCTTGGGAATGTCAAACTAAGAACTATGATGAAGAGACAAACTTTATCGAGCATAAAGAGGTGAAAGGTGATACTCTTTTGCTTTCTCAAAAGGAAGACTCTATAGACAAAAATGTCATATGGTATCTCAATAACAATGCAAGGAACCATATGACAGGAGATAGAAGCAAATTTATGGTGTTATATACAAAAGTGACTGAGATTGTTCATTTTGAAGATGATACAAAGGTAGAGATTAAGGGAAAAGGCTCGGTGATTTTAGCCATAAAGGATGGAAACCATAAATTTCTTCATAATGTTTACTACATTCCAAAAAAGAAGAGTATTTGCTGACTTTTGGAGAGTGGACACAAAGTGAAGATGGAGAATAATTATTTATGACTTCGAAATCAAGATGATAGACTTTTGCTAAAGTTGCCATGACAAAGAACTGAATTTTCATGTTAATGTGAAAACGATGGAAGCAAAGTGTTTACAAGCTTATGTCAAGGATCCTTCTTGGATTTGGCATATGGGCATCTTAACTTTAAAGGGCTTAAAATGCTAAGAGAAAAGAATATAGTGAAAGGAGTTCCCAACTTTAATCATTTAAATTAATTGTGCAAGGCATGTTTACTCAGAAAACATGCAAGAAAGAGCTTTCCAAAGGTGCTAAGCCTTTACAACTTATGTATGTGGACGTGTGCGGTCCTATCAAGCCACAGTCTTTCAATGAGAGCTCATATTTTGCTCTTCATTGATGATTACACAAGGAAGATGTGAGTTTATTTTTTAAAGAACAAGAGTGAAGTTTTTGAAACATTTAAAAAATTCAAGCTTCTTGTTGAAAAAGAAAGTTGATACAATATTAAAGCTCTAAGAACTGATAAAGGTAGAGAGTTCACTTCTAATGAATTCAAGGTCTTTTGTGAGGAAAATGGTATTTGGCATCCTATGACAATTTCAAGAGTACCATAACAAAATAGGGTCACAGAGAGAAAGAATAAGACAAGTTTTAACATGACGAGGTCGATGCTAAAAAGTAAGAATATGCTTAAGGAGTTTTGGGTTAAGGCTATTGCATGTGTCATTTATCTCTTAAATTGTTCACCTACAAGGAGTTTAGAGAAAATAACCTCTCAAGAAATATGAAGTGGATAGAAGCCAAGTGTGAGGCACTTAAGAGTTTTTTGGATCTATTGGCTATGTTTGTGTATCCAAACATGAAAGGACAAAACTTGATGATAAGAGCAAGAAGATGGTGTTTATTGGCTATGCCAAGAATTCTAAAAGGTAAAAATGTTTCGATCCCATTTCCATGAAATTTGTGATTAGTAGAGATATAGAATTTAAGGAAGATGTTTCATAGGATTGAAGTGTTCAAAAAGAAAAGACATACAATTTTCTTTCTTATTTGGAAGAAGACGAGAATGAGGATCAAGCGACTAAAGGCGAAAGTTCAACTCCTTCCTCAACAAGTTTAAGCAAATAACCTTAAAGATTTCAAGGTATAAGAGATCTTTATGATACTATTGAAAGAATAGACGGATCTTTTTGCAAATGATGAACCTTTAAGTTTTGAAGAGGTTGTTAAAGACAAGAAATGGGTCCAAACTATAGAGGAAGAAATTCATTCCATTGATAAGAATGACACTTGGGAGTTTGCCACACTACCAAGTGCTCATCAAGCAATTAAAGTTAAATGGGTTTATAAGCTAAAGAAAAATGCAAAAGGAGAAATTCAAAGGTATAAGGCGAGATTAGTTGCAAAGGGATATAAACAAAAGTATAACATAAATTATGAAGAAGTATTTGCTCTTGGTGCTATCTTAGAAACAATACGATTATTGGTTACTCTTGCATCGCAAAACCGATGGACAATTCATCAAATGGATGTAAAGTCAGCTTTTCTAAATGATGCTCTTGAAGAAAAAGTATATGTGAATAGCCAAAAGGATTTATGGTTGAAGGTCATCAAGATAAGGTGTTAAAATTGAAGAAGGCATTGTATGACTTTAAACAAGCACCATGGGCTTGGTATAGTTGCCTTGACAAATATCTACATGAAAATGGTTTTTCAAGGAGTGTCCATGAATATGCACTTTATGTTAAAAAAGAGAAAAATTATATTTTATTTGTGTGAATTTATATGGTGACCTCATTCTTACAAAAATTAATCCACAAGTTTATGAAGATTTTAAGAAGGTAATGGCACGAGAATTTAAGATGAGTGCTATGAGGCTTATGTCATATTATTTGGGGATAAAAGTAAAATAATAGAGTGACAGAATATTTATCTCTTAAGAGGTGTATGCAAGATTATGAGGAATTTTAAGATGATAGATTGCAATCCCTTGAATATCCTGATAGAGCCTAGGGTAAAACTTTCCAAGGAGGATGAATTAAGGAAAGTCGATTCAACCGCATTTCAAAGTCATATGGGAAGCCTAAGGTACTTGACATGTAATAGACTTGACATATTATTTGTTGTGGGATTAGTAAGTCAATTTATGGAAAAGCCAAGTGAAGAACCCATGCAAGTTGCAAAGAGAATTCTTCAATATTTAAAAGGTATTCTTGATTATGACATTTTTTATACTTCTTTGGATAAGGTTCACTTAAAAAGATATTGTGATAGTGATTATGTTAGTAATATTGATGATTTGAAGAGTACTACTAAGTTTATATTTTTCTTCAGAGAAAATGCAATTTCTTGGTGTTCTAAGAAACAAGCAATTGTAACACTCTCAACATATGAATCGAAGTATGTTGCTACAATTGCTGGTCCATGTCATGTAATATGGCTAAGGAAATTGCTATGCGAACGTCATTTTTCACAAAGAGGGGCAACTAGAATTATGGTGGACAACAAATTGGCCATTACTCTTATGATTGGAATAAGCATATAGATGCGATGTTTCATTTTATTCGGTATTGTGTTACCAATAAGGAGATTGATATAGAGTATATCAAAACTCTTGATTAAATAGCTAATATATTTACAAAATCTCTTAAGAAAGATAGATTTCAACAACTTAGAAAGATGATTGAAGTTGTGGAGAAGTCAAGTTTACCGGGTGCGTTGAGAATTTTTCAAAAAAATAAGTTGGATTTCTTGTCTTACGTGGGACTCATCGTTTTCAGTAGTGGGTAAAAGGAAGACAAACAGACGTGTTAGGAAGACAAAAAGGGAAGACAAATGAACATTGTTTTTTTAAAACTTATTAAGTGTAGTTTTATCATATTTTATTGTAGATAGGCGTAAGTATTTCAAGGTGAGTGACCTTCTTCATGTGTTTTGCTTGTTGTATGTCATAGTTTTGTCCAAAAAATTAATTTCCATCTTTTATTGCTTGCACGGAGTGTGCTTTGTCTACTTGCTTGTGGTATTATAATGCCTTGCACTATCAGTGACTGTCACATCTTTGAATGCCTTTGGTTATGACATTCAACGCTGTTATACCAGTTGGATGGCAAACATGATAGCTCAAAGTACCAAGTACCATGGTTTTGGTTCTCCTTGTATATACTTGCAATTACATCCTACAAAACATGTCAGCGCACTAGGAGTTAGATGAACCTCTCATATGCTGAAACAGATAAGGTAATAGTGGCGGGTTCACTCAAACACTTTTTGTTTTTGGTCCATTAGAGGTCCTAATGTGCCTCGGACTACACAATAGGGTGTGGCCCTCCCTTTCCTATAAAACCTTCCATTCCATGCGTAGGCAAGATTTGAACCCAGGTCTTTGGAAATAGCACCTGGAAACTTCAGCTAAGCAGCTGATCCCCAGTTCTGTCAAACACTTATGGCATATGTATTTTGGAATTTGGCATATAAGCAGGAAGATAAGATGCTCCAATCATTCAGATAAATGGCTGAGTTGTTACTAGGTACTCCATCAGTCCTAGCAAATACAATTGATGAGAGTGTGATTAATGTTCCTTGATCAATATTTGATAGTAGTCATGAAGAGTGATTCTCTAACTTGGGAAGCAACAAAGAGGTGGAAATGCCCAAAGTACTTGCTTTTCAATCATCTCCCTCCCTCTCTCTCTCTCTCCCTCCCTCCCCTCCTCTCCCTCTCTAGCTTTATGAGAAAATATGACCTTTACCTTCTGTTAGTTTGAGATGCTATGTTTAGTGAGTTTTTTATTTATGCAGCCTTATGCAAGAGCCTCTTTGTTCGATACCACTTATATGGATAATCCAAGTCGACCTACCAGCCAACCATTTTCAAGTATATCAAAGAAAGGTTGGAAGCATCTTGTGTCTCAATGGAGAACTGCTATTAAAAGGGCTAATGTTATTGTATTTCCAGATTTCATTCTGCTGGTAGATTTGCCATAATTGTCGGCCAACCTTGTAACAAACACTTTCATGCTGCCTCTTGATCCCTCTTGATGTATCAGATGTTATACAGTGTGCTTGATGGTGGAAACTTCTTTGCTGTTCCTGGAACCCCAGGAGACGTGTGGGCTGCTGAAAGTTATTGTAAGGTCCATGCCAAACAACAATTGAGGTTGAACAGTGGATGAGGTAAAGGTGACGTGGTGGTTCTAAATATTGACATTTCTTTCTACTACGATGAGCTGTCATGGGAACATGCTTTGGCGATGGATACTCTAGAACCTTTACTTGTTAAAATGCAACGACAAATAATGCTAAAGAATCATTTAATTTTGTCTTCTTATGTGGTAATTCCAAGGATGCTGATGCTTTTAAGGTAGTTAACTGGTGTTTGGAGCATCACATGGTATTCTTTAGTTGTTATAACGTTATGTTTCAGCTTCCTGTATGTTCCTACTTTTATGAGTTAAGCTGTAACATTGATGCAGGTCAAATTGATAATGCCGCCTGCATCGAAGACGAGCTTACTCAACCAAGGAGATCAGCCCGCATCCAAGCCCGACAAGTCGCTCGACCAATCGAGAATATATCAAAGGGGCACAATCCGAACACTAAGAGTCTCATTCACAAGTCCATGTCACAATAAAGTCCTTGTCTTTCCCTATACATTGGAAGCCTAAAAGATACTTTGGGATGATCAAGAAGACATTGAACATTTACTTAGTTTTTAATTTCTACGTTCTTTAATGTTTTATGTCTTCTAGGATATTTAATACTCTTTAATCTCTTCATTTGCTTGAGTCTTTTCATTTACCTAGTTTCTAGTTTCTAAGTTCTTTAATGTTTTATGCCTTCTAGGATCTTTAATGCTCTTTAGTCTCTTCATTTGCTTAAGTCTTTTCATTTGTTTTTTTTTTTTTGGCTATAAAAGACCATTTACTTTATGTATTCAAATTTGATTAATGAAAAAAATTTTGCATTAAGCAATTATCTTAAACCTTGAAGAGTTCATATCCCTGAAAACCTTGAAGAGTTTTCACTCCATCTTTAAAGAGTCAGAGGTTTTCAAATCTGTATCCTTGAAGAGTTGCAGTCATCGATCTAGAAGAATCGATGCCCTATCCCCTTCCTTGGAGACCTGGAAGAGCAACCAACAAAGTTCTATCTTTTTCTCTGTTCTGTCCATTTACATCTGTCTATTTCGGCCCCAATTTTGTCCTGCCTATAGTGCTTATTTGAGTAAACTTAAAACAGAGAAATTGTTAATTCATAAGCTTTTGTTCATTTGGTTTTGAAATCAGGTCATTCCGATCTGTATCGACGAAGTTACATCCATTTTCCCGAATTTGCATAGGACTATAATTACTGTTCATCCTGTTCCGTGTGCAGGTTAATCTCTATATCCTAACGTCTGAGTAGCCTACATCAGGCTACATCATTTGGTATCAGAGCTTTGGAGGAGAGAACCATGCCACCAAGACAAGCTAGATGTCGTGGAGGTAGAACCATCCCACTGAATGAAGTGCATACGCTTGCTGATAATTTGCAGCAACATATGCAACAACAAATTTGATGAGTTGACACGGGAAGTTGAGCACCTAAGGGTGGAAAGAAACAATTCACCACCTAGTTCCAGAACTGAAGATTACAATGGTGACTCTTCATCTTCGGAGGATGTTCGACCATTTCGCAATCGGAGGAATGTTCGACATCACGAGCAAAACATTTGTGAACCAGAGTGGGAAAAGAAGTTAAAAGGGATATCTAGGAATTCTCAAGTAATGAATCTCCTGAAGAAATTATTGACTGGCTAACACTTGTTAATAAAGTGTTTGAGCATCGAAATGTTCTTGAGGATCGTAGAGTCGAGATCATCGCTATGCGATTTAGAGGTAAAGCCATTGCTTGGTGGAGGCGGGAGAAGCAAAATGCCAATTACCTCATGGAGGAAGATGGAAGACAAGATCCGAAAGTATTTCCTACCTAAGGGATACAAGAGAGAGCTCTATCAACAGTACCAAAATCTAAGACAAGGTACACGAACAGTGGACCAATACACCAACAAATTCAATAAGTTGGTGATTCACAACAACATTCAAGATTTGGAGGAAATGCTTGTGAGCAAGTACTTGAATGGTCTTCAACTTCATATTCAAGATGCCTTGGAAGTCCTTGACGTTTGGGACTTAGGAGATGCACACCAATGAGCACTCAAGGTCTGAATTTAATATGAGTTCTCGATCAGAACATATATGGATAGAGTTTATAGCGGGGTCTCGAAAAACAAGTAATTTCTGTTGGGCCTTTATACTTTTTTTAGGTTCTTGGGGGTTTTTATTGGTTGGAATTTCCAGCTATCTTGACAGAAATTTGATATCTTTATTTCCGTCTCAGCAAATAATTTTTTTTCCACAAGGGGTCGTGATGTCTTTCTATGGGATCGCCGGTTTATTTATTAGTTCTTATTTGTGGTGTACAATTTCTTGGAATGTAGGGAGTGGTTATGATCGATTAGAGCATTCTCACTCGAGGAGGCAACCATTCTCTATTATGACCAATCGACCCGCTAGGAGTACCCCCGACATCACCAAAGTTGCTAAGGTTACGACACAAACAGCTAGTAAGTTTCATAATTAGCCCAACATTTTGAAGCAACCAACTACATTCAATATTCATTGCTATACTTGTGGTGAGTTGGGTCATTGTGCTAGCAATTGCCAAAAGAACAAAAATCGACAAGCCGACAAAGCCATCTTAGTGGATAACGATTCTGATGAGCATGTGGAGGATCTGCTCGAAGAAGAGGTGAATGATGCCGAAGAGTCCATAGGTGACGAGCAAATAGTGCATGCTGATTCTAGTGAATTTTTGATGGTGAGAAAAATCTCTCTAGTTCCTCGAGATGAGACCGAAGATAGGTGGCTGCGCACCAACATTTTTCATTCCGCATACACAATTAAAGGGAAGGTATGCCAATTGATTATTGACTCTGGATGCTGTGAGAATATAATTTCTGAAATGGCAGCAAACAAACTAAAGTTAGAGCTAAAGGTGCACCCCACACCTTACAAGATGTTGTGAGCTATCGAAAGATACCAAGATAACCCTTTCCAAACGCTGCTTTATTAATATATCCATTGGTTCTGTTTATTTCGACAAAATATGGTGCGATGTTCTACCGATGGATGCTAGTCATGTTATTCTTGGGCGACCATGGCAATTCGATAGGCGGACTACTCATGATGGTTATCGAAATACATATTCTTTTGAACTTGGAGGGAAGAAAATTATATTAGCACCTAGTAAGGAGCCTTTAAAAACTCCTATTGTCAAAAAGTCTTCATCTCCTACATTGCTTTCGATGAAGGATATGAAAGGTGCTCTAAAAGGGGTTCATATTATATACGTTTTACTTCACAAAGCAAGTGAAGTTGCTTCTTCCATACCTCTTGAAGTTCAACCACTTTTAGAAAAATTCAAGGTTGTTTTCTCGACGGACTTACCTGTAGGTCTCCCTTCTATAAGAGACATTTAGCACCAAATCGATTTGATGCCCGGTGCTTCCTTATTGAACTTGGCTCATTATCGGATGAGTCCAGCGGAGCATAAAAAATTGCATCGACAAGTTGTCAAACTCTTGACTAAGGGTTTTATCCGAGAAAGCCTTAGTCCATGTGTCATTCCAACTCTCTTGGTACCTAAGAAAAATGGTACTTGGAGGATGTGTGTCGATAGTAGAGCGATCAACAAAATCACTGTCAAATATCGATTCCCTATTCCTCACCTTGATGACCTTTTGGATCAAATCTCTGGTGCAATCATCTTTTCGAAGCTAGATTTGAAAAGTGGATATCACCAAATTAGAATCAAGACTGGAGATGAATGGAAGATGACATTCAAAACGAAAGATGGTTTGTACGAGTGGCTAGTCATGCCATTTGGTTTGTCGAATGCACCATCAACATTCATGAGGTTCATGACCTAAATTTTGAAACCCTTTTTGGGAAAATTTGTTGTGGTCTATTTGATGATATTCTTATTTTTAGCAAGTCTACTAACGAGCACTTGCAGCATCTTCAAGAAATACTATACGTGTTAAGACAGGAGTGCTTGTACGCAGCCCTCGAGAAGTGCTATTTCATGGTACCACAAATCTTTTTCTTGGGATTTCGTATTTCAGTAAAGGGGATTTCAGTGGATGATGCCAAGATCAAGGTGATTCGAGAATGGCCAACTCCATCAAATGTGCATGAGGTAAAAAGTTTTCATGGCCTCGCTTCTTTCTATTGATGATTTATTGTACATTTCAGCACTATTACGGCCCTACTTACTTCTTGCATGAAGAAAGGAGTCTTTGAGTGGACATGTACGGCTCAGAAAAGTTTTGAGCAACTTAAAGAAAAATTGAGCACGACCCTGGTACTTGCATTACCTAATTTTGACCTTGTTTTTGAAGTACATTGCGATGCATCAGGTACTGGTATTGGAGGAGTTTTGAGTCAAGGAGGTCGACCCATTGCCTTTTTTAGTGAAAAATTGAATAGTGCTAAACTTCGTTATAGCACTTATGATTTGGAGTTCTATGCATTATTTTGCACACTCGAACGTTAAAGGCAATATCTTATTCATCGAGAGTTTGTTTTGTACACTAATCATGAAGCTCTCAAGTATATTTCAAGGCAGCAAAAGCTTAACTTCAGGTGTGCAAAATGGGCTGAATACGTTCAGGAGTTCACTTTCATCATTAAACATAAAACTGGAGTCCAAAATCAGGTTGTTGATGCTCTTAGTAGAAAGAAGAGTTTACTCCACATAATGCGATCAACAGTTCTTGGATTCAAATCATTCCAAAAGTTGTATCATAGAGATCCTTACTTCTCCAAAATCTTGCTTGAAGCAAAAGAAAGAAACTTGCTGATTTCACTAAGTGTGATGGGTCTTTTCAAGGGGAACCGTTTATGTATACCTGATTGTTCACTTCGACAAAGGGTGATCAATGAAGTTCATCGCAATGGACATTTTGGGCATGACAAGACCGTGCAACTTGTTTCAGCCAAGTACTTTTGGCCTCATTTGAAATGAGACATACATCGACATGTTATGAGGTGTCGACGCTGCCAAACTGGAAAAAGGCATACTACTAATGCTGGCCTTTATTTGTCTTTACCAATCTCTCAAGCACCTTGGGAAGATATCTCTATGGACTTTGTTCTTGGGCTACCTCGCACTCTCAAAGGTATGGATTCCATCTTTGTTGTTGTAGATCGATTCTCAAAGATGACACATTTTATTCCTTGCCGCAAAACTATGGATGCTTCGCGTATTGCTGAATTATTCTTAAAGGAAGTCTATAAATTGCATGGCATTTCGAAGATTATTACTTTTGATCGGGACATAAAGTTTCTCAGTCATTTTTGGCGACAATTGTGGAAGAATATCGGTACTAAACTGCAATATAGTACTGTATTTCATCCCCAAATTGATGGGCAAACCGAAGTTATCAATCAAACATTAGGAAATCTATTGAGGACACTGATTGATGAAAATCCTCGCTCTTGGGAGATGCGATTGTCACAGGGCGAATTTGCATATAATTGTGTTGTAAACCATACAACTGGGTATAGTCCTTTCATGATCGTGTATGGACAACAACCGAACATTGCTCTTGATCTTGCACCCATTCCTTTTACTGAAAAGTCTAATGGCAATGTTGAAGCTATTGTTTCTCAGATAAGAGCAATTCATGAAGATGTGCGCCAAAGGTTAGAAAGCAACAGAGTCCTATAAAAAGAATGTCGATATGCGATGGCATGAAGTTATCTTCGAACCAGGAGATTTTGTTTGGGCTTACTTACCACCAGAACGTTATCCTGTTGGAAGCTATAACAAGCTTAGTGATCGTAAGCTTGGTCCTCTTGAAGTCCTTGAGCGTATCAACCCTAATGCATATCGCTTAAGGCTTCCTTCTCATATAAAAACACATGATGTTTTCAACGTTCGACATTTAACACCTTATGCTGGTGATTCCTCTAATGATGACATGAATTCGGGGACGAATTCTTTTAAAGAAGGGGAGGATGATGCAGGCTAGATTGATAATGCCGCCTGCATCGAAGATGAGCTTACTCAACCAAGGAGATCAGCCTGCATCCAAGCCCTACAAGTCGCTCGACCAATTGAGGATATATCAAATGGGCACAATCAGAAGAACAAAAGTCTTATTCACAAGTCCATGTCACAAAAAAGTCCTTATCTTTCCCTATACATTGGAAGCCTAAAAGATACTTTGGGATGATCAAGAAGACGTTGAACATTTACTTAGTTTTTAATTTCTAAGTTCTTTAATGTTTTATGCCTTCTAGGATATTTAATGCTCTTTAACCTCTTCATTTACTTGAGTCTTTTCATTTACCTAGTTTCTAGTTTTTAAGTTCTTTAATGTTTTATGCTTGCTAGGATCTTTAATGCTCTTTAGTCTCTTCATTTGCTTAAGTCTTTTCATTTGTTTTTTTTCTTTGGCTATAAAAGACCATCTACTTTATGTATTCAATAGACGAATTTGATTAATGAAAAAAATTTTGCATTAAGCAATTATCTTGAACCTTGAAGAGTTTATATCCCTAAAAACCTTAAAGAGTTTTCACTCCATTCTTAAAGAGTCAGAGGTTTTCAAATCTACATCCTTGAAGAGTTACAATCATCGATCTAGAAGAATCGGTGCCCTATCCCCTTCCTTGGAGGCCTGGAAGAGCAACCAACAAAGTTCTATCTTTTCCTCTGTTCTGTCCATTTACATCTGTCTATTTCCGCTCAATTTCGTCCTGCCTACAGTACTTATTTGAGTAAACTCAAAACAGAGAAATTGTTAATTCAGAAGTCTTTGTTCATTTGGTTTTGGAATCAGGTCATTCCGATATGTATCGACGAAGTTACATCCATTTTCCCGAACTTGTGCAGGACTATAATTACTGTTTATCCTGTTCCACGTGTGCAAATCAATCTCCCAATCCTAACGTCCGAGTAGCCTACATCAAGCTGCATCAAACATTCTCTTTAATTTAAAGGGTTCTTTTTCTTCCTACACAAACATGGCCACATCTGTTGTATGAAAAACACTTCTTATTAAGAAGATTTGAAACCCATTGATATGGGAATAACTATTGTTCTATCTTCTTGGATGACTAAAATTTACTATTAATTTAATGGGAGCTTCGTTGAGGTGCGTTCCCAAAGTTGATTTCTTTATGTTAGGAAGGAGTAAATTCAGGAAAGTTTATGCTTTTGGGGAGATAGCAGAATAATGGAGTTGAGGCTAGAATGAGAATGGCTGTTTGAGGGGAGGGAGACTTGGAATTGAAACTAATAAGATGAAGAAGTTCTTTTTAACCTTTGGCAATTTTTTTTATGCCCTATTTGTCTCTAATTTGACTATTTGCATCATTTTCTTTTCCTAGCTAGTTGCTTCTCGTCTAGGGCTTCTTCATGGTTCTATGAGGCATTATGGTTTGGATGGCAACGTCAATGGTGTGTTCTTGATGGCAGATATTGTTGTTTATGGTTCTTACCAAGATGAGCAGGGTTTTCCTCTTCTGACTGTTCGAGCTATGACCTTTGGTCTCCCTATAGTTGCACCTGATATTCCTAATTTTAGAAAATATGTATGTCCATTCTGGTCTATCTTTTTTTTTTTTTTTTTGTAAATTTATGGTGAGTTTTTTACATTCCTTTCAATTTTTTGATATTCATGAAGATGTCTGAGAAATTACAGGTTGTTGATGGAACCCATGGGATTTTTTTTGGCAAGACATAACTCTGAATCTTTGATGAGGCTTTCTTTCTTTTGTTGTTGGATGGAAAACTTTCTAAATTTTCTCAAAATGTTGCATCCTCTGGAACACGGATTGCCAAAAACATGTTTGCATCAGAATGTGTCACTGGCTATGCAAAGCTTTTTGGAAATGCGTTTAGTGTTCCATCAGATGCCTTGTTGCCGGCTCCTGTATCTCAGCTTCAACAGAAATTTTGGGAATGGAACTTGATTGGGAAGGAAGAAGTGGAAACTGATGACCTCGCAGGCATAGATGAAATGCATTTTTCTTCAGGAAATCAAGTGTTGTCTATTCCCTTGCGCAGGAAATGGCCGGTTGGGCTGGATTCAACTAATGCCTCTCAAAATGAAGCTGAGGTTCTAGTCCTCCCGTGCAAGGAATACCAAGTTGGTAGATGAAAAGGCATCGGAAAATGTTAAGAGAGCTACTGCTGGAAGGCGTGAATTCATCTTCCACGGAAGAACCTGTTCTGAATGATACTTGCCAGGATATAGAGATTGAGAATAAGTTATCTCGCACAATAAGGCAATTATATTATGAATGATGAAAATTCAAAACCATGTCTCAGTCAAATGGTTTAACTCACAGATACAACTTCTGGAACTACTAAACAAGGACACATAGTATTTAAGAAGCTTGAATCACATCTTTTGATAATTGGGTTGGGACCATGTTGGAAGATGGTATCTAGGTTTGAGCAATCTGAAACTGTTCTGCTGCTGAAATGTTTTCGAAGCTCTTTGCGTGATGCGCAATGCAGCAATTTGTGCTTTTTTGAGTCGATCTGTCAAATACGAGCTAATATATCAGGCTTTTGAACTTGGGTTAGATATATGCAACTTTATTTTTATTTTTACGAAAAACTGTTTCTGCAGTTCAAACCAATGATGCCCAAGTCAATAGAGTAACCTTACTTTTATACTAAAACTCACCCTACTTGATAATTTAGAAACAAATAGTGAAAGTATTCCTGCTAGAAAAATAAGTGGGAACCAAGTGATGGTGCTTGGAATTATCGTTTGGTATGCCTTTCAGGTTGTGAATTCTCGAGACAGCATCCAAGTCAATTCTCTGAAAGGGACTTATGCTGGATCTGATGGTGGCAAGTTAGTTACTGAAGAAGAAATTGCTGCTGAAAGTAAAACGGATGTTGAAAACAAAGGCAGCTCCTAGAAAGAAAGCCCTCCAAGGTTAGACAGAATTAATCTGCAAGCATATACAGATACTGGACCTTTATATCGATGCTTATATTTATATCTTATTTCTAGATTTGAGCATTTCTATTATTGATTTAGGTTTACTGACGAGTATTTTTCTCGACGGGCAGTGAATCGTGGGACGGGGCATCTTAAAAAATCCTGCAAAGAATGGAAACTAATCCACTTTGGCCTATTCTCAAAGGATTCATGACTACCTTCATGAAATTTTGGTCGGAGTGAAATCTAACGGTGCTAGTTATGTTGTACACAGTTTTTGCAATGGTGGGAGAACCGACATCCCAGAGTGATGCCTAAATTTTCTTGACGAGTTTATTGTAAGTGCAGCAGGTCTCCATTCCATGTATCGCCTCCTTTACTGCTCCATGTTGATCATGAGTCTAATGTTACCGATGGCATGCAAATGCAATTGCAATCCCATTCCTGATGTTTGGCGTACAATTACAACTCAAGAATGGTGCTTGTTGTGTGAATGCATATGGGTGACAGCTCGCACCACCTGAAATGTGGTTTCGTGAACCAAAAGAAAGTGTGGTTCTTCCATGATAGGTTTTAGTCTTTCCACATGCACGGACTGGTGTTCTAAAAATCTAGTATTGTATCCGTCAGTTCGACCTACGGAGGGTTAAATTGGGAGTCCCGCGTTGGGAACTATATTTGAAAACACGGAAAAGGAGGTAACCGATGCTTCATTTGCACTTGAGGGCATCAGGACTTCACTCCTGTTTAACAGAACGCCAGATAAGTATGATCCCATAGTCTTCCCAATCCTTGCTTCCATCTGGTAGGAACACAGGATCGTCAATCCATAGTTCTTGTCAAATTTTCAAGAAAAAATCTAAAAGAACATTCATAGAAGTGGTGTTTTGCATGCGAAAAATATGGTGTTACTATCGATTGACGCTGTTCATCTATACGCATAATCCCTTTGTAAAAATAAAAATAAAATTATGGATACGATATTTTTTCTTAGATCCTCCTAGCATGGGAGTTTCGAATTTTTTTTTCCCAACTAATCTTTTGTTAAAGCATTATCAAGCCAAATCAATCAACAAACATAAATACAAGTGACGGTCGGTCTCATATCCGCAGATCCCATTTTGTTGGCGTCTCTCTCTGGTTTTTTTTTTTTTTTTTTAAATTTAACTTTTTTTCTTTCTCATTGCGCCTTTGAATGCATTCATATGAAACGAAAAACAAAGAAACGACGATCAAAAGTGAGTAATATACACTCAGTAATATTGTATAATGATAACTGGTTGGCAATAATTTTCTTTATATCCACAAGATGATCTTCGTTATACTGATAATATTCCACTCCGCCACAAATTGTATTATCGCAGCAGCATATATGTACAACCAGTATGCCAAAAAGAAAGCAGGCGCTGCTTTCAATTTTTAAGAGCTAATCAACCCCACCCCTTGGACAACAAACGTTTATATAGGAGCGTATTCACTTAGAAAAGAAAAGAAAAGAAAATAGTATATAGGAAAGCACCGTGGTAAACACTAAGATTACGCAATCATGGGAGATGGGAAACCAACAGGTTCCTTGGACAAGGACATAAAGAACTTGTCCACTTCCTCACGGTGCATGATCTCGAAGAACTGCACATTTGAGGGTCCGTTCCTGCAAGACGCTCTACTTCTTCCCGCCTTTTTGGGTGCTGGTGGGCAGGGCAACACGGCAGGAATCCGGCGTTCAGTCGACGTTGGTGTATGGCACTCACGCTGCTGGCCATCATCTGGGAACTCACTGCTCATGATCATCTGTTGTTCAAGTTTCGGATCATTGTGAATTTCGATGGGAATCATGCTAAGTTTTGGCAGATTGTTGTAGAGCTCTAGATCTGTGGAGAAGGTCGTTTTTGTTGAATTGCTTTTCCTGGGAAAGGGTTGGAAACAAATACAGGGCCCGTCTCTATTTATATATGTATGTGATGAAAAGACCAAGTATTGGGCAAAGCAGCTGACCTGTGTCAATTAATAAGAAGGGGGTTAAGGTTAAGCACCTGGACCTGGGATCTTGCAGAAAAATCCCCTTTTTAACTAGGTAAGCGTTTTTTGTGGGTTCATATCACATACAAGGCTGAAGAAATAACTTTTGGTTTTTAGCATAGCTACATGGCTATTAGGATATTTTCAGCTGAGAGGTTCTGATCGCGAGAAACTTATGAGCTGCTGTTGATAAAATTTTTTGCTGGAAATTATCAGAAAAATTAAACGTCTAATCTGTTAGCTTCTTTGGAAATTTTCCATTTGGATTATAATGGGTTTCTACATTCTGACCAACTGACCCGAAGGCTAATTAATTTTGCCGCAATTACCTTTATCGTGTTTAATTTTTGTGCATATATGCATGTTCCCTTAATATATAATCTCTGTACGTGTTCACTGTCCTATAACCAAACAACATCAATGCGCCCCCCCCACCCCCCTTGATGTTCTCTTTTGTGCAATGCCTTTTCGGTTAACAAATTTGTTGATGGTTTTAATGCCTTGAATGTTTGGTTGGCATTGCTGGTTTTTTATTTTTATTTTTTTTCATTCGAGTCCTTTGGGCACTTCCACCTACTTATAATATACTCTGTATTGGTGCATTTACGTGTTCTCCTACTCTTTGTACAAATTCTCGCGTCAAACATCGAAATTAGAAGACCATTTTACATATATACAATATGACATGATATGATCTTCGGACAATTAGCAGGCGTTTATGAATGTTTGATATATAGATATATATATAAAAGCTTAAAATGATTGATTTTATCTGTAACATAGAGGGATAATAAAATGGGTTATCGTAACAGCTAGAAGCTCTTACAGAGTCCTTGATGTGGAATTTAATTAGCTTATTTTGGTATTATATCCAGCAGTATCCTCGCCCACATTAATTCTCAAGATAACGGTTCTTGCTTTAAGGACATAAGCAGGGTGTTTATTTCGATTTCCTTGTACTTATTCTATATATATATATAGAGCTAAATTGAGAAAAACTCGACTTATTCTCTATTATTCAGGTCATTGTTTTACTTGTGCAGTGAATTTTACTCAATTAAAGTAAAAGGGTGAAAAAGAATGCTATACTCAAGTTCTCCTTTTTGTTTGCTTGAAAAGTAAAAAGAATTCCTTCTAAATTCACTTATTTTTTTCTTTAAAACAAAAGAGAAATAATAACTCTCAAATTTCTCTTTATATTTTTAAAAACAAAAAAAGAATCCTAAATTTTCATTTTTATTTTCTTAAAAAATAAAAAAATACTCTAAATTTATCTTTTTACTACATACATACATACATATACATATATACAGATAGATAAAAATGAGAGAAACTTAATTAGTTCTTTATACATATATATATATTATCTCTATAACCATCAATAAATTTTAAAGATAAGATTTATAAAATAAATATACTTTATGAGAAATTATAATAACATTATAATTATAAAATACTTATTATATCAAAATATTATTGATAAATATTCATAATTAATTACTATTAATAAATTTTAAATTTTAAAGATGAAATTTATAAAATAAATACACTTTACAATGAACTATAGTAACATTATAATTATAAAATATTTATTATATCAAAGTATTGTTAATAAATATTCTTTTTTTTTTAAATAATAGCTTTCATTAATCAAGAAAATAAGTGACAAACATCATTTTGGATGAAAGAAGAAACGTAATTTAAATAGAAATCTTGCCGTTATGGATTAGTAGCATTTGTTAGGGTCAATTTTGCAAGAGCACGAACTACTCCATTGTGAACTGTCTAGTGTTAGAGAAATTTTAAAGGTTAAATTCTAACAACTCACTCAGCTTAAATTCTAACATTATAATTTTAAAGGTTAAATTATAAAGCATTTATTGACATCAAAACACAGACAGATAAAATACAAAGAGACTTCTTTAACCTAACACCACAACGATGACTTTTTTGGAAGTTGATAAGACATCAATATCTTGGGAGTTGAAAGGTCATTAATATCCTACTTCAATCGATATTCATGAATTTAGTTTAATTTCTAACACTCCCTCTTAAACCAAATTCTCTTCCATCAATCATTCCAATGAGACTCTTGAATTTTCAAAATATCGACTACTTAATCTCCCATCTTCATATATACCAATTTGATTTCTTTTTCTTTTACTCATTTTCAAATGAAGTGATATTGAATGTCGATATGTTTGTTTCATTCATGTAACACTGGATTTTTTGCTAAAGTAATAGCGAAAACATTATCGATAAAAATCTTTGTAAATTTGATTTGTTCCACATGAATATCCTTAAGAAGCTTTCTCAACCATAATGCATGACAAACACACAAGGATGCTACTACATATTCAGCTTCACATGTTGATAAAGTAACGCTTGATTGTTTCTTTGATGACTATGTGAAAGCTGTGTCACACAAGAAAAATATGAAGCTTGTAATGCTCTTTCAATCATTGATGTCTCCCCTATAATCACTATCTAAATAAGTTTTAAGTTGAGGACTTAGAATGGTAATAGTGTAAACCATGAGTAAGAGTACCTTTAACATATCAAAGTATTCGCTTTGCAGCTTTAAGATAAGAGGACTTCAGTTTCTCTATGAATTAACTTATAATTCCTACATTGTATATGACATTAGGTCTCATGCAAGTCAAGTATCTCAAGCTTCTAATTGAGTTTTGATAATGTGTTGGATCAATATCGACAGCTTGATCAAACTTCGAAGGTTTGGCTCTGCACTCCATCGGTGTATTAACTAGTGTATAATTCTTCATGTCAAATTTTTTAAGGACATTTTTAGCTTATCTTTTTTGGTAAATAAAAATCACAGCTTCATTTTGATACCAAGGAAATAATTCATAAGACCATTATCAGTCATTTTGAATTCTTTCACCATCAATGTCTTATAAGCATCGATTATTGATGAATTATTTCTTGTGAAAACAAGGTCACCGATATGTAAAAAAGCCAATAGAACATCACTTTTTTTTTGTTAAGTAAAATGCATGTTCATAGGGGCATTAAGAGAACCTTTTTGCCTTGAAATAGGTATTGATTCTTGAATTCCAAGCTCTTGGTGCTTGTTTAAGCCCAGAGAGAGCTTTCTTCAATTTTAGTACTTTGTCTTCATAACCTTTCCTAACAAACCCCTTGGGTTGTTCAACATAAATCTCTTCGTTAAGGATGCCATTTAAGAAAGCTGATTTGACATCCATTTGATAAATTTGCCAAATATTTTGTGCAGCAATGGAAATGATTAATCAAATTGTTTCCACGCGAATGATAAGAGCAAATACCTCATCATAATCGATTCCTACTTTTTATTTGTACCCTTTTGCAATTAATCTTATCTTATATCTTGTCACTTCACTTTTCTCATTCTTTTTGGCCTTGTATACCCATTTCACACCAATTGCTTTCTTGTTTTTTGGAAGAACAAAAATCTCTCGTGTTCGATTTTTCTTGATGGCTTCGATTTCTTCTTTCATGGCTTTCCTCTATTTTTCTTCTTTGATAGCATTATCGAACCCAAGTGGCTCATAATCAGTAAGAAGGCATGCAAGATGCAGTTCATCAGTGGCTTCATAAATCTCAAATAATCTCTTTGTTCTTGGCACAATAGGTTTATTGACATCATTTGAAGAGGATATCGATGATGGATTCGACAAAGGTATTGAAGTTGAAGGTGAAGCATGATCCTTCGACTTCATTCAAATGGAATTATCATGAGTTTTATCTATTGAACTTTCTTCCCACATGCCTTCTTCATCAAACATTATATCTCTGCTTATATACACCTTCAAGGTGTTAAGATCAAAAAATCGATAAGCTTTTGAAGAGGAGTGATACCTAATGAAAATAAGCCTTTTGCTCATGTCTTCTAGTTTCGATCTTTTTTGGTCAAGAACATAAGCATACACGATGCTTCAGAAGATTCTCAATTGCGAGACACCAGGTGTTCTCTTGTCCATGCTTCTTATGGAGTCATACCTTTAAGTCCATATATGGGATATCACACATGACAGCTTCACCTTAAAGGTTTTTTTGGGTAGATTCTTGCTCTTTAACATGCTTCAAACTATGTCGAGAATGGTTTGATTTTTTTGTTCAGCCACATCATTTTGCCAAGGAAATATGAGGTTATCAAAAAACGTTAAATGCCATAATATTTGCAAAATTTGTAAAATATGGCTGAAGTGAATTCTCCTCCTTAATCGGTTCTTATAGCCTTAATGAAATAGTCACTTTCCTTCTTGACTAATTTCTTGAATTGTTTAAAAGTATCAAAAACTTTTGACTTTTCTTTTCAGAAATACACCTAAGTCTTTCGAGTAAAATCATCAATAAAGGTAACAAAATATCGATGATTACCATATGATTAAGGAGTGATTAGGTTGCACATGTAAGAATAAATCAACTCCAATGGCTTCTTCACTTGATAAATTGCTCCTTATGGAAAGCTATTTCTTGAATGCTTCTCGATGACACATCCCTCACATAATTGATTAGGATGATTGATATATGGTAAGCCATAAACCATTTTCTTACGAGATAGCATATTGAGTTTGCCAAAATTAAGATGGTTAAACCTCAAATGCTATAGCCATGAAGGATCATTAACACATCTTTCGCAACAAGCCATTTCATTCTTTATGCTTAAAATGAACATCCTGTTCTTTGGCATCTTTACGTGTGTAATCAATTCATTATTTTGGTCTCTTAGCATAAGGTTAAGATTTTTCATGTTGATAGTATAACCTTTCTCAAGAAGTTGTCCCAAATTCAAAATATTGCTCAACATTTTTGGAACAAAAAAGACATTAGTAATAAACTGATGTGTACCATTCTTTAATCAAATCATAATTGTACCTTTGCCTTCAACAAAAATTTTTGAATCATCACCGAATGACATTTTTCCTTGGATTGTCTTGTCTAATTTGGCAAACATCTCCTTTTAGCCACACATATGGTTACTTGTACCAGTGTCCATATACCACGTATCACTTAGATTGCCTTCATCTTCTTTGAATGCCAATAAAAGAATGTCATCGACATCATTCACCAAGTTTGCCTTTTGTTTACTCCATTACTTTTTTTATGCCGATAGTTAGAAGCATAAGAACCAAATTTATTGCAATGACAACATCGAATTTGAGATTTATCATACCATTGACCTCACGAGTTTAATCCTCTTCCATAAGTATCTCTTTGATTCTAGTATCGATTGTTATTTCAAGTGACATCTCTTCTACTTTGTCTATGACCTCTTCTTTGGAAGTGACCTTGCCCTCAACCTCAATTTTGCATAGTGCTTCCAGTCTATATGGGAGTTTGACTTTGCTCTTTCTCATCTCAAATGGTTAATTGAGTTTGGAGTACTTCCTTTACTGGCTCATGCTTGTTTCTTTTAAGTCTTTCTTCGTAGGCTTACAACGAACCCAGAAACTCATCAATTATCATGGTGTCCAAGTCGTTGGACTTTTCAATTGCAACGATGATATGATCATACTTTTTGTCTAACAAATGAAGTATTTTCTCAACAATTCGAACATCTAGAACATCTTCATCATTCCTTTTCATCTAGTTCATAATCACCAAAACTTATGTGAAATAATCAATAACCAACTCAAATTTTTTTATACGAATTACCTTAAATACGCTTCATAATGTTTGAAGATGAATCTTTTGAACTTTTGTACTCCTTGGTAAGTATTGTGAAGAGTCTCCCAAACCTCCTTCGATGCAGTAGTGTTTGATACCTTTTCGAACATTGAATCATCTAAGCTTTGATAGATGATCGATAAGGCATATTGATCTTTTACTTGAACTTTCTCTAAGGCACTCTTCTAGTTTTGTGTCAAGGTAGCTTTATTATCTAGCTCTTCATATCCAATGTTGACCATTTCCCACACAGTATAGGCGCCAAGCAAGGCTTTCATTTTGATAGCCCAATTTCCATAGTTTTCTTTGGTAAGGTGAGGATTTTGAAAAAGAAGTTGAGTGTTTATCGAGGCCATAATCATGAACCTTGTGCTTTGATACCAAATTTGTTGGAGAAATTTTGAAGGTTAAACTCTAATGACTCACATAACTCAGGAAGATTACAAAGCATTTATTGACATCGAAACATGAACAAACAAAATATAAAAAGACTTTTTAAGCCCAACACCATAATGATGACTATTTTGGAAGTCGATGAGACGTCAATATCTTAGGAGCTAAAAGGTCATCAATATCCTGCTTTAATCAATATTTACAAATTTGGTTTAATTTCTAATATCTGATACCATGGCTAATGGAGAAATTGGGGAATGAAGTAGTCAGCACTCGCACATCTTCTGCCAAATGGTCAGTCAGCACTCGCACGTCTTCTGCCAAATGGTCAATTATGTTGTTGGCTAGCATATAAGATTAAATATCTTAAACAGCCAACAACAAGTTAGACTCCATATAATCTTTCTTGCAGTTGTTAACTCTTATGCTTGTGTTTTGCCTCTTTTATTACCAACAATTATAGAATTTTAACTTGAAAATCTCTATGAAAGACTTTAATTGAAGTGGAGATAACCTCTCCTCTATGATCACAATAGAAAATGCTTGTCCCTTTCCTTCTTTGGCCAAGAGCCATATTTGGGGTTAACTTTGAAGTTACTTAATACGCAAGTTATCACTTGGGTTTGCACTAGACCTTGCATTAGAATTGAAGGATTTTCCATCTCTTTCTTGTAGTCATAATTGACCTTTCATGCCATTTTTATGACTCCTAGAGGCAAGCTTTATTTCCCTTCCATTATAAGAAGATTTCTTGCTCTCTAAAGTGCTCAAAAGACCATATAAAATAGCTTTAAAGCTTTCGTCTCTGCAATACTTAAAATGGTTACCAACCTTTTTTCAACCAATCCCAAGGGATTGATAAACCTTACCCTTACCGCCCAAATACACTACAACAGCATATGAGAAATTGATTCTAGATGTCAACTACTTCTTGCATAAATACAATTTAATCCCAAACTAAGAATTACTTTTGAGTGCTCGCCAAACAAAATGCTTGATTTCATTAGGAATTTCCAGCATCCACAATTTTCCAAAGTCCACCACCTTAGTTAGATGACTATGCAACATTTGATGTTGATGCTCTGGACCTAGCAAGCTAATAGGCATTTTTAAAAAAATATGAGCCCAACCTATCAAAATGTCATATAAGCCAGTCCTCTACTACTTTTAATGGAAAAGGGATTGAAAGGATTTATTCACATTTATCTAGCATAAAGAGTTGTACAAAAGCTACTTTCCACTTTTTGGCATCTTAGTTTATTAGGGAGGCTACGTAATTGCACTCAAATGGAACTTGAGGGGAAAGTACCTCAAACCCATTTTGGTTTAGCAACCAAGGATCATTCTAGATGTTGATCTTCAAACCATCTCCAACAAGCTAACAAAGCCTGTCATTTAATAAGGAACGATTGGCAAAGATATTTTGCAATAAATAGTTAGGGTTAAAACCTAATTTGGCCTTCTTTAAAGAATAATAAGATGGTACTGTGTTTTCAATAACCTAACTAGTAAAGAATTTCCATTTTTGGAGAGTCTTTAGGCTTGTTTACTTAACATTGCCATTCCAAAGTCATGAAAGTCTCAGAATATTGGCCAAACTTCATCTTTGAGGGTCATTTAAATTGTCCCACGAAGACAAGTGAATATTATGCTTTAATTCAGAACTACTACATCAAAAGTGATTAATAAGGAGAGCTATATCCAAACAAAGCATTTTTGGAAGCAAGAAGCAACTCATTACTTATGTTGTTTTGGCTTGGATGATAGCCTTAATAAGCATTTTTTAGCAAACTATTGATAATTTTTCCTAATGCCATCAAATGATCTTTTTTTCAAATTTTTTCTAGCACATGATTGAAGTCAACCTTTTTGTAAAAATCATATCCATGGGCAACCTCAAGTATATTTTATGATAGCATTTATCTATAATGCCCAAGCAGCCATATATTGCTTTCACCCACATTGTAACAGAAGGATAAATTAGTTTTGTCTATATTGATTTTTTTTCCCAGATGCTTATTTGTATTGGTGTAGAATAAGTTCATTATGAGTTATTATTAAATGATCAAACTTAATTAACCTATTATAAAAATTTTCAAATTAAACTTTATTTGTGTATTTGAGAAATTCCTTATGTGATGGTTGTATACCTTGATCTTTAAACTTGAAATCACCAATGTATCTTGTATAGGGTTTGATATACTTTGATCTCATCTATGAGTTGTTCTAATTAAAGATCATTTGTGATGATAAACATTGAACATATAATGAATTATATATAAAAATAATTGAGTAATTAATAAAATATTTGCCATCTTGAAAGATTAAAGGAGAATAATCTATTTGTTCTTAGTAAGCATTAGTTTAATATTTTATATAAAGAAATCCTTAAGCAAGATGAAATGACGATTCATAATTAGTTATTATCTCATGAATCAAATTAATTACCATATCAATGTTTGAAAACTAGACATTAATTTTATAGTTTATATCCAATTAAAACATTAGTATAACAATAGTATTAAATTATATTTAGAAACCATTTACTAAATGGATTTGTTAAACAAATTTGATATTCTTGATATTTGGGTGGTTATGATACATAATTGTTAATTTTGATATATGAATATGAATTTAAAAAAACAAAAATAATGACCAATTAAATGAGTTTTATTTATCTAATTCTTTATGATTATAATTTGTATTTATTATCAATATGTTAGGATTTTCATAGATCATACACATAAGAGAAATTGAGATAATGAAAAAAAAAGTTAGGTTAAATTTGATTAAAAAGTTTATGAAACTTTTAGGGTTAAATATATAATATTTAAAGATACTGAAATTAATGAGTAATGTACTTAAAATTGACACAATGTTTCTTTGTAAGGTTCAAGAGTTAGAATCTTTATCATTACTCTATTATATGGCCAATCAATATATTAGGGTCACAATCCTTCCTTTTCTCTCTCTCTAAAAGTGTTTTAGATTGTGAACTTTTTTTTTTCTATGTGAATTATGGTTAGAAGTCAAGCATTTAAGTATTGGTAGCTTGCAATAAACTCATTAATTAGGTGTAAAAGAAAAGAAGAATTGAAAATATTCTTAGTAACAATTTTATTTTTTAAGGTAAATTATAATTGTATTTAATAAGTAACTAATTTACTTTTAAGAATCAAAATATTACCCATTTTTTGTTACAACTTTTTATATAAATATCTCAACAATTTTAATATATATTTATATTGTTAATAACTACCAAATGATACTTATTGTCAAGTAGCAATACATATATACGAAGTAATAGTAATTATTAAATCTTTACATTTATCTCCATGATTAAATTGCTAAGAATTATCAATATATACCTTCAATTTATGGCAAAAGATCTTTACATTTATCTCCATTAACTTCCATCACCCATAGAAAGATAAAAACAACAAATTTCTTGTCAACATTTCTAACTTTAACCTAAAGACATAAAGGTCAAATCTCTGAGTGGAAATTTCCTCATCCCTCGTCTTATCTCTTTAATCTTTTATATAAATAATTCCTTAAGCAAGATGAAATGATGATTCATAAGGAGTTATTATCTCATTAATGAAATTAATTACCATATTAGTGTTTGAAAACTAGACATTAATTCCATAGTTTATACCTAATTAAAACATTATTATAACAAAAGTATTAAGTTATATTATGACATTATGTACTAAATTGATTTGTTAAACAACTTTGATACTCTTGATATTTAGGTGGTTATGATACATAATTGTTAATTTTGATATATGAATATTAATTAAAAAATAAAAAATTAATGACCAATTAAATGATTTTTATTTATGTAATTCTTTATGATTATAATTTGTATTTATTATCAATATGTTAGGATTTTCATAAATTGTACACATAAGAGAAATTGAGATAATAAAGAAAAAAAAGTTAGGTTAAATTTTAGGCCCAAAGCTATTAATAGGATTGCACAGATCTCAGATGATGAATCTGCTGAGGAGGATGAGTTTATGTATGTAGCAAGACAATCACAGAGACGGGGTGGTGGGGTATCAAAGGAACTACTATGGGTATGATTAAGGAGATAGGGGTGATTACCATTTGAAAGTTGATATTCCATATTTTAATGGTATCCTTAACATTGAGGAGTCCTAGATTGGTTAGTACACATTGATAGGTTCTTTGACTACATGGAGACACCAGAAGATCGTTGGATTAGATTGGTGGCTTGTAAATAGAAGGGTAGAATTTCTGCTTGATGGGAGAGGCTATAGACCAGGAGACAGAGAGAAGGTAGACATCCAATAAGAACGTGGTTACGTATGAAACAACTACTACAATGCGATTTCTTACCTCCAGATTATAAGCAAATATTGTTTTAGTAGTATCAACAATGTCATCAAGGGCCAAGATCTATTCATGAGTACACTACGGAGTTTATGAGGTTGGCAAAACGGAATGACTTGAGAGAAAGTGAGGGTCAACAAGTTGCACGATATGTGGTGAGTTGAAGTTACAAATCAAGGACAAAATAGGAGTTGTGGTCCTAAGGAATTTAAATGAGGCAAAAAAAATATGACTCTTTGAGCTGAGTTAATGTTGCAGGAGCAGAGCACTAGATATGTAAGCAGAAGAAGAGGGTTTGTGAGTGATGTTACTAGTGGTAGTAAGGTAGGGGTTGAAAAGAATAAAAATGTATCAAGTAAATTTGGCGAAGATAATGCCAAGAGGGATGAAAGGGCTGAAGGGAAAAGGCCTATAGAGTTTAAGGGAGTCTTGAAGCAAAATAACCCATATGCCAGACCAATTTTGGGTAAGTGCTATCGTTGTAACCAACCTGGTCATAGATCTAATGAGTGTCCTAGTAGGAGGATTAATATTGTAGATAGAGATGATGAAAAAGAGGAGTGTTGTAAACCTGATAAAAAGGATGAATATGAAGAGGAAAAGGATGGTGAAGTGAAGCCAGCCTATGTGATTAAGCGGATGATGTTAGCACCTAAATAGGAGACAAATACCTAATGACACTAGTTGTTTCGTACCATGTGCACGATTGAGGGAAAGGTGTTTGACTTGATTATAGATAATGAGAGTTGTGAAAACATCATCAGGAGAGAAGTTGTTAAGCAGTTATAGCTGCTTGTCAAAAAACATCCGTACCCATACATTATCAAGTAGATTAAGGCGATTGAGAAGATTGAGGTGAAGGAGAGGTGTAAGGTGTCATTTTCTAAAGGGAAGTATTAAGATGAAATCTTCTATGATATTGTTAACATGGATGTCTGTCATCTATTATTTGGGAGATCTTGGTAGTTCGATGTAAATGCCCAACATGCAGGTAAAAAGAATATTTACAAGTTAGAGAAAGAGAGTATGAAGTATACCTTATTGCCATTGAAGTTAGAGGGTCGCTTTCAAGCTTGCAGGATAGAGAGACACTCTTTCTTGACTATTGCCCAGTCAGAAAAGGAGATGGTTGAAGATTTGAAAAATTCAAGGGTAGCCCATGCACTCATTGTCAAGAATATGGTAGTTGGGAATAAAGATATGAGTGTAGAGGTCCTTAAAGTGGTTAAAAGAATGTTGGAGAAGTATAGAGATGTGGTTCCTAATGACTTACCTAAGGGACTACCACCTTTGAGGGACATCTAGCATCAAATACTTGGTATCTAGAGCAATTTTTCCAAATTTACCATACTATAAGATGAGTCCTAAGGAAACTGAGGTCCTACAAGAGAAAGTCCAAAAGTTGTTGGACAATGGGTTCATTTGATACAACATGAGTCCTTATCCTGTACCAGCTTTACTGACACCTAAGAAAGATGGGAGTTAAAGAATGTGTGTTGATAGCAAAGCCATTAATAAGATCCACATCAGATACAAATTCCCTATACCACGATTCGATGACATGTTAGACAGATTTAAGGAGTGGCTACCATTAAATCAGAATCTGGCCTAGGGATGAGTGGAAGATAGCATTTAAAACCAAAGAAGGGTTGTATGAGTGGCTGGTAATGCCATTTGGCCTTAGCAATGTACCTAGTACCTTCATGCACGTAATGAATCAGGTAATAAAACCCTTTAATGGTTGTTTTGTAGTAGTATATTTTGATAATATACTGGTATTTAATAAGTCGAAAGAGGAGTATATTAAATACTTGAGGTATGTCTTGGCTATGTTGAGGGAGAATAAATTATTTTCTAATTTGAAAAAGTGTGTCTTCATGTCAAGGCGATTGTTATTTCTAAAGTTTGTAGTTAGTAGTGAGGGTATCATGGTGAATGATGAAAAGGTGAGGGCAATCAGGGAATGACCTACTTTTGAAGCTGTTACTGAGTTGAGAAATTTCCTAGGATTTACTGGTTTTTATAAGCAATTTATAAGACATTTTAGTAGAATTGCTACTTCATTAACTAAGTATCTGAAGAAAGGGAAATTCCAATGAGACGAAAAGGTTGAAACAAGCTTTGTGAATATAAAGAAAAAGTTATGTAGGGCCCCTGTATTGGCACTACCTGATTTTGATAAGATATTCAAGGTTGATTGTGATGCTAATGGGGTAGGGATTGGTGCAGTGTTATCACAGGAGAAGGCCAATAGCGTTCTATAGTGAGAAGTTGTATAAGGCCAAGAGGAATTGGTCGACTTATAATAAGGAGTTCTATACTGTTATGAGAACTCTAAGAGTATGGGAATACTATTTGGTAGGAAAAGAATTCATTTTATACTTAGACTGTTTAGCATTAAAACATCCTAGTGGTCAGACCAGGATAAGTAAGGATATGCATACTAGATGACTTTAATTCTTGTAGAGATTTCCTTTCAGGTTAATGCATAAATCTAGTGTGTAAAACAAAGTGGCTAACACTTTAAGTAGAAGGGCTGATTTGCTATTCACTTTAAGTGCTGAGGTTGTGGGCTTTGAAAGAATAAAAGAGTTGTATAAAGATGATGGTGATTTTAAAAGGATCTGGAGGAAGTGCACTATTAAAAAGCCTTGTAATTATTATCATATTCATAAGGGGTATTTAATGAAAGGAAATCAATTTTGCATTCCTGAGTCCTCCTTAAGGAGAAGTTAATTAGAGACCTTCATGGGAGAGGTTTATTAGGACATTTAGGTCACAATAAAACCTTAGTTGCTATGACAGAGAGGTATTTCTGGCCTCGACTGAGAAGGGATATTGGTAGGATTGTTAAGAGATGCTACATCTGTCAAACTACCAAAGGGGAATCTCAAAACACCGGGCTCTACACTTCATTACCAATACCTGAAAACATCTAAGAAGACTTGTTGATGGATTTTGTCTTGGGTTTACCTCGTACCCAACAAGGTGTTGACTCTGTGTTTACAGTTGACAGGTTTTCTAAGATGGCTCATTTTATTCCTTGTAAAAAAACCGTATATGCACAATTTATTGTCAGGTTGTTTTTCAATGAAGTGGTGCGCTTACATGGTGTTCCCAAGTCCATTACTTCTGAAAGAGATAGCAAGTTTCTTAGTCACTTTTGGAAGATGTTGTGGTTCCTATTTGATTCTTCGCTAAACTTTAGTAGAACAACTTATTCACAGACTGATGGGCCGACTAAAGTGACCAACAGAACACTGGGAATTTTGATTAGGAGCATCTGTAGTGAAAAGTTAAGACAGTGGGATCAAGCATTAGTCCAAGCTAAATTTGTATATAAAAGTTCTATTTATAGAACTTTTATAAGATCACCCTTTTCAGTGGTCTACACCAAAACGTCACAACATGCCCTAGATTTATTGAAATTACCCAACAGAGTAGAGGTTAGTATAGCAACTAAGAACATGGCAAAGCAGTGCCAAGCTATCACTGAAGAGGTAAAAAGAAAATTGAAAGGGTGAATATGAAATACAAGGAGGCTATTGATAAACATAGGAATGAGAAATTATTTGAAGTTAGTGATCAGGTAATGGTGTACCTAAGGAAGGAACGCTTTCTTATAGGCAAGTATAGCAAAATGCAGCCAAAGAAGTAAGGTTCTTATGAAGTTATGCAAAAAATCAATGACAATGTTTATATTGTCAAGCTTCCTAATTATATGAACATTTCTAAGACATTCAATGTAGCTGATTTATTTCTTTTCTATTTAGATGATATGTCTTTATATCCTGAAAAGAACTCGGGGTTGAGTTCTTCTCTGGTAAGAGAGAATAATGTGAACCAGATAGTCAAGGAATATATGGACAAGCGATAAAAGGATAAAAAGTTACGATGGGCTTCTTTGTTATTTTAGTTAAATTTTATGAAACAGACTTTTTTGTAATTTTAGTTAAATTTTATGAACTATATATATTTTAGGATTTCTTAGTGAGAAATAGAACATCTTACACTTTAACCTAATTGAGAGAACTTTTCTCTGAAAGTTATTTGTGCCTTTTGTTCTTTGAAATTCAATCATTATTATTAATTTCCTGTTATTAATTACGCTTTCTCGTTACGTCAATTATATGACCAATCATCAGTATATTAGGATTATAATCCTTCCTATTCTCTCTCTCTCTCTCTCTCTCTCTCTCTCTCTCTCTAAAAGTGTTTTAGATTATGAACTTTATTTTTTTATTTTCTGTGTGAATTATGGTTAGAAGTCAAGCATTTGAATATTGGTAGCTTGCAATAAACTCATTAATTAGGTGTAAATAAAAGAAGAATTAAAAATATTCTTAGTAACAATTTTATTTTTTAAGGTAAATTATAATTGTATTTAATAAGCAATCGATATACCTTTAAGAATCAAAATATTACCCATTTTTGTTACAATTTTTTTTATAAATATCTCAACAATTTTAATATATATTTATATTGACAATAACTACCAAATAATACGTATTGTCAAGTAGCACTACATATATACAAAGTAATAGTATTTATTGAATCTTTACATTTATCTCCATGATTAAATTGCTAAGAATTATCAATATATACCTTCAGTTTATGGCAAGAGATCTTTACATTTGTCTCCAATAACTTCCATCACCCAAAGAAAGATAAAAACAACAAATTTCTTATTAGCATTTCTAACTCTAACCTAAAGACACAAAAGTCAGTTCTCTACATGGAAATTTCCTCGTCCCTCCTCTTGTCTCTTCTCAATCACATTCTCTTTTTGGGTTATACTAGGTTTGGCTGATACCAATTATATCAATTAAGACAATGTTTGGCTCAACACTTAAGCCCAATTTTGCACAACAATGTAATCTCTTTTTAATATTACATGGTAATGGCTGCACCATTTTAATTAACTTGAAAAATTTCAAACAATATCGTTCACAAATAAACTATCTAAACTTCTATATGAATCTTAGAACACAAATTGACATCCGTAACGCATGCTTCTTCTCAGACGCTTCCTGCAATACTAGGTAAATGCTTTATATGAGGAAAACACTTTTTAGAAGGCTTAAACTCTTGAACAGCCTTGCCATGATCAAGAATAAAATGGAGGTTACCCAAGTAAGATTTGGAATGTTTTTGTCTTGGTTACCTCAAGCTTAGTGAACCTTAATTAAGTAAAAGAGGTTAAAGTCAATGTTTTGAAAAAGGAACTGGTCGTCAAATCAGAAAATGTTCTAAGGCAATAAGCCCCCTAATTTGCTAAATATGACCTTATACATCATATTGGCTGCACGATTTAGCCTATGTCTGAAATATACATCAGGAGAACGGATGTAGTCATTGCTGGAAGCTCATCGCCTTCCCATTCACTTATCAGGGCTTTAGAGCACCTTCTACATCCTAGAAGCACATCATAACATTCTGAAAGAATTTCAACGTTTTTCAAGAAACGTTTTTTAAAAAACAAAAAAACCTCAAAATGTAAAGGCCTAACCCTAGTATGGAGTTTAGGTATGAATTCTAGCAACTTTATTATGGACAATAATACATTCTCTCTGAATTATGCGTCAACTCTTACTTTTATGGCCCTTGGTTGTGAAGCGTGAAAAGGAAGTAGAAACAAATTTGGAAGGTGAAAGGGATCCAAATGGCAGTGAAGTGTTTTTGGTTTTATTTTATTTTTTAAAATTTATTTTCTTTGCATCAAATGGGAAATTTTCTGTATGTAATTTAAAAAATGGAAAAACACAAAATAATATTCTTTTGGACCCAGACAAGCGTAGATTGCCAAAATGGGGTAATACATAAAAGATAACCAAAATTTTGTGGCAACAAACAGATTATCATGAATGATGGGTAAAGATGAAAAGTTAAAAAATTTTTAGGTGGCATGTCTGCCGAATATAATTCTGCTTGGGAAGACCGAGTAGGAATAGTTGAGTTATCACGGCAGGTAAGTCGGAAACATCGCCCAGCTGACATGTGATTGCTATCCATCCTAGCCCAGAACATTTGTAAACTGCTCGCATTATACAAGAACATTGACAGACACAAACACGAGCAAGCTCCATGCCTCCAGACGAAACAATGAGAGGCAAAAATGAAATAAAGTTGCGTATCTAAAAGGGCGGAAGCACATGGAACTAACAGTGAAAATAAGTTGCGTATCCAAGAGGGCCAGAAGCACAAGGAACTACTGCAGCTTTTCTGCTCTCTCCCTTGATCTTTCGTCCCCTGAACAATTATTTAGGGAACAATATATTTCTTACTGGGATTTTCATTCAATACACATCATATAATTCCTTAAGTTTTCATATTTATCCAAAAATTCAAATTTATAGATAAAACAATTTATAAATATTATGAATTATATTATATTTTTATATTTTAATGACACGAAAGTTTTATAGTCTTAACAATACACGTGAATAGACATTCAGTTTAATATATTTCGAGGATACATTTGCTTGTCTGCTGATGCGCACGGCATCACTTTTGGATCGAGCAAACTTCTTGATCTTGATGGTGGAACTCACTGCTGGCGCACTGTTAATTTTAGATGCGCACCATCCGAAGTTGTCAATTTGAAGACGTAGTCCAGTCATTCTCGATTGAATATGGAACACGAATCGCAAGTCCGAGTTAGCAGAAAATGCAAGGGATTGCGTCAGCTAACTGCGGCATTCTTTGCCAGCAATTTTGCGTAGTAGAAAATTGCTAGATGTCCTCTTCCCACACCACACCACGTGTGCAGCCATAAAGTTCCAACTAGGTGTCAGACAGTCAGATCAATTTACTGCATGTTTAAGCCAATTTAGTGTAATAATTTTCGCTTAATTGAATGAATTATTTGTTTAATTGGGCTGAGCTTCGATTAGAGTTTTAATTAGATTTGTTAATGTTGATTAATTATAATTATCTCATTAACATAACTCTTAATTGTACATAATTCTTTGTTTGGATAATAAAGCATAAGAGGGAAAAATGGAGAAGTGAGATTTTTTTTTTTGGGAGGTGTGTAAGGAAAAAAGTTAATGTGAGGAAAGAAAATTAAAATTTTTTTCTTTTAAAAAAGAGTGAAAAGTGAAATATATGCATGTATACCCTTATATTAAAATTGATGTGAACTAATAAAAAGAGTTAATATAAATAAATTAGAAATTTTATAAAACAAGAAAAGAAATGAACATTTCTATTTCTAATTTTGAGAGGAACAAATTTGATGAGTCATGGAAAAAAGATTAATGTTTATTTCTTTCATTTTTTCACTTTTTCAAAACATTTCCCAAACACACACTTAGAATCATTAGCCCATAAGTTTTCCGCATCACCCACACTTGCCATTCCACTTTCGCACACCGTTTTTTCATGTATTCCTGCGCGTGGAGACATTGGAAGGCATAACGGTTGGTTAGTGGGATAGATAATTCATTTTCTTTTTCCCATGTAAGAAAACTATTGATCCGGAAAGGTGGTACAAGCTATTATGAAACCCAGAAAGATGGAGAAATCAACCCTTTTGCAGAAGGCACAATAGTTTTAATTCTCAAAACAATTCACTTCTAGTGGCAAATTTGTTCGTTTTAGTGGCTGATATGTTTGATTCGACCGACCGTTCCAACAAATCCACATGTAGATCGTAGGATGAGGTCTCAAGATATGTCCTTGCCAGCTTCACTTCACAGTGTTAAACACCCTCATTACCGGTGGCGATAACAACAAAGCCGCAATGGGGCGAAATCATTTCGTCTCGTCTGAAAGCAAGTTCCTGCAAATCCTAAATGATTCAGTCACCCAGTTTTTTAATCGCTAGATGCCCCACTTTTGGATATCATTCGTGGGAAGCCCTTTTCTTTTCTTTTTCTTCTTTCCTTTTAGTTTTTTGAGATAAAAAAACACAACGAAAAAAGACCACAAGAGAATAACGTCGGGAAAGAGAAACGGATGACTTCAAACAAATTCATGTCACATTCATTATTAATTATTATTATTATTATTATTATTATTATTATTATTATTATTCCCCAAGCATTATAACCCCGCCAAGGATACGACGCTAATTGATAATTATATGAATAATATCAAATATAATGAAAATATTTCTTTAACTTGTGACGAAATATTATTTTTATTTGGGATGAATAATTTTTTATTAAAAATTTCATTAATAAAGAATTATATATCTCAATATAAATAATAAATTGTTGTTTAATATTATTTTGTAATAAACTTTTCGATTTAAAGCCGGTCGGGTCTCGATTAAGTTTTGTCGGACGACACGTCACGCCTTCACGGGTCTCCAACTGGTCGGATGTTCCGTCTTTTTGCTTGTTTCCAAACATAAATAACGGTAAAATCAGGGGCTCCAGGCAATTCAAAGTCCCAGATACGACAATTGAAATGACTAGAAAATCTTCGTAAATATAACCATTCCGTCCTTGGAGAATTTCTTCTTCTTCTTCTTCTTCTTCTTCTTCTTCTTCTTCTTCTTCTTGTTTTTCTTTTCTTTTGCTGTTTCTTTCTCTCGCATGAAAATTTAACGTGGCGGAATTTCGTGTGTGGTTGCTGGAAGTCAAGCGATAGAAAATAAGCAATGCAAATCATTAACGAATTAATAAGACCTTTTACGTGGCTTTAAGTCCTCTGGTTGTTGCGTATGTGAATCAGTCGGTTATGCAAATGTTAAATTGTGTTTATATTCGTTGTTGATTCAATGGTATTATTAGCAACTTTGTCCTGACGTAAAAAACAATAAAAAATAAAAAAAAAGGACAGTGCGTAGGCGTCAAGACTCCGACCGACAGGCCGGCCGGCCGGCCGAGTAACGACCCTTCCTTTAATGATGGACACACTTCAGAGGTAACGTGGACTCCACTCTTTGACACCATCGTCAAAGTACTTAATTAACAAAAAAATACCTCTAAAAGGAAAAGTAAAAATACCAAAAACAAAATCGATTTTATAAGAATTATAGATGGGGTAAAAATCTAAATTAAATACGATTCTGCTCGCGCGAATTTCGCAATGATCGATTGTGAACGGTAAGTCGGACGCCGCCGCCCCCCCCCCCCCCCCCCCCCCATGTCATACGCAAAAGAAGAGAGTGGATTAAACAAACCAACCAACCAACCAAACAAACAAACGACGATAATAATAATAATAAATAAATAAATAAATAAAGAAGAAAGAGAAGGGGTGAAAGTGAAACAGGTACAAAAATTTAGGGCCACAACCAAAAATTTCAAAATAAATACATTTTTACAAGAGTGTAGGTAGGCACCCTGGAAATGGAGGGACTGTGTGGGTCCTTCTGCCTTGTTTACAACTGCTTAGCTGACGCCACAGATTGAACAAAGGATGAAAAAGAGAGGAGCAGAGGAAGAAGAAGAAGAAGAAGAAGAAGAAGAAAAGAAAATGTTCAGATTGAACAAATCAGAGAAATATGGCGAACGATTAGATTTCCTCTTCTCTAACTTGCAGGCGCTACAGGTCTCTCTCTCTCTCTCTCACACACACACACACACGCACGCACGTACGCACGCACGCACGCACAACTACGGTGGTGGTGTACACACGCGTATGTGTTGCACATTTTGGTAGTTCTCTGTTTTTGGTTTTTTTTTTTTTTTTTTGTTGCCTTCGATTTCTTGAATTTCTGCGGTAGCGCCTCTGAATCTGCTGTTCCATTGAAGAAATTTGACTTGTCTGTTGACTGTTCCACTTTTGTTTAGTTCATCATTATTATTATTTTCTTCTTCTTCTTCTTCTTCTTCTTCTTCTTCTTCTTCTGGTTAATGTATCTTGCTCAAATTATAGCTGCATGTGGGCTCGCTGCAATTTTAGATGCGTGTAATGTCGGTGACTGATAAGTGCATTTGTTTCAATTCTTTTGGAGTTGATCAGTAACATGACACGCTTAAACTCAAATCTCATCATTATCATTTTCTTTCTTCTGCTGTTATGTATATTAACTCTTTGCTCGGAATAATTTAGGTACCAAAGGGATGGGACAAGCTCTTTGTGTCCATAATTTCTCCGGAGACAGGTAAAGCACTGGTGAAATCAGGGAAGGCATCGGTGAGGAATGGAGTTTGCCAATGGACAGATTCTCTGTCGAAGTCTCTCTGGATTTCTCAACATGAAGATCCTTCAAAAGGGAATGAACAATGCCTTGTCAAACTTCTTGTTTCCCTGGTATGGTGTGTGTGTGTGTTAGCTAATTTCCTTTACCCATTCTTTTTTTTTGGGGGGGGGGGGGTGGGGAGGTGGGGTTGGGGAAATTAAAAGTTGTTATTGCTGGCTATACTCAACTTATTAAGCTGATAATATTCCTGCAGGGATCATCCAGATCTGGCAATCTTGGAGAAGCTACAGTCAATTTGGCAAGCCATGTGAACTCAAAATTTGCTGTTCCAGTTTCATTACCATTGAAAAAGTGTTCCCATGGGACGATCTTAAAAGTGAGGGATCTGTTGAGTATTTGTTTTTTTTCTTTTTTTTTTTTGGCATTTTCTATCATTTCAGAAAAAGGGAAAAGAAAAAAACAGCTTGGCACTCGCCCAAATCTGTGGCCATTTATAGAGTTCTATTAATGTGGGCTTATCTTCTTCATTCCTTCTTTTTGTTCCCGTTATTGTGGCTAGAACTATTTCTTACCACCACCATTAGCATATATATATACCCTTTGAAAGACAGAGCGAAGATTCAAAGCTATACGTAGGGCTGGCTAGGCTTCCACCTGAGACAACCCTGTCTCTTCACTGATTGCTAACTGAATGAATGTTGTTTATATAGATAAAAAAATTTGTTTGTGTGTCTTTGGCGTGAACACTTTGTCTTTTTTACAGGTTAAAATTCAGTGCCTAACACCAAGAGCGGAACTCAGGTTTACTGTTTAGTGCAGAACTTAACTACTGTTATAATTTTGGTATTCATTTGTTTTGTTCTTTTCCTTTCTGAAAGAGTTCAGCACATCTTTTAAAGGGGTGCATGTGAAGACACAAGCTCACATAGGGAGTATTCAACTGTTGACCATGAAGACGCAGAGAACAAATCTGATGTTTCTGATAGTTCCTTTGGAAGAAGCGTTGGGTCTTCATCTAGTATCCATCTGGAAAGTACATCTTGTACAGGAGACTCAAATCGAGTATGTCAGTATTTTCATACTGCAATCGCGTTGTTTTATTCATCTTAGGATACTTTGAGTTTCCTTTTCAAGGAGTTGAGTGGGGCTGGGAAAGGAGAATGCATTGCTGTTGTAGAATGGTCTTTGGTTTTTTCAGCGATTATTAGTCAGTTGACAAGGGATTTGCTTATTACTACAGGATATGAGCTTCTCAGCATTGGGTCGACGTTCCAGTTCTGACTCAATGGATGGTTCTTTCGGCGGGGAAACTTTTTCTGCACACAATAACTTAAGTGGCATCGTGAACATTCACATAAGAAGACAGGATTCAACAGGCTCCCAAAGTAATTCTCCCTGTGGATCTTATTCTTTTAATGATTCCTCTAGGTCAAATCACTCATCCTTTAACTCAAAGGTTTCAACCTCACAAAGCCATCTTTTGAATCCAGGGGAGGAATTTAACTGGGTATCACGTACTGCTGCTTCATCACCATTAAGGAATTCTGGTTCATCTCAAGATCTTCTGGAAGCTGCAGAATTTACAATTGAGGAGCTCCGAGCACAAGCAACAATGTGGGAACAAAATTCTCGTAAGTTAATGAATGATGTGGAAAGACTGAAGAAGGAATTATCAGACCAGTCAAAGCATTGGGCAAATCTTGAAATGGAGCTCTCAGACTCACACACAGAATGTGATTATTTGAAGCAGGAGGTCAAGAGACTGAATGTCCTGTTGGAGGAGTCAAAAATGGAAGAGCCAGTTGCTGAGAATTTGAAGTTGCAGTCTGAAGAAATGGGTGGCTGCCAAAAGGAATTGGAAGATGAACTGAAGTTTCAGAAAGAGTCAAATGCTGACTTGGCTTTACAGCTAAAGAAAGCCCAAGAGTCAAACCTTGAGCTTGTTTACATTCTGCAAGAATTGGAAGGTACCATAGAAAAACAGAAAATTGAAATTGTTAATATGTCGAGTGTGCCTTCCGAGAATAAAGATGTTAGAAAGCACAGCCCTGGATTTGAGAACAATGAAGAGACGAAGCAAAACAAGCAAGTTGTTGGAGAGACTATGAACAGTGCCACTTGTCTATCAGATCTGGATAATGTCACTGTAACACACAAATTAGAAGATTTACCTGCATTTTCTGAAGTAGAAGGGAGGCAATGGCAGGGATCACTAAAGAATTCTGAGTATACTATGAAGTGTCTGGACAGATCTCTTGAGGAAAAAATCCATGAATTGGCGATTGAGAGAAGTTTGAAGAACCAAACCCTAGCAGAAGTGGAAGTAGAATGGAGGGATGGATTAGAAACAAGAGAAGAAGAAAGTTGTAATGGGGAAATAAAATTGTCTGAAGCTCTCGGTGCTCTTGGTCTTGAGAACAATGGTAATCTAATAAAAGAAATTGGAGTTCTGAAACAGAAGATAGAGGAGCTTGAGAAAGATTGCAATGAGCTTACAGATGAAAATCTAGAACTTCTACTTAAGCTCAAAGAATCAGAGCGCCCAGCATACCATGCTTCTTCCAACTCTTCTTCATGTGAATGTGGACAAAATGGTTCTCTGTCTACTTCTGAATCTGAAGTAAGCAAAAGAAAATCGCAGCAATGCAAACATGAAGAGGAGCTGAACCAGAAGAAAATCCTTGTTGAAGAAATTTCCAGAGATCACCTGCAAATGCAATGTATAGATCTGGGAAAAAAATGTGCTGACCTGGAGCTTCAGCTGCAAGCCTTCAAGGATAAAACAAGTTACCTGGACAGTGATCTCTGCAAGAATCGTGCCAAATTGCAAGAGAGGGAAAAAGAGATTGCTGCACTACAACAACAATTGAAACAGACCCAAATGGAAACTGAATTGGTGGACAACACAGGCATCATTGGAGAATCTAACGTTTCTGAATCACATGCTGCTGTCAGAATGGCCAAAACGTTATTTATGTTATGTGAACAGGTGCAATTATGTATAATTAACATAAAGAAGCTAAACTTTATTCCTTTCTTTCTTGCCGTCACTGAACTTGACTATAATTCTTGTGAGTCACAGATTTCAAATGGTGCAGATTTACTTGGTCTAAAAGAGCAAGCTGAGGCTATTTTGAACAGTATTATTCCACTTAAGGATTTTTTTGAAGCAAAGATCACTGCATTTGATGATGAACTTGGGGAAAGTAAAGCAGCGAGGGCACGAAAGGAAAATGAAGTGAACATTCAGAACAAATTGGAGGATCATTATTTACGGGAGAAAACTTTCAGTACTTCTTGTCCAGGACCAGAAAGTCTTGAAATGAAAGATGAATTCAAAGTTGCATATTCTGGTGAGGGGCTTTTGAAGGAGGTATGTGAGATAGAAAAGCTTAAGTTTGATATTCTGTTGAAGGAACAAGAGATTGGAGTTTTAAGGGATTGCCCAAGGGAGTCACAAACCCAGACTTCCAGTCTACAAAATGAGAAGAAGCAGTTGGAGGAAAAGATGGAATCCATGCTAAGAGAGGGAACAATGATCTCTAAATACTTGAATGATTTACGCAATGAAATAATGATGCTCAATGGGAGATTTGATTCCCAGGTTTCAGCAAACAAGGTTCTTGAAAGGAAATCATCAGAGCTAGAAGGGAAAAAAGGGTACTTGAAATTCACTTATTGGAAGTTGAAAAAGAAAACATAGGGTTATCAGAACGAATATGTGGCTTGGAAGCACAATTGAGATATTTGACTGATGAGAAGGAGTCAAGCCGCTTGGAACTAGAGAATTCAGAATCTTGTGCCATAAAATTTCGGGAAGAGATAAGGAGATTAGAAAGTGAATTGGAGACACGAAAGGTTGATATGAAGCACAAAATGCAGGACATGCGAAAGAGGTGGCTAGCGGCACAAGAAGAGTCCGAGTTTCTGAAAATGGCAAATGTAAAACTGCAAACTACAGCCGAAAGTCTTATTGAGGATTGTAGTTCACTTCAAAAATCAAACATAGAGTTTAGGAACCAAAAGGGGGAGCTGCACAAGCATTGCATCATCTTAGAAGCTGAACTGAAAGAATCAGAAAAGGTATTCTCTGGTATGTTCAAAAAGGTTGAAGTTCTTGAAGGGAAACATACCACAATGCTGGAAGAAATTGCCTCAAAGGAGATAGCCCTTAATTTAGAACTAGATACACTTCTTGAAGAGAACAAACAAACTAAAGAGAAACTTATGATGGAAGAGAGCCGACTGAATCAGATGTACATAGAGAAGTCGGTTGAAGTTGAGGATCTCCAGAGACAGGTTGCACATCTCACTGAACAGAAATCTTCGAGTCATGATGGAATGGGAGAAACGGTGCCGAATGCTATATTTGAGGTGTCTAGGTTACGTGCAGAAAAAGCTTTTCTTGAAGCTTCACTGCAAGATGTTCGAGGGAAGCTTAACTTGTCTGAGAACAGCCTTAGTACACTCCAGACGGAATCAGAAACAAAACTGCAAAAATTAAAGAATGAACTCGCAGCATCCAAGAAAAACCAGGAAGTTCTGATGGCTGACCATGAAAAGCTGTTGGAATTGTTGGAGGATGTGAAATCCAATGAAGGGAAACAAAAAATTGTTGTTAGGGGACTTGAATTAAAGCTTAAAACTTCTGAATATGGGAGGCTACAAGCAACAGAAGAAATAGCCAGTCTCAAGCTGCAATTGCAGAAAACAGCACTGCTTCAAAATGACATTTTGGCTCTCAAGAGATCACTTAATGAGGTCAAATTAGAAAATCAAAGACTTGAAGCTTCATTCCAGATAATATCAGCAGATTATGAAGCTCTGAATGCCGAGAAAGTTCAGTCAGAAAAGAAGATCTCTGACATGCAGGGGTCTGTGTCCCAGTTAGAGGAATGTAAACGCAGCAGAGTTGCACTTGAGGAAAAGGTTTTAAGGCTGGAAGGGGATTTAACTGCAAGAGAAGCATTAGGTGTTGTGGATGCCGAGCTCAAGAATGAGTTGGCCCGGGTTAAAATAGCAAATAATGAATTCCAGAGGAAGATACGATACCTTGAGGAGGAGAAGCAAGAGTACCAGAAGAGAGCTCAAGCTTTTGAAGAGAAACCTGAGGAACACAAGTCTAGTGTTTCGACATCACATGAATCCAGTCTCTCACAGGTCGGCATCAACAATTCTTTTTCTATCTTATCCTTGACACAGAAAAGTTTGCGCAAATTTTTTTCTGCTCTTACCTAATCAGGTAGATGGAAAATAAATTTTTTGCAGAAGAAAAAGGAAGAAATTAAGCAGCATCTTTGAAGATGTCTCCCATGTAATAAAACAATGTCAATGTGTTCGATTAGGTATACGTCTGAGCTTTTCTTGCTTCTTTTTTATATTTCAGGTAATTACCAGACCTGCTTGCAGTAATGGGAGATTGCCAGCTACAGAAATTGATCCTTTCTTAAAGATCCAGCTACGTGAGATAGAGACAGAACTAGCTGAAGCATTGGAGGCAAACGGCCTGTACAAAGCACAGCTTAAGAGGTGGGTACAAGTGTGGCCTTCATGTGTTTTGCTGACCCGTGTAAACTTCTCGTAGTGATGCATTCTTATCGCATCATCGCCCTTCTGAACATTTATGCAACTCATATATATGTGGTTTGTGCCCTCTTACCCTTCTTAGACAGCAAGTGAAAGCAAACAGTCTCTTTCTGAGAGATACGATTTCTTGCATTATGAGCTAATCTGGTCGTCGTGACACACTATAGAGAGATACGACTGGATTAGTCGTGGTCTCTATCTAGCACTGCTAATGGCTTCCAAACTGCTGCTTGTTCAGCTTATTATCCGGGGAACAAAAAGATAAGTCAAACATTTACAGAAATTTGGAGGATGAAGACGAAGTGGAAAAAGGTGACAGAGATCAGCACCGCACATCATTGCTCGAGGCCGAGCTAAAGGATATGCGGGAACAGTATTTCCACATGAGCCTTAAATGTGCAGAGGTAGAAGCTGAGAGGGAGCAACTTGTGCTGAAGCTCAAGCCTGTCAACACCGGAAGGAGATGGTTTTCTTGAATCTGGCCATTGTTCTGATGAACAAAATCCACAAACTTGAACCTTTTTTTAGCTTCTGTAGGTTCCATAGCCTGTCCAATAGGACAAGATAACCGTAGATATTACACTTGGAGGCAAGGCATCGGGTAAACAATTTTTGTATGGTTGTAAATTTTGTATTATTGAACCAGAAGATAAATGTAATGCCAGCATGTGCCACAGTCAACATTCTTGCATTCAATCATTATAGCAGGTGGAAAATCCTAAAATTTCACTGTATTTTTGTTTTTCTATCCTAATCAATCATATTATCTATACACTTATTTCACTTCTATTTTTACCGTTTCGCTATGGCTACTCGGGAAATTATGCTGCTTTGCTTCGCTTCGACCCCAAGCGGACGAAAAGAAGCTTAAAATTTTACCAAAGATTTTTTCTCTTTTACCCTTTACTTTTCTTAAAAGTGTTAGTTACCAATGTACCAAGTTAGACCTCATTTAGTTCACTTCCCAAACTTGGGAAAATTGGATCAAATCATAGACGGCCAAGTTTTAGAACAGTCATATGATATTCATTATTTTTTATTAAATTTATTTTTTTATATCACTCTTGAAATCAGAAATTAGAATTATTATTGATTTCTTCATTTCCACCGTGACATTAAATTTGATTTTCCAAGTTAGTTTCATAACCGTTGAAAATACCATAAAATTAGTAAAAGAAAAATTGACATTAGATATCTTAAATTTATGAGTTAATTACAAAAATTAGATAATATCTAAAAACTTAAAAAAAATCTTAAATTTTATATGACGTAATAAGAAACATTCTTGATTAATTTGCCACTAGTGATTATTAATTTAAATAATAAAAATGACATTATTAATAATCAAAATAGACCAAAATGCCTATGCAAATAAAATAAGCAAATAGATTGCTATTAAACATTATCTTTTATAGACCAATAAGCTGAAAAAGAGTTAGAAACATTATAAATATGATTGTTATAATAATTTTTATAAATAACAAGTAAAAAGAGTAACAAAAACTACATATTTATTCTCAAAAATTGCTTTTTTTTTTTTTTTTGACTTCTACAATCTTTTTCAATCACCCAACACATTTCCATTAAGTTCTAGTTCCATGTACTTTGAAAGATCTAAATTTAGAAATATTTAATAAAATTTATATAACAAAATAATATCAATAAAAATTTATGAGTAAAAAGAATATATAAATAAACTATATTATTATTATGAAAATAAAGATTATAATACAACTTTCCTTATTGAAAGTGAGAGGAATTAAGTAGCCAATAATCAAATTATGCAAGATCTCAAGTGAGATCAATTGGAAGTAAGAATGACAATGAATGAGGTAATATTATTAAAAGTAAAGCTTAGGAAAATATTTCTTAAGCTACATAACCTAGAAATAAATATTGCATCTATAAAGATGAATATATTGATTTTAATATTTTTGCATAATGATATTGTATATGTTAGTGACTATAATAATTTATTGAAAATGAAATAAGAGAAATTAGTTTTTACCCCAATCATTATGTTGGTTATGAAATTTAAAGATGTAAATTTGGTATATAAATTTCTTATTTTACTCCTTTAATAGTTTTTTCTTACATGAATAAATCAAGTTAGTTAATCTAATTAATAAGATGTATTTACAATTATTTGATTTAATATGTCTAATTATAACATATATACTTTTTTGGACTTTTAGTTTTAGTTCTTGAATTGACTCTTGTTTTGTCATTTTGATTACCAGACTTAATATGGTTGTTGTGGTACATGGGAGTGAATCACCAACACTTGTACTTGTTATTCTAATAACATTATCAAACTAAAAATTAGTTAGTTATAGATTATTTGTAATAAGTAAATGAGAAATATAAATAAGGTAATTTGTATACCTTAGTATATGTCTTTTCATTATGTTTAAATTTTTTATATTTGCCACACTTTATTGTGTAAAATTTAGTTTTATCTTGTCTTAGCTCTCCCTTTTCTCTTGTTATATTCTTTTTTGGTTTGTCAACCTTTATTTACACTTTAAAAGGTGCATGACTTTTTCTCCATTCACAAGATTTAAGTTGGTCTCGTAAAGAACATAAATAATTTTTTTATAGACAATTATTTATTTTTTGTTGTGAATTACTTATCTCACAAGTCCTTTAAGTTTTTTTCAGTAAAGTATTTATAAGCAACCACTTGTTTATAAAAATTCTATAAAACTACCTATTCCTTGCAACTGTATGTCATTGATGTAAGAATCATAGAAATTTTATCTAAATCATCTATTATTGGGAATTCCTTCATTCTTTATAGGAACCAATTTCAAGTATTTGGCTATTTTTTCTAATCTCTCCTAAACTTTCAATGTTATTTTATCCTCCTAAGTTGTAATTTTAGTATATCTTTTATGCAATTGAGCCATTAATTTCACTCTTATATTCTCTAAAATAATTAGACCAAGCTTATTCCTAAACTTTCTAACCTAATTATTGAATGACCTTGCCATATTGTTAGTGGTGTGGTTTTTTTAACATCAATATCAAATAACTACCTATACCACTATTTTGTAGAAATATTCTTGACATGCTTCACAAGGCATTATTGTGCACAATTGCTTTAATTTCTATAAGGGTTTTTGTGTAATCATTGTAACAATAAACTTAAAAAGTTTTCTAAAATAAGTTCCTTAACTTTATTACAAGTCGTTGTGCTTTAAAGTTTACATAAATTTTGAAAAGTGCTTTTCAACAACATTTGATTCTCTAAACATGTAAATCATGCAACAAATCATTTAAAATAGAAAAAAAGTACCAAAACTTAAAGTAACAAATTATTTGTTACTTACAAAGTAAATAAATACATAAAATATATTATTACATATCTTTTATCTATTTGATGTAAAGGTTAGAGGCTTCCATTTCATGGCAACTTTAATGTAATCATATAAAAAAAAACTTATGAAAAATTCTTAACTCTCATTACACTCCTTTTCCACAATAATGTATGCAATAGGGAAAATCCTTTTATTTCCATCTATTAAGGTAATTGCTAACAAAATGCCACAATGTGGCCTTTTTAAATGGCACTCATCCAACCTAATAAATGGTCGGTACCAAGTTATAAACCCATTAAGTATGCCTTCAAATAAATAAAAATTCTTTAAAAAAATTTTAGAGATAAATCATTTGGGTTTTTCATACCCAAATTTAATTATAAAACTAAGGCTTATTTTCTTAAGAAGATTAGTATAATTTATTAACTTTTTAAATGACTCATTACGTGACTCTTCAATTGTTTGAAGAGCTGGTCTTTTCTCCTCCAGATTTTCATAAACAAGGTTTAACTTTATAAGAGTCTTTCAAGACCTTATATATAAAGTTTGCACTTATTTCACTATTGATTTAAAAATAGAGTAATAAAACTCTAGTTATCTATTTTGATATGACACCCTTCACTTTTCAATTTTAATGCAATTGTGTTTATTTTTCAGCTTTTTTAACATAAAAGTCTTCTTACTTAGTATAGATATCCAAATGTAGAAGTTACATCCTGTATTCGCACACTTACCACTTACATCTACATAATTATCACCTACATGTTTATGGTTTTAATATTATATCTAATATTGGCTCCCTTTCACACTACATACTTTCTTAAAACCTTCATAAAGTGATAAACATCTCTAAAAATTTATTTTTTCTCAATCTACACTCTACCTTTTTCTACATACCTAAAGGGTATGCCAATAATTTCATATGTTAAATCACACTTTTTAAAATTAATTTTCCTTCTTACCATCTTCATTAATACAAAATTCACCATTAATATTAATATATTCTCATGATTCATCATTAACGTGACCATTATATCATTTTCATGTGGCTAATTCTTCTTTTTGTTAGATATTGAGATTATTTTTACATATATTTAATTTTTTACATACTATTGATTTGTAATATTTATATTTAAATTGAGTCTTTTAAAACTTAAAAGAAATGATTGTAATTCTTTTGACAAATTAACATTCATATACTTGTATATCCGATCTAGGATCATTAAAGAGGAAAGAATCTCTATTTGTTTTTTGGTGATGTAATTTATATTTAAAAATAATATTTTCAATTTTTTTTCATAAGTGAAATATGCTTTATATATTAGACTTTAAATTATTTATTAAATTTTATAAATTAATTTATAATTATTCAATTTTTTTAATTTTTTTTCTTACTTTTTTTTTTGGTACCCAAATAAACAAATTCCAATCCAACTACAATTGTATTCTACTTGCCAATTAACTATATATACGTCCAAACAATATAATTAATAAGAGTGAAGTCCTCTAATCAAAACGGACAAAATAAAGTTCCAACATCAGGTTTATGATCAACTTGCACATACTTCAGTATAAGGGTGGAATTAACAATTTCAACTAAGCACAAAACAAAAGAGATACCTTTTGACCTAAAAAAAAAAAAAAGACTTGAATGTGAAACTTGCAATGGTTAGCCCGCAGGCTACTCCATTCCCTGTTAAAAGAGAGAAGAACTTGCAATGGCGCCCAGGGCTGGATAAAAGCTGGCAGCAGCGGCTGAGGAGCCATTGGCGGCCGAAAAGAAGCTAGAGAATGAGCTGCCAGAAGAAGGTGTGACGGCGGACCAGAATAAGAAGGCCAAAAGGAGCGTCTAGAAGGCCAAGAGAATGCGTATAGAATACACATATTCAATCAAGGAGCTAAATGAGGTGCATCCTTGACATTTAATGTCGTCTTTGGCTTTCTTTGTATTCCATGCACCGAATTGTGGACCTGAATACAATAAAAAAGAAACGATGTTTGCCAAGCGTTTTATTTCCGAACGAATGATGAATAGAGACGCCATTTGTTATTCCAATTATAAATTGCAGAACATCTCACATATCATCAGGGAAACAGCAGCAACTGGACACTCTAAAGATACGATGCAAAGAAGCCTCCTATTCGTTCGAATAAACTGATAGAATGGTTTATTTCCTTCAATTTTTTTACTGATTCTATTGATTCACTATCAGTTCTCTTTATAGTATGGAGTATGCACGGATCACTTCAACAATCGGTGCTCGACACAAAGGGCATTTCCCTCCACCACGAACCAATTCATTTGCACATTTTGAACAGGTGCACGTGTGACCGCATCTGCAAAAATATTTTCAGATTGAATGGACTTAAGGAAAAGAACCATTCAATTCTTGCACAAGCCAGATAGGAGTCAAGGTGGAAGCATCCATTACCTGTACAACAGAGAATCTATATGGCTATCACAACATACGCAACATGTCCCTTTCCTTACAAGACCCCATTTGGACCCATCTTCAGATATTTCTGCACCCAATCCTGCAAGATAGAGCATCTTTAGTAAATGGAATATAAGTGGAATAAACAGAAGTTTGCAGCTCTAAACAAAAAGAGTTTCACATTAAATAATCAATCAAATGACTCCATAGCACAAAAGACATGGTTAACAATCTCCAAACAAAAGACTACCAAAAAAAAAAAAACCTTTTTGGCTAGTTGATCGGTTCAGAGCTGCAGACTTCCTGCCTAACAGAATGCTGCAACTCGAGTTGCATATCCATGCAGCCTCAAACATCCTCTGCATGTCGCTCATTGCTGGCGTCTTGACATGTCTGTTCTCAGATCATTTATCATCTCCCATTCCTGCTTCATACCAGCACATCCACAGTCAGAATAAACTTGCCCTTGCAGAAACAGCACAAATACTAAACATTGAGAGCTTTAGAAAACTCTAATTGTTAACAATGGATGTTTCAACAAATCGCATTCAGTGTAAATGATGCTTGGTTGATATGTCTAACCAACATAAATGGTATATGACACCAGTCAATGAAAACTATTGCTCCATCTCTCTTGCGCACATGTTCAGTCCATGAAAATCAAATGAAAAGTTACAGTTGCAATGACAATTCAGATTACAAGTGGAAATGATTGGGAGGAAGGTATGGGCAGTATGGCCGTTGGAGAATAATTCATCAATCCTAAACCACACCCCAAATCTTGAATGTTCATGTCAAACAAAACGAAGCCCTTTGTTTTCAGCACAATTAAAATGCTGATCTTTGGAGAGCACCGATAGTATTATATGTTCTGATATTATGCCATCAATTCCATGATGAAAACTCCAAGTATATGCTTACGAGTGTTTATATATGTCATCTGGATGACAGAATATATGTCCAGGTGATCTTCGCCTGACAATTCAATCTGGATAAAAGGTAACTCACCAGTTCTGATCTTTGCAAGCTATGATGAGACCTGCTAGTGTGATGTAAATGCTGGTGCCACAGTGCCTGGGGTGACGGTATTGGCAGATTGTTCACAGCATCACGTTGATCCTTGGATTGTTCATCTCTCTGCTCCTCATCCTGCTCTGGTGAAGCAGGAGTGGTGTCATAAGCTTCTATGTAGATCCCAGTCAATCGGAGCATGGCCTTGCCTTATTGGAACTTTTTTAAAATTTCTCTTTATGAAATTCTTATTTATATAACACAGGATTTTTTCTTTATGTGAATACTAGCAATAAAATTATAATTGAAATCAACATACCGTTGTCCATTATGCTGATGTCACATAGCAGAAATAAGAATCCTTTTTTTGTTTCGTTTCTGAACGCTTTTCTCTTTTCTCCTACTCTTCCCTTTCTTTTCTTTACGTTTTCTCTTTGATGGTTGAGGTCTCAGGAAAAGTCTGTAATAGTGTATATATATATATATATATATATATTATTCCTTTCTTGTAACCGTTACCTTTTCAGGAAAATCTTCCTCTTCTGTAACGGTCATCTTAAATAGGAAGATATTTCTCTTCTTGTAACGTTTATCCTTAATCCTTCATAGGAAGAGTGGAGGGATTTTAGATCTGATGATCCAAATTACCGTTATGCCTAACCGACCATCATATTAGGCCTTTTATTTTGGGTCATACTTTAAATAACATGAGTCACTCATGTTAATTAATTTAACAATCTCCCACTTAATCCATGCTATGACTTGATAAATCAATAACAATTAAGTGTGCACAATTCTTAAAGATTATCAAATCACAATACTTGATTGAATTAAAATGATTGGATCATGGTGGTCACACATCTTATAGCGACATGATTCCTTCCATGTATCACATAATCATCATAATTCATAATAACCTTACTGAGGAACATTGAAATTTTAAATTGTATACATCTAAACAGAGATAACAAAGCACAAGCAAAACCATAACTTTAATTGAATTCACGAGTGTCACAATGATATGAACATCCTAAATATTGGCTTTCAAGCGTATGAGGACCTGTCCATAATGGTCATCCGATCAACGTGTCCAGTAAATATTTTTGGTGGCAAACCTTTAGTTAACAGGTCTGCTATCATCAACTCAATGCCAATATGCTCAATGGGCACTCTTTGGTTTTGCACTTCTTTAACAGATAGGTATTTCAAATCCATATGTTTCGCACCTTTAGAATACCTATCATTCTTAGAGAAGAAAACTACTGCAGAATTATCACAATAAATTCTTAACGGCTTTTCTATAGTGTCGACCAAACTAAGCCTTAAGATAAAATTTCGCAACTATAATGCATGAACAGTAACTTCAAAGCATGCTACAAATTCAGCCTCCATAGTGGAAGTAGCAATGACAAACTGCTTCCCACTTTTCCAGGAAATTGCTCCTCCAACTAGAAGAAACATGTAACCAAATGTAGATTTCCTCGAGTCTACACATCCAGCATAATCTGAATCCGAGTAACCTACTACTTTAAGATGACTTGATCTTTTATAAGTAAGCATGTAATCTTTGCTTTCCAATGATCTATTCTAAGATTACTTTGATATCGGCCTAACATTCCAATTGCGAAACTGATGTCTGGCCGAGTACATGTTTGCACATACATCAGGCTTCCAACCAATGATGTATAGGGAATTGATTCCATCGCTTTCCATTCCAATCATCCTTTGGACATTGTAATTCACTGAATTGTCCCCTTTCTGAATTAGAACTATTCCTGTTAAGCAATTTTTCATTCTAAATCTCTCTAATACTTTATTGATATAGCCTTTCTGAAACAATCCTTATGATCTATCACAGAATATTTCTATTCCTATCACATAGGATGTCTCATTCATATCTTTCATTTCAAAAGTTTCAGAGAGAAATTTCTTCACATTATGTAACAAACCTATGTCATTAGTAGCCAAAAGAATGTCATCGACATACAGGACTAATATAATGAACTTGCTCCTATTGACCTTCATATAGATATACTGATCAATGGTGTTTTCTACAAAATCGTATAACATAATGGTATTATTAAACTTAATATACCATTGTCGGGAGGCTTGTTTCAGTCCATATATCGATTTCTTTAATTTACACATTAAATTTTCTTGCCCGGTGGTGATGAAACCTTCAGGTTGGTCCATATACACTTCTTCTTCCAAGTCACCATTCAAAAAGGCGGTCTTTACATCCATTTGGTGGAGCTCTAGATCATTATGAGCCACCAAAGCCATAATAATTCTTAAGGAGTCTTTCTTAGAAACTAGAGAGAAAGTTTCCTTATAGTCAACACCATCCCTTTGAGTGAAACCTTTGGCAACAAGTCTGGCCTTATACCTTTCGATGTTACCTTTCGAGTTTCACTTGGTCTTGAAGACCCACTTATAGCCAACTCATTTTGATCCTTCAGGTAACTCTACTAGTTCCCAAACTTGGTTTACATCCATCGATTTCATCTCTTCCTTCATGGCATTGAACCACCTTTCAGAATCATTACATTCCATGGATTGTTTAAATGAGACTGGATCTTTATCAATGCTTAATTCTGATTCATGCTCAAGTGAGTAAACCATATGATCATTCGAAACTGCTGGCTTTTTCTGTCTTGTAGACCTCTATAATGTCATTTCTTGTGGTATCACTTGTTCATTTGTAAATTAAACATTGTCACTTGGTTCATCTCTTGTGTGTTCACTTTATGTGTTTCGAGTATCAATTTGTTGTCCTTGCATGTCACGTGACTGTGATGCAACATAAGGAACAAAAATTTGAGTATAAACACTGGGTATGGGGATACCGACGTGAATATGAGTACTCACTGTGGATCTTTCATTTTGTAATTCTTTAATATCCACCTTTTATGATTCCTCACTCCCATTAAACTGGCCATTTTCAATGAACCGAGCATTACCAGACTCAATTATTCTATTACTATAGTTAGGGCAGTAGAACCTATACCCTTTGGACTTTTCAGGATAGCCAATGAAGTAACCACTAATGGTTCTCGTATCAAGTTTTCCTTCATGTGAATTGTATATCTTTACTTCTGTTGGACAACCCCAAACATGAAGGTGTCTCAAACTGGGTTTCCTTCCTGTCTATAACTCGTAAGGAGTTTTAGGGACAGCTTTACTAGGAACCCTATTCAGCAGATATGCAGCAGTTCTTAATGCATGCATCCACAAGGATAAGGGTACAGTACTGTAATTCAACATGCTCCTAACCATATCCATAAGTGTGTGATTTCGCCTTTCCGCTACACCATTCTATTGTAGTGTACCAGGCATTATATACCATGCACATATGCCTCGACTTTCAACAAGTTTTGCAAATGGACCAGGACATTATCCACTTTTATTGAATTTTTTATAATATTCACCACCCCTATTTGACTTAATCACTTTTACTTTTCTATCTAACTGCCTTTCCACTTCATTAATAAACATCTCTAGGATGTTTACTGACTGAGACTTTTCATACAGTAGATACAAGTAACAATACCTTGAGTAGTCATTTATAAAGGTGATGAAATATTTCTCACCACCCCATGTTGGGATATCAAACGAGCCACAAATATCAGTGTATATCAATTCTAAAGGCTCATTGCTTCTCATAGCTGGGTTCTTTAATGTATGTCTTGTTTGTTTCCCTTTTATACAATCAATACATGCATCCCAATCAGTAAAATCCAATTGAGGTATGACATCACCTTTCACCAACCTCAATATCCTTTCTTTGGATATATGACCCAATCTTTGATGCCATAAGAAAGCAGAACTTTCATCATGCACATTACGTTTGTTACCTATACTACGCTCAACAAGAAATATGGAATCATCATACATAGCATCAAGATTAAAACAGTACAAATCATCAATCAAAGTACCAGATCCATAATAATACGAATGTCTATACAATGAAAATGCACCGTTTCCAATCTTAAGATTAAATCCTTCTTTATCCAACTTTGCAACAGAAACTAAATTTCTAGCACATTCAGGAACATAGAGACACTTTTCTAGATCCAGATGACACATAGTGTCCAAGATCAATCTGTACATCACAATTCCTTCTATTCGTGCCTTCATTCTATTTCTCATATAAAGGAACTTCTCAGTTCCTGTTATGGGCTAGATTGAAAGGAATCCCTGCATAATATATGACACATGAATAGTAGCTTCAAAATCTAACCACCAAGTATTATTAGGCACTTCAATTATGTTTGATTCAAAACATACTGATATACAATACGTACCTTTCTTTTCGAACCAAGCCTTTCTTTTTGGGCAATCATTTTTGAAATGACCCATCCTTTTGTAGAAGAAGCATTTCTGATCCTTTTGGATTTGACCTCTAGTGACTTTTATAGAGGCTTTGTCCTTCTTCTTACCTTTCTTATGTGGTTTAGACTTGCTACCACTAGCATTATTACGAACGATGAGATGAATAGAGTGATCCTTCATCTTCTTTAATCTCTCTTCTTTTTGAATTAATATGGCCTTAATTTCTTGAAAGTTCCATTTCTCTTTAATAGTGTTATAATTCACTTGGAACTGGCCAAATTCAGGAGGCAGTGAGTTTATGATGAATTGAACCAGAAATGATTCACTCACATCCATGCCCATTGTTTTCAACCTTACTACTAGATTAGGCATACTGGTCACATGATCATGAATGGGCTGTGACCAATTAAATTTCTTGGTTGTCAGCTCACTCATTAGGGTTCCTATGATGGATTTATCAGTTATATCTGACTAAGAGTATTCCTTAATTCTCATTAGAAATTCCCTCGTATTTTTCGTCTTAGGCATCGATGGCTTGACGTTTTCAGCTATTGTCATCCGCATCAAATTCAAACTCAGCCTATTAAACCGTACTCAAGTCTCATAAAAAGACTTATCAGATTCTATACTGGTCCCTGTAATGGCTGCAAGCTTTTCATCCGAAATGACTGCTAAGTCTAAGCCCAATATACCTAAATGAAACTAAATATGCTCAGAACATTTTGCATAGTTTAGCCCATTGAATTTGATCATCGAATTGCCTAAGGCAAACACATTACTGGAAGCTACAAACATAATCCAAATTTATACGTTAATGTTTTGAGTAAACTCTAATCGATTCAGATACATTACAAATTTTAATCATGCATTTAAGTTCACCTTTGGGTGATCCTTAAATACATAACTCTAATCAATAATGATGCTAATTTAAATATACTTTAATAGATCAATTAATCATACTAGAGTTAACATGAATGTCATCTTTGGATATACAATCACATTTACCTAGTATATCAATTAATCCCTTTTAGTGTCATTAATTACAAGCAATGATCCATTTTTGGATGATCTCCTAACTTCATAATTAATAATCATAATTGTTCATTTCAAAACATTTTATTAGCATCCAAAAATGAACAATTAAAATTCACAATCAACTGTTCAAATCCATTCAAAGCCAGACCACTTTGGTGATTAACAAGCTTTTAATATTTGATTTATATTGATATGAATTCAATAAACTTTAAAAAATTTTCAATTACGAAGATTTAAATTATCTTTTATGTGGGAGTTAACACTGTCCATGTCAGCGTATTGTTCCAGTAATTGGTCCACTTTACATGGTGGTGTCCATTCGAAAATTTCTTTTCCACCACCGATCGAGGACCCGCAACAACACCATACTCGGCCGAGTGACACATAGTGGCAGCACTATCGTACTGTTGCCTCCGGCCAAACGACACAGGCAACACCACTGTACTGTTGCCTCCGTCCGAGCAACCCTCGGTGGTAGCACCACTGTTCTACGGGCGTCGCCTGTGTGCTGCCTCCGGGTTGTATCTGACGAGTCAACGAAGCCCCGTCCCGCCAAGCCATACTCACACTCGACCCGCTGGCACAGAGTCCAGCAACTGGCACACACCTCTCACCGGTAAGCCCGCATCGCACAATCCAGCGACCAGCGCACACCTTATACCGGCAAGCCTTACGTTGCAGTCCCAGACCCACGCTCGACCCGGATCACTGGCCATACTCGAGGCGATCTTCCGTTCTACCGTACCCACCAGACCAAACTGATCTGGGTCCGCGGTGACACCAGAATCGCGATCTCCTCGTTTCGCCGTACCTAGTAGATCCAATTCGGGTTCCATCATACCTGAAGCTATGGCCCTTACTAGAAGGTCATCCCTTCATACCCGATCGATTCAGGTCTCCCACTGACAATGGAAACACATCCTTCATTGGAGTCGATCTGCCATACCTAGATCCGTTCGGGTTGGCATACACTTGTGTTGTTTCTCCAATGTAGACTTTCCATGGCCGGCGTTTCCCCTTTCAACGCCGACCGTCGTTTACCATTGTACATAAAAATAAATTTCGAGAAACAAAATCGTTTTGCGCCCCGCTGTACGACGCAAAAAAAGACAAACAGTTCGGCACAAACAAATAAAGTAAAATAAATTGCAGTATTCGCTAACCCGCTTTGATACCAATTGTTGGAACTTTTTTAGAATTTCTCTTTATGAAATTCTTATTTCTATAATACAGGATCTTTTCTTTATGCAAATACTAGCAATAAAATTGTAATTGAAATTAACATACCGTTGTCCATTATGCTAATGGCCTGCAGCAGAAATGAGAATCCTCTTTTCGTTTCGTTTCTAAATGCTTCTCTCTTTTCTCTTACTCTTCCCTTTCTTTTCTTTACGTTTTCTCTCTGATGGTTGAGGTCTCAGGAAAGGTCTGTAATAGTATATATATATATATATATATATATACACACATTATTCATTTCTTGTAATCGTTACCTTTTCAAGAAAATCATCCTCTTCTATAATGGTCATCTTAAATAGGAAGATATTTCTCTTCCTGTAACGTTTATCCTTAATAGGGAGAGTGGAGGGATTTTAAACCCGATGATCCAAATTACCGTTATGCTTAACCGACCATCATATTAGACCTTTTATTTTGGGTCATACTTTAAATAACATGGGTCACTCATGTTAATTAATTTAACATGCCTTTCCATATATGACTTTATCAACTGGTCCAGGCTTTCACAGAAGCCACTACGAAGAAGATTTGATACACTTCTCCTAAAAGGTTAAGAGAAGACTCAATCATTCAAGTGAAATTATGAGGCTCAACAACCAAATGTATTTAAGTGGGCAAGCAAATACCTGCTCAAAAGTTCTCTTCCATACCATATACATTATTGTCATTAGGTGGTTTAAATCTGTTTAATCTGCTTAGATAAGCACAATGAACTCTTAGGGAATCAGAAGGCCCTTCTGTCCAATTTTTAATAGCTTCCTGAGAGCCACCCTCAAGCCAAACTCCCCAGGTCTCGGGGGTATGAACTTGTTCATTAAGACCATCACCAGTTGATTCCTAAGGCCAATCATTGGCTGGACTCTGCTGCCAATTTCATTCATATGCTTGTGCATTGCCATCTTGCCATTCGTTTAACTGACTGTAGTCAGACTATTGCCAATTTTGTCTCCTATCCTCTGTGTTTTGTACATCAACAGTTGTATTGCCCCCCAAACGGTTTATTTGGTTGGGCAACTGATGGACATCACTTTCTTGATGTGTAGGCTGAGATTGCTCATCATTTTGTTGTTGGTTGTCCTGTGTGTTGGTTTGAATCCGGTCATTTCTCAAATTATTAACATTATCGTTAGACATGGTATCAGGATGGCTACTTACTTGACCACGTACAATATTTTCTAACCTTAAGTGGAATCCTTCCCTGATGAAGAAAATTATTTGCTCTTAGGAAAGTTAATAACATACATCCACATTGCTCAACAGAAACTTAAAAACTGCTTATAGGGCCAAAAGAGCAAAAACACAAGTACAAAAGAACACATTAAATCAGAGAGAAAAAAAAAAGAAAAAAAGAAGAGTGAACAATTATTTCTGACATGAAAAGTGTAATATGAAAACAGCATATATGTGTAGACATGAATTATATTCATGTTAGCTCTGTAAGAAAACGTGATTAGTAGACGTGATTAGTGATTTATATTGTGCATAGTTAGCTATTTTTAGAATATATCTTTAGAAATAAACTAATTTAGGTAGATTTTTTTAAGGTTCCATAAATTATAGCATTTGATATATTTTTTACCTTTTTATTAATTTTTTTTTACTAGGTCTAGCATTTATAAAACTATTGTCTAATGTATTATTAAGAATAAGAAAAATTATTACTCTTTCAATCTCTAACATGGTATTAGAGCTATTATTCTTCGTAGTCTTCTTTCTTTTGTTTTATTTTTCCTCTGACATCAAAACAAAGTATTTTTGCTAGCCTTTATTGCTGGTGATCTTTACTTCACGTGGAAGGCCTTGATTGCCTAAAATTGTTATTTTTCCATAAAAGATGTCTGAGGTTGCAAAGACAATTTCTACAGCCCAATCAGAGGGGATTCGATCTCAACAAATTGGAGAACTACAAAGTATCCAGGCTGCATATAGGTTGGATGGAAAAAATTATCTTAAGTGGTCCTAACTTGTTTGGACAATACTAAAAGGAAGAGAGAAGATCAGTCATCATATGGGTACAGGACCTAAGCCAGGAGATCTGGGTTTTAAGGCATAGGATGAAGAAGACTCCATGATTATGGCATGGTTATGGAGCTCTATGATACCTAAAATTAGTGACACATGCATGTTCTTAACCATTGCCAAGGATATTTGGGACACAATTCAACAAACCTATTCTAAACCTAGAGATGCAGCTCAAGTATATGATGTCAAAGTAAAGACAATGACTGCAAAACAAGGAAATAAAATAGTCACTGCATATGTCAATCAATTGAAATCCTTGTGGTAAGAGTGGATCATTATAGGGTGATAAAAACCAAATGTTCAGATGATGCAGTGGTTCTAAAGGCATTTATTGAGTAAGATAGGGTCTATGAGTTCCTCGTTGGTCTTAACCTTGAATTTGATCAAGTAAGGGTCCAAATTCTTGGCAAGTCAGAAGTTCCATGTTTTAATGAGGTGGTTTCGATGATCCGAAGCAAGGAAAGTAGAAGAATCTAAGGCTAGAATAACAAATGATGGATAACTCAATCATGATAGCTAAGGGTGACAACAAATTAGCCACAAATATGAAAAGAGTACCATATTTTGAAAGTGGATAGCTTAATCAATCAAAAGCTCAAAACTGTGACAACTTGTGGTGCACCTATTGTAATAAGGCACGCCATACTCGTGAAAGGTGTTGGAAACTTCATGGAAGGCTTCCCAGTCAAGAATGGGGACAGAAAGGAGAACAACCAAGGAATTATAAGCAGGCTCACATTGCTGCAATACAACTAAGTGAATCAACACCAAATGAGATAGGCAATCATAACCAAGAAGTGATTAAGAGGACAGGATCACTTATCAACAACTTTGAAAAACCCTCAGGTACCTGTTCTTTGGCATATTCAGGTGAGTTTCCATTCTTCATTGGGTTAAATGTTTCGGGTACAACCTTTGCCAACTCTTGGGTCATGGACTTAAGAGCTACTGACCATATGACTCACTTACCAAATATTTTTTCCATGTATTCCCCATGTCCAAGCAGTAGAAAAATAGCCACAGCAGACGGTTCAGTGACCACTGTAGCAGGTGTAGGGAATGTTAAAATAGGTCCATCACTATTCCTAAAAAACGTCCTCTATGTCATTAAACTGTCCACAAATTTAATTTCTATACAAAAACTTACTCAAGATTTATATTACAATGCGGTTCATCACAACTATTGTGAATTTCAGGATAAGGATTCGAGGAAGATGATTGGACATGCTAAAGAACGGTATGGTCTCTACTACCTTGAAGCACCAAGTCAGTTAAACATTACTAAGGGTAGATTATCTCATTCTTTTATGTCAAAAAATCTTTCATCCAATAAAGAGAAAGTTTGGCTTCATCATCGTCGACTTGGACATCCATCTTTTAGAGTAATTGAAATTCTATTTCCTTCTTTGTTTAAAAATTTAGATGTTGAAAACTTTCATTGTGAGGTATGTGAACTTGCTAAACACAAGCGTATACCAATTCCAGCCAGTAATAAAAAGAGTTCTGTTCCTTTTTATCTCGTTCATAATGATATTTGCGGTCCTACATCTATTCCTAATATTTCTGGGGCAAGACGATTTGTTTTATTTATTGATGATTGTACTTGTGTTACCTGAATTTTTTTACTCAAGCATAAATCAGATGTTATTACCGTTCTCCCAAATTTTTTCTCCATGGTTAAAAATCAATTTGGAGTCAATATCAAAAGGTTTAGGTCAAATAATGTTAGGGAATATTTCAATCAAACCCTAACTCCATATTTTCAAAAGGAATGGATAGTACATGAATCATCTTGTGTCAATACCCCACAACAAAATGGAATAGCAAAAAGGAAAAATGGTCACCTTCTTGAAAAAACCTGAGCCTTTATGTTCCAAAACAATATGCCTAAAAATTTTTTGGGGGAAGCAGTTCTTACTGCTGCCCATCTCATAAATCGTTTGTCATCTAGAGTTTTGGGACTCAAAAGTCCTATAGAAATACTTTCCATATTTTACCTTGACCTACAAACTACAAATAACCTTGTTCCCAGGATATTTTGGTGTGTATCATTTGTTCATGTTCACTGCCCAACTAAGGGAAAATTAGATCCAAGGGCAATAAAATGTGTCTTTGTGGGCTATTCCTTAACTCAAAAATGGTATAAGTGCTACCATCCTCCATCAAGGAAGTTTTATATCTCAATAGATATCACTTTCAATGAACATGAGTCTTACTTCACTCATCCTTATTTTCAGGGGAAGAATTTAACAATAGAAAATAAGGATGAGGATGTTTTACTTGATCTATCGCCACTGTCCATGTGTAAACCATCCAGTTCATCTTGTCCCTTTATACCAAACTGTGTGCCTAAAAATCTTCCTAAACATATAGTTGAAAATGAACCAAACCATATGTCAGAAAATTCTCTTAAATCAATTTCTAAACCTGAACTGATGTCTAAAAATCCTCAAAAAAAAAAAAAAACAAATTATGCACTTGAGAATGTAAGATTTGGCAAGGGCAAAGTGTTCACAAGGAAAAAGATGATCATTCCTAAATTTATGCAGGTCCAAGAGTCCAACTCAAGTCCTAAGAATAAGGTAACAATATCTAATCCTACATTGCAAAATAAACCTGAATTTCATATGAGTAAGGATGACCAGGATCTTCCCATTGCCATTAGGAAAGCAACAAATGAGTGCACAAAATGACCTTTATATCCTCTTGCACACTTTATGTCTTTTAAGAAATTTTCACCATCTTATCGATCCTTCCTTGTTAGCTTAAACATCATTACCATTCCTACCACCTTATCCGAGGCATTTCCCAATGAGAAATGGAAACAAGCTATGGATGTGGAAATAGAGGCATTGGAGAAAAATAAAACTTGAGAGTTAGTAAAGTTACCAGTGGGAAAGAAACCTATAGGGTGTAAATGGGTGTATACAATGAAGTTTAAAGCAGATGGATTAATAAAAAGATACAAAGCAAGATTAGTAGCCAAAGGATATACTCAAAGTTATGGAATTAATTATCTAGAAACTTTTGCGCCAATTACAAAAATAAATACTATTAGAGTTTTGTTGTCATTGGCAACTAACTATGGTTGGGAATTACAGCAGTTCAATGTAAAAAATGCATTCTTGCATGGAGAACTAGAAGAAGAAATTTATATGGAAGTCCCACCAGGTTATGGGAAGAACTTCAATTCTCAAATTGTGTGTAAATTGAAGAAAGCTTTATATGGTCTAAAACAATCACCACGAGCGTGGTTTGGACGATTTGCTAGAGTTATGATAGCTATGGGATATAAACAAAGCCGAGAGGATCATACATTGTTCATTAAACACTTAAGTTCAAGGGGAGTCATAACTCTCTTGATTTATGTCGATGACATAATAGTGACAGGAGATGACAAGGAAAAACAAATCCTAAGTCATTGTTTAGGCAAGGAATTTGAGATTAAGGCGTTAGGAAGGCTTAAATATTTTCTTGGGATTGAGGTTGCTCACTCTAAACAGGACATTTTTATTTCCTAACAAAAATATGTCACAGATCTCTTCAAGGAAGCAAGCATGACAGCATGCAAACTAGTAAGTACTTCAATAGATCAAAATGTCAAACTTAGAAAAGCAGATGAGGATGTTATGGTAAACAAGGCAACATATCAACGCCTTGTAGGAAGACTCCTTTATTTGTCTCACACACAACCAGATATAACATATACAATTAGTGTGATTAGCCAATTCATGCATAACCCAAAGAAAGTTCATCTACAAGCAACTTACTGAGTATTACAGTACCTTATGGGAGTACCAGGGAAAGGTATTTTATTCAAAAGGAATGGAGGTTTAGTACTTAAGACATACACAGATGCTGATTATATTGGGTCAATTGTTGACATAAAGTCAACCACTGGATATTGCAGCTTTCTTAGTGGAAACCTTGTGACATGGAGGAGTAAAAAATAGAATTTAGTAGCTAGGTTTAGTGCAGAAGTAGAATTTCGAGCAATGGCTCAAGGTGTGTGTGAAGTACTTTGGCTAAAGATCATTCTAGAAGACTTGAAGATTAAATGCGATGGCTCAATAAAACTCTATTATGACAAGAAGTTTGCAATTAGCATAGCTCACAACCCAGTACAACATGATCGAACGAAGCACATCGAAATCGAGAAACACTTTATCAAAGAACACTTAGAGAGTGGGTTGATTTGTACCACTTACATGCCTACACACAACCAACTTGCTAATGTACTTACCAAAGGGTTAAACAGTTCAGTGTTTCAAAATATAACATCCAAACTGGGAATGGAGAATGCCTATTCACTAGCTGAAAGGGGAATGTAGGAAAACGTGATTAGTGGACGTGATTAGTGGCTTATATTGTGCATAGTTAACTATTTTTAGAATAAACTAATTTAAGTAGGTTTTTTTAAGGTTCCATAAGTTCTAGGATTTGGTATATTTTTACCTTTTTATTAATTTTCATTTTTACTAGATCTAACATCTATAAAGCTATTGTCTAATGTATTATTAAGAATAAGAAGAATTATTACTCTTTCAATCTCTAACAAGCTCACTTGTTTAAATGGTGGATAAAAAAACAATATAATACGTAATGCAAGAGAGCAAGAAAGAGGAGGAAAACTGGGCAAAAATTAACATCAAGTGTCTTTGTCTCTTTAGGCAAGATACCAGTTGCATTCAAGATTTACTTAAATTTTCAAAAAAGGGTTGTAACACATTACAAGCAACAAGGAGAAGACAAGGCATTAGTAGCTTTCATCTAACTAGCATTGCATAGGAACACATATCAAAGCAGCATAATGTCATGGCCCATCCCAAGAGTATTGCCAAACTAGGCCTGTTGAACACCTAACCCGATTGTTACCCTAAAGACTTAGCCATAACATTATGGACGAATATTTATATGTCAAGTTTATAAAATTCTCTCTTATAAATATTTAAATTATTCTAGAATAGTCTTGATTTAATGGGTTCCATAGAAATCTAAAACAAATGATTATAACCACACATTAGAAGGTGAAACCATTATAAATATCCTACTCCTCTTAATTGTAAGATACAATTGAATTGAAAGTTCTCTCCTTTGCAAAGCTCTCTCTCTTATGCCTTCGGTTTCCTTGTCCCTTTCTAGCCTCTCTCAACTCTAAGTCAATTCTCGGTTCTCTCTCACTTAGTTCATCTTTACTCACAAAATGTCTAAATGTTGTGCGGGTTAGCACGATCCAAGCCTAACTTCGTGACAGATAATATCAGAGCACCGTTGAATCCTAATTTCAACTTGGTTCTTGCTTGAGTTGCAAGTATGACAAGTGAGGAAGGAACTATTGCTGCTGCCATTGAGGAGCAACCGATCAAGCTTCAAACTCGTGGGCGAGAGGAATAGCATGCTCCAACTAAATGTAAGAAGTCCAAGGCCTCAACAAAAGAGCCTGTAGAGTCTTGTGTGACTATCTTAGGAAAGAGCATCACGAATGTGAGCTCCTTAGAGGGAGAACTAAGCAATCAAATCAACAATTTGATTTATGAGAATGCTAAAATCACCAAGGCTGCCAAGTCCATGATCGAAAAATTCAACTACACATTTAAGGGAGAACTGAGCTCCCTTATCCAAGAACCATTTGATTTACAAAAGTTCGTTGAATGAGAGATTCACGACCTTCGTAGAAAGATGGGCTCACTTCGTCAAAGCAGTCCAACTTCGATAAGTACTGCTGGCATGAGCAGTACTACTATTGGGCACGGTTTAAAAGTTTCCAAACCTGTCATGTACAATGACATTCGCAACGCCACCATTGTGGAAAACTTTCTTTTCAGCCTTGAACAATACTTTAAAGCCATGGGAATTATTGATAACATTGCTAGGATAAGCAATGTCCCAATCTTCTTCTGGGATACTGCTTAATTATAATGGAGAAGGAAGCATTCCGAACGAGAGAAAAGCCTGTGTGTGATTAACACATGGGAGCAATTCAAGGTTAAATTACAGGAGCATTTTGTCCCTCACAATGCAAATAGCAAAGTTAGAGGGAAGTTGCATCGTCTTGAACAAACAAGTAATGTTTCTTAATACATTAAGGAATTTATTACTCTTATATTTGAAATCGACGACCTGTCCGACAAAGACTTCCTCTTCCACTTTAAAGATGGCTTGAAGGATTGGGTAAGAAATAAATTAAATAGGCATAACGTGCAGACTTTGAATGATTTCATTGTTGCAACTAAAACGAAAATGATTACTTTGCCCATTCCAGAAGTAAAAAGCCTAACTCTAACAAAAGTGGAGGAGAGAAGGGCGGACAAAAAAGAGAAGCAAGCCACAAGGAGGGAAGATATAAAAAATCCTTAAATGGCAAACCTAAGAACTTTTCAGGTAAGCGTGATGGACCTCCAAAGCCTTACTTTATTTGTAACGGACAACACTAGGTTAAGGAATTCCCTAATTGCAAGGCAATGAATGCTATCATAGTGGAACTCAACAAGGAGAGGTCTAAAGAGGAGCTTCAAGTCAATCCAGGAGTTATCCAACACTTAGGTACTCTCTCCAAGCTTTTCTCTTTATCCCCAAGGAGAAATGCTTATTGTACATTGATACATCCATTGAAAATAAAGTTATGGGTGTTATGTTGGACATGAGAGTCATATACAAAGCCAATTCATGGGATAGCAGAGGGAGTAGTTATTGAGATAGGCTATTGGCATGGTAATCTCATTCATTGAATTCCCTTGTCATTCTTAACAACCACAAGATTTAAGTGATTCCATTGAAAAGCATGGAGAAATCTAAAGCATCAATAATTTTTGCCTTGTAATTCAAACGGACTCTCAAAGTAGATCAAAGTTATGTTGCCACAATAAAAGAATTAAAGGATGAGGAAGACATGACCAAGTCTACCCCTTCATTGCTGCAACCCATTCAAATTGTCCTTAAAGAGTTTAAGGACGCAATGCCTTCGAAGTTACCTAAGAAACTTCCTCATAGGTGAGATGTGGATCATCACATCGAGCTAGAACCATGTGTCAAACCTCTTACCATAGCTCTTTACCGCATGACACCTCCCGAACTTGCAAAACTAAAAAAGCAACTTCAAAATTTACTTGACTCAGGCTACATTCAATTGTCAAAAGCCCCTTATAGTACTTCAATCCTATTTCAAAAGAAAAAGGATGGATCATTACGATTGTGCATAGATTATCGAGCCTTAAACAAGGTAATCATCAAGAACAAGTACCTAATTCCGCTGATAATCGACCTCTTTCATCAATTGGGAAAGGTGAAGTACTTCACAAAGTTAGACCTAAGGTTAAGGTACTATCAAGTTCATATAGCACCTAGTAATGATCCGAAGACTACGTGCATGAATTATGAAACTTTCAAGTTCCTAGTTATGCCCTTTGGTCTCACTAACGCCTTTGTTACTTTCTGCACACTAATGAACAAGGTATTTCATCAATTCTTTGACAAATTCGTGGTAATTTACTTAGATGACATAGTAATCTATAATAACACTTTTAATTAGTACAAAGATCACCTTAAAGAAGTCTTTCAAGTTTTATACGAAAATGAGTTGTATGTCAAGAAGAAAAAGTACTCTTTTACGGAACAAGAAGTAGATTTCCTTGGTCATAAGATCAATGATGACAAGCTTATGATGAATTAAGCAAAGGTCCATGTCATTCAAGAGTAGGAGTTTCCAACAAAGGTTCCTGAATTGTGATCATTCTTGGAACTGGTTAATTATCATCGGCGGTTTATTAAAGGATATTCTGTCATATCTGTACCATTAACAAATTTACTCAAGAAGAACGTCACATAGCATTAGTTGAAGGAATGTCAATCTTCTTTTGAAAAATTGAAACATACAATCTCTAAAAATCCCGTCATAGTGCTATCCAATTATCATAAGGCTTTCGAAGTTCACACGGATGTATCTGACTTTGTCATTGGGAGAGTCTTGATACAAGATGGACACCTCATTGCTTACAAAAGCCATAAACTAAATGATACAAAGAAGTGGTACAACATTCAAAATAAGGAGATGATTGTCATTATCCATTACCTACGCACATGAAGGCACTATTTACTTGAAAGTCAGTTTGTGATCATGATCGACAATGTCGCTATAAGTTACTTACAATCACAAAAAAAACTTAGCGCCAAGCAAACTCGTTGGCAAGATTTCTTAGCCAAATTTGACTACAAATTTCAATATAAGCCAGGTAAGACTAATGTTGTTATCGATGCATTAAGTCAAAAGGCAGAAATAGTGACATTATTTGTCAGCACACCAAAGAGTGAATTCCTTGAATGAATTAAGGAAGGCACATCACAGACAATTTGACCAATAATCTACTAAAGATGGCTAGTAAAGGGAATATTCGACAATTTTAACTAAATGATGAGATTCTTATGATAGTTGGCAATTGAATCTTCGTACCTAAGTGAAGAAACTTACGGAGGGACATTCTCAAGAAGTGTCATGATTCTCTATGAATTGGTCATCCAAATATGGTATAAACTCTTGTTCTTATTCAACAAGACAATTATTGGTCATAAATGCAAGATGATATTGGCACCTATGTGCGGACTTGTCTTGTTTATCAACAAGACAAAGTGGAACAACAACGCCTTGCCGGTCTACTTAAGTCATTACTAATTGTCGAAAAACCTTAGGAAAGTATCTCAATAAATTTCATCATTGCCTTACCTAAGTCTGATGGGTTTGAAAGTATCATGGTGATTGTTAATCGATTCAGCAAGTATGCCACCTTCATTCTAATCCCCGCTGACTGAAAAATCGATGAAACAGCTCATTTATTCTTCAAAAATGTACTAAAGTTGAGGGAAGTACTTAAAAGCATAGTAAGCAATAGAGATCCTCACTTCACAGGCAAGTTCTAGCACGAGTTGTTCAAGTTGTTGAGGACTAATTTGAACTTCTCAACCAGCTTCCATCCCCAAAGTGATAGTCAAATCGAACGCATCAATACTTTGTTGGAACAATACTTACGAACTATATCAATGCCCATTAGCGAGATTGGGCAAAACTACTTGACGTTGTCCAATTCTCCTACAACCTCTAAAGAAGCGAAGCAGCAGTCAAAAGTCCCTTTGAAATTGTCATAGGACAACAGTCTCTAACTCCAAGTGCTATTGCCTTTCCTTACAAGAAACAACCTTGCTGCCTACAAACTTGCAAAGAAATGGCACAAAAAGGTAGACACCACAAGAGCCTGCCTTGACAAAACTGCCAAATAGATGAAAAAGTGGGTCAATGTTAAGTTAGCATGATTCAATCCCAACTTTGTGACAATAAGTTACCTAGTTTTAGACCTTGTTTTATGCTTTTGGCGACATTTGGAATGATGACAATACAAATAGAATTTAAGTCATATTTTATAATAAACCATAAGTAGCCATGAAGAAATGGATTATGTTGCACACAACAAACTTCCACCCTTATGTTGCCTCCACATCTTTCCTAGTAAAGTTAGAAATAAAAAGTAGATCCCTTAATGTACAAACAGAAACTAAATTCATCAAGTGATCAAGAGTTTATTGTCATTCTTCATCTATAATCAAACTACAAACAGAATTTATTTCCTGGAGATAGGATCATTTGCACATGTCAAAGTGGAATCATCATCTATGATCAAAGATTGATAATCAGACAGCCAAAATAAATCCCTAGATTGATATAAATTCTCTTAGAATAAGGACAAAAACTATGCTTTTCCAGAAGACACTAAAGAGTGGAAGCCACATTGCATTCTATCCTAAATTCATTCTAATGTAGGTCAAAACAAATTCTCCAAATAACCTAAAATGATGTTGCTAATATTAAAATATGACGAGATCAATAACACTATCTAGATTAGAATAAGTCTTCCAACAAACACAAACCGCAACATAACCTTCCTCTGTAATTCAAGCTAAAATGAGGCTACTACTATTACAGTAAGACAAGATTAATAACACCATCTTGGAAAGCATAATGCTTAAGTCTCCAAGCAAACGTTTTAATGCCAAAGGTTTCAAAAACAGAATACCTTAAGCCAAAAACAACATATCGTTGTCTTAATTGTACTAATTCACTAGCAGCCATTGAAGGTGGCCTCTTATCCTCAACAATTCTTTCATTTCGCAAGAACCTACCCCTTAGTAATGACTGGAAAAATGAAACCAAGTCAGTAATCATCCCAATGCTACATTGAGTGCAACCCCCCAAACATATGATACACAAGAACAACCATAAACATCAACAATCTGAAAAACACAAACATTAAACTGAAATAAGAGAATTACATTTGACATTAGGAAACACAAAGTGACATAGAGACCTAGATGACATTGAGATTCAAACTTACATGCAGGACAAGGTAATAACAAAACAAGAAAATTCAAGAGTTACTTTATCAGAAAGATGATCTAAAAGCTAACACATTATAAAATAATAAAAAAAAGAAATTATTCACATAAAAAACTCCACGGATACCTAAATCATACATGATGATTCTCTACTCTGAAACAAGGACTCTGTGTAGTGGCATTGCCACACTAGCTAAGAATCAAATACAAATGAAGCCACACATCCGTGATCCTGCCAAGAAAGAACAAAAAGTAAAAAGCACCTGCAATAAAGAACTGACATGAATGCAATTGCAGTGAGCAAAATCTAAGACAGCTCAATGTTCTAACAACCGCTGAAGCTCCCTCTGTCTTTCCCTCTCAATCCTCAAAAGTAAGTCACTAAGAGCTTGTCTTCCACACAACCTCAATATGTCCCTACGTATATGCTCTAGTTGCCCTTCATCATTGTCAACAACAGACACCTCATGAGCTCAATCAACTTGTGCATCGAATCCAGCCACCTGATCTTTTGTTTGTCCCCTGCAAACTCCTTGTTGTTCACTTGTCATCTGCACCCACTCTCTGACAATCCTGACCCTTTCACGCTCTGTTTCACCAAGCCATTCTGCTCTTGGACTGCCATTCCATTGTGGCACATTAGAATTGTGGTCACTTATGCCACTCTCCATCCAGCCTTGAACAATCTACCTCACCCTTTCCCTCTCAACTTCACCAAGATCAGGAGACTGCTCCCTACTAGAATCATTAGTATTTATATGCTCGATCTGCAGCCCCATCTGCTCATGTGACCAAGGTCCAAAGTCAATCTCGCTCTCACTAGCATCCCCAAAACTTCACTGATTCTCACTCCCCCTACTCTCTTGACATATTTGTGCTTGACATAATAGATTCCACAGCTCCTTGTTGCCTCAGTCTCTCCCTGACTCTGCCTCTTGCCCTTCTTAACAAATGTTCATCCTCCTGCTCCCGCCACATTTGCAAAATAGCAGAAGCCCCTTTCTACAGCAACTTGCCTTCTTGAAGTTGGTGACTGTGATTCCCTCAAAAATGAGGAATCAAGCATTGACACAGTGTGCAAGCCTGCAAGTGCCATTAACTCTGATTCATGGTTCCTACTCTCAATAGTGCTGATCATCTCCTGAGCTTGGTGAGCAGCCCACCGACTTAAAGTGCGTGAGTGACAGACACTGCCTTGCAGTGGATGACTCAGCCAGGTCATCACCCTCAAGATCGGACCCACGTCTCCTGCATACAAGCTGATTACTCTCATCATTACATGAGGCAAAGGACATATAATCATCTAAATGACCACGCATCAATTCCTCCAATCCTCGTTGGAGCTCTACACGAGCACCATTGATGGATTCGGGTTTTTTGTTGTAATGGTTCAATATCTGGCATGCTCAGACAATCCCCACACCCTCCTCCCACCGCCAGTCCAGTGCAAATCACGAACTACCTACCCTTGATCAAAATGCCAAAAAGTACACATAGTTAACCCCCCTTCCCCCGTAATACGCTCAATAGCATCAGTGAAAACTGCATCAAAAAAAAAGAAAACGAAAATAGAAGAATAAGAAGAGAATCCTGAATTACATTGGGAGCTCGCCCCGAATAGAATAAGCAAAATCCAGTACAGTGTAAAAAAAAAAAAAAAAAAAAGGGAATGATGAAAGAATAATAAGAGAAAAGCTATGCCCTAAATTGGATTCTGATCGAGACAGTCCCAATTCATCACCAGACGAAATATCAAATAAAAAAAAAAACAAAAAAGTCAAAGCAAAGTAACATTAGCCAATTATTTTTTTTTCCTTTTTTTTTTCTCTCTTTGAAAAAACAAAAAACAAAAAGGAAAGAAAGATAATGACAAATATCCGGCGCTAAGAATGGACTAAGTAAAAGATAACGACAATTGCAGGGCGACGTGGTGGGGACACATCTGAAATCGAACGCGGAAGGATTCGTACGTACCTTCGAAGCTGCCTTGGTTTTCTTTAAGCGTCATTTCGTGGTCAAGGTTGAAAATCAAACAAAACCCTAACCTTTCTTTGTGTGTTAACAAAGAAAAAGAAGAAGCAAAGGAAACGAAGCCGAACGAGAGAAATTTAGTTGAATTTTAAAAAAAAAAAAAAAAGAGGAAAAAGAGAGGGAAAGACAGAGATTGATTAAAGAGAAGACGATGCGAGAATTTATTATGTTTACACTAAAGAGAGAGAATGAAACGAGAGCATGGAGAGAGCGAGAGAGAGAGAGAGAGAGAGAGAGAGAGGGGTTTTATGTTCTTATTTATGTTTTGTAAGAAAAAGAAATTATTTTCCTTTTTTTTTTTTTTTTTCTTTAGCTCTCAGATCAGGGCGGCTAATTGCCACGTAAGCAGCAACTTGGCTTTCTAATTTTTACAATTTTAGGTAAAAATTCAAAGCCCGAAAATTGGGCCTACCCCCACACGTAATAATAAGAAGAAATTAAAATTAATTACGCATAATAAGGTATTAAAAAAATTGTAATGACTGCGATAATTTAAACAAAATATGACAGATCATGCAGTAAAATATATTTTTAAAAAAATTAATGTTAAGATGGCATATAAGCTAATATCTTCATAAAAAAATCGATGGCTCAGCGCAGTAGAAACACAATAGTCGTATTTTGATTTATCCTTTTTTGAATAAAATCTACTTTGCAATTTTGATTGCTGTCCTTTCCCACAATTTTCTCTCAATCCAAACAGGCTATGCCTGATTTCTTACAGGCCACTGCATCACCAGCTCCTTCGCCCCACCCCACCCCACCCCATTACTCTCTAGCGCGACAACTTCCTACTACGTTGTAGCCTGTCATGACAGCAACTAGTTAGGTTGCCGCTGCTCTCCATTCCACTCCTCTCTCTCCCTTTGTTTTGTTTTGTTTTGTTGCTCATTGATCGGAGGTTGGGGAGAAGAAGTTTGTTATCGTCTTATGTTCCCCCCCCCCCCCCCCCCACCCCCACCCACAACCCCAGATCCCTATTTTCCCCTATCTCTCTCTCTCTGGAAGATAACGAGTATTAGGAGCATTTCGTGCTTAATTTGGCTAGAGTTGTTGTTGTGTCTCTTTATTCTTTTATCTTAAATGTTCTCTCTCTATCTAGATATATTACTCTTGTTGGTGACTATTTTTTATGTTTTTTATGGCAAAAAGAATGTTTTCTAAAGGAAGGAAACAAAGATCTTTCTTTACTTTTTACTATTGGAGGTTGCTTTTGAAAGAAAAAAAAAAAAGGTCTCCCGTTAAAAAAAAAAAAAAAAAAAGTTTTATACGATCATCTATGCTAGACCTTTTTATAGAGAAATTAGCTTAAAATTAGTGAGTAATGTTTAGTTGCTTTTTGCTAAATGGTTTAAATTGACCTTTTTAAAATAGCTAAAATTATTTTTTGACATATTTAATATTTTATAGACTTTTGACTCCTAGGTTTGATAATGAATTCAGTCATTAGACTTTAAAGAGATTGTATGATCGATATTATTGCACTTAAATGCTTTGGTTGGGGTTTTTCATCCCTTTTAGTCAAATTATGCAACTCGTATTAAAAAAATAATTTTTTATTTTTACGTTTAGTTTAAGAATTAAAAGGCGGTGAGAAATATATTGTGTTTCAAATTATAATTATATATTAAATATTAATTTGTAACAATTAATTTTTTTATTATTTTATTACTTTATTTTTTGTGTCCAAATAAACAATTCATAATTCAATTAACCTATCAAAATTAATCTTCCACGAGAGTAAATGAATTTAGGATAGACAAAATAAGAATATTGCTTTAGGACAAAAGGATGAACAAAGATTTTTTTTTAAGATCTTTTAAAATTAAAAAATAAGCTCATAAAATATATCCAATTAACTTTTAGTTACTAATTGCTATTTGTAGTCTAAGGATAATCATGTAAAAGCCTTATTCAGGGGCTTGTGATATTAGAAATTATGCTATTCTCCACTAAGGATCTTTTATTGGTAATTTAGTTAATAGGTTTATTGGGGAGTTTTGAATTTCCAATTGATGATATATGATGATTTTATGGTGCACTTTGGCTGGTGCAAGTATATTAGTTTGTGTTTTAGGTTTGTTTAAGATGGTTTTCTTACCCTTATGTTCGAGTTGTTGATGTAGAACATTGTTTTCAAGTTAACACAGAATAACTTGTATCGATTGTTTACTGTGGAAAATTTTGAAGCCCCGTGTTGTTTGTACTTGTTTGAAACGACTGCTTGACCTTTTAGCTCTCAGGTTACTAATGTAGATTGCATTTTCAAATTTCAGACAAAATTGTTTGGTTGAGTTGTACTAGTTCGACATAGTTACATGACTCTTTAGGTTGGGCAGCCAATGTGGATTGTATTTTCAAATTTCACATAAAATTATTGGGATGAGTCGACAAGTGACTTGTATTAGTTTAAGATGGCTGCGTAGCCCTTTCTCTCAATTTCCTAACATATTTTTATGCAAGATAAAATGATGATTTATAAAGAATTATGATTTCATTTATGAAATCAATGGTTAGATGAATATTTAGAAACTGATAAAATTAGATAATATAAAGTATATACTAATTTCGTATTCTATGTCTAATTAGGCTATTTGTACGATGAAATGGTTGAATTAGATTAAGAAACTATACATTAAAATGATTAGTCAAATTATTGTGATTGTTATAATATTTAAGTAATTATGATACGTGGTTAAGTGTTATCTTGATTTATAAATATAAATTAATTAAATATTTAATTTTTTGAGATTATAATTTATATTCATTATCAACATGTTAGATCCTAATAAATCACAAGCATAAGAAAAATTAAAAAATATATATAAACTTGAATTTGATTGAAAAGTTTAAGAAATTTATGGGATTGAATATATAATATGTGGAAAGGTAAAATTTATTGAAATTGATACAAATTACCTAAAAAGGATCTTAAAATTAGAATTTTTATAAATATTCATAAGATGGTTAAAAACTGTATGCCTAGCACATTAGGATTATTGGCCTAGTTCTTTCCTTTTTTTTAAAAAAAAAAAAAAAAAAAACCAAAAGTTTTAGGTTATGAGAGTTGTTTCTTCCTTTATCTGTATGAATTGTATGAACGATATACCCTGTTAAAAAGGTGGGATGCCTCGACAAGTGGTTGGCAACAAGCTATCAATAGCCTGAAAAGAAAAGAAGAATCAAATATTACTATAATAATTATTCTGTCTTGTAATATAGGTTGTAATTATATTTATAAGTAATCGATTTGTCCTTATAATTTAAAATTTTAAATCAACTTATTCATTCCCTTCACAATTCCTAACAGGTTGGCGGTGCGAAATGCTCCTGCAGGTGTGTCTGGCTAGAAGCAGTTTACCTGGGCATTGCCGCCAGTGGAACCAATTTTGGAGCGGGGTGAAATCCTGAAATGCTGGTTGACGTCAAGACGAGGCAAGAGACTTTGGACTTAAAAAAGGAGCCTCGGGGCCATGTCAATGGTGTCCGTATCACATCTAATGAAGCCAGAATTGTTATTTTGACTAAGAGCCATACATCCACAGCGGGGTTGAAAAATCTTACTTACTCTATATGAAGGTAAAACCAGGGATTGCCATAATGCAGCAAACAGACTTTGCTTGCAGTCCCGCAATAGACGAGGGATTGATTCCTCACGGGCAATACAGAGTTGACCTGAGGGGAATATGCTGTAATGCAGTTTGGAGTGTGTTAATTTTGTTGATAATGTTATCAACTCAACCTCTACCCAGAAAAGAAAAGCAATCATTCCTGGTCCGTTGAGACTCTTTGTCATTGGGTTTCAGTTTGTTAATCTCTGGCTGGAAATTTTTACTGGTCTCTCTTAAGGTATATATATATATATATATATATATATATATATATATATTGGGCTTTTAATCTTCCAATTTGATCAATTGTCTATGCTTTCATTATCTTTGATTACCTGAGATTTAACTGTGGCAGATGAATTATTGTAAGATCCAAAGTTGACTTTGTGGATGATTCTCAAATCTTGTTCTGCTTTTCCCTTTGTTGTTCTCTCCCCACCATTACACGGATGACTGGTCTCCTATCAGTGGGAAGGGAGAGTGTCATCTCAATCTCATCTCTAATGGGGAGAGAAAGCTAGAATTTCATGTTGTTGGGATGCTGTTCGTCTCCATTCGACTCGCATTTTTCCCAGTAATGATAATAATAATAATACTATAAAAAAGAAATTCATCTTCATGTGAATTTTTTTTTTCTCTACAAGAGTCGGTGTAAAGAAAACATATGAATATATTTTGCTAAAGTTAACTTTGTATTAGAAAATAAAAAATAATAAAATCTATAACTTTCTTCAATTCATAATTTATGCTAAAGGGAATTACTGTATTTTGAGTATGTTGACGAGAGGCAGAGATTGACAGTAACAAAAACTATTTTTCTTTGGAACGAAACATTCTCCATATAAATATATATATATATATATATACACTAAATTGTCCTCTTATAACTATTATATAAAGAATAAAATTATAATTTAATAGGAAATATAAATACCAACCCATCTTCATCTCTAATTAAAAATTCAAGAATTGAAATGGAACGTCTACCTTAATCTTTCTTTTTTTTTTTTTTTTTTTTTTTTTTGGGTGCAGGTGGAGTGGAGACCATTGTCATTCTTATTCAGAAATACACAATGGTTAAAAAACTTATTCTTTGGTAAGATAAATTAAGTTAACCCAATGTTATATATTAAAAAAAGAAAAAGAAATAATTGAAACTCAACTAAAATAAAGATAAGATAAAATAATGTGTTATTGAAAAGGGTGAATTTGTTACATTTTTTTTTTTAAATAAAAATAGATAAAACCTAGGGAGCACCAAATTTATTTAGGGCTCAAATATGTGAGTATATATATGTTTAATCTAATTAGATTAAAAACGAAAGGAGAAACAGTAACAGGTAGTGCTGTAAGAGTAGGAGTAGGAGTAGGAGTAGAAGACATAACAAAAACTGGAGTGCTGAGCAGTAGGCAACGAATCGTTACGGGTCCACGGTCAGATAGATAGAGAGAGAGAGGGAGAGAGAGAGAGAGAGAGTTCGAGCCTTTTTCGGTTTCATTTTGTCCGCACGGTCGACACTGTTGTCAACACCATGCATCCCTATCTCTCCTGTCCTTTCTAAGAATCTTTTTGTTGACGTGACAACTAAGAAAGAAAGAAGGGACGAGAGGTCGATCCGATCTTCGTTTCAACTGTTCCGGATTTTCGCGAATTCGAGGCCAGTAAATCAATCAGGTGCATTTCTGAATTTTTGTCCCATTTGGATTTTGAAAACTGGGAGGGGTTGAGGAGGTGGGGGTGTGGCTGGAGAGGGAGAATGCAAAGCAGCAATCGTTGTTGTAGCCAAGGGCTGAGCTCATCGATTTTGGTTTTTGAACCATTCAATACACTTTTGCTTTGCCTTGCTTTGCTTGGTTAATCACAGCAGCTTGTTTTCGATTATAGATATATCAGATTTCTCAAAGTGACAAGTAGGTTAGCAGGTTAATTGTATATATATACACTCATAGCAACAGAGGAGGAGATTATTAAGGAGGCTATGGATCATATGGGCAATTGGTTTTCGCAATTGGCCACCGCCTATGAGCAGTGGATCCCAGTCCCTGTTCCGGGGCCACGCCCTTCTGGTCGCTATAAGGTGATCACCTTTGTTCCAAGAATTTAATTCATGTTATTTTTGCAAATCCCAGCATCCTTGTACTTCCATCCTTCATTTTCGTTATGTTTAGTTCTATGCATCGTTAAGCTTTTTTATTCATGATTCATAATAGATGCTATCGAGCAAGGCCCTATTATTGTTGTTATTATTATTATTATTATAATTTTCCTTCTTTGTATAGCATGCTGCAGCTGTGATTGATGAGAAACTCTATGTCTATGGTGGCAGTCGTAATGGTCGGTACATATCTGATATTCAGGTATTTGGACATGCCCATCTTCTCATGCATATATTATAGGGTATCCTATTGTGGTCCTTGTATTGATGTCACATTGGTTATCTATGCAGGCTTTTGATTTTAAAAATTTGGCATGGTCTAGTGTGAAACTCAAGACTGAACAACCAGATGATAAAATTGAGGAAAGTGGCTTACAGGAAGTTCTTCCAGCCATGTCAGACCACAGTATGGTAAGAAATTATGACCCCTTCTTTCACCTTGCCACATCTCCCACACTGACTATAGTCCTTTATTCTTCTTGGACCAACTCATGCCTGTTGATGCATTTTCTCCACATGATCTCTATTATCCTTTCAGACATTTGATTTAACTTTTGGTAGGTTAAATGGAGAAACAAATTCCTGATCCTTGGTGGACATCCCAAGAAACCTACTGAGAGAATGATAGGTTTGATTCTTTCAATGTGGCTAACAGATTTCTAATTCCTCCCTAACTATTTGACGGTGCATTGGTCTTATTTCTACAATCTGATGCCTGCCAATGATTTTTTGTAGTGTGGTTCATTGACCCAGAAGCAAATCTGTGTGGTGTTATTGAGGCGTCTGGAAAAGCTCCAGTAATTGGCTTCATTAGTAAATTAGTTTTGATTTCTCTTGTTTGGCTTAGTGATCGAGCTTATGCTGCTTTCTCTTTATGTTTGACTTGTTTTTTGCACAAAGAAATGTAGTTTTAATTTTTATGGTAAGATTCTGTAATGTATTTCAGATAGCTCGAGGGGGCCATTCTGCTACATTAGTTGGTTCTAGGCTCATAATCTTTGGTGGAGAAGATAGGAGCAGGAGATTGCTGAATGATGTCTACACTCTCAATCTGCAAACAATGACTTGGGATGTTTTGGAGACAATGTAAGTATTTTTCTACATGTATACTCAGTTACTTGCATGTATTCAGAAGTTTTCTGCATCACTTTCTTGTGTTTCTGTAGGCAGACATCACCAGCTCCCCGGTTTGATCACACTGCTGCTATACATGCAGAACGCTACCTACTAATATTTGGTGGTTGCTCACATTCTATCTTCTTCAATGATCTTCATGTACTTGATTTACAAACGGTAGGTACCCTTCATGACTTCCAATGCATGCCATGGTACAGTTTTGTCATGATACACCTAAGGAGGTCACTGCTGTGGAAGTTGATACTAGTTTGCTAATTCAGTGCTACCAAAGCCGTGGTTGCTTACAGGATTCTCTCTCTCAATGCAATGCCTCTTCCCCCTCCCCCCAAAAGAGATGCATATAATTTTCCTTTAGTTATGACAAGGTTTGTCTATTTGCAGATGGAATGGTCACAACCAGAAATTCAAGGTGATCTGGTAATGCCTAGGGCTGGTCATGCTGCTGTAACCATTGATGAGAACTGGTATATTGTTGGTGGTGGGGATAATAGAAATGGTATGCGGTAACTTGTGTCATGTAACACTATCATTGGCAATTGATGTGCTTGTGTTCTCTAATGGTTAGTTGTTGGTCCTGGAATACAGGTTGTCCTGAAACCCTTGTTTTAAATATGTCTAAGCTAGTTTGGTCAACATTGACGAGTGTAAAGGAAAGGGATCCTCTGGCTAGTGAGGTCAGTACTTGGTTACTTGCATCGCTAGTTTACTGTTTCTTTTGCTTCTGTGCTGTGCAATATGTCAAAATATAAATATGAAAGCAGGGACTTAGTGTTTGCTCAGCCCTTATTGATGGAGAGGAGCATTTGGTTGCCTTTGGAGGGTATAGCGGGAAATACAATAATGATGTATGTGCTGCAAAATTAGCTTTTGCTGCTTGAATACCAGCATGCACTATTGTTCTTAGTACTTATTCCTCAATGACCATTTTTTCTAGGTTTTTGTTATGAGACTCAAGCCAAGAGATATTTCGCTTCCTAAAATTTTTCAGTCACCAGCAGCTGCAGCAGCAGCGGCTTCTGTTACTGCTGCCTATGCCTTGGCCAAATCTGAAATGTTGGATTTCTCCAACATAGGTTTTAACTCTAAAGTGGTTGAAAATATTCCTTCTGAAGAAGATCTAACAATCGAAATTGATTCAATTAAAGAGGAGAAAAAGGCATTGGAAATATCACTTGCTGAAGTCCAAGTAGAAAATTCTAGCCTGAAGGAAAAGATTGAAGAAGCAAATGGTACCTATGGTGAATTGTCCAAGGTGATAGTTTTACATAATGGTAATTACTGTTCATTTTATTCTCTGAATTATCTTTAGTAATTTTTGGTTCATTTCTTTTAGGAACTCCATTCTGTCCAAGGTCAACTGGCAACCGAGAGATCAAGATGCTTTAAACTGGAGGTTTTACATTTTCTACTTTACTTCTTATGATCATTAAAGTTGTCCAATTGGAAATTTCTCAGTTAAACATAATTCAATTTGGGTCATGTTGGTTTCCACTTTCCAGGCACAAATTGCTGAATTGCAGAAGATGCTTGAATCATTGCAGTCCATTGAGAATGAAGTACAAATACTTTGGAAACAGAAGTCTGCATTAGAGCAGGAGACGGAGCTAAATGCTGTCCAGAGACAAGGCTCTGGGGGTGTCTGGCGGTGGATAACTGGGTAAACTGCCAAACCATAGAGGCTGTAAGGTCAGTGCCTCAATCTTGTAAAGAAGTTAGCAGCCATTGCCATCTTGCAAGCCAAGAACAACGAAGAATGGAATGTCATTAAGATGCAGCCAAGATGGTGTCTTGTTGAAGAAAGTTTTTGTGTCCTAGCCAACATGTGTTTTCCGTAAAGCTTGAAGAGATGCTTAGGAGAAGCTTCAAGTGAGTATCAGATATGGCCTATGCATTTCACACTGTTCTTTGTCAGTTACATCGGGATTTTTTCATCATAATTCATACGAATGTACAAGGATAATAGTTTTTACTTCCTATGACCTGGTTACATTTTTCCCATTTCATTTGATTACCTGCAATTGAATTACTAGTGAGTACCAATATGATGCTCGTGAATAAAATTTCTAGGCTTTGGAAACTTGGGTCTCGTTCAGCAACTAAATGCTTATTTATCAGCTTTCATTTTATCTTCAAAGCCGCCTTCTCTCTTAATTAATCCATCTTGACAATAATGAGATCCTCATTAGGGTTTATCCAGCGTGCTTTTATTCCAATCAAATATATGTGATATGTTATCTGAAGCAAAAATTAGCATTAGTGTATCGGTTAGCCAGTTTTGGTTCTTTCCTAGTGGGGAAAGAAATGGTGGCTAGCCGAGCCTTTTCTGTGCCCCCACTGTAGGGGTGAGGTTATAGTGCTCAATGATTTCTGTTTACAATTCCTCGAAGCAATCCAAAATTTGCAGAGGATTAACTTATGTTGGGATACGAAGATCAAATAGCGACATCATCAAGTCCTGGTTGGTAATTTTAGTAAAGCCCATTTTGATAAAATTTTGAGAGATTTGATACCAGTGGATCATAGAGGGCTGAAACTTGTTAGGGGATTCTCTCTCTCTCTCTCTCTATCTCTCTCTCCCCCCCTCGTTCTTTCCTGCATCGGAAAATGAGGATTTGATCTCTTGAGCATCTAACTATAATTTATCAGGGCTTTTAGCACTTATATTATTTTTAACCTTGGTTTGCAATATTTATGCATGGTTTACAATGGCAATTGCATCGCGCGAGCCTCCTTTAATTTATTGAAGCTTTTAGTTTTGGGCATCTTGTCCTGTAGAAATTTGAAATCTTGTGTCTTGAAGGCATGATGCTCGTCGCTCAAGGAATGTCTACGTGCAGCAGAAAGAGAGTGTAGCCACTTGCTAAGGGGAAGATATGAGGAACTGAGCCACTGCGATTGCCCTTTTCAACTGTTTATTGGTAGCCCGTATGCCATGCTGCTTTGGACTGGCGCAAGCCCACGGTATTCGTAAGACACCATGCCCTCCTTGGCTTCTCTTGACAAAATATCAGATCTTCGACCCCCCACACAAGATCCATAGTTTTACAAAGCGAAGAAGGCATCTTAAATTTGATGAACAAATCGTAGGCGGGAACAAAATGATTGATCAATCAAGATGTTATCAAACAATAAGCCCCAAGAAATTTTCTGCCACAAAAACCTCCCACCTCACCTCCCAGACTTATTGGCTTATGAAAACCGTGACATAGCAACAATATATAATATTAGGCCTGTCAACAATCAACCTGGCAACTACAGAATGTCAGAACATACTAATCAGAAGCAAGTTGAGCGCAGCAATGCGTGTAAATTACATTAATAAATTAAAAGTATTTCCCTATAACAGGGATTAACTACTAATCAATCCCAGACGAGCATATATCAAAGTAGCAGTCTTCAAACTCACTGCAAACATCAAGACCCAGAAGAGAATTAAGAATAGCCAGCCTCGGGACATCAAAGATCCTGCCTTGCCTGAGAATAAGCTAGAAAACGGCGGCAAACTGGCAGGACCAACATCATCTTGCAGCAAGCCAAAAGAGAAGATGATACGGACATTCCCATTCTTTCCCAGTGAGCAGTCCATTTCAATGTCCCTTAAACTCATGATCTCAATTCTTATCAGGCCAGTGGTAACATGAACAGAGCTGGAAGCTTCTGCTGCATTTAATCGAAGTGCTGTATCCTTGATAGGGTACTCAGATGCAAAAGCTGGAGGAGCAGGAATGTCAGCCAACCTGTGGCTGACCTGCTTGATATATGGATATTTCATATCTGCACCACAGAATAGATGGAGAAGAATAAGCCCAGGCCAAGAAGATTGTTACTAACAATTGAATCGTATATTACCGTGCAAATCTTACATTCTTGTGTCAATTTGGGTGAAGAACCACACTTGCAGCCTAGTGTCTAACGATGATAAGTCAAATTGAAATCTAAACATACCAGACTCGAACTCAGGGGCATTTGGCTTTTGCTTCAAGGAAGATGCTTCAGCATTATTGTTTCCTTCCAACAGTTTTTGACTTGCCATCAACATTTCCTTAGTTTCTCCATTTAGATCCTGGTATGAAAGACAATTAATCAACAAAGGGTTATTTACCTTCTCAGATCACATTTTGTGGAAAAAGCTTCTAGAACTTTTGACTTAATGCAATATTTACCTTCTGGATTTGTGGTGATTGGTCAGAATCAACATTTTCACTTCCCATGATTTCAGAAGGATCAAATGCCATATTCTCATCAACAGCATCAAAGAAATTGAGATATTCATCAACCATGTCAAAACCTGTGAATTCCCCTCCAGAAGCCAGATCCACAGGATTTGAAAGATCATTAGCTTCAAGAAAAAATCCTTCACTGACTGGTGGGTTATCATTAGCATCCATGTATGGCACATCAATCAAGTCATTTGTGTCAATAAAATTAACACTATTGCCTGATTCTGCAATATATCCATTTCTCATGGCTTCTGCATCCATTTCACATTGTACTGGCAAATCTAACAAGCGTTTGTCATCTGGCAGGTTTGAACCCGCCATAGCTTCACCCCTGGCTATAATAGGCTTTTGATGATCTTCACTGAAATTACAGTAGTTTGGATTTTGATCTTCACCAAAATTACCATAGGGCTCCACATAATTGTTTCCATCTCCATTGAAAAAGGTCAGTGGGAAAGCACCATTTCCAGAGAAAATTCCAGAGCCAAAATTCTGCCAAACACACATGAATCATAGCCAGCAAAGAACATAAACACACCTCATGAGTCATAAGATAATAGAAAGTGAACTTCATGGGTAGAAAATCATAATGTTTGAGGGAATGAAAAGAAATATTTACAAAGCTTGAGTATAAAATGATCTCCAACCTCAGTAATCCATGCATTAACCAAAATAAAGAAGTAAATATGACCACAATTTTCTTCTTTGATACAACAACAGGTGGACTTAGAACTGTGAGGATTGATGCTCTACAAACACTTTTTACAGCACATTATTATATCAGATAGGATACAAAAAATTGACTCCAAAAAGGCATGTTATAGAAAGCAAAGGCTATAGTATACAATCAGCTTGTGCTGTCCTCTGAGCACAAAAAGAAAACAGATATAGCAAGAAGCATAGCAAGTCCTTGAACATAAAAATTCTGAAATTTATCTTTGTTTTCAACCAAAACAACAACATAATTCTCACCAATGTACCATAGGAGTACAAACCTGCTCAAGGCCATCTGTTTCAACAAATGAATCATCACCAACTGCCACCTCATCATACACCACCAGTTCTTCACCAGGTAAAACAGAAACCTTGTCATCATCCCATTCCTCCTCAACAAATGGTGCTCCATACTGCTCTCCATTCTTCGGCCCTGTTCCACTCTTCTGGAAAATCCTGCACAGAACAAAAGCATCCTTCCCAAGCCAACCAAAAACACACAATAAATAGTCAGATGAGTAAATAATAAAAGGCATACCCTGCCCCAGAAAGTATAGAAAGGTAACCGAAATTTGCCATTGAATTTAATCTCACGTGTGCAATTCCTGCTTTCTTCAATTCTTCCTCAACAAGGCGGTACTCATGCATCACCCAATTGCTGCGCTCACCATGTGGGCACGCCCTTGGTGATACACAAGGGTCTTCTTCATTCCCACAATTGTAGAATTGCTATGAATAGGCCGGTCCTTTCCAGTTGTCTTCCAGTACCCTTTCTCAGTGGCACGATTGGTCTTTGATCCATTGCTATACTTCCTATCTAAGGCACTAAAAAAATACCACTCCAGATCCCTGCTCTTCAACTTTGACTTAGCTAAAACACCAACCAAAAATCAATAAAATAATTAAATGAATAACAGAACCGTTATTATACAATCTCCAATCTCTAGCATAAATGGGCATTGAGTGTTTAAGAGAATATTCAATCGAGAGGCCAACCTGCTGCAAAGAAAGTAGGAACTAAAGACTTAATACCAACAGAGCAATTACTAGATCACTATACAGAACTAATTAACCACAAAGAAGAATAACATTGTGATAAAAGGATTAACTAATAACTCAAGAAGACTGAAGTGAATTATACTTCCTCTCTTGTCGGGAACAATGCACAACAGAGTTTTGGGTTTTAGCAAAGCTTGGTCAATCAATCCCCAAAATTTTCAAAGGGCACCCAGAGATTATATTAATGCAAGGAACAATTTTCTTTTTTCAGAACCAATTTCCAGTCATATCAGCACCACCTGGTTCATAAATTATACACAGAAGCGGCGGATACAGAGAAAAAGGCAAGAGAAAAACGGTAAGAAGAGATGGGAGAGACCTGGAAGATCCCAAGGCTCCGACTTGTAGACGTCGATGACGGAGATGGGGTCAAAACGAAAAGGCCTATTGGTGAGCTTCCGTCTCAGGTAGTATCGGACCAGTTCCTCATCCGTTGGGTGAAATCGGAACCCGGGAGCCAGAGAAGTCGCCGAGGCACCGCCGGCCATACAATACAATTGGACTTGTGAAAATAAATATATTTCGGATTCAGGAGAATTCGAAAGGACAAGGAAAAGAAGCGAATTAGGGTTAAAAGGCTTTCCGATTCAGTCCAAGCCAGAGGGCTTGCATTAGAATGGAGAGGCGAGGAGAAACGATAAGCCCTAAATAAATTAATTTATTCTTTGAGAGGGACTGCTGAAGACTTTTATACAGACACACATATATATTCTGTTCCTTCGGGGAGAGAAAATTGGCGAGGTAAAATAACCTCGGCAGACAGAGGAGATAAAAAAGAAAAAGAAAAGAAAAGAAAAGAAAAGAAAAGAAAAGAAAAAAAAAACTCACCCCATCGGTGTAGGAATCTGATTGGGGCTATTCGCTTCCAATTCTAAAGATTATTAAATTTTAAATTTATCATAATATAAATTCATAAAAATACATCAAACTATTATGAAATTCTATTTTAATTTAGCACTCCTTGCACACGAAGGAATTTGCACATCCGTTTTTCTTTTTCTAGAGACGGGCACGAGGTCACTGGTGGACTTGTCCTCTCTGTCAACCCTATTAAGCAAGTTTACTTTTAAAACCTTGTTTCCCTCTCACCCGTTAATAATTATTTTTTTGTCATTAATAAATTTTAAAAAATAATAATAAAAAGTAATTGTGAATTGGAGGTAAATACAAAAAATTCTACCTCAATGCATGATTTTTCTTAAAAGAGTGCATAGAAGTCTTTTGCTTGTTGATTCCATAGTCTAAGAAATTCTTAATTTCTTTAGGAAAAGAGAAAAAACTTGTTTTGACCAAAAAAAAAAAAAAAAACTTATTATATTAAAGTAATGGTTATGCATATTGTGCTTAACATTGCCTGCTTATTTGGCATAACAAGTATTGATTAGCAAGCTTAAATTTGATTAATAAACTTAAATTATAATGGAGCCTAAAAAGCATTATGACAAAATGACAAATGTTAGATTTATTAATAAATTTATGACTCATAAATGATATTATTTTAAATTTTGAAATTAAATATATTTATATAAATAATATATATATATTTACAAAAATTAAAATTATTGATGTGTATAGATTATTCATTTTAACTTAACAATCAATTTTTTTATTAATTTTTTACTTTACTTACATATTTTTAAATAGAGTTTCTATAAGTATTAGGAAGAAATAGAATTAACTATATATGTATGTAAAACTTTACAGTTTAAATTAGATAAATCTATTATTATTTGAAAATTATAGTTTTAAATAGTAAATAATGTACATAATTGTTTTTTGCTAATTTGGTCACATTATGATTGAGTTCTTAATAAAAATATTATTTAAAAATATTTTAATATTACTAACCAAGAAATTCTAATAACAAAGCGATTTATGAATTTAAAACATTCTATGTGGACTAATTCATAGGTTGAGATTTCTTAAATATTCCCTTTATAAGTCTTGGGCCTTGCACCTATTCTAGTCCACACCTTAAACAACAATTTGTTAAGCTTATTTTTTATACCTAATGTTGGATTTGTTGTCAACAATATCTCACATATTTATTCTTATTAATTTGATGTTGTAAATGTCATTAAAATGAAATTGTTTGGTAAAACCATTGATGACAGGTCAATCTTAAATTCAATGAGTCAATGTTAACCGTTGATCCTAAAAATGCTGACCGTTGACTTTAAATTTTAGGAATCAATATTAATCATTAATTATATGACAACTCTGGGAAATCAATATTGATTATTGATGATAGGGTAACCTTAAACTTAAGGCTTATAAATATATCTATGTAGCTGCCAAGAGGTGTGTGTTTTGTAGAAAATTAGAGAGACAATGACAAAAAGAGAGTGTTGCAAAAACAAAAGAGAGAGCTCGATAAGAAAGAGTGCTACAAAAATAAAAGAGAGAGCTCGACAAGAAAGAGTGCTGCAAAAACAAAAGAGAGAGCTTAGTAAGAGAGAGTGCTATAGACCATAAGAGAGCCACAAAAATGTGTTTTGTAGAAGAGAAAATAGAGTTGTAAGAACATGTCCTACAAAAGAGAAAAAAGAGATGCAAAAACATTTCCTACAAAAAAGAAAAAGAGTTGCAAAAATGTGTCCTGTAGAAAAGAAATAGGAGCTGTAAAAATGTGAGTTATAGGAAAAAGAGTGCAGTAGCATCGAGGAGGAAAGACAACAGTAGCATTTAGGAGGAGAAAGTGCAGTGACATCTAGGAGAATAGACTGTAGTGACATCTAGGAGGAGAAAATAGTAGCAACACCAGAAGGAGAAAAAGAGTGCAGTAGCAATATGGAGAAGGCAGCAGTAGTAAGGAAAAGGTAGTAGCTGCAGCAAGGAGAAGCCAGTAGTGGCAGCAAAGAGAAGGCAGCATTGACAATAGAGGAGAAACCTACTAAGGTAGAAGGAGGCAACATCAGTAACAGAGGAAAGAACTTGCCAAGGTAGAAAGAGGTAGTACCAACAACATAAGAGAGAACGCCAAGAGGAAGAAACTGTATGTGTTGCAAAAACGTAATAGAGAAAAGGAGTACAATGGCAAAGAGTAACCACCAAAAAGAACAGGTAAGGGACATGATAGAGAGAGAACAACAAGAGGTTGTGTGTTGTAGACCATAAAAGAAAATGACAAGAGGTTGTGTGTTACAGACCAGAAAAGAGGATGTTTTATAGGCCAAAAGAAAAGGCGTGTTGCAAACAAGAAGAGAGGGCATGTTTCAAATTAGAAGAGAGGACATGTTGCAAACCAAAAGAGAGGATGTTTTCTAGACTAGAAGAAAGGGCGTGAAAGAATTTTAACTTCAATGGGTAAAACTACCTCAATCACATAAACAATAAACATGAGGTTAACTATATAGAAATACATATTATGGTGAGGTATGCATATAGCATAAATAGCAACATCTTGTGCTAATCCTTTTACATAATTGTTATTTTTTCAATGATTTACTTGAGATTTTTATTTTCCACTTTAATTGGCCTATTCATTTTTGGCCAATATAGGACAAAGTTTTGATGCTTAATTTTGAACTAGTCATTGAGGTTAGTCATCATTATATTATTTAGGTTGGTGATATTATCTGTGATAAGTCATTTTGGCATATCATATCAATATATGACATATTTCTTGATTAATTAATGACTACTTTATAGGTGATATTCATATAAGATGTGACTTTAACCCATTTTATGAAGTGGTTGATTGTTATTAGGATAAATTAATGCCAATTAAAAGATTTTAAGGTAACATAACTAATCATAACCATTCACCATATAAATAATGGCTAAGGGATGTCATAGAATATAATGCAGCAAGGGTTGCATGTATTTAACATTCATGGTATTTTTTAGTATGTTAAAAGCAATTTGATTTTATAGTTGATTAATAATATCTTACTTTCAAGTTTTTTCTCATGGTGGAAAGGTTACTTACATATGATTCACATAGGTCCTTATATACTACCTTCATGATTATTTCTACTTTAACTAGATCTATATATTGTACATAGATTTAGTCATACTTACACTTTTAAAGAGTGTCTCCATTAAAAAGAACTAATTACCAACCTTCATAGAATTCTTTTATCATTTTCATTTGTAACTTCAAGATATTTTTAAACTTTAAAGTAATGCTTTATATCATAATACCAAGACTTACCATCCACCTTTTCTTTGATGTGCATACTAGTCTACTCTAAAAGTTGACTTGTTATAAAAGCTTAAGTTGGGCAAGTCTTTAACAAAGCTTAAAAAGGGCTAGATAGCTTAATTAGTGAGCCTTTTCGAAAGTTAGCCTCATTGACTAATAATTGACTATCTATAAAGCTAGTTTGTGCCAAAAGTAAAAGACTTGGATAATTAAATAGATACTTTAGAAAGCTTACTTATTAAACAAAGAATATGTCATAAAATAAAAGCATGTGTCTATAAAAAGTTGGATTACTTTAAAAGCAAGCTTACTAAAATAATATATGTCAAAAAATAAAGGTAAATGTCTCAAAGCAACTTACTCACTTTAAAGGTAAACTCACTAAAAGGAGAATGTGTTGCAAAATAAGAGTGTACGTCATTAGATAGCTTGCTTACTTAAAGTGAACTAGTTAAAAAGAGAACATGTTATGAAACAATAACATGCACCTTTAAACATCTAAGTCCCTAAGACAAATAATTGTCATGGATTGAAGGAACAAATACATAAATAACTCTATCCAAAAATTAGTTTCCAAATACAATGCGAAAGTAGTGCATACAAAACAAAAGGAGTATGAAAGTAGAAGTTTAGGCAAAAGTTAAGTCTATGTATGAATAAGAACTTTTATTCTTTAGTAACATATATGACATAAATAAGTGAGTATAATGAATGGAAACAAATAATTACATTCAAAGAAACAACTCATGACTACAAGATTAATAGAAACATCTATGTAAAGAATGATGACTAAGATAGGATAAGTATGAGTTGCACTAAAGAAATGGCTAACCTAACTTATCCTTCTCCAGGTGCACTTAACTGTACACCCTATGTAAGTTAACTTAAGTAGTTGGCTCCTTGAATTCCAACCCTGATTGAGCAAGATTAAGAGGCCTTGGTAAAAGCATGTCTTTCAGTGGCAAGTTAGCACAAAACAAACTTAAAACTTTATGAGCAACCAAAAAATAAGGTAGGACGAGAAGGTCTATTACTCCCACTTTAATGTCGGTTTTACTTACAAATCAAGATATTTAGTAATGAGAGAATGACATGGCAAAAGGTAGCCTTTCTAAGTAAGGTAATGGAAAAAGGAAGATTTTCTTACCAATTTGTTAGCAATAAAGGTTGGTTCCAAGACATTAACCTTAAAGGAAAAGCACTAACACATAAGTAAGGCTAGCAAAAGCCGTAGAAGAAAGCCAAAAAGAGTTTGCATGGATGAATGCAAAGAACAAAGAAATCCCAAATTTGTAATGAATTCCCTCCAATAGCATAACACCATATGGACACCAAGTGAACAAAAACAAAGTAAAGATAGTTATGGGAAAATATATCATGCATAACTTCATAAGTAAATTAAAGAACTAAAAAGATACTAGTTGCAAAACCCAATGAATGCAACTATTTAACTTTATTAAATTGAAATAATTTGGAATTCTTTCCTCCAAAGTCTTGGTTATACAAAAGAGTTATCATAAAGGTGAAAAATAATTAAGAAGGCAACTTAAGTAAAAGAACAAATCTGTTTAAGAACTCACAAGAAAATAGGTGAGAAAAAAATAAAGTTCCAAAAAAAGATAAAAAAAAAAGGATAAGGATGTGCAAAAAGCAAGAAATCTCATAAAAAGATAACCAAAATTCATCTTCATTTATCACTAACTACAAAGTTTTTACGTAACTAGATTTACAAAAATGTTAAAAAGTATTATCTTATAAAATTTACACTATGCAACCTATTTACTCCTTTTCCATCTTAAAAATGAATAACCCTAATAACCAATGTAGTATAGGACAAAAGGTTGCCTTACTTGAAAAATCTTCAAGGATTAGTGTTATCACTTGTTAACCCTGAAGAAAGAGCACCATGAAGCTTTTGATGGGAAGAAGGGGAAGGTAAAATAGGCAAAATAGTTATTGTATAAAGGGTTAAAATGGCATTTGAAAATGATAATCTTATAAATTTAAGGTTATACTTGCAAATCTCCTTTTTAATTACTTTCTTATTTGGAATGTGCATTTGGTAAAGCATGCATTATAAGCCAAATTACTTAATACCTATTCTTATATAAACGATCCTTCCAAAAGCATTATCAAACTAGGCTAAGCCTAGCCCATCTGTTGGCCAAAGACTTGGCAAGAACATTTCAAATACATACTTATGTGTTGATAGAATTCTCTTTTATAAATATTTAAAAAATTCTAGAATAGTCTTGATCTAAAGTGTTCCATAGAAATTTGGAACAAACAATTATAGCCACACATTAAGGAGTTGGAACAAGTATAAATACCCCTACTGATCTTATTTGTAAGACACCATTCAATTGAGAAGTTCTCTTCTTTTCAAAGTTCTTTTATGCCTACTATTCTCTAGCCTCTTACTTGCCTCTCTCGGCTTTAAGTCAATTCTCTCAAACTTTCTAAGGCTTACTTAGTTCATCTTTTATTATAAGGTGTTTTAGTGTTGCACAGATCAGCATGATCGAAGTCTAACTCTATGACAGGTGGTATTAGAGCAACGGTTGAATCTTAGGTATGACCTGGTTTTTGCTTAAGTTGCGAATATAACAAGCAAGGGAGGAATTGTTGCTGCTACCATTAAGGAGAAAAAGATTAAGCGATAAGCTCATGGGCGAGAAAAGCAGTGTGCTCCGCCCAAACATATGAAGTCCAAGCCTTCAACAAAAAAATTTGTGGAGTCTTGCATTGCTGGCTTGGAAAGGAGCATTATGGATGTTAACTCCTTCGTGGGAGAACTTAATGATCAAATTGATAATTTGATCCATGAAAATGCTGAAATCAATAGGGTTGCAAAGTCCATGATTAGTGAGTTCAACCATACCTTCAAGGGGGAATTAAACTCCCTTACCTAGAAGCTATCTGATCTACAAAAGTTTGTTAAAGGGGAGATTCATGAACTTCATAAAAAGATGGGTTCGCTTTGTCGAAGTAGTCCACCTTCGACAAGTATAGCTGCTACAAGTAGCACTACTACTGTGTATGATTTAAAGGTCCCAACTTGCCATGTACAATGTCACTCGTAATGCCACTGCCATGGAAAACTTTCTTTTTGGCCTTGAGTAATACTTTCAGGCCATGGGAGTTATCGAAGACATTTCTAAGCAATGCCCCAATATTCTTTAGGGATGATGCTTAACTATGGTGGAAAAGAAAGCATTCTAAGAGGGAGAAGGGCATATGTGTGATCAATATATAGGAGCAATGAAAGGCTGAATTATGCAAACACTTTGTACCTCATAATATGGATAGCGAAGTTAGAGGGAAGTTGCATCACTTAAGGCAAACAAGTAGTATTTTTGACTACATTAAGGAATTCACTACCTTTATAATTGAAATTGATGATCTGTTTAACAAGGACTTCTTCTTCCACTTCTAAGATGGCTTAAAAGATTGGGCAAGAGTGGAACTAGATAGGTGTAATGTACAAAACTTAGATGATGTCATTATTGTTGTCGAAATACTCATTGACTACTTTACCCATTCCAAGAGCAAAAACCCAACTCTAATAAAAGTTGGGGAGAAAAGAGTAGACAGAAAAGAGATACAAGCCATAATAAGGGTGGACATAAAAAATCCTTAAGTGGTAAACCTAAGAGTTCTTTAGGCAAGCATAATGCTAGTGAAGCTCCAAAGCCTTGCTTTATTTGCGATGAACCATATTGGGTTAAGGATTGCCTTAACTACAAGGTGATAAGGACCTTTTTGGGTCTTACACTAAGAGAAGAAGGGGATGAATCAGGGTGAAATGCTTACTTTTTATAAATATGATTGGATTAAATCTCTATAGCTTGTTAAAGTCAATGATCCAATTTTATCTTACTTCTTTATGTGAGAACAATCATATGGAAATCAAACAAGCATAAGCACTTGAGAACACACAAAATTTTTACGTGGATCATCCACAATGTGTGAGTTACGTCTACAGTGTGATAGGATCACTCCGAGATCACATGATTTACTATTGTTATCAAGGGATATATCTGATGTTGTGGAAGGATATCTTTTTAACCATTGTGGAAAGATCACTTCTTAAACACTTACAATGATCCCCTAATCACTCTAAAGGTTTCCTACCCTTTTTCAAGAAGTACATAAAAATGTTTTAACAAAAACTTCCTTAAAAAAGATATTTTCCATCCTTATTGCCAATTTTTGCTCAAGCTCCACCATTTTTTCCTTCTTCACTGTTGGTTTTTACTTAAGCTCTATCAATTTTTCCTTCTTTACGGCTGGTTTCACAGCTTTCTCTTTATCATACTCCTTGCTCTTTCATTGCTATGCTTCATAGCTTCCTCTTTACCTCTACTGGTCTTAACTCTCTATCGGTTTTGAACTCTTAGCCGCTTACACTTTTTATCGGTTCTGAACTCTTAGCCTCTATTAGTCTCAGTTTTTTGCCTTTGTCTAGTTTCTTTCCTACCTCTGTTGGGTTTCTCTTTACCTATTTCTTTATTTTTTTTTGCTTGTATGTGTAGTTCCTTTTACTGGTTTTCTCCTTTGCAAATTCTGCTCTACTCTATTGGTTTTCTCTTCTATAAGTTTTCTGATTTTCTTTTTGTCACTGTTGTTGTCTCTCCTCTGTAGGCATTTTCTCTACTAGTTTTCTTTACCTTTTTTTTTTGTCTTTTTTGCCATTGCCTAGTATGCTTTTTGTCATTCCCTCTACTTGTTTTCTTTTGATGTAGTTCTCTATATCATTCTATACTACTGCAATTCTCTGTATCGTTCTCTAATACTACAATTCTCTGTATTGTTATCTACTATTGCATTTTTTGTTCACTTGTCACTACTCTTTTTTTGTTCACCTATTGCTGCTCTCTTTTTTCTTTCTTTTGCTAGATGCTTTTTTTTTTTTCCTGTTTTTCAGGTACAACTCATTTAGCCGTTTTTCTTTAGCTACTCTCTCTTGGCCATTTTTCTTTAGTTGCTATTCTTTCTACCTCTTATGATCTACACTTTTTTTTTTAATCTCTCTATTATGCCTTAGCTTTTTTTGGTAGTTGCATAGGTATTTATAAGCCTTAAGTTTAGGATTACCTTACAATTAATAGTCAACATTAATTCTTGAGGGTTGCCTAACAATCAATGGTTAGCATTAATTCCTTAAATTTAGGGTCAATGGTTAGCATTGACTCCTTGAATTTAAGGTCAATAGTCATCATTGACTTATACCCAACAAGTGACTTATAAAGTCATTGCTAAACATAATGCTTTAAGGGGTGGCTAAATACATAAGTTTAGCTTTAACTTTTAGAATATCTCTAATCTGCTTTGTGGTTGGCATATACTCTAGCTTCGCTTCAATTTTCCCCTCTTTTTCTTTAATGAAATGGTACTTGATTTCAATATGTTTAAATCTAGATTATTGGATAGGATTCTTTAATAAATTGATGACACTTTGGTTATCATAACCAATCAATAATGGCATATGTATATCCACCTTTAAATCTTTAAGTTGTTATTTCATCAATAGCATTTGAGTACAAGCTTGAGTAGCAACCACATATTCAGCCTCTATAGTACTTAAAGTAATTAAATTTTGCTTCTTACTCTGCCATGAAACACATTCCTTGTTCTTTAATGCTTTTTCCACTAACTTGGGTTTAACTTCTAAGATCAATGAGGTTTGTTCACCACTTTTTGGCATTCTTCTAATCTATAGAGAATCCTCTTTATTGCCAATAATGTTTTTATCATTGGAAACTTGGTATAAGTTTTCATTTGTTCTTTCTCCCTTTGTAAGAATAGCACTATCACTAAATCTCTTTATTGTGTAGTCACTCTTCCTAAAAATAACTTCATGCCCATTATCATAAAGTTAGTTAATATTTATGAGATTGTGTTTTAATCCTTCAATATAAAGCACTTCCTTTGATTTAAGCTTTTTTGCACCAATTTTAATAGCATTAATACCTTTAATTTTCAAAGCACCATCATTGCTAAGCGTGACTAACCCTCTATTATATTTTTTACTTCCTTTAGCACCTTGGAGTCTCTTGTCATGTGTGAAGAGTAACCACTATTAAGGATCTATTACTTTTCTTTCTTGGAAGCTTTTAAGCCTATTTCCACAACTATTTCCATTTCCCTTCCTCTTCTTCTTTTTTTGGCCAAACATAGAAGCATATATAAGTATTCTCCTTTGCATTCTTTGATTGGGTAGGCAATGTTAAATATTCATCAGTAGTATGTCTAGCCTTTTCACATCTTCCACAGATTTCTTCCAACATATCAAATCTATTTCTTAATGGAATTTGACTTTTTTTCACTTGAGGATGTATCCTAAACTTATAAATACCTAACAGCTATTTCTATTTCTTCCAACATTTCTATTTCTCTTTAGGCTCTTGGCTTACATTCCTCTTGATTATAAGCTCATTACTCCATCACACACTAGCCTTATGCCCATAGTTACTATTGCACCAGCAAAGTCCTTCAAATTTGAATTTTCTTCTTTCAACAAGTTCAAATCCCTTATCTTCAGTACCTATTGTGGTAACCTTTTTTTCATCTTTGACAACCTATCTCCTTTATATATGAGTTTTCATCACTCTTTCCTAACTTATTTTAACTTGGGTTGGTTTCTCTTTTCCATGATGTCATTATGTTTGCTTTCAGGTGCAAACATAATTTTCTTCTTTTCTTCTACCTTTTCATTTGGCTTTTTAATATAGACAAGTCCTTATCCCTATAGAATGAGGTCTTTGTTTGCTTAAATACTTATCTAACTTTTTTGTAGCATCCTCCTTAATAGCATTTACTGAAGAGGACTCTCCTTTTAGTTCCACGGCCTACATAAAGTTCTCTTTATACTTTTTCAATTTAGATTTAGCCTTGTAGAACTTGGCTTACAACTTCAGCACTTCTTGCTCTTGTGCAATCATTTTAGAGCCAAGATCTTCGTGTATTTTGCCTTGCTCTATCTTAAGTACATTCAGCTCCTCAATTCTTTTCAAGTACTCTTTTTCTTTTACTTTAAGCTCATTTTCTTTCATTTAGAGATCAGATTTATTAGAATTTTTATTCAACTTCTTGAGATTCTTTACCTCCTTTTCTAGCTTGCTATTTTTGTACAAACAAGCTTTCAATTCATTCTCAAGTTGTTGCACAATCTATTTTTCTTCCTCTTCAGCTGATTCCTTATCACTTGAGGATTCTTTTTCATCATTTACCTGTGTAATAAGCACATTATATGCATCATTATCATCTGAATCATCATCAAATTCTTCTTTAGAATCTTCTTTATTTAGCTTACTTAAGAAAAATTTTCTTTTAGATATGAAGAGTTTCTTTTTCCTTTTAGCACTTGAATTCCCAGTTTTAGAATAACTGGATTTCTTTGTTCTCTTTTTTGAGGTAGGCTCATTATCGTCATCACTATTTGCTTTTTTTTCTCTTTGGGCAATTTACAGTAAAGTGCCCAATGCCTCTACAATTAAAGTACTTTAAGGGTAATTTTCCTTTATACTTCCTTGTTCCTTTCCTCATATTTTTGGTGATGTATGTCATGACTTTATCAAATTTAGTATTACCATCTTCTACTTTAGAAATATTGTTGGATTCTTCTTTTTGTTCTTTGATCTTTAATTTCTTCATTACCTTAAAGGATAACTCTTTATTTACCTTAAGCTTTTTTTTTTCTTTATTGGGGCTATTCTTATTTTACAAGCCACCAATATGCTGTGTAAATTATCTAGGGGTAGCTTATCCAAATTTCTATCTTTTATAAAGGAAATGTTAGCATTAAAAGCTTTTGGTAAGGTTTTAAGTATTTTCCTTATCATAGTAGCATCATTGATCTCCATTCCATAGCTTCTAATGAAGCATACAATTTCATTTACTCTTGTAAAGAAGGCATTGACAGATTTATTATTCAACATCTTTATATCTTCAAATATGCTCCTCTAAAATTATAGCTTGACTTCCTTCACAACCTTGTCTATTTCATAAATATTCTTTAATTTGTCCCAAATTTGTTTACTTATGTTGCACCCTATCACTTTGGTGAATTATTTATGTGATAAGGAGGCATATAAGGCACTTATACCCTTTTCATTATACTCTAAATTCTTTTTATTAGTAGGCATTATAGCAATACCTTCAGTAGTAAAAGTAAAGCTACTAATAGTAGATTCAAACATATCTAGACCAAGTGATAGTAGATATGAAGGCATTTTGTTCTTCTATAACTGATAATTTTGTTCATTAAAAGTGGAAATGCCTTTGCTGTTAATACTATTCATGCTCTCCATGATATTAACTAGTAGTAGATGTAAAAATTCATTGCAATAGCAAAACATTTCATATCTAATTAGGCAAAATGGATCAATAAAGGAACCACACTCTGATACTAATTGATAAGGACCTTCTTGGGTTTTACATTTAGAGGGAGAGTGGTGAATCAGTGTGAGATGCTTACAAATTTGTCCATATTAAACCTCAGTAACCTATTAAAGTCAATGACTTAATTTTATTTTGCTTTTTTATGTGAGAACGACCGTATGGATATTAAGCAAGCACAAGCACCCGAGAACATATAGAATTTTTATATGGTTCATCCATAATGTGTGAGCTACGTCTAAAATGTGATAGGATCACTCTTATATCACATGATCTACTCTTGTTTTTAAGGGATACAACTGATGTTATAAAAGGATATTTCCTTAACTGCTATTGAAGGACATTCCTTAACCACTTACAATGATCTCCCAATCACTTCAAGGATTCCCCACCTTTTTTCAAGAATTACATAAAATAGTTATAACATAAACTTTCCTAAGAAGGATCTTTCTAAGTGTATAGGCTACTGTTGTAGAAAACTGATCTTTTCCTTCCTTACTGCCAGTTTCTACTTAAGCTTTTTGCCATTCTCTCATTCTTCACTATCGGTCTCTACTTAAGCTCTACTAGTCTTTCCTTTTTTACAACCGATTTCACAGCTTTCTCTTTGTCGTGCTCCCTATTGTTTCTTTGCCGTGTTTTACAGCTTTCTCTTTACCTCTGCCAATCTCAAATCTCTGCCAATTCTAAACTCTTATCCTTTTACACTTTTTACCAATTCTAAACTCTCAGCCTCTGCCAATCTTAGTTCTTTGCATTTACTAGGTTTTTCTCCTACCTTTGTTGAGTTTCTCTTTACTTGTTTCTACAGCTCTCTTTTCTTGTTTTTATAATTTTTTTTGCCTATTTCTACAACTTTTTTTTTTACCTATTTTTACAGCTCTCTCTTTTTGTTTCTATAACTTTTTCTGCTTGTTTCTACAGCTCTTTTTACCAATTTTCTCCTTTAGAAGTTCTTTCCTCTGCAAGTTTTGCATTATGCTATTGGTTCTCTCTTTTTCTTTTTTCCATTGTTACTGTCTCTCCTTTGTAGGTTCTCTCTGTTGTAGGTTCTCTTTGTTGCAGGTTCTCTTTGCTATATGTTTTCGTATTTACAAGTTCTTTTGTCTGTAGGTTCTCTCTATTATATTTTCTCTCCTTTACAAGTTCTCTTCACTGAAGGTTCTCTCCGTTGCAAGTTCTCTCCTTTGTAAGTTTTCTTCGCTGCAATTTCTCTCCTTTGCAGGTTCTTTCCTTTTTTTTACCACTGAAGGCTTTTTTTTTTTTTTCTGCTTTTGGATTTCTCTACCGTTTTCTTTGCCTTTTTTCTTTTCTTTTCTACCATTACCTAGTATGCTTTCTGTCATTCCCCTTTTTCTTTTTGTGGCTACTTTCTGCTGTTCTCCCACTCTCTGCTAGTTTTCTTTTACTGCAGTTCTCTATATCATTCTTTACTGCTACAATTCTTTATGTCATTCTCTATTGCTGCACTCTTTTTGTTCATTTACTGCTACTCTTTTTATGTTCACCTGCCATTGCTCTCTTTTTTCTTTCTCTTGTTGGATGCTTTTTTTTTTTTGGCATAGCTTTTTTTGCTGTTTTTCTTCAGCTAATTTATCTTAGTCATTTTTCTTCAGCTGCTATTCTCTCTGCCTCTTACGTTCTCTGCACTTTTTCTGTCTTTTTTTTGTTGTGCCTTAGCTTTCTTTTGGCAGCTCGTGGGTATTTATAAGCTTTGAACTTAGGATTACTATACAATCAATGATCAAGATTAATTCTTAAGGGTTGCCTTACAATCATTAGTTAGCATTGATCAACATTAATTCCCAAATGTTGCCCTACAATCATTGGTTAGCATTGATTCCTTGAATTTAGGGTCAATGGTCAGCATTAACTTATACCCAGCAAGTGACTTGTAGTGCCACTACTAAATGCAATGCTAAAGGTAGGTAGAATGGATCAATAAAGGAACCACACTTTGATACTAATTGATAACGACCTTCTTGGTCTCACACTAAAAGGGGAAGGGGGTAAATCACTGTGAGATGCTTACTTTACAAATCTATTTAGATTAAACCTCTGTGACCTGTTAAAGTTTATGATTCAATTTTATCTTGCTTTTTTACGTGAGAACAACTATATGGATATTAAGTAAGCACAAGCACCCTAGAAAACACAAAATTTTTATGTGGTTCATCCATAATATGTGAGTTACGTCCACGGTGTGATAGATCACTCCTAGATTATACGATCAACTTTTGTTATCAAGGGTACAACTGATATTATGGAAGGATCTCTCTTTAACCAATGTGGAAGGGTCATTCCTTAACCACTTACAATGATCTCCTGATCACTTCAAAGGTTTCCCACCATTTTTTAAGAAGTACATAAAATGGTTATAACAAAAACATCCCTGAGAAAGATCTCTCTATGTGTATAGGCTGCTATTGCAAAAAACTGATATTCTCTTTCCTTACCACTGGTGGCTACTCAAGCTTTTTGCCATTCTCTCCTTCTTCATTGCCAGTCTCTGCTCAAGCTCTGTCATTCTCTCTTTCTTCATAACTAGTTTCATAGCTTTTTCTTTGTCATGAATCTTGCTCTCTTTGCTGTGTTCTACAGCTTTCTTTTTGCTTATGCCATTCTCAACTCTTAGTTGTTTACACTTTCTGCTAGTTTTGAACTCTTAGCCTTTATTGGTCTTAGCTTTCTATCTTTATAGGGTTTCTCTTCTACCTTTGCCAGGTTTCTCTTTGCTTGTTTTTGCAGCTTTCTTTGCCCCATTTCTATAAGTTCTCTCCTCTACAAGTTCTCTCCACTACAAGTTCTCTATTTTGTAGGTACTCTCCTCTACAGGTTCTCTTCTCTATAGGTTTTCCCCTTCTTTCTGTTGCTATTGCTTTTCCTTTTCTACTATTCGAGGCTTTTTCTTTTTTGTTACTAGATTTCTTCGCCCTTATTTTTTCATTTTTGTCACTGCCTAGTATGCTTTCTGACATTCTCCTCTTTTCTTTTGGTGGCTACTCTTTATCATTCTCTCACTTTTTACTGGTTTTCTTTACTGCAATTCTCTATATCATTCTCTATTGTTGCAATTCTCTGTATTGTTCTTTATTGTTACACTCTTTTTATTTACTTACCACTGCTCTCTTTTTTCTTTCTCCTACTGGATGCTTTTTTTTTTTAGCACAACTCTTTTGGCCATTTTTCTTTAATTGCTATTTCTTGGTTGTTTTTCTCCAGTTGTTATTCTCTCTACCTCTCACGTTTTTTGCACTTTTTCTGTTTCTCTCTTCTGTGTCCTAGCTTTTTTTTAGTAGCTGTATGGGTATTTATAAACCTTGAGTTTAGAATTACCCTAAAATTAATGGTCAACATTGATCTTAAGGGTTGTCTTACAATCAACGGTTAATATTGATTCCTTAAATTTAGGGTCAACAATTAGTATTGACTCATACCCAACAAATGACTTGCAATACCACTGCTAAGCTCAATGCCAGAGGTAACAATTAGTGCTTTGTTTATAGCCAAAATGCCATTAGCAATCTAAATTAACTCGTCATTTTTGGCAGTGTAAGGCGGGGTTGGCAACGTCCTAATTTTGGCCTTATTTTCTCTCTTTATTCTTATCATATTCCACCAATGTTGTCTTCTTTAACCCTTGAATAAATCAGCTGCCAACATTTTGTAAATGCAGCAAACACATCTTAATGACACTTATAATATCAAATCAACAAGGAAAAATATGTGAGATACTGTTAACAACAAATCTAACATTAACCATTAAATATGGGCTCAACACAAGGCAATAAATGCCATTGTGGTGAAGCTCAATAAGGAAAGGCCCAAAGAGGAGCCTTAAGTTGATCTAGGAGCTATCTAACACTAGGGTACTCTCTTTAAGTTTTTCTCTCCAATGATCTTTAAGGAGAAAGGCTTGTTGTATGTTGATACAACCATCGAGGGTAAAGTTATGTGTGCAATGCTAGACATGGGAACCACATATAACTTCATAGATATACAAGAGACCAAATGCATAGGTCTCAAACATACGGAGGAAGTTGACACTATCAATGCAATCAGTTCCAAGAAAAAATTTATTCACGGTATAACAAAAGGAGTTACCATCTAAATTAGTGATTAACACAATAAGCTAGACTTTACCATTGTTTTATGGATGATTTCAAAATGGTTTTAGGTTTTATTTTATTTTGTAAAGTTTTAGCCTTTCCTGTTCCTGCTTCAAGTTCCTTTGTTATCCTCGATACTTGTAAAATCTAAGTGATTCCCTTGAAAAGCATAGAGAAGTCCAAAGCATTAATGATTTTTGCCTTGTAATTCAAATGAGATTTCAAGTCAAATCAAAGTTATGTTGCCATGATACGAGGAAAACATAGCAAAGCCTACTTTTTCACTGTTGCTACCTATCTAAGCAGTTTTGGATGAGTTCAAGGATGTGATGCTTTCATAATTGCCCAAGCCCCTTGCTATGGCCCTTTATTGCATGGCATCTTCTAAGCTTACAAAATTAAAGAAACAACTCTAAGGTCTACTACATTTGGGCTACATTCAATCCTTAAAAAACCCCTTTGGTCTTGCCAATGCTTCTCCTACCTTTTGCACATTAATGAACAAGATACTACATCTTTTCCTTAATAAGTTTGTAATAGTTTACTTGGATGACATAGTGGTCTATAACAACACTTTTGAGAAGTACGAAGGTCACCTTAAACAAGTCTTCTAAGTTCTTCATAAAAATGAATTGTATATTGAGAAGGAGAAGCATTTTTTTGTTTAATAAGAGGTAGAGTCCCTTAGTTATAAGTTTAAGGATGACAAATTCATGATGAATCCAGCGAAAGTTCATGTCATTTAAGAGTGGAAGCCTTTAACAAAGGTCCCTGAATTATGATCATTCCTTAGGTTGGTTAACTACTATTATCGGTTCATTAAGGGGTATTCTGCTATAGCAACACCATTGATAGACTTACTTAAGAAGAACATCATATGTTATTGGCCGAAAGAATGCTAAGCTTCCTTTGAGAATTTGAAATGTGCAATCTCCAAAAAATTTGTCATAGTGTTGCTTAACTATCAAAAGACATTTGAAGTTCACATAAACGTATTTGACTTTGCTATCATAAGAGTCTTGATGCAAGATGGGCATCTTATTGCCTACGAAAGTTGCAAATTAAATGATATAAAAAGGTGGTACACCATCTAAGGTAAGGAGATTACTGCTATAATCCATTGCTTGTGACCTTGAGGTATTATATGCTGGGAAGCAAGTTTGTGATCATGATCAACAATGTCGCCATAAAGCTACTTCTAATCATAAAAAAAGCTTAGCCTCAAGCAAGCTTGCTAGTAAGATTTCTTGGCTGAATTTAACTATAAGTCACAATATAAGTCAGGTAAGGCTAATGTTGTTACTGATGTACTAAATCAAAAGGCAGAATTAGTTGCTTTATCTGCCAACACACCAAAGAGTGACTTCCTTAAATGAATCAAGGAAGGCATGTTGCAAGACAACTTAGCCAAGAATCACTAAGGCTGGTTAGTGAAGGGAAGACTTGATGATTTTGGTTCAACGATGGGGTTTTCATGACAGTTGGCAATCAAGTCTTCGTGCCTAAATGGGGAAACCTACAGAGGGAAATTCTTAAATAGTGCCATGATTCCTTATGGGTTAGTCACCAAGTATGGCATAAACCCTTACCCTTGCTCAACAAAGCTACTATTGGCCACAAATGCAAGATGATGTTGAGGCTTATGTGTGAACTTGTCTTATTTGCCAACAAGACAAAGTGGAATAAAAACATCCACCTAGTTTACTTAAGCCACTACCAATTATCAAAAGACCGTAGCAAAGTGTCTCAATGAACTTCATTGTGGCCTTACCTAAGTTCAATGGGTTTGGAAGCATTATGGTGATTGTTGATCGATTCAGTAAGTATGCCACCTTTATTCTAGCCTTTACTGACTATAAAGTTAATGAAGTAGCTTGCTTATTCTCCAACAATATGGTGAAGTTGTGGAGAATACCAAGAAGCATAATAAGCAATAATGATTCTTGCTTCACAGGCAAGTTCTAGCGTGAGTTGTTCAAACTATTAGGAACAGACCTAAACTTCACAACCAACTTTTATCTCCAACGTGATGGCCAACTGAGTACTTCAATGCTTTGTTGGAACAATACCTAAGGCACTATATTAATGCCTAACAATGAGATTGGGGAAAGTTACTTGAAGTTGCCCAATTCTCATACAACCTCTAAAGGAGCGAAATAGTAAGCAAAAGTCCATTCAAAATTATTATGGGACAATAGCGTTTAACGCTAAGTGCTGTTGCCTCTTCTTATATGGGAAACACCTATGTTACCTACAAGTTTGCAAAGGAATGTGTTGAGCCTATCTTTGGTAGCTGATGTGAGATTTGTTGTTAACAGCATCTCACATAGTTGTTTTGTTGTTTTGAATGTTGTTGAGATACAGAAAGGTCGTTGGTCAACACTGTTTATGGCAAGTTAACTGTAAAGTCAATGTTGATGGTTGACCTTAAATTTAAGAGTCAAGGCTTATTGTTGACCTTTGACCCTAAATTTTAGGAAGTCAATGTTGATCATTGACCTTAAATTTTAGGAATCAAATCTGATTTTTAATTGTAAGGCAACCTTTAGGAATTAATGTTAGCCCTTGGGAATTAATATTGATTGTTAAGGATTAGGTAACCCCTGGGAATCAATGTTGACCATTGATTGGGCAACCTTAAAACTCCAGGCTTATAAATACATCCATGTATCTTTTAAAAGATGTGTATATTGAAGAAAAATAAGAGAGAACGATAAAGAGAGTGATTAACCAAAGAGAGGTGCAGTGGCAAGGAAAGGTGTAGCCAACTAAGAGGTGATAGTAGCCACTAAAGAAAAAGGTAGCCACACCAACAAAAGGAGGAGTTGCAACAGCCAACAGCCACACCAAAGGCAGAAGGAGTTGCAACAACTAACAGCCATGCTAAAAGGAAAAGGAGTTATAGTATGTAGCAGCCACACTAAAAGGAGAAGGAGTTCCAATAACTAGCAGCTATACTAAAAGAAAAAGAGAGTTGTAGTAGTTGGTAGCCCCATCAAAGGAAAAAGAAGGTACAACAGCAGTCAGCAACCACCAAAGGGAGAAAAAGGTCAGCCACACTAAAAGGAGAGGTGTGTAATGACAACCAATCAACCACACTAAGGGAGAAGGTATGCAGTAGCTACACCAAAGAAGGTGACAACTAAACCAAAGAGAGAAGAGAGGTGTAGTAGTTATACTAAAGAAGGTGATAGTCGAACCAAAGGGAGAAGGAGATAGTGCAGTAGCCACCATAAGGAAAAGGTGTAACAACTAACAGAAGGAGAAGGTGTGGTAGCCACTAAAAGGAGAAGGTGCAGCAGTAACTAAAAGGAAAAAGTGCAACAACAACCAAAGGAAAAAGGTGTAGTGGCAACCAAAAGGAGAAGGAGGTAGTAACCACCAAAAAGAGAGGTAGTCGCACCAAAGGAGAAGCCAACAACATTTGTAGCAAGAAGAAGGTAGAAATTACAGTAAGGAAAAGGTAGCAATTACAACACAAAAAAGACAGTAATTGTAGTAAGGAGAAGGAAGTAACAGCAACGAAGGAGAAAGTTTTTCTTAATAGCAAGTGAGGCACTACTAGTAGTACAGGAAGAGAACCTGCCAAGGCAAAAGTAGGTTGTAATAATAGCAGAAGAAGAAAACCTACTAAGGTAGAAGTAGGTAGCACTAGCAGCAAAGGAGAAAACTTGCCCCTGCAGTAAGTAAGGCATTACTAGCAGTAGAGAAAGAACCTGCCAAGGTAAAAGTAAACAACACTAGTAGTAGAGGGAGAGAACTTGCCAAGGCAGAAGGAGGTAGTATCGGTAGCAATGGAGAGAACCTGTAGAAGAGAAAACTTGCAAAGGATAAACAACAGTAGTAATGTAGAGAAATTACAGAGAAAAGATTGGTAAAACTTAAGCAAAAACTGACAGTAAGGATAGAGAAGATCTGCTTTCTGCAATAGCAACTTGTGCACATTAAGTAATCCTTCTCCGAAAAGTTTTAGTTTAAACTTTTTATGAACTTCTTGAAAAAGGGTGGGAGACCCTTAGAGTGATTGGGAGATTAATTCCTTAAGTGATTGGGAGATCAATCCTTTAAGTGATTAGGAGATCATTGTAAGTGGTTAAGGAGTGATCCTTCCACAAGTAGTTAAGGAGTGATGCTTCCACCTCATTAACTATATCCCTTGATAATAAGAGTAGGTTGTGTGATTTAGGAGTGATCCTATCACACTATAGATGTAGCTCGCACATTGTAGGTGAACCACATCAAAATCTTTATGTATTTTCTGGTGCTAACATTTGATTGATATCCATAGGGCCACTCTCACATAAAGAAGTAAGATAAAAATTGGATCATTGATTCTAACAAGTTACAGTGATTAATCTAGACAAATTTGTAAAAAGAGAGCATCTTATATTGATTTACCCCCTTCCCCTCTCAGTATGAGACCTAGGAAAGTCTTTATTAAGTGGTATTAGAGTCGGTTTCCTCTGTTGATCCATTTTGTCTACATTGATCTAAAAGTTTTGGTTACTGCTATGAATATTTACATCTACTCCTGGTTGATATCATTGATAGCATGAATAATATTAACAGCAAGGACATTTTTACGTTTGATGGACAAAATTATCAGTTATGGAAAAATAGAATGCTCCCATATTTGATGTCACTTTGTCTGGATATGTTTGAGTCTATTGTTAGTGGCTTCATTCTTGTTGCAAAAGGTATTACTATGATGTCTACTGATAAGAAGAATTTGGCGTGTGATGGAAAGGTGAGAAATGCCTTATATGCCTCTTTATTAGACAAAGAATGTTGACCTATCTTTGATGGTTAATGTTGGATTTGTTGTCAACACCATCTCATATGGTTATATGCGTTAACTTGATGTTATGAATGTCAATGAGATGTAGTGAGGTCATTGGGAGAAACCGGTGATGATAGATCAACTTTGGCGTTGCAGAGTCAATATTAATCGTTGACCCTAAATTTTAGGAATCAAATTTGGCTGTTGATTGTAGAGCAACATATGGTAATTAATGATGATCGTGTAGCCCTAATTCCAAGGCTCTATAAATACCCTTAGGTGTCTAGTAAAAAGAAAACTATGTGCTATACAAATTAAGAGAGCTGGCCAAAAAGAGAGGTGAGCGGGAAACCTAAGGAAAAAGAAAGGTGAATGGCCAAAAAGAAGGTACCACCAAGCAAGGTGCAACTGGTCAAGAAGGAGAGAAAGAAAGTAAGGGGCAATCGGTCAAGGAGAGTGCAGTAGTCGACCAAGGAAACGAGGCTTTCTTATGCCAACAGCATGTCCAGAGGCTTCCCAGCAGTAGCAACTTGTCTAGGAGACTTTCTAGCAATAACAGCATGTCCAAAAGGCTTCGCAATAGTAGCAACACATCCAAGAGACTTCCCAGTAGCAGTAACAAGTCTAGGAGGGTATACTAGCACTAGCAACACATCCTTACACGTCTAGAAGGGTATACCAATAGAAGAAAATGTCCCTGGACGTCTAGGAGGCTATACCAACACTAGTAACACATTCTTGCACGTATAGGAGGGTATACTAGCAGTAGCAACACGTCCTTGCACATCCAAGAGGGTATACCACCACCAGCAGCATGTCCTTGCACATCTAGGGAAGTATATCAACACCAGTAGCACCTCAAGAGGCTTCCCAATAATAAAATCATGCTTAGGAATTAAGTAAACAAATAAGAACATACAGCAGTAGGTCTGGGAATCAGCAACCACTTGTAAAAAGTGTAGCAGTAGGTCCAGGGATTAACTAGTGCCAGTAGATAGAAGGAACATCAGGTGTAGACAGTAGCCATTGTGCATGTGGACAATAAATGTAAAGACTGCAGACAGCAGGAGCAGTTTACATGGACAACAGGAGCATAGACAGCAAGCACAGCTTGTGCAGACAACAAATATAGTTTGTGCTGACAATAGGCATAGATTGTGAGGACAGTAGGCATAACACATGTGGATAGCGGGCACAACGTGTGTAAATAGTAAGCAAATGCAGCAACAAACGAACAATATTAATTGCACAAGTGGACAGTAATGGATAAACACGGAAATGCAGACTAACAATATTAATTGTGAACGTGGACAGTAGTGGACAGACGCAGTAGTGTGTATAGATAGCATTAATAGCATAGGAGGTCTAAGAGGGTATACCAATACTACTAACACATCCCTGTATGTCCAAAAGGGTATACCAACAGTAATAGACGTCCCTGTATATCCAAGAGGGTATACCAACACCAGCAACACGTTCTTGCATGTCCAGGAAGGTATACCAACAGCAGGAGCTCGTCCTTACACATCTAGGAGGGCATACTAGCACCAACAGCACCTCAGGAGGCTTCCTAGTAGCAGAAGCACGCTTGGGAATCAAGCAAAAAATCAAAATGTGTAGCAGCAAGTCTAGGAATTAGCAACCACATGCAAAATGTGCAGCACCAGGTTATGTGGCAGGAAGTCTGGGAATTAACCAGTGCCAGCAAATAATAAGAATAGCAGGTGCAGATAGCAGACACAGTGCATGGGGATAGCAGGTGCAAAGACCGCAGAAAATAGGAGCAGTGCGCACGGATAGTAGGCGCAGAGACCACAAACAATAAGCACAGCTTATGTGGATAGCAAGTATAGCATGTGTAGCGAGCAATAGGTATAGCTTGTGTAGACAGTAGACATAGCTTATGAGGATAGCAGGCATAGCGCATATGGATAGCAGGCATAGCATATGCGAACAGTAGGCAAATGTAGTAGCGTGAATGAATAATATTAACTGCGTGTACGCATATCATTAATAGCATGTGTGGACAACAGTAGCCGTGCGTGCAGATAGTAGCGGTAGCATGTGTGGGTAGCACTGGCTGCAAGTGAAACAACACCGACAACAAAGAAAGGAGAAAATCTATGTTTTACTTTAGCAATCTGTATATATTGAGTGATTGTCCTCTAGGAAAGGTTTTAATCATAAACTTTTGATAAACATGTTGAAAAAGGGTAGGATACCCTTGGAGTGATTAAGAGATCATTGTAAGTGGTTAAGGAGTAATCCTTCCACAAGTGTTTAAGGAGTGATCCTTCCACAATATAATTGTATCCCTTAATAACAAGAGTGAATTGTGTGATTTAGGATTGATCCAATCATACCATGGATGTAACTCACACATTGTGTCAATTTGGATCATCAATTAAAATTGGGTCATCAATTCTAATAAGCCACAGAGGTTAATTTGGATCAATTTGTAAAAAGAAGATAGCTCACATTAATTCATGCCTCTTCTCAGTATGAGACCTACAACAATCCTTATCAAAGAATTCACCAAAGTGATAGGGTGCAACATAGCCAAACAAATTTGGGACAAGTTGAAGAACATTTATGAAGGAGACAAGGTTGTGAAAGAAGCCAAGTTACAAATCTGGAAGAGTATATTTAAAGACATAAAGATGTAGAATGATGAATATATAGATGCCTTCTTCATAAGAGTAAATAAAATTATGTGTTCCATTAGAGGTTATGAAAAAGAGATCAATGATGCTGTTGTGGTAAGAAAGATACTTAGAACTTTATCAGAAGCTTCCAATACTAAAGTTTCCTCCATAGAAGATAGATATTTAGATAGACTGCTCCGAGATGATTTACACAACATATTGGTGGCTTATGAAATGAGAATAGTCCCAATGAAGAAAAAAAGGAAGCCTATGAAAAAGAAAGAGTTGGCCTTCAAGGTAATGAAGAAGATTAAGGAACAACAAGAAGAATTCAACAACAGTTTTAAAATTAAAGATGGTGATATTAACTTGATAAAGTCATGACATATATCACCAAAAATATAAGGAAAAGGAAAGTATAAGAAAAAATTACCCTTGAAGTGCTTTTGTTGTGGAGCAATTGGGCATTTTGCCATGGACTACCAAAAAGAAAAGAAGTAGATAGTGATGATGGTGATGAGCCAGTCCTAAAGAGGAGAATAAAGAAACTCTTTAGATCTAAAAGAAGAAATTTCTTGAGGAAGCTAGATGAAGAAGATTTTGAAGAAGAAACTAATGATGATTCAGATGATGCTACTGTAGAAAATATGTTAGCTGTATAGGTATATGATAAACAAGAATCCTTATGTGATATGTAATCAATTAAAAAAAAACAGAGAATAAAATGGTACAGTAACTTAAGAATGAATTGAGAACTTGTTTGTATAAAAATAACAAGTTGAAAAAAGAGGTAAAGCATCTCAAGAAGTTGAATAAAGATTATATTGTTAATAAATTTGATCTTTAAGTGAAAGAAAAGGAGTTTGAAGTGAAAGAGAAGGAGTACTTGAAGAGAATTGAGGAGCTAAGTGTACTTGAGGTAAAGCAAGGCAAGATACATGAAGATCTTGGCATTACAGTGATTGCACAAGAGCAAGAAGTGTTGATTATGCAAGTTAAGCTACACAAGGTTGAATTCAAATTGAAAAAGTATGAAGAAAACTTTATGTAGGTCATAGAGGTAAGAGGAGAGTCCTCTTCAGCAAATGCCATCAAAGAGGATGCTACCAAAAAATTAGATGAGTGTTTAAGCAAACAAAAACCTTATTTCATGGGAATGAAAGGACTTGGATATTGAAAAGTCGAGTAAGAAGGTAACAGAGAAGAAAAAAATTATGTTTGTGCCTGAAAGCAAGCATAATGAAGTTATGAAAAAGAGAAACCAACCCAAGTTAAAATGGATTAGGAAAGATGTGATGAAAACTCTCATCTAAAGGAGACAGGTTGTCAAAAATGGAAAGAAGGTTGCCACAATAATTGTTAAAGATAGGAGACATGAACTTGGCGAAAGAAGAAAATCCTGATTTGAAGGATTTTTCTAAAGTTGTGGTAAGTATGGACATAAGGCTAATGTGTGCTAAAGTAATAGGCCTATAATAAAGAGGAATGTGAGGTAAAAGTCTAGGGAGAGACTCTATCAAGAAAGGAGACAACTTTAAGTGAAGAGAAGTCATATCAATTAAGAAATAAATTTGATATATTGGAAGAAATTTGTGGAAGATGTAAATAAGTAATGGGCCTACATATGCTCCTACATTTGACCAAAGAAGAAAAAGATGAAGAGAAATGGCTATGGTTGTAGAAGTAACCTTAAAAGCTTCCATGAATAAATGAATCTTTGATAGTGGTTGTTCTTTACACATGACAAGAGACTCCAAGGTGTTGAAGGAAGTAGTAAAATATGATGAAGGGTCAATCTGATTTGGCAATGATGGTGCTTGAAAGATCAAAGGTGTTTGTGCTGCTAAAATTAGTGCAAGAAAGCTAAAATCAAGAGAAGTGCTTTATGTTAAAGAGTTAAAACACAATCTTATTAATGTTAGCCAACTTTGTGATAAGGGACATTAAGTGATGATGCTGTTCTTACTAAGGGAGAAAGAACAAATAGAAACTTATACCAAGTTTCCATAAGTAAAAACACATGCTACATGAATATTAAAGATGAGAATTTCTTGTGATAGAGAAGATTAGGACATCTTGAACAACAAGGGTTGAACTTATATATTCAACCACCTCCTAGAGACTAAGGTATGCCTTTACCATCTCCCCTTCCCTCTTTTATTATTCTTTGGATTTGTTGTCAAAAAGGGATATATTTTGCAAAGATTCAAATAAAATATATGCTGATTAAAAAAGGGAGTAGCTTGATAAATAAAGAGGGAAAAATTGTTAATAGGGAGAAGTAGAAGAAAAGAAAAGTTTGTTTCAAAATTAGAATCAAGCCCACATGTAAAAAGGAGATGTATGTTTCAAGGGGAGCTGTGATTGTCAAAAGTTGCTATTTGTGCATTATTAATTGTTGGATTCAATGTGTTGCCAATAAATCCAAAAAGGGGAGATTGTCGAACCCATTTTGATGGTTGATGTTGGATTTGTTGTCAACAATTTTCTCACATAGTTGTTATTGTTAATTTGATGTTTTGAATATCGTTGAAGTACAGAGAGGTTATTGGTCAAAACCATTTATGGCAAGTCAACTTTGAAGTTAATATTGACTTTTGACCTTAAATTTTAATAGTCAAGGCTAATCATTGATCCTTGACCATTAACCCTAATTTTAGGAAGTTAGTGTTGACTGTTGACCATAAATTTTAAGAATCAAATCTAACCGTTGATTGTAGGGCAACCCTTGGGAATCAATGTTAACTATTGATGCTTAGGTAACCTTAATACTTAAGGTTTATAAATATATCCATGCATCTTTCAAAAGATATGTGTGTTATAGAAAAACAAGAGAGAACGATAAAGAGAGTGACCAGCCAAGGAAAGATGTAATTGGCCAAGAGAGGTGTAACACTAAGGAGAGGTGAAACTGGCCAAGAGGTGACAATAGCCACTAAAAAAGGAGGCAACTACACCAATCGATGGAGGAGTTATAGTAGCTGACAGCCACACCAAAGGGAAAAAGAGTTGTAGTAATTGGTAACCACACCAAACGGAAAAGGAGTTGCAATAACCGGCAACCACACCAAAAGAAGGAGAGTTGCAGTAATTGGCAGCCCCACTAAAGGAAGAAGAAGGTGCGATAGTAGTTAACAACCATTAAAGGTGAAAAAAGGTTAGCCTCACCAAAAGGATAGGTGTGCAGTGACAACTAATCAACTATACCAAGGGAGAAGGTGTGTAGTAGCAACCAATCAACCACACCAAGGGAAAAGGTATGCAATAACAAAGGGAGAAGAAAGGTGCAGTAGCCATACCAAAGAAGGTGATAGCTGAACCAAAGAAGAAAAATGGTGCAGTATCCATGCCAAATAAGGTAACAGCCGAACCAAAAGGAAAAGGAGATAGTGCAGCAGCCATCAAAAGGAAAAGGCATAGTAGCTAATGGAAGGAGAAGGTGCAGTGCAGTAGCCACTGAAAGGAAAAGGTGCAACAACCACTAAAGAAAAGGGTGCAGTAGCCATTAGAAGGAGAAGGTGCCGTAATAATTAAAGGGAGAAGGTGTAGCAACAACCAAAGAAACCTAAGGCAAAAGGTGTAGTAGCAATCAAAAGGAGAAGAAGGTAGTAGCCACCAAAAAGAAAGGCAACCACACCAAAAGAGAAGGTAGTAGCAATTGCAGCAAAAAGAAGGCAGAAATTACAACAACGAAAAGGTAATAATTACAGCAAGGAGAAGACAATAATTACAGTAAGGAGGAAGAAACACTAGCAGTAGAGAACTTATTAAGGTAGAAGTAGGCAGCACCTGCAGAAGAGGAGAAAGCTTATCTTGGCAACAAGTAAGGTAGCACCAGCAGTAGACGAAAAGAACCTACCAAGGCAGAAGCAGGCAATACTAGTAGTAAAGGAGAAAAACTTGCCCTTGCAATAGGTGAGGTAGCACTAGCAACAAAGGAAGAGAACTCGCCAAAGCAGAAGGAAGCAGCACCATCAACAGCAGAGATAACTTGTAACCAAAAGAGCCTACAAAGGAGAAAACCTGCAGAAGAGAGAACTTGTAAAGGAGAAATAGCACCAGCAGCATAGAGAACTTGCAAAAAAGAGACCGACAATGAGGAAGAAGAAGATTCACTTTCTACAATAGCAACCTGTGTACATTAAGTGATCCTTCTCAGGAAAGTTTTAGTCTAAGCTATTTATGAACTTTTTGAAAAAGGGTGGGAGACCATTGGAGTAATTAGGAGATCAACTTTTTTAGTATTTGGAAGATCAATCCTTTGAGCAATTGGGAGATCAACTCTTTAATTAGGAGATCATTGTAAGTGATTAAGGAGTAATCTTTCCACAAGGGGTTAAGGAGTGATCCTTTAACGACATTAATTGTATCCCTTGATAACAAAAGTGGATTGTGCAATTTAGGAGTGATCCTATCACACCGTGAACGTAACTCACACATTATGGGTAAACCATGTAAAAATCTTTGTGTATTTTTTAGTGCTCACATTTGATTGATATCCATATGGCCACTCTTACATAAAAAAGCAAGATAAAAATTGGATTATTGACTCTAACAATTCATAGAGGTTAATATGGATAGATTTGTAAAAAGCAAGCATCTTACACTAATTTACCCCTTCCCCCTTTCTGTGTAAGACCTAAGAAAGTCCTCATCAAAATGACATGAGAAGGCAGACATGACAAGGGGCTTGCCTTGACAAAGTTGTTAAATGAATGAAAAAATGGGTTGACACCAAGCGATGCCTAAAGAAATACATAAAGGAAGATTTGGTAATGGTAAAGTCGTATCCCAATTGGTTTAAGTCCCTACGCAAAGCCCACAAAATCAAGCATGTAGGTAAGGTTGCCTACTAAGTCCAACTTCCTCCAAGACTCAAAATCCATAACATGTTCTATATAAGTCTTTTAAAGACCTTTTATGAAGACAAAGAAGATCCTAATCATGGGAAATCCAATTGTATACCAACTGCTATTATCATTGAATTTGACAAGAAATTAGAGTGCATCCTTATGGATAAAGTGATATAAAAAAAAGGGATTTCCTAACTATATTGAGTACTTAATCAAATGGAAAAACCTACAAGACTATAAGGTTAGTTAGGAATAAGAAGATCTACTTTGACAATTTGTTGATCATATTCAGTATTAAAAGGATGAAGGCATGATAAAGACATCATGAGATTAAATAGGAGAGGATGTCACGATCTGTCCAAAAGCATCACTAAACTAGGCCTGTTAAAGGCTTATCCCATCTACTGCCCAAAGACTTAGCAAGAACATTCCAAATGCATACTTATATGTTAAATCTCTAGAATTGTCTTTTGTAAATATCTAAATAATTCTAGAATAGTCTTGATTTAGAGTGTTCCATAGAAATTTGGAACAAGCAATTGTAAACACATGTTGAGAAGGTGGAACAAATATAAATACCCTTATTCCTTTCATTTGTAGGACACCATTCAATTATAAAGTTCTCTCCTTTGTAAAGTTCTCTTGTGCCTACTATTCTCTAGCCTCTTACTTGCCTCTCTTTGCTTTAAGTCAATTCTTTCAAATTCTTTAAGGCTTACTTAGTTCATCTTTTCTCACAAGGTGTTTAAGTGCCACATGGATTAACACAATCTAAGTCTAACTTTGTGACACCTTGCTTTACTTTGAGCATAAGCTTATTTACCTTTACTTATAATTTAATTGTAGTCTATACAACAATTGCCTCCATGTTGGCATAAGCCTTTCACTTAATTTCTAGTAGTCTTACCAAGGTTTCCACTTAAGTATTAAGCCTACTACAAGGCTAACTTATCCTTAATAGCCTTATTCAAAAAGACAACTTTTTTCTTCTATTGCTTGAGCCACTTATGCAAGGAATCAAATCTCATCTCCTTTTTCTTTAGGTATATGAACTCATCTCTTTTAGTCTCATTAACTAATGCACTTCAAACAACTTCCTTCTAGCTTCCTCTAAGGAAAGGACAAGCTGATTAATCAACCCCTTTACTTAATAGACACCCTTATATCAATTAAGAACTTATCCTCTATCAACTTAACAAATAAGAATTGAACATCATGAGTAGCAACTTTGTGAGCAATGAAGTTCTCCTACTCATTAGGCTCATGTAAGAATTATGTTTTTGTTGAATTTAATGAAGAAGGAAAATCCTCTATCTAAGCCATTTTTCTTGATCTAGTCTTTTTTAAAGTGGTGGTTCAATCATAAATTAGAATATTAACTAGTGTAGGGAGGTTAAACATGGCTTACTTCCTGTATAAAGACTCATATCCTTAAAGAGAAGCATTAATTACTTATTTAATAGTAAGGAATGGCTCATCCCCCTCTTCTTTAATCAAAGTTAGTTCATTTATATGATGAATAAGAGGTAGATGGTGTCTTTAGCCTCTAACAAAGAGTGAATCATCCTTAGATTCAATAAAGGTTAATCTGTTCAGTTAATTAGATAAGGTATAATCAATTATCCATTCTATAGCAAGAAAATGATCATTTTTTGCTCTTCAATAGGGGGTAGAACCTTTCTTTGTTCTTTAACAAGGGCAAGTTATCCCCATATTCACCAAGTGATAATTTATCCATTTGATCTTTGATAAATGGATAGCTAACTCTCTTGGCTTTAATTGATAGCTCCACTTCCATCTCTCTCATTATGTTGTAGAATTCAAACGTGTTGTCGACACCTATATTCCTACACCAACAAAAGTGAAAAGTCAATATAAGGTGCATAAAGTCATAAGAAACATGGACCAATAGGGCCACTTAGCTTACCTAGCCCCTCAAAACTAGATATTGTTTGAGTGGTAAAACCCTTTTGAACTAAGGACCCATACAAGTCTAGGGAAGAGCCAGAGAATTTGTTTACTTTAATGTACAACACCCTTAAATACTCACTATTACTTTTAAATAGAACTAGAGGATGTGCTTCAACCATCTCCCTTAATGTGATATAATCATAACCATTTTACCTTTCCTCTATCTTAAAATTATTGAATTTCTTTAACTAGCCTAACCAAGAAAGGAACCTTAAATAACTAGCTAGTGTCGCCAACAAACTTGGTTGATTTTGCTCAAAAAGAAAGGCTACTCCATTAAACTATAGAAAGTCTTAGAATTCTAATCCTAATAAAAGAAGATCTAGTCTAAGAACTTACAAATAGGTAATGACAAGCCTTCTAGTTGTTTTAAGATGTCAACGAATTCCATATAAGTCTTTAATTGATAAAGTAGTTTTAATAGCAAGCTATAAAGAGCACATTAAGTAACGATTGACCAATATGGCATTAGTCATCCTCAAGTGACCTTAAACGAATAAAGTAAGAAAACTAATTGAGCAACATTAGTTGGTTGGTAACAATGGTGCTAGTTCAAATCATTCTTGTAACAATCAATGCATGAGGAGCCTTAACCTAGTTATAAGCAATAAGTCTTATAAGTTTATCCTTATTTACTCTAATATTTATATAAAAAGGTTCAACAACTGTTAAAAGGAAAAGAGGAACTTATGTAATTATGTATCTTATGCTATAGGTCCTATCATATCTCCAAAACTTATGCCACCTAACATTTTTCTTGCTAATAAGTTAGCTTTCCCTTTATCTTTAATTTCCTATTCAGTATTATAAAGCTATAATAACAACCTACTTCATTGATATCTCATAAAAAATGTTACTATCAAACATTTTCCATTTTTCTTCAGCAAAAGCATTAATTGTCCCTCTATATTTACATGCTTTTTGATTTACATTTATAACATTTTTCTTTTTTCAAATCCAACCTTTTGCAAGATCACAAGTTTTTGCTCTTTTTTGTCTTTTTTTACTAATTACCTCCACATGTGACTTACCATTTTACCACATAAGCATTAGACAACTTAGACAACTTACAAATAAATGTCACCAAGTTGTAAAGTGATCAATGTTGTAAAAGACTATATTAGCACAAATTTGGCAAAAGTGATTGAAACCATAGCACCAAAGATTAAGTTTGGAATGTCAAAGCTACCAATCAAGATGTTGAACCTATTGATAAAAATTACTTTAGACAGATCATAAACCTAGCCTCAAATTCTTATTATATAGAGATCATAAGCAACTTAGTTTTTATCATTATTTTCTTTTTACTTTTTGTCATTTAAAAATCAAAACTACATTAAATTTTAAAAACTTAAAGAAAGAGGAATTTGTAAAAAGATGTGAAAAATGTTTTTTTTTTCAATTTTTGGAATTTTAGAAAGAAATCCTAAAAAAATTTAAAAGGTATAGAAAAAAATTTCTCAAATAATAATTTAATGATTATATATTCTTTTCATTTGTTGAAATTTTAGAAAGGAAAATTGTAAGGTAATTTAAGTTAGATGACATGGTATCATACTAAACTATATAATGTTTTAAGTGGCTTAAGAGTGAGTGACATTAAGAAGGAGATATTAGTATGAAGACAAAAAAGGGCCAAAACCTTTGATGACATATCTCATATTTAGTATCATCTCTACCCCATAAATTTTCTTTTTTTTTTATCAAAAAATTCAACTTAAGACCTTTAATTTAGGAGTTCAAATTCATAACATCCAAACTCTACATATGAACTAAATAAGGCAATCATCAACACTAGAATGTATAGACCAAATATTAAACCTTATAAAAATATATATTGTCATCCAAATCATTGGGAGAGAAATCTTTTACCATTTATATTATATTTAGTATCATCTTTACCTCATAAATTTTCGTTTTTTTAATCAAAAAATTCAACTTAAGACCTTCAATTTAAAAGTTCAAATTCATAATATCCAAACTCTACATATGAACTAAATAAGGCAATCATCAACACTAAAATGTACAGACCAGATATTAAACCTTATAGAAATATATATTGTCATCCAAATCATTGAGAGACAAATTTTTTACCATTTATCTCATATTTAGTATCATCTCCACCCTATAATCTTTTTTTGGTTGAAAAATTCAACTTAAGACCTTCAATTTAAAATTTCAAATTCATAACACCCATACTTTACCTACGAACTAAAGAAGGCAATTAACACTAGAATGTACAAACTAGATATTGAATCTTATAGAAATATATATTGTCATCCAAATCATTGCGAAACAAATCTTTTGCCATTTTCACCTAACTTTTGTGATTATGGAATTCATTATTTCCAAATTTTGATATTTTCTTTATTCATATCCTTAAATAAGCATGGTATGAACATTAACAAAGATGTAAAGAATGGTAATAAGGGTATGAATAAAGAGTTGGGTAAGGAATTCATTGGTGAGAATCCATCAAATGAAGGAGATAAATCTAATAGCCTAAATAGCAACAAAGGGAGCACACTATAGATCACAATTAACTCATCCAACTTTTAATTATAGACTTAGATAATTTACTTATTAGTCAAAAGAATGGCAAAAAAAATGGTGAAAGTTTCAATAAAAGGCAAAAGAAAGCTTTATTTATTGGTTAAGAAAAAAGGCATTTTAAAGCTAATAATTTTAAAAAATAAAAAAAAGATGTAGAAGAAAAACCAAAAGGGCCACATGGCAAGAGGTCTTGAATAGAAGGAATTTAAAATATGTCAAAGTCAAGACTAGCGACAAAATTAAAATTTTAAAAAGCATAATAGCGAGTTCTACAACTATGGCAAGAAAGGACATTATTTGAGTAGTTGTTATTCCAAGAAGAAAATGGTATAAGGAAATGATGCAACCTTTAGTGACGATTGTAAGACACCCTATAACAAATATGTGCAGAATTTGGAAGCATCATTTACTGTGATGAAATATATAAGAGATTTCTCTAATGATGTGTTAAGGACATGTAAGAGCTCAAAACATAGGAGAAATTTGAATAAGGTTAAAGGAAGCTATAGATTTATGCATTTAACATCACATCTTGTCTCTAAACCTTAAGGCATTAGATTTATAATTCATTCCCACTTATATATTACATACTTCTTTCTCTTACTTCTAATGTGAGATTTCTCAACCACACAACTTACACTTAAAATCCTAACAAGTGCTCCTCAAGTAAGAGTATCTTTCATAATAGGCCTGCTCTCTTATACTCTCTTTAAACATACTAAAAGTCTATTACCACTCCACTAAGCCTACTGATTTAGAGTATTCATTTGCCAATACTTAAAGAGCCACATTTAGGTACACATATGTTACCACTCTTCTTCCAAAGCTACACCTTACCACCCTACTTAGGTCATACTTTTGGTGAGTATAATTTGTCTTTTGCTTCCCTACAAGAATAGTAGCTATGAGAAATATGTGTCATTCATATTCTTCCTTTGTTGACTCATTATCTCTAATACTACTTATTAAGGAAATAAGAAAGCCTAATTGAGGAGAAATATAAGCAAAGTTTAAGTAAATATTAGATTTATAGGTTTGACACCATGTCTCAACCCAAGACATTAATTTAGAATGCTAATAATCCATTATTACTCCATTAAACCCACTCATGAGCCAAAATTGCTTCACTTGATTTGAAGTTTTGTCTACCAATAGTTTAAGAGCCACACTTACATGTTATCACTTTTCTTCTAAAGTCATACCTTACCATTTCACTTAAGCCTTACTTCTGATGAGTATAATCCATCTCTTTCTTCCTTACAAGGGTAACAATTATAAAAAACATGTGTCATTTATATCCATTCATTATTGAACCATTGTCTCTAACACTACTTATTAAGAAAATAAAAGAGCCTAATTAGGGAGAAATCTGAGTAATGTTTAAATAAATAGCAAACTCATATTCTTGACACCATATCTTAACTAAAAATAGTAAGATATTAGGTTTATAGGTCCTTAACCATATAACTTACACTTGAAATTCCAACATAATGGTCACCAATAGGAAGAATAAATCATTTTAAATGCTATGAGAGAGAAGGAAAAGGAAGGACATACAATTATAACACCAAATTTTAGTAAGGAAAATTATGGCAAGAATTAGAATTTTGACTCCAAATGCTTAAACTACATAATTGGTAACAAATAAAAGTTGTAATAGACATTAGGGTATAATAGGAGAGGTGTTATGTTAATTGTAAATAACTTAATGCTGTTAATTACCCATATTAGTAAAACAAGTATATCACCATGCCATGGATCCAATTAAGTCTAATTGTAATATGTCTATCATGTTTTAAGCATAAGAAAAAATCATTTGTTAGTAACCCAATGTATTACTAATGGAAATTTTATAATATTCAACCTAAATGATGTTAAAGTTTATAAAAAAATTTAAGCTAATTAACACACTATTCTTTAATAAAAAAATGTTGAATTCTATTAACATGATGTTTACCAAATCAATATAAGTAGACATAACAAGGAGAAATGAAATAATTGATCTTTGGAATACATGTTGGGAATATATAAGTCATCATAAATTGAAAGTGATAATAAAAAAATTCATGCTTCAAGTTTTCTCTCAATTTGATGTACAAAATGACATTATCTATTATACCAATATGAAAAGGCACATTAGCTAACATATGAAGAATCTAAATTCATAGTTATATAAGTTATATATCATTCAAGCTTATTCATTCAAGCATATTTAGCCAAGTGAAACACTCATCTATCAATGAATTACAGTAATTGATAACATTCACAAATGATTATTTAAGTTTAGATGTTCTTTATGAAGGAAAAATCTAAATCATTAAATAAAATTTAAAAAATGAAGTAGAAAGGAAAACGTAATGACTATGCGTAAATAATAAAGGGGGTACACACCAAAGGAGATCTTTGAATACCTAAACAAATAAAAGATATAAACATAATTGATGTCCCAACAAGCCACAACAAAAGGATATGGGTAAAAGAAAAACCAAACATCTCATAGAAATATCCAAGAGCATACTTCATGCTAAAATTGTGTTAGGAAAGTATTAGACCAATTGTAAGAGAATTGCAACCCACTTAATCAATAAGAAACCTATCATAAATTAATTTTATGTATTCGGAAGTGTTTATTAAGTATTTATACCTAGTCACCACTATAACAAGTTTAATAAGATAACAATATTATGGATTTTTATAAACTATGATAGCAAAAGGTAAAGATGGAGATGTTGTAATCCTATACCTAATCAAATTTATTTGTCTTGTAATCTCATTTCGGTGGCTATCTTGATATATATCTTTACCTAATTCAAAAGACGTTAAAGGCAAGGTATAAGAAAATGAGGATAATTAAGTAGTTTCAATATAATCAAGTTGTAAAGACAAAAAAAAAAAAACAAAGTTAAAGCAAAAGCCATGGCAAATTGGCATATATAAGAACCTTTTAATGAATAAAGAAGAGATTATGCAAGAGGAAATAAGAAAAAAACTTTAGAAGTAAGAAGTTTAAGTCAAATACAAAGGCCAAATCCAACATATATAAAAGCAATTTTGGCTATATAAGATGTTGTGAAGAACCATCACCATTTAAGGAAGTCATTTGAAGCAATAAATGGATAAAGGTGATGAAATTCAAGCACCATAAGATAATCAAACTTAGGATTTGGCACCTAAACCTAAGGATGTAAAACTTATATCTTTCAAATCAATATAAAGATAAAAACAAGACTAACAAGTCAATCAAAAGATATATAGCTTGTTTACTTAAATATTTTCATAAAAGTATGGAATGGATTATGAAGAAATGTTTAGTCTAATAGCAAAAATTACAATTGTATAAGTACTACTTACCCTTACAACATAAAAGCCCTAAAAGTTGTGGTAAATAAACAAAAAAAAAATGCTTTCCTTAATAGAAAACTAGATCAAGAGATCTTTATACATAAAAAAATAAAAAAAAAAAGGGTTTAAAGATTTCATTCATCCAAAGTATGCCTACAAGCTAGGGAGAGCTTTATGGATTAAAGCAAAAACCAAAAGCTTGGTACAAAAAAAATTGTAGAATTTATAGTCCATGGTTATATTAAGTTTCATATGTAGACTTAGGCTTATTTTTCATAGTTTAAGCTAATAAATTAGTCATAACATGGGTGTACATTAACAATCTAATCATCATTAAAGATGATGAAGCCAAGGTTCATTAAATTAAGGAAAATCTCTTAATTTACTTTAAAATGAAATGACTGGGTAAATTGAAACATTTCCTTAGATTAGAAGTGAATTGTACAAAAGAATAATTGTTTTTATGTCAATATAAATATCCAAAAGATTTACTCAAAATGTTTAGGATGCTTAAGTGTAAGCCAATTTCAAAAACTATAAAATTCAATGCCAAGCTATATGCAATAAAGGTTAAGGAATTGCAAGATCCCACCATGTATCAATAATTAATTAGAAGTTTGATTTATTTAACTCTAACATAACTAGATTTACTATATGTTGTTGGAATTGCAAGTTGTTACATGAAAAAATAAAAAAAGTATCACTTAGAAGCAATAAGACAAATTTTAAGGTATACCATAAAAACAATAGACTTTGGCATTTTTTATAAAAAAGACAAAGAATGCAAAATAGTTAGTTATTATGATGTTGACTATGGTGGTAAGCATAATACTCAATGATCAACTACTAGATATGTTTTCAATATGAGCTTTAGGCCCATATCAAAGTGCAGTAAATGTTAGGAAATCAAATCAACTTAAATCCCTAACTTTTTGAATAAAAAATCAAATCAAATTAGTTCAAATCTTTAATTTCTTATAGTTAGTCTAACTAAGTATAAAATAAAATCAAATACTTGATTCATAAAAGACATTTTTTATTTTCTTTATAATTCTAGGAATTAGATAAGGAATTAGTTAAAATGTATATGTGTGTGTATATATATATATATACCTTATTGTTGAATATAAATTCAAGTGAGAAATTTTATTTTCAATTCTCATTTCATCATATCAAGTCCACTGTAGATAGTAGTTCAATGTTTTTGGCAAGTCTTATAATAGTACCATCTCCATTATCTTAATTCCAACAAGTTGTGTGTTATCATCATATCAAGCAAATTGAAGTCTAATGCATCTTCATCATCAACCTTTATTTATTCTTTAAGTGGTCTAATTCTTTTCACTACAACACCAACTTGATCTATAATCTCCTAATCATTAGTACTCTATAATATTAATTTTCCCCTTTGTAAATCACTCAACATAAACTAAATGGAACTAAATTTCATAAGTGGTTCCATTTAGTCCTTTTGGTGATGAAAGGCAAGGGCAAGGTTAGAAACCTAATTGATACCATCTTATGCCATCACTAAAATCAACCATATATAATAGTTAGGATGTAGAGAATTATTTTGTTATAGCCTAGCTAACCAACTTAATGGAACTAAAGATTGGTTAGACCTACCTCTTCTACAAAATTATGAAGGACATTTGTGAAACAATATAAGAAATTTACTCATACTTATCAAATACAGCTTAGTGTTTTAAGATTTACTTTACCTATTATAGTACTAGGCAAGTAAACATGATTATCACTAAATATTATGGACCTTTTCTGTGATTCAAATTAGCATTGTACAGAAGAAAAAATTAAATATAATCATTATTAGAAAAGAAGCATGTGTTTGATTTCCTTTAAAGTCTTAACAAGGATTTTGATGAAGTGTATGAATGATTACTTGGTGCAAAACCTTTCCCATCATTCAAAAGGCATTTGCTAAGCTTTAACATAAGGAAAGTCATAAGAGAGTGATGTTAAATGTTTTAGCTATTTCAATTACTAATAACCCAAGGATCAACCCTACTTACTAATCCCAATAAACCTTCTTCTAATTCTCGAAGCCAATGAATTAAAGACAAAATGTAGGGTAACTATTGTAACAAGCCTTATCATACCAAATAAACTTGTTAAAAAATTCAGAAAAAGCCAATAAATTGGATACCTCACAACCATCATGAACCTAACTACTTGGGTCATGTTGCAAAATTATCATATAATGCTAAAAAGTCAAATCAATTATACCTTTTTTTTTTCAAGTAAATTAAAGTGTTACAATGAATTCTAAATTAAACCAAGCTTTCCAAGGTTCTAAAATCCATTATCTCTAAATCTCTTATAGCCTCTATTGCCTAATATGGTAATGCACAATACTCCATTGTTTCTTATATAACTTTAGGGAATTAATCAATTATTGATACTAAATCGCCCAACCATATAATTGTGTCTTCTGTTCCATTTTCTACATATGAATCCCTTGGGAATGATACAAAAATCTTAGTAATTGATGGAACTCTCTCAAAGGCTTTTGGTTAAGGAATTATTAGTCTTCAAGATTTAACATTGAAATATGTTTTAGATCTTTCTAACTTTTAATGTAACCCTTTATCTATAAGCATATTTGCTAAAGATCTTAATTGTGTTATAACACCCTTCTCATTAGGAATTTTAGGACCTATCTTCAAGGAAGATGATTGACAATGTTAAGGAATGGAATGGCTTAGGCTATCATTTGGTTGTTAGTTCTCCTTTTAAAATCACTATCCTTTAAGAATTTTTATTTATTAGCAGTTTCTAATTTTGATGTAATACTATGGCATCTATGGCGTAGGCATTCTAGTTTCACTCACTTAAAAGCCTTGTATTTATATATGCTAAGCAATAAAGATGTTAACTCCTTTTATTGCAAACATTACATTTGTGGCAAAAATATCAAAAAAAAAAAATTTCCTACTGAATCCTACAATCTTTCAAAGCTTTCAAAATATCTTCCAATCCTTTATTCATAATCTTCGCACAAATAATGGTTATAATTACTTTGCAAACAAGCTTACCCAATATTTTATTAACCATGGTAATTTTCATCAAAATCCATGTGCTTCCATTCTCAACAAAATGGGATTGTTAAATAAAAGAATTTACATCTCCACAAAGTTTTCCATTCAAAATGTTTGTTAAAATGTTCTAAATTCTTTTTAAGGAGAAGCCATTCTTATAGTCTCCTACCTTACAATTGCCTACCTTTTAAAGTTTATAATTTCAAACTCATTTAAGTTTCATGCTTGAAATGTTTCCTTAATTTTATCTTTTAAACTCTTTACATCTTAAGTCTTTAGTTGCACTATTTTTGTTTACAATCATAATCCTACTTAAGGTAAACTTGACTCTAAAGCTCTTAAATGCATGTTTGTTGGTTATTCTTCCATTCAAAATGGGTACAAATGTTATTTTACATCTCTTAAAAGGTTCTTTATGTCATATTTTGTATCTTTCCGCAAACAATAATCCTTCTTCTCTAATGTCTTTCCTTAAGGGGAGAAATTGAATAAAGAAAGCCATTAGGATTTCTCAATTTTTCTTCCAATTTCATTTCCATTAACCCAAAATAGTCTTGATACTAAATCATCCCAAGATACTAATCTAGGGGGAGAACATATACCAAAGGAAATATTAGTTTAAATAAAAGGCAAAAAACTACTTAGCATGGTCAACAACTACTTAGCTAAAAGACATAAAGGAAGATATTGCATAACTAGATGATCTAAATGTCCCTATTATAATTAGAAAAGGCGTAAGATTGTGTACTTAACATTCTATTACTAATCATTTATTGTATTCAAAGTTATATTCTCAGTATAAAGCATTCACTATTAAGATAGACAATATAAAACTTCCAAAGATATCTAGTGTGTTTTGAAAGATCCAACTTAGAAGGCAATTATGTTAAAAGAAATAAGGGTATTAACAGAAAATCACATATGCACGATTATCAAGTTATCTAAAGTAAAGAAAGTTGTTAGGTATAAATAAGTGTCCATAACAAAATACAAGTCATATAAAACCATAGAGAGGTACAAAACTAGATTGTTAGCTCAAGAACTCATCCAAACCTTGAGCATCAATTATAAGGAGACTTGTGGTGTAATTGCTAAATTGAATTCCATTAGAATTGCCTAATGGATATAAAAGATGCATTTTTGAACAAGGAATTAAAAGAAGAAATTCACATGAGAATTCCACTCGACTCTACAGGACATACAAATAAAGTATTTAAGCTAAAAATGTCCTTTTTATGGATTGAAGCAATCTCTAAGAGCATCGTTCAAGAGATTTAGCATAACAATGAAGAAGTCAAGGTATATCCAAAGACTAGCAGATTACAATTTATTTACCAAACATCTAAATAATGGGAAAAAAATTAATTCTAATTAATTATATGGATGACATTATTATAAGTGGTGATGATTTTAGAAGATTGAAAAGCTTAAGAAATACCTAAAAGCAAAATTTAAAGTTAAAGACTAAGGAACTCTTTTATATTTCTTAGATATAGAAATTGCATAAAGTAAACAAGGTATATGAAGTTCCCGACTTCTCCCTATGACCTACTAATTTGTGATACTGAGAGGGGAGGGTGAATCAATATCACCACAATTTGCAATTCGTAGGTAAGTGAACAACTTCAACCTCTTCTTAAAAACAAACTCTTTTTCAAATTCGACTAAGGTAGATCTATTGCTACCTACTAATCACAATAGTCCCCAAAGTCACCTTTCAGATACCTTGCCTAATAGACAATTTAGTTGTTCTTAATTAGATCTTTGTTAGATTATGGATTGGATGATACTTTAGCTGCGTTCACAACTCAATTCAAAATACAGAACGTAAAGCAAATTAAGGACACACAAGATTTACGTGGTTTCGTTAACATGACATACATCCACGATGGTAGGGACTTTCCCTTACCAAAACTATCCACTATACTTGAGAATTCTAGTCACAATGGATGTCTCTTATTCTCCCTTTGGTAAGGCTACTAGCTACTATACGTTCTCCTCTGGTTTGGTGTGGATGCCAACTACTGCACCTTGTTCTCCCTTTGGTAGGGCTGCCTCCTTCATCCTTTAGTGTGGCTACCAACTATTGCAACTCCTCCATCGATTGGTGTGGTTACCTCCTTCTTTGGTGGTTGTTGTCACCTTTGCTTTGGCCAACTACTGCTACACCTCCCTTGATGGCTACCTTCTTTGCCTTAGCCAGTCACTCTCTCCTTTGGTGGCTGCCTCTCTTTTTGTCGTTTACCCTCTCTTTGCCTTTAGGGTTGTCATTCACCCTCTCTTTATCTTGAGGTTTGCCATTCTCCTTTCTTTGGCCAGCTCTCTCAAAATTCTGCAACACACACATTGCCTTGCAAGATGCATAATGACATTTATTGTTTTAAAATTAGGGTTGCATACTCATCAATGGTCAATGTTGATTCCCATAACTTACTCTACAATAAATGGTCAGACATATATATGTATGTATATATATGTGTGCGTGTGTGCGTAGAAAGAGAGAGAGAGAGAGAGACGGAGAGTAGAGTTTTGGTGGTATCCGTGTCATTATACTTTTAAAATAAGTAAGTCACCATGTTGGTGTCGTGTGTCGTATCAGTAACTTCATAGTCCAAAAGCCTTCGTGTGGTGGCCGAGTAGACTAGCGTGCGTGGGTTGTTAGTCAAGAAATAGTAGCAGCAGCTAATAACAATTAACCATTAACTTTTCGTCAATCAATAACTTAACCAGAATGTACCCAAAAAAGTAACTAATGCACACACAACCTATAATACTCAGAATCGAGTTACCATCAAATCCACTAGCACCACCAACACTGCCTGGAGAGGGAGCAAGCGAAATGCTAGGAGGAAGAGATATAGCAGTATGACTAGCAACAGCATCTGGAGAGGAAGCAGGTGAATTGACAGCAGGCTGTGATATAGCAGTAAGATTTTTGAAAATACCTGTTAACGTTTACACAGGGAACCAACAAAATTAATATCCACCTTCCTGAAGATAATATCGTGATAAATTTATGACCCCATGAACCAGAAGAATCGCATCAGAATTGATGCACTAACCACATAGAAGTAGGTTATTGGGTGGAAGGCGCTCCTTGGCTGGGTCAGGGTCATCGCCGTGGACTGGATGTATATTTCTGGGCCTAGAAACCAGTTTTTCGGGTTCTGAGACCTGAGATTCCACATTCCAGGATTGTAATGCAGTCCATCCTCTTGGGTACATTTGAACTGTGGACCGGACAGCAGGATCGTATAAGTTGCAACTGTTGAGCGCTTCACGTCCCCAGTTTCCAATGCCCATCCTAAGATTCAGATAAATTCCAGCGCGGTGAGATAAGATGCGAGCATCACATGCATAATGATGATTATTAAACTTATAGAGTCCATGATGGAAACAAGTAATGATTATCATGAGACTTACCCAACAACCAAGAAGCTAAATCCATCAAGATGCCAAGAATACATGACTTCTATTCTATTTACAACTATAAGTTGAATCCACCCTCTGTGTTTTCCAGTAACAACAGAAACTCCACGTCTAGCCTGACCATTGACTGAAACAGAAGGAAACCAGTCCAGTTGATAGACACCAGAACCGTTGGCCATGTAATCTGCAAGTTTCAGTGGGGTATCCGGAGTGTTATATGATAGATTATTGACGACATATCGTGGTAAACATTGAATTTCAGCGGTTGAGCCTTCTAAGATAAAGGTTTGCGTTGGGGAAACATTTGTTACTTTAAAAGTTCCTTGTGGGTTAGGCCTGGCAGCTCCTGCTGTCAAGTTCCACCTATTAATAAAGACGAGTATAAGTGATTAATGCAGATTGGAAAGTAAGAAATGTGAAAGAAATGGAATTGACAAAAATGGATCATATCATGGCAGGCTGAGTAACTGAAAATGTGTATGCATCACAGAAGTCGATTCTTCCCAAATTTACCTGATGGATTTAGTTTGATTGACTGAAAAATTCACATCAAATGGATCAGGCCCTGGTGGTAGAGGACCATAAACCTCTGTAGTGGAAATGGAATAATGTAGCACCCCTACACCAACTAGGCCGGTAGAATTCTTTATGTTGACCAACTTAGGACCACAATGTAGTAATCAGCATCACTCTGATCGGCTGTGACAAGAAGTGAGTAGGACTGACCAACGTGCACATCAAGAGAGTCAATTGTTATCTGATTGGTGTAAGAGCCTTCTGTTTCAACCAGCACCATCATATGCTTTTCAATCCTGAAGTTGAAAATCAACGCACTTCCAACGTTTGATATCCTGAACCAATACGTCTTTCCTGCAAATATAGCACGGGCATAAATAAGTCAGATCCTAATGCATATGACTCAATTCCACTAGCCTGAAGATTGGGGAAAGGGAAGGGATGAGAGTGTACCTTTTGTGACTGTGAAAGACTCGTAAGCTTTTGACAGTCCATGACCACGGGGGCCTTTGCCGTTCATTAGCACGACATCAGGAGTACTCTTATAGTCCACCACTGTGGAGCTGATCGCTGATCTGATACTCTGTCAGAATTGTGTACCAAAAGGGGCCAAGAAAAAACTGCGTTAGCTTTGAAGAAAATTTAAAATCACAATGCGGTTAGTGTTGATAAGCATGTGATCGTCATGAGCAATATTTGTCAGTCACCTTGTAACTGTCGTAAGACCAGTCCCCAATTAGAAGATCAAACTCAGCCTCTGGTTTGGGAAAAGGGATGGCAATGACTTCGTGGTTTTTACTCTTATTGCCTAAATCCTCCAGCAGCTTTGTGGAAGTTTATTGAGGGAAAGTAGAAAAAACTGCCAATCTGGTCCTTGGTCTGAAACTCGTAAGTCCAGTTTGAGCAAGGTTGAATGGGGTAATTTGTCCCAGAAACTCCGTCTTGCCATGAATTTGGCCTCTGCCGTATGCCATTCCTACATCATCATCGTTTCACTTTCTCAAGATGTTAATTGCCAAAAACAATACCTCGAGAAGATAAATTCTTTAAGCAGAATATGTACCATGTAAAAAGTAATGGTATTGTTAAAAACATTCACGTGGACAACATCATTGGTTGTAACATTGACTAGGGGTCCGGGAAACATTCCATTGATTGTAATAACCTGTTAATGCACAAAAACTAGCTCTAAAAGCCCGCATAATGAAAACGCCAATGATAAATAGAAAAGAAAAAGAAATCATTAACTGGAAGGTCCATACAGGCTGCTCAACAGATACAGGTCTCATGGAATCGTCGAGTGCAACTTTCCAATCAAAAAAAATTTCAGCACCATTAGTCCCTGCAACGAAAATCGCTAATAAAATTGTGCAAGCTATAAACCTGCCGTGGTAGCCAAGAGACCCCATTGGAAGCATACAGAGAAATAGCTTCCCTTCCTTTTACAAGGCATGCAACTGCCCCTGGTAGCTTATAAATAACTAGCTACGATCAACTTGGGCTTGTCTCTTGTGATTAAGAAGAGAAGTGAAGAATAATTCCAAGAAAAGAAGAGATCCAAAAGAACAAACAAAAGGGGGAAAGAGACAATAGCAATTTTGATAGAAACGCCCAATGAACTAGTTTCTCCCATCAATTATGAATGTTTCCTGTCATTTTTAACAAGCTAACAGGCCGGCTGTTTGACTAGATATCTGCGGTAGCCTCGTTTTACACGCCCTTGCCAGGCGTTGGCCAGGTTGGCTATTGTCAAACAATAAAAAGGGATTCTGTGTGTTTTGACACATGCCATAGTCACTAAACTTGTTCATGGAGGACAGCCGAAGAATTTGAGACCCTATTTGTCAAAGCACGTTGTTTAAAATGGTAGGAAGGAGTTTTATGCGATATCAAAAACTCAATTTTCTTTTCTCTTTTTGTTTCTAATTTATTCTCCCCAGAGAGTTAGTAAGCCTAAAGATAGACAATAGTACACGACATTAGATATTAGATATATCTTTCTTCAGATTGGTTTTCACACTCCAAAGGCTTTTAATTTTAATTCCAAGTCCCAGATTCCAACTCTAGTCCTACCAAAAAAAAAAAATAAAACAAAACAAAACAAAGTGTTCTACCGTCGTTAATTGAGACATTGGGCTAACATTTTAAATTAAACATTATATCTGGTGAATTTCATTTGTTACTTCAATGAATTTCATTTTTTAATTTTTTCTTTTTAAAGATCATACCAACAGAGAAAGAAACAGAGAAAAGAAAAAGAGAGAGAGAGAGAGAGAGAGAGAGAGAGAGAGAGAGAGAAGAAACGAAAAGGAGGACCGCATCTATCCACTTCAACATAAGCTGCCAAGGATTTGACTGGTTTTGAAAAATAATGGCTCTAATAAGGAACAAGGACATTTCTTTACTCAGCTTTATTTCTTCTCTGTTGAAGTATCGAAATGTTGAATTGAGATCAATATCTCACCTTAGAAAATGGAGGAAGCAGCAAATGTGAAAAAACCCAAAACCAATGCTTTAAAGTTTTATGTAAAATATAGTGTCAAAAACCATAAAAATGTTGCTTGTTCCAGCCTATGCCCTGCAAGTTTGTTTGTACTGCCCCTTTCCAACATTTTCTCAATACATCCGTGCACACCCTTTGGAACTAATGATGGGGAATCAATCTTTTCATTTATACATTTCACCGAAAACCCAAGTGCAAATCACTTTACAAAAGCTAAAGGGATCGTGAACAACCAGCACCTCAACAATACATTGAAGATTGACAAAATCTAAAATGTAATTACCATGCACTATATCTCAAAATTTTTTCCAACTTTATGGCAAGAAATAGCGACCACAACACGGTAGAGCTTTAGGGAGATCTGACCAGCTAATTTCTGTCAGAACCGGCAGTCTGGAATCTTTACAACAATTCTGTTGCTATGCCCTCTTGTTGTGACATTTTTAATTAGGAGCAGCAACTACTGGCATGAGGTGCCTGGCATACTTGTTTCTGCCTTAAAATTTGTTGTTTCATTGCCACAGATCCCTTTTCTAACAATGTAGGTGCCTCCATTATCTATAAAGTAATGAATATGGGTGGTCAGCAGATGTATTCAATGACAACAAATTATCCTTTATTTTGGGAAATTTTCAACAATAGCTTCGGGACAAGGAGGCGCCTTTAGTTATTTTTCAGAACGTGCTAAATTGAATGCTTCAATTCATGGTCCTCAATTTCGAAACCAGTTTCTGAACAATCATAAATGTGCCTCTAGGAGCAAACACGGATAAATGCCATGCTCAATTGGTACCTTACCAATTATTACATAACCCCAGCAGACACAGACATGAAACAATTTATTCACATCCCACGATATTGTAGCATACATGAATATCAATATTGAATGGATTGAAGCAGGTGTCATGATAAATCATATAATCAATGCCGTGTTAAATTTAAGCTTCCATTTGCTTGTACTGATGCATCATGATCACGGAAGAAATCACAGTGTAATAAGCATTGCTTAGAATATACCTTTAGGATGATCTCTATGAAACACTGCTGTACATTTTCTCTCGTTTTAGCACTGCATTCAAGAAATAAGCATCTAAGTTCCTGTGCAAGAGCCATTCCCTCTTCTGTACTCACAGCTCTTTCACTATCCTGAAAGTATCCCATCATTAAAACATAATAACTCATCTGTTTTTCAGTACACTGTTTGGAGATATAATAACAGAAATGAACCAAAAGGTATCTCCATCCTACAACATAAATTTAAGGATTAGCTCCAGCCTATGAAGCATCATGCATGGATATGGACACGCAAATATAGACATCCTTTTAGAAGTGTTTGTGGTTCATAGCCTCCAACAAAAATTGACGTGACATTAAAATGTAATATGTATGTGCCTGAGTAGAAAAAGGTGGTGAGGAGTAAGCAATCAACTTACCCTATCAATTTTATTTCCAACTAGAAGTTTAATGCATTCAGGATTGGTGGAGTAAAGCTCTACTTCCTTTGCCCATATATCTGACAAGTTTGTAAAGGTTTCTCGCCGTGACATATCATAAACTAAAATAAAAACCAAAACAGTGATTGATTAGAATATGAGATTACAGGTGTCGTTCCATTTTGCTTGAAACATCCACAGGGTCAAACATTTGAGAAAGACCTCATTTAGTTCTTTATAGTTCTCTAATTATTTAGGTGGAGTGCAGAATAAACAGTTCAAATGGAAATATACAAAGAATCCCTACCAAGGATGATACCATCTGCCCCCCTATAGTAAGAGCTTGATAACATTCCGAACCTCTCCTGGCCAGCTGCAATACCACAAAACATGTTAACACACAAAGTACATTACAAGGTCTAGTTAAAACTCAACTAGCAACCGATCAATCTCATGAATGCTGCTAAAGTGTCAATGGCAATTGGCACTATGGGTTAAAAAAATAAAAGGCCCACATCAAAATGCAGCACAGTGAGAAAAAAAAAGAATCCTAGAACAAGTGAGACAACTAAAGCTGATCCAATGCTGAAAAAAGAAAAGAAAAGAAAAAACGAGAAAATAGATTAATTTCAGTACACATTATTAAAAATGCACAGGTTTGATGAAAATAATATTGGAAAAATAGTAGCCTTTGGCTACCTGTATCCCAAATTGTAAGCTTCAATCTTTTGCCACCAACAGTGAGCATCTTGATCTTAAAATCCACACCTGCACGTTGTGAGAAAGACACACGGGCGGCTCAATTTGTATTACACGCAGATGAAAGAAAGCTATCAACACAACTAACAAAATAAAAGCCCACAAAGAGTAAAAAATCAAAATCAAGCCCTTAATTTGGCAGGACTGGAGTTCCCCATCAACGCAAATCGAGAGGTTTCTAGTTCCTCATAAAAGATCATTAAGACAATATTCTTGAAGCCTCTAAAGCTCTAAGCCAGCATACAGAGAGCTCCACTATAAAATTAAAAGCATTTCTCTGAAAGGGCCTCAAATTCATTTTACGGAATCCATCGGTTAAAGGGTCAAATTCGAAAGCAAAGAACCAGGTAATTGTTGGTTCTCTCAAACTTGCAAGGACCAGCCAAACCAGTTTTGCTAGATGCTAAGAAGAGGCTTGTGGGAAGGAAAAATCGCTGCAATTGATCAACCAGGGCCGAGGCATCACTTTCAATTGAAAGCCACTCCTCTCAGTCTCACATGCAGTTGCCACTTAAAAAGAAGAAATGAAAAAAAGAAAAACAAGAAAGAAACAACAACAAAAGAAAACCAGAGGAATCCGAGAAAAGGCTCTGTGTATCAGAATCAAGAAAGGGGTGAGAGAATAAAGAGAGAGAAACAAGAAGTACCAATAGTGGGAGAGAGATCATGGACAGAATTGGATATGAAACTCAAAAGAAAGGTACTTTTTCCTACACCGGAATCCCCAATGAGCAATATCTTGAAGGAGTAATCATAACTACTGTTCCCTCCTTTACAAGCACCACCTTTCATTCTTGATACCATCACACTTATAAACCAGCAAAAACAAATCAGCCAAACTCTTTTACCAGCATGCTGCAAGACAGACAAGAGAGAGAGGGATGAGCTTCCGAATGTCTAAACAAGAAAGAAAAAGAACTAGAAAGCTGGCGGGTGTCACGCATAATAGGAAATTTCGTCAAGAGGGAGACAACGGTGGGGTTGGCGTGGAGCGTTTTCTGTTTTTGGCCAACGTAATTTTCTTCAGAATCCACGAACTATATTTTAAAAAAAATAATATATATATATATATATATATATATATATATATATATTGAAAAATAAATAAAAGAAAATCTTAAAAAGGTCGAAAATTAATCGTTATTATTATTTTAAAAGGAAAAAAAAAAAGGGGGGGGGGGGGGGGAGCATGGTTTTGTCAAGGAGGGAGAACAGGTGAGAGGGACAAGAGACAGGCTGTTTTCTTTCTCCCAACGGTTTTTTTTTTTTTTTTGTCGTTTCGGAGTTATTTAAATTAAATATTATTAATATTCGCAATTAATAAGGTAACTGCACGTGCCAGACGTCTTGCGTTCACGCGTCATCAAGTTCGCAGCGAGGAGTTTTCTGGCGGACGTAACGATAATCATGCTTTTAATTAATGGTTCCACCGGCGGGGGGGGGGGGGGCACGGCAACGGTGGATGGTCCACCGTCGAAGCGTGCCGGAGAATTTATCATGTCCTGCTTGGATTCTCGCGCCTTCATCATTTGGATAAAAGCAAAAACATTTCAAACGAAAATACATTTATAAAATATAATTTAACAAATTTCAATGGTCTCCTAAAAAAAAATAATAACGGTAATAGCAAGTGTAGCAAATATTTTTCTACGTCAAATAAAATTAGTCTGATTTGTTAAGTCTTGACAAAATCCTCAAACACTATTGAATCTACCCTTTTTGCATAAAAAGAAAAAAGAGGCCGAAAAAAAAAAAAAGGAAACTCAACAAATTTTATGATTAACTGTATAAAATATTTACGTACCTTATTTGTGAAATTATGGTCTGTTAAATTCCAATGAAATAAGATGACGACAATCTAAATTCTATCAAATTCAATCAAATGATCAACTCAAAAAAAAAAAAAAAAAGTTAAATTATGAAATCATCAATTGAACCCATAAGTTAATGATATTTCATATTTTATAATATATATTTATATTTTTATTTTTAATATTATGAATTCTAAATGAATGTAAACATCTTTTTTATTTGTTCACAATAACCTGTTCCACTTCCTGGCTCTGGCTCGACAAGGGAAATTTCCGGTCAGTCTGATGATAGTTTTATAGAGCATTTCTTGATTGATTTTTATACGTTTGTCGTTAAGACTACAAACAATCCGTCACCAGCTGGACCTCGTTAGGACTACCGGTGCCCACTCCACTCATTTTGGTTTCTTTTTTCTATTTGTTTGAGAGTGCCCTCATAGCAACTATTGACCTAACATGCATATAAAGGGTTTTCTTCAAACAAACAAAAAAAAAAAAAAAAAAAACAAAATAAATAATGATATGCAGGCACCGATAATTTTAACTACTGAGGAGTTGGGAATGTAGCGTTGCGCAGACTTACTGGCTGCCGACCAAGGGGTGTGAGACTCGGCAAGCTCAAATCGTTGCTCCCTAGAGATATTTTAATGCTGCTGGCGCCGTACTCACTTCGGCTAGTGGAAGGCAGCCCGGACTTGCAGGTTTGGGGTCCCTTTCTCATCGGGAAAATTTTCATTCAAAACAGTGTACAGTCTTCTTTTGCTGTTGCTGTTGCTGTTGTTGTCGTCGTCGTCGTCGTCAATTAAAAAGGTTCATCGAGCAACGTGCTATGTAGCTCTTCCCATTTCCCTTTCTAAAATAATAAAAGAGTGTTGCTTGAGGTCTTTTTCTTAGCTTTGGCAAGAGCTGACAGTGGTTTTCTCCCCTGGAGAAACTGTGGAAGTTGGCGGATCTGGTGCGAGTGCGATGCTTCTCGTGGCAAGCTTCGCCTGAGAGAGTTGTATCATGATCAATCCACTAATACCGGTAAGTTGTATCCACCGAATGTGAGAGTTTTATTGAAACTCTAAGAAGCATTAGCACAGACATAACATGATACAGACACAAATAATACATCAAATTTTAGAAATTAAGATATAAATAGACTAGGATATATATGTATATATATATAGATATTAGATTTTAGTTTCTGCACCGCACAAAGTTTGATAAAAATTTTATGAACTAAGTAATAATTAAAATAATAATGACAATTATCACATTATTAATCATAAAATAAATCAACAAAGAATAATGTGTCACACCTTTTTGTTATAACTCAATAATGTAAATTAATTATTTAAAGAAAATAATATGAAGTATAAAAATATTAAATATATAATTTTATATTTTTTTTAGCATATGGAGTTAAAACAATATTATAATTAAAATTATTGGTCATAGAATATAAAAGCTCATTATCATATCCTTCTAAATTTATATAGAGAGGATTTTGTGAGTGAAAATATTTTATTAGGCCTAATAGGACATAGATCATTAACACGTATTTATAAAATTTTAACAAAAATAACTTAAATTATTGGTATTTTTAAAAAATAAAAATTAAAAATAATTATTAAGAATGATTACTTTTTTCTCTTGCAAGAAAATAACAGGAATTTTGAAAATAATTTTTTTTTCTTCTTAATTTATCAATTAAAGAGAAGCCATCACATAAACAAAATAAAGTGAGATAGTTAAGATTTTTTCTTAGTTTTGATAATATTAATATATATCAGTATTAGATTTGTACTTAATATTTGAGTTTAATCATATTCATTAATAAATTTATTTTTACTTCTATTATATTTAAAAAAGAAATAAAAAGATATTTAAATGTCAAGTATTATTTTTTTAAAAAAATTAAAAATATTTTTTTCTTTTATCTGAATTTAGTTTAAGTAAATTTGTTTTTATAGTTAATTATATTTTAAAAAATAGTTAGTTAAGTTATGCTAATTTTATTTGAAGAGAATTCTTTTACCTTCTTTTACCCTTTTTTTTTTTTTTCAGAAAACCAAAAGAAAATTTTGTTTTATTTTCAAGAAAACAAAAAAGGAGGATTTTTTTTCTTGTATTTCTTTTTAAAGAAACTTGAAAGTATTTTTTAAGAAAAAAAGTGAATTTAAGAAATTTTCTTTCTTGAGAAGAGAATTTAAGAATAATTTTTTTTTTATTTTTTATACTCTTATTTTATTTTGTTTAAAAATTTTATAATTATAGAAATTTAATCATAATCAAAGGATTATATAAATCAATTACATTCTTATTTGATTACAATTAAATCTATATATATATATATATATATATATATATATATATATATATATATATATATTGAATTATACAGTATTACTTTAATTGTAATCAAAATTTTTATAATTATAAAATATTTTAATATCTTTAGTTTGTAAATTTATGAGAAAAGAAAAATCATAAAATTTAGGAAGACATATTTTTCTCTTTTAAAAATTTAAGGATATAAAAGATTAATATAAGGATTTGAATCAAACTTAAATTCCTTATATTCAGTTTAGTTTCTGGAAGTTAATCCACCAGAGATTCTAGACTAATCACAAATTAAAGGTCTCGGATAGAAATAAACGGAAAAAAAATGAAAGGCGGAGTTGCCAAGTCTGATTGAAATTCATGAAAACATATCCCATCATTTTAACTTGGAAACGTAGATCTGATGATAAATTCCTTTAATATAGTTTATTCAAAAAAAATATTTCGAAGGTGAAGTAATTTTGGCTCTATCTACTCGGCCAAGACGTTATCAGGGGAACCATTCCTTCAATTTTTTTTTTTTTTTTTTTTTTTAAAACAAAATAAATCCAAAGCATAATGTATGGATTAGTAGTGTCCAGTAATGATTATAATATGACTTATCCTTTGTAAATTAGTATAATTGCATGGATTTTTTGTGGTCCAAGTTTTCTCTCAAATTGGTGTGACGAAATTCTCTTGAAAAATTCCTTTTATTTCCGTCTTCTTTGTGTGAATCATGCTATTGTCATCATTTGTTGGAAGAAATTGACAATTCGTGTGTTGGATTGAGTTAAGGGACTTGTTCTAATTATGCATATATAATCTGTCTTTTGCAGGTGATTTGTCGCTTTTTCCTCCTCCTCTAAGTCTCTTCTGAAATTAGTAGAAAAGTGCCCACACCTGACCTTGGTTGGGATTCAATACTCTTCATCAATAAAAGAGCCTCCAAACAACTAGCATTGTCAGATACGAGACCATGATGTCATGGTCAGTTTAAGTGCATTGCTTCGCCTAAACTTGTTAGGTTTGACGAGGTGAGAAAGATTTTAGAGTATGTTTGAAATAGAAACTTCTCAAAAGAGACACAAATAATTTTATACCTAAAATGTTCTATTTAAATAATTAAAATAATTAATTTGTTACCACATATTAAGTAAGTGAAATAAATATAAATACTCCACTTCTCCTACTTTACTCAATCACTTTGTACATTACCTTATTCTGTCAAATAAATTCTCTCTTTTGTTTTTGCACTTGCAATTTCTCTAATATTTTTTAATCTCTTACTTGCTTATTACTCATTCCCTCATACACACTCTATGTCAAAGTTAGTTCATTTTCATGTACGAATGAGCTAATTACCACACTAATTAACATGACGACAAGGAGCTCCAATATTACTGTTACTGTAGATTTTTCTCCTTTAAAACATTAGCTCATTCAGACTTTAATATTTTTCTGTTAGAATTTTTACATATTGTAACTTAAGATTGAAAAGGACCCAAAAAAAAAAAAAAAAGAAAAGAAAAAACAAGTATGCATGCGTTATCACTGGAAAGTAAAAGCTTAAAAATCCAAGTCAGTCAAACAAATGGGGAAATTTTTAAAGAAATAAAAAAGAAAATACTAGTTGTCCACCACTATCTTTTGAAACATGATTTATCTTTTTCTTCTAATGCCTTCACGTTCTTTTCTTGGCTCGATCATTTCAAACTTCTCTCTCTTTCTTGCCCTGATGCCTTCTGTTCTTGCATAACCAAGCAAAGAGAAACAGAAGGTGCCGCAAAATCAGAGACAACAAAGAAAAGGAGATCGAGCCGAATTCAGAGATGATTTCTAAGTCAAAGGGTGTTTGGTATGTGAGGGCCAAGCCGAAAAAAGAAAAAAAAAAAATGTAGAATATCTGACCAAGGGGGCTTGTCTTTTATATTTATAATTAGTATTATTATTTTAATTTTTCAACGTGTCCCGTGCATCTGAGATTGCAAAGATGTTGCCATGTTATAGAAAGAGCTGTCGTGCCCTGTGTAAAGCAATTTCTCTGCAAAATGAGCCTTTTTTTTTTCTCTCTCTTCTCTTTTTATAGCTACGGCGTAACGGTGGCTGTGGAAATGGCGGAACAAAAGGATTATTGCAGGCAAATAGATTGATGATACACTTTCTGCTTGCATTGGCGGGGAGTTTTGACTGGTGGTGTAACGAAATCTGTCTTCCTGACACAACAAAAGGAATTTTGGAGCATGTCGGTCGATTAACTGGACGCCCGCCCAAAAGAAAATTGGGTTAAGGGTGAATACAGATGGATTTTTGTCTTACGAAGAGGAAACTCTTTTTTTTTTTTTTTTTTTTTTAGTTTGAATTTCTCGTAATATTATTTTTTTCTAATTTATAGAGTAATTAAGACTATCATTTTGTTTTTTCAAGACCTCTTAACATACTTAAAACTATTACTTTTTTTTTTTTTTTGGTTCAAGGCTTCTATACAAAAAATTTTGGATTACTATTGACATCATCATACATAAAAAAAAAAAAATACAAAAGTGAATACGGACTATGCAGCGCGAGGTAATCTGGGTTTGGTAAATGTGAGACTTATAATTGATGGGAAGTCTGTTTCTCCTATGCACATAGAGAAGGGAATCGGGTGGCGGACTGTTTGTCTAACTATGGATTCTCTCATTGGTTGAGGGAGAGCACTTTTCTTCCCAGCCCCCACCGAAGGTTGTATCTCTGTTGTTCCAGGATTAGGTTGGAATTGCTTGGCCGAGGGCCATAGGTTACTGCTTTAGTAGTTGTATCGCAGTTTTGAACTTCTTGGGTGCTGTGGTTCTCGAAGTCAAGTTAAAAAAAAAAAAGAGAAGAGAAAAAAAAAAAATTGGTACGAAGATAATTCCTTTAATAAAAGCGTTTCCAAATAGGAGCGGTAAACTCGTCCTTTCTTCCTTGTATGTATCAACTGGGAAGAGTACAATATCAGAATTGCGCTGCCGTTAGTAGACTTCGGTTTTTCGGGCCCTACATTTGGAAAGAGGTCCTTTGCTCGACTTCCGTCGAATCCTCTGTGTGGGAAGTGGTCCTTTGCTCGACTTTTGGTCCCACTCCGCCAGTCAATGGGTTAAATATGTTTTACTATTTTCCCACAAATATAAGGTCAAAGTCTTAAAAGGAAAACATAAACTTAATGGAAATGATACATATCCACGAATTTTCTTAGGTGCAACAAGTGTAGAATTTGTCAAAAAGAATATTATATCACATTTTTATTATTGTTAGTTGTGCATTTGTAATAATTTAATATATTATTAAATTTAACAATATAAATAAATAAATATATAAAATTGACGTTTATTATTAACTGAATGTGTAATTATGTATATTTTTTAAAATTTTTATAATTAATTTTTTTAATGCTCATTGTAGTTGACAATCCATTTGATTAAATTGGACATTAGCTTGTTAAAATTGTTTGTCAAATAGCTTACAAATATATATTTTTAGTTAACATCTATGATCTTTATAAATAGTTTTTTAAGATTTTAAACCTTTCATATTTTTTTAAATTAGCATATATCTTTTTGTTTATAGATACTAATCGGTATTAATAAAAATAAATAATATATATATATATATTTGTATTGTCAATCTTATAGTGAGAGAGTTTGTATTTATGTCATAAAACTTTAAACTTAAGGTATTTGGACATTAATGAATTGTATTGTGTAATTTGATATTGAGTCTTATCTTTATTTAAAATTATTGTTTAGCTATCATTCTTTTTTGTCATAACAATTTTTTTAGATGTTGTAGTATCAGTAGTAGTAGTATTAATAATTTTACCCTTTCATACATCCTCATTGATTCTTTTTTCAGTGATCACCAGAGTAACAAAACTTCCGGAGGTACTTTTTACTGTCCTACTATATAGGAGACTTTCAATGTATTAAGAATAATACTAATTCCTTTTATAGTAGTAAATGTTGGATTTGCATTGTCATGGTGTATTATTATTAAGCATATTGCTTAAAAGTCTCTTTGGGCTTCTTTTCCATGGTTTAAAGATTCACTCGTTTAGGTTTTAATTAAAAAATACCCTTAAACCTAATCTTAAAGGTAGTCACCAACTCTTTCTTGGTTCTGATTTTTTTTTTTTATCTTACTTAATGTACCAACGGGAAGCCACACACATTAGGTTATCTTATAAATAATATATTAGGAGTTTTTTTATTATGAACATATACTACCATTTTGCATATGTGCATGGTCAAGTGATCTGTAGGTAACCTTATATTGTTCTACTTTTAAAATTTTGAAATCTTGAATTTTGGTGAAAAGACAACATGTAAAACTAAACAAAGATCAAATGTGTTTAGTAGAGTATTAACATTATCTCTTTTAATAGCCTTAACTTACTTTTATAAGAGGTTGAAATCTTCTTGCTTTGTTTTTAGCTTAAGAATAGCTTAAAAATTGCTAAGGTTAGTGTTAATATGATGTATTAAAGTGACATTAGGTGCATAAATCTAGGTGTTAAAGATTGTGTAGTTGTTGTTGCTACTAAAGAAGGATGTGTGGTTGATTGAGAGTAGATGAAGGAGGTTGGATAAGTTCTTAACACTAGGTTTGTTTAGAATATCCCATTAGCTATGGTAGAAGAGCTTTTTTAGGGAACTATGTTTTTGATGGTTGTCTTTCCTTTAGCGAATGCCTAGGTTATTTATTGCATTTGCTTTTTTAATTTCTTGATTGAGGTCTAAATTCATTCTTTATGACTAGTTAACTCTTTAACTTTATCCTTCATTCTTTTTGTATGAGATTATGCTAGAATTGTAAGTCTTTCTAGTTATGGGTTACTTATAATTTAGTATATTGTACCTTTATTATTTTTTCAAGCTAGATAAAAAAAATTGCATTTATAATATTTATGAATGATATGCTTAATACATGGGATGCTTAAACATATATATCAAAGGCTTTATAATTAAACAATTTTATTTGATAACAATATTATATAAAAGAACATAGGGGATGCTTTACCATTAGAGCTTATAGAGCTTTATTACAATTAGAGTTCATTCTTTTCTTACCATTACACAAAATACTCTTTATCATTGCTTATGTTTGTTGTTTATACAGTTTTGTATGGGTTGTAATTGTTGTCAACTAGGTTTAAGTGTGCAAGAAAGTAAAGCCATATGGAAGGGCAAGAAGGTGAAAGCAACATGGAGGGGCAAGAATGTAAATATGTCATATAAGCCTTATTAGGGTTTTATGGAAGAGAGTATATAAAGGTCAACACAATTGAATATACGACATAAACATAAAGAGTGAGTTTGGCAAACACAAGAGAAATCATTCAACCAAGGGAGTCAGCCAAAACCTAGAGAGAAACCATCCAACACAAGAGAAATTCGGCAAAACACAAAACGTTGGAGGAGTAACCGGTCAAACCTGAAATGGCAACACACCACTTGCAAAAGAAAGGAGAGATGGCAAGAGAGGGTACATAGCAAGAAGAGAGGGAAACTGTCCAAAGAGAAGAGATGTCCAAGCAAGGAGACAATCGGCCAAAGAGAGAAAACAAAGGAGGAATAGTTGGACAGTAAGAGCTAGATGGCAAAACACAAAGGGATAGCCAAAGGGAGACAACTGACCAACCAAAGGTGAACATCCAAACCAATCTACAAGGCCAAAGGTGAACGTCTAAATTGACCTACACGGCCAAACAAGGTAAATGTCTAAACTAATCTACATGGCCAAACACAACCAACGGCAAAGGGGTGGATGGCCAAGCAAGAAGGAGAATGACCAAAGCAAGGCTGGACAGCAAGGGAGAACACATGACAAAGAGGTGTGACAGTTGGAGAAAATCGTGTGACTCACGTAAGAGAGAACACAACACACTATCTGTAAGGGAAAAGAGGAGAAACCATGAAAGAGGAGACCATTGGGAGAGCAAACCAAGCTATCCGAAGGTGTGAAATGGACAAGTACAAACCAGAAATAGTGGTAAGGCGTGTGACCAGCAAGACGTGCAAATAGAAACATACATGAGATGTGAAACGCCAAACTAGAAACGTGTGTGAGGTGTGTGACTAGCAAAAAGTGCAAACCAGAAACGTGAGACAGGCCATGAGATGCGAAATAGGAGATGGGTGAGATCGAGAGACGATGAAAGTAGGAGTTGTGTGAGACAACATAAAGAAGAAATTTGGTGAAGCATCAGAAAGAACTCAATGTATTTCTAGATTTCTTCAAGAGAGCTTAGAGAGCGTTGTGGTGAACTTCTAAGTGGCAGTGAAGCAGCCATTCAATTCAATAGAGGCAAGACAAGCTAGAAGAAAGGTAGACATAGTAAGTGACACTCTTTGTATTGTACTTGCTTTGTAATTGCAATAAAAAAAGGAGCAGAGGATTAAGACATCTATTGTAACTAGAATTCTTAAGTATAGTGGATAGTCTCGGTAAGGGAGAGTCCCTACCACCATGGATGTATATCATGTTGATGAGACTATGTAAATCTCGTATGTCCTTAATTTTCTTTACGTTCTATGTTTTGAATTGAGTTGTGAACGCAGCTAAAGTATTAGCTAACCATAACCTAGCGAAGACCTAAACAAGAACATCTAAATTGTTTATTAGACAAGGTGTCTGAGAGGTGACTTTTGGGACTATTGTGATTAGAAGGTAGTAATAGATCTACCTTAGTTGAATTTAAGAAAGAGTTCGCTTTTAAAAAAAGGTTGAAGTTGTTCACTTACCTGCGAATTGCGAATTATGGTGATACTGATTCACCCCCCCTCTTAGTATCACAAACTAGTAGATCTTAGGGAAAAGTCGAGAACTTCAATTGGTATTAGAGTACAGGTTCACCAGTTTGAAACTTAACAACTTGGTGTACTAGTTTGAAGAGTTTCAGAAGTTTTAACTTGTTTAACATACTGAGAAATGGATATCGGTACTAGCACCAACACTATTTATAGTAAGAAGGTTCCAATCTTCAACAGAACCAACTACTATATGTGGAGAGCGAGAATGTAGGTAGTATTTGCAACCATGGTCATGAATGTGGTGAACTCTATACAGGAGGATTTTGTGGCTTCAGAAGAAGGTAAAGACCTAACCCCAGAGGAATTAAGGCAGTTTGAGATAAATGGGAAGGCCTCAAATGTCATTATTTCAGCATTGATAGATGCTGAGTATGCTAAAGTTATGGACTACAAATCTGCCAAGGAGATATTGGACAGATTGCAGAAAGTCTATGAAGCTAATGACAGAATGAAGAAGGCCAAACTTTAAGTGTTCAAGGAGAGATATAAATCTCTCAAAATGCAGAAAAATGAGACAGTTCAAGAGTTCTTCACCAAGGTTAGTGATGTTGTAAATAACCTTAGAAGTCATGGGAAGAACAAAAAGGACTCATCTATTGTGAAGAAAATTATGAAAATTTTACTTGAGAGGTTTGCCTCAAAGGTGGCAGCCATAGAGGAGAGTAGAGATATCAATTCTATGTCTTTGCATGATCTTCAGTGCAATCTCATTGTATATGAGATGATGATAAAGTCAGCTGAAAGCTCTACAATAATAAAGGTATCAAAGGAGGTAGCTTTCAAAGCTATAAAGCACTTAGAGATAAAAGAAGAGGAAGAATCATCCAGTGAGGATGATGATGATGATAAGGAAGAAAGTGAAGGTGAAGTGTTGGCTTACTTCACAAGGAAATTCAAAAAGGGGTCTAAGAAGGGAAAAAGACAATTGTCCTTGAGATGTTATCATTGTGGGCAGACTGGACACTTTGCTTCTCAGTGCCAAGTGAAAATTGATGATAAAGATAAGGATGGTGATAAAAAGTAGAATTCAAGATGGAGAAGATCATTATTCAAACCAAAAAAGTCCAGTAAAAGGATTGCCAACCCACAGAGGAAGAAGAGAGGCTCATTTAAGAGTTATATGAGTCAGACAAAAGAAGTTAATCAGGAGGAAGATGAAGACTTATCAAATAAGCATGTCTTTATGGCATTAGTACAAGGTGGTAGCTCAACCTCTGAAGAGGAAAATGAGGTTGATGAAGAAGAGCTAGATCTTGAAGCTGAGCTAGAAGCAGTTTCAAAGGAGATAATCAGAAGGGGCAGAACCATAAGAATGTTGGAGGCTTATATAAAATAAGTTGAAGCACATATAAAATTAGTTGAAGCAAAGTTTGAGGAAGCTAAAAGTCAAAAGGATGAAATAAGGGCTGAGCATATTGAATTAAAGAGAAGATTTGAGGAATAAATCAAAATATGTGAAGACCTTATAGTAGAGCTTGGCTTAAGGGCTTTAAAAATTGAAGAAATGGAGAAAGAGTTGCTGAGACTTCAGCAACAACTCAAAAGTAGAAAAGAGAACTTGCAGAATCTTGAAATGATAGGAGAAACAAGTTCTACAAAAGGAGAGAAGAATGTAGAGAAAGTGTAGTAATCTGAGGTTGCATTGGCTAAGAATAAAGAAGATCTGAAGAAGCAACCTAGGGTGGCAAACAAGAAGGAAGAAAAGAAAGTCAACCAGCAGAGGGCTACGACTAAACAGAAGAAGGAAAAGAAGGTGACTGAAATGAAAGTCACATAAGTAAAGAAGCCAGCTACTTTGCCTACATAGCAAGTGATGAACAGAAGAAGACAAGCTGTGATTAGACCCAAAAAGAGGAAATTTCAAGGTCATTGCCTTTATTGTGGAGTTTAAGGTTATAAGGCGAGTAATTATTGGTGGAGAAGGCCAGTATATGTCTCCAACTTGAGAAGATACGATGCTGTATACAGGGGGAGACAATACAAAATTCAAAGAAGAATACCTGTCATGAGTTCTTGCACATATTGTAAAAGGCAAGGACACATTGACAAGGAGTGTTGGTGGAAGCCCAAACCAACGGTTTCAAAGAGCAAGTTTACTGTATTGGCAGACTTGGAACAGTGTGAAAGGTGTGGGCAGGATGACTATAATGCCAAGAGATACATGACATTTCTCCTTGAGTAAAAGAAGGCACTCAATGGCATAGTGAAAACAAGTGGTGCAGTCAAAGCTGACAAAAAGGAGAAAGTTATCTTCCAGCCAATTCAAAAGAAGGAATATAAAGCAAAAAGAGGGGTGGTTAATATAGCTAAAATTGCTCTAAAGGCTGATTGCAAGGATAAGTAGTGGATATACTTCGCATATAATGAGAGATAAGAGTAAATTATCAAAGCTAAACAAATCAAGAAAAGGCAGAGTCAAGTTTGGCAATGATGATTCACTTAACATCAGTTGTCAAGGTTCAATGAATATTGGAAAACGAAAGCTGAAAGATGTTTTGCACGTTGAAGGACTCAGATATAATCTAGCATCTGTCAGCCAACTATGTAACGATGACCACAAAGTGATATTCACAAAAATAGGTTGTCAAATAAAAAGTAAAGAAGGGCAATATTGTTGTAGCTAGGAAGAGATCAGTTAGAAATTTGTATGTGATTGATGAGGACAAGACAAACAGCTGTATACTTACAAAGGAAGAAGAAAATCAGCTTTGGCAGAGGAGGTTGGGACATTTAACACAGAAGAACATGAGGAAGCTGACCACTACTCATGTAATTAGAGATATTCCTGACCTCAGGAGAGAGAGAGAGACAGAGTATGTTTGCTCAACATGCTCTAAAGGAAAATATGTCAGAAAGTAGTATAAGGCCAAAGAGTTCTATTTTGAAATAGTGCTTAACATTGTGCATACTGATTTGTGTGGGCCGATAAGAATAAAAGGGTTGAATGGTGAGAGGTACTTCATCTTGTTTGTTGATGATTATTCAAGAAGGACTTGCATCATGCACCTCAAATACAAGTTAGAAGTTTTGAATTGCTTTAAGAGATACTGAAGATTGGCTGAAAATAAAAGTGGAAGGAAGATCAAAGTATTAAGGTCAGATTAAGGCAATGAATTTACAAATAAAGCTTTTTAAGATTATCTTGAGAAGCATTTAATTCATCACTAATTGGCAGCAGTAAGAACACCTCAACAGAACAGAGTGGTAGAGAAAAAATAAAGTTGTGGTTGAAATGGCAAGAACTCTACTGCTAGAATCCAAACTTCACACAAAATTTTGGATAAAAGCAACATTTATAGCCGTAAATCTATTAAACAGAGTATTACTAAGGCCCAATACTGATAAGACTCCATATGAGCTATGGAGTGGGAAGAAGACAATAGCCAAGTATCTCAGAATCTTTGGTAGTCCATGTTTTGTGAAGAACAAGGAGCAAAACTTGGAAAAACTCAATGCTAGGTCTAATGAAGGCATTTTTGTGGGATACTTAGCAAAGACAAAAGGTTACAGAATTTTCCTGCATAAGTTGAGAAAAGTGATCACTTCTAATGATGTGAGAATCGATGAGAATTGGAAAACAATGCAGAATGGAGAAGCTGATGATAATGAAGAAGATGACTTTAATGTAGATGAAGAATTAGACCAACTTGAAGAAAAGGAATAAGAAGTAAGTTCAGATTCAGAGAAGAGTGAGTCTGAAGGTGAAGAAAGAGATCCTTTTGCAACTAATACTGTGTAAAAAAGAAAGCCAAAGAAAACGTGGACTAGTGCTCATCAAGAAAATCAGATCATAGGTGACTCATCAGTAGGAGTTACAACAAGATGAAGAATTGTAGGAGCTACTGCTTTACTCTCACAAGTTGAACCTAAATCTATTGAAGAGGTTACATAAGATCTAACTAAATCTCTATCCACAGAGCTATTTGAAAAGCACAGAATGAGTCTGTTTGTGCGAATGCCTCCTTAAGTCTGAAGTTTTGGTGAATTCTCCATCTATACTTTGTGAGTTTTTCAGATTTGTAATTGGTTGGTAAAGGGGGAGAGAAGCAACAGTACAAGGGGAGTTGTTAAGAAAGGGGGAGTGCATATTTAAGGGGAGTTGAAACTGCTGCATAATAACTTTTGTTATAAGTGTTGCCAACAATTACAAAGGGGGAGATTGTTGTTCCCACAGCCTTGTATGGGTTGTAATTATTGTCAACTAGGTTTAAATGTGTAAGAAAGTAAAGCCAAATGGAAGGGCAAGAAGGTAAAAGCCACACGGAGGGGTAAGAATGTAAAAGCCACATGGAAGGGCAAGAACATAAATCTGCCATGTCAGCCCTCTTAGGGTTTCATGGAAGAGAGTATATAAAGGCCTTGGAAGACAAAACTAGGGTAAGACCAACACAATTGAATACATGACATAAACACAAAGAGTGAGTTCGGCAAACACAAGAGAAACCGTTCAACCAAGGGAGTCAGCCAAAACCTAAAGAGAAACCATCCAACATAAGAGAGATCTGGCAAAACACAAAACGTTGGAGGAGCAACAGGCCAAACCGCAAATGACAATGCACCACTTGCAAAAGAAAGGAGAGACGACAAGTGAGGGTACAAGACAAGAAGAGAGGGAAACCGTCCAAAGAGAAAAGACGTCCAAGCAAGGAGACAATCGGCCAAAGAGAGAAAACAAGGGAGGAACGGCTGGACAGCAAGAGCTAGGCAGTAAAACACAAAGGGGCAGCCAAAGGGAGATAACTGGACAACCATAGGTGAACATCCAAACCAATCTACACGGCCAAAGGTGAACATGCAAACCAACCTATATGACCAAACAAGGTAAACGTCTAAACCAATCTACATGGCCAAACACAACCAATCTACATGGCCAAACACAACCAACAACAAAAGGGTGGATGACCAAGCAAGGAGGAGAACAGCCAAAGCAAGGCTAGATGGCAAGGGAGAACACATGGCAAGGAGGTGTGACGGCTAGAGAAAACCATGTGACTCATGTAAGAGAGAAGACAGCATACTATCTGTAAGGTAAGAGAAGAGAAACCTTGAAAGAGGAGACCACCGGGAGAGCAAACCAAGCTGTCCAAAGGTGTGAAACGGACAAGTGCAAACCAAAAATGGTGGTAAGGCGTGTGACCAGCAAGGCATGCAAATAGAAATATACGTGAGACGTGAAACGCCAAACCAGAAGTGTGCGTGATTTGTGTGACCAGCAAAAAGTGCAAACCAGAAACGTGCGTGAGACGTGTAATGCCAAACCAAAAACATGAGGTAGGTCATGAGACGTGAAATAGGAGACGGGTGAGACTAAGAGATGGTGAAAGTAGGAGTTGTGTGAGACAATATAGAGAAGAAATTCAGTGAAGCATCGAAAAGAACTCAACATATTTCCAGATTTCTTCAAGAGAGGTTAGAGAGCATTGTGGTGAACTTCTAAGTGGCAGTGAAGCAGCCATTCAATTTAATAGAGGCAAGACAAGTTAGAAGAAGGGTGGACACTATAAGTGACACTCTTTGTATTGTACTTATTTAGTAATTACAATAGTAAAAGGAGCAGAGGATTAAGACATTCATTGTAACTGGAATTCTTAAGTATAATGGATAGTCTTGGTAATGGAGAGTCCCTACCACCATGGATGTATGTCACGTTGACGAACCACGTAAATCTCATGTTTCCTTAATTTGCTTTACGTTATGTGTTTTGAATTGAGTTGTGAATGCAGCTAATGTATCAGCCAACCTATAACTTAATGAAGACCTAAACAAGAACATTTGAATTGTCTATTAGACAAGGTGTCTGAAAGGTAACTTTGGAGACTATTGTGATTAGTAGGTAGCAATAGATCTACTTTAGTCGAGTTTGAAAAAGAGTTTGCTTTTAAGAAGAGGTTGAAGTTGTTCACTTACTTATGAATTGCAAATTGTGGTGATACTGATTCACCCCCCCTCTTAGTATCATAAACTAGTAGATCATAGGGAGAAGTCGGGAACTTCAATGTTATATTCATTAACAATGGCTGTTAAGTTTTTGAAATTTAGATTGGCCTATGCATAATAACAAAGCTATTAATGATGCATGTAGTAGAGATAATTATAAGGACGTGCTTTATTATCTAAGTCAATGTGTTTGTTGTAATGATAAGTGTCTACTCAAAAATTATGAGCATTTAAATTTACCTCATTGTGTTTGCAAAGTATGGTCTTGACATCTCGTTAATACATTAGTGTAAGGATTAACTAAAACATTAAAGGCAAAGTTAGTGATTTTTTAAATGAACAAGCTAATAAGTATTTTGGTTTCTTTGTTTTGGACCTATATATATAGGTGAAGATGGAAAATGTAGAAGATGAATAGAGGGTCTTTAAGACTGTTGATGATATTCCTTTATTCAAAAAGAAGTTAAATAGTTTAAACCATTTATACATTGAAAATTGAGCATATGGATTTTAATCCCAAAACTTCATAAAGTATTAACCTATGATTAATATATTAGCAAGATAATTGTGTATTATTAATAAGGTACATAACCAAAAAAAGAGCCTCTTTAGGGAAATCGTTAAAGTGTCTTTAGGGGAATGACCTGAAAAGGTATTAAGGATGCCATTCTATGAACTTTAAAGGAGCATTAGTAATTTTGTAACACTTGAGAAAGAGCCTTTATAACTTATTTATCATGAAGGTTTCAAGCTTTTAAAAGGTATCCTTTGCAATTAATATTACTAGTGCTATGGGTAAGATGTCTATAAGATTAGGTAGAGAGGGACTTTGTTTGTAGTTAGTAAGATTAGTTTTTGGTGACCGAGGAAGGTCATCTTTTTCTTCAAAATTAGACTCTAAATGCTTGAGTTCTAAGACATAAAAGATTGTCAGTGGATAGGAGGGGCATGCCATGGCTTCATAGTTTAAGACTTATGGTTTGCTCATTTTACGCTAGATGCCAAGGTGTATTGCTTGGAAGTTTGACTACTTTTAAGATAAATTCCTTCATCATTACTTTCCCTTTTAAAAATAGTTGAAACCTTACACAATTATAAGTAGTGTGTGATTTAGTTTTATGCCATTTGAAGCAATCATTAAGCCCTTTCATTAAAAAAAAAAAAAAGACTTGTCTTCAATTGTGTAGGTAAAGTAAAGTACATTGTCATAAATATGATTAGCAGTTACCATTTTTTTTAGAAACTCTGAGGTAAGCACTTAACCCATAATTATGTAAACTATTTGACGAGTAAATATATTTAATTATAAAGTATTAAATATACATGTTTAAGGAGTTATGTAGAATGTCATGATATGCATGTGGACTCTATTACCTAGTATAATGTTGGCTAGTGTAATAAAGATAGAAAAGTATGCATCTCTTTTATATTATAAAATTAAAATGAGGTTAGTTTGTTCCCTCCATTTATATTTGTAATATAAAAGGTTAAGAGAGATTTAGTCTTATGCATAATAGTGGCTATAGTTTGCATTTGCACATAAAATGGGTGATGAACTTGTAATGTATGAAGGATTGTTTAAGGAAATGACTAAAGTGCTCATCAAATGGATAAAATGGCAAGATTTTGACATATAACTCTTTGGCCTTATTTGCCTTACCCTTGGCTCTACTTGTTACTCTTTTAATCCACTGTGACTTTAGATCCATCACTCACGATAAAGGGTTATCAATTACTAAAACTGCATGCTTAACTCCTAGATTTATGTCACTTGAGCTATTACTTGTTGTGCCAGGCTTTGATTTCCCTGTATGACCAACTCCATTTGTTGTGATAGATTTTGGTTTTCTTAAGTGAGTAGATCCATTTATTGTCCATACTTTAACTTTCTTATGTGAGCAAATTTGCTTGTGAACATAAGTCACTTGTTTTGTAAAAAGTGTAACACTTATGTCATTTAATTGTTCTTGAATGTAAGTATTTTCTTGTTAAATGACTTTATTCTAATTTAATATGAATTGGAGGACATCTTACAACTGATCCTAATTGGGTCCTATTGTCCTTACATTTTGGAGTAAGGCAAAGCCTAATTTGCTTTTGATTTCCCTGTGACTAACTAAACATAAGTCACTTAAAGCAAAGCCTAATTTGCTTTTGATAACTAAAAGGTTAATTCCTTTGTTTTTTTTTTTTTTTGATATGTTCACTTTGGTCTAGATCTTCTTGAAAATTTGGTTGGTCATAGTAAGAAGGAGTGACATCTTTTGTTATCACAAAATTTGGTTTGTTTAGGTATAATAAGTAAGGCAACTGAACATCCTTAACTTTGGCTTTTTGTTTTTTTTTTTTTTTTTGTAAAGATGACATAACTTACTAACTTATCAAGAATATAGGTTCCATAGCCTTAAGATGCACATTATAATTTATATTGTTTTGAGAAAGGATAGTTAAAACATTTGTAAGTAATTTTCATGACATGATTCCATACTTAAACAATGGTTTGGAGACTTTCATGATTGTTAAGATTATTGTAATTGAAATGAACATCTTTTATTCCTTTAGCAATTAAGATAAATCTTTTTGACCTTATTGTCTAATGGTTATTATTAAAGTATATCCAATCACTTTGGTTTTCCCAATAAGAGGAACCCATAAATATTCCTAACATTTATACAATATTAGATCTTTTTTCAACCATTTAGAGTGTAAACAAAAGTATCACTTTTGAAAATAGGCCATTCATTTCGAAATTTCTAACATGTAAGGCCATTCAATCTTGGATAATTCTTTTATTAGAGATTTATCCTTTTGACAAATGGGTGAGTAAATTAATGAAGAGATGTATTTATATGGCTTATAAGTCACATATATAATAGAGTTGAGCTAACTTAAATTGCTTATTTCTTTGAACTTGGCAATAATTTAAGGATAAGATCATTTTGACAATTATGGTCAGGACTAGATTAATCCCAAATTTTCTCATCTTATAAAACAATTCAATGACTTATTCATAAATATACTTAATGATCTTAGGAATCAATATTAGCTTTTAAAATAAGTAAGGCCATATGAATGAACTTTGCTTGAGGATGCTTCATCATATGTTTAATAAAGTGGTCAATTAGAATGCATTCCTTTTTGTGTTGCTTTTTAGTCATACTATGAATATCACTTCACTTTTAATTAATTATTTTTATAGCTTATTTACATGGTTGGTGTCGAGGCTTAGAGAATACACATCTCAAGTTATTAATTTTTTCCACCAAAGGAACTATGCCTACATTTAAGAAGATAAAGCATTGATATGTTGGGTCCTGAAAGTGTATGGCTGCCTATAACAGTCCTAATTGAATCTTGATATTCAATAGATAGCTGACATCATTATAGATCTCCCACAAGGCATATCTTTTGTTAGGCCTACAATTATCCCAGATCTATTTAAGGATTAAAAGTTCTAATTGCTTTGGGCTAAAGCCTTTGAAGATCTTTATAGGTTCTAAGGAAAGGTAGCCTCTTACCTTCCTTTAAAGTTCTTTAAAGTATGCTTTGTCATAATTATAAGTGTGTTCAATGATGATTGTGTTAACTAGATATATGCTTTGAAATAATAACCAATACTTTAAAAGGTGAATGATGCCTAAAATGAATGATATGAGATGTTATAAAAAGTAACAAAACAAAACAAAAATAAAATGTATTAATCCAAGGTAGATATGGATAAAATATAAATTATAAAGTAACATAATAAAAATTAGAAATAAAAGGATGCATGTGATCATTAAGGTAAGGATATCTCAAACTTCATATCCTATAAGAGATGGATCTAATAGGTGGATGACTCTACTAATATGATAATAGGGCGTGTAGTTTAATAGATCTAAATTAGGTTATTCGAGGGTCAAATAAGAGTCATTAGTCTAAATGAGAGATTTTAGAACTGTATTATATAAAAGCCATAAATTCCACAAAAAACTTGTAGTTTCTTTCATTTAAGTTATAATGGGTATAGACTAGGTTATAAGCCCTTATATGTGTGTGCAATTTAGGTTATAATGCAAATGGTAATCATAAATAGTAAATTTAAAAGGATAAATAAATAAAATATCAAGTAGAATATAAATAAAAGTGTAAAATATAAACAAGTTAGAGTAGCCTATCTCTTGAGTTTTAATCCCTAGCGGAGTTGCAAACATGCTACAACAAGCTTTTTAGGGTGGGAAGGGTAGACATTTAGAGCCTTTTGATACGTGTATATTAACTTTAAAGTTACTATTAATCATTTTATGTGTGATTAAAACATCATAATTGACTCAATCTACTTTATTAGAATTCTTTGGAGTTTAAAAGCATAGTGACATTTGGTGGAAGCCATAACTAACCTAAATGCTAGTTGCACTTAACAACATTATTGTTCCTTTTTTATTTCTATACTTTTTTCTACAAATATTTTCTTTATTTTGTTTCTTTTTATTTTTTATGACTTGTCACAAAAACATAAACATCAACATTTGTTTTTGTATAAACTATTTATAATATCTTTCACGGTAATCCAATGTACTAAATGGTCAAACAAATAAAGTTTCTTTGAAATGTTTGGAAAGTATTAATATCGCTTTGCTTTCCCAAGCTTATTTGGATATTCCAAAATAGTATTGTTACCAAAAAATTTACATCTCATTTTTCCCCCTTTTTTTCCTTTTTTTTTCCTCGTTTTTCCCCTTTTCTTAGTCTTTTCCTTCCTTTTTCTTTTCTTTTTTTTTTTCAATTTTCTCTTTTCTCCTTTTCTTTCCTTTTTCTTTTCTTTTTCCTTTTTCCTTTTTTCTTTTTACTCCTTACTCTTTTCCTCTTTTTTTTTTTCCTTTTCTTTGGTTACGTGGAAATCAACATCCCCCCTAAAATTTTCACTTCCTCAAGCTCACTCTGGCCTAGAAAATCACACTCTCTCTTTATGTCCATTGCTTCTCTAACCCTTTTTTCACAATTTGAACTTAGAAATGCCTCAATTATGAATGTTGGGTATGAATTTTGGTATGTGAAGCCAATAATTGTCTTTAAAAATGATGTCTTTTTTGTGGGCTAATTGTCATAATGATAGAGATTGTTATTCCTTAATTGATGTATGGAAAGCACTGATGGGTAGATTGTTGCCCGCCAAGTCCATAAGTGATGGTCTTATATGGCGATAATGGCTGAAAGTGGTGTGTGCAAGGTTAAAAGTAAGCATTGGTGACAAGTTTTAGGCCAATAGTGGTCTTATCCTCACACTCAGCTCAATACATGAAAGGTGCTGTTGGATCAATTAATGCCCAATGCATCGAAGGGTATTGGTTTTGGGCTAAAACGACAAGTAGTAGCACATGTAACGGTGGTACGACCCTAAGTTGCTTTATCAGTTCACGTGTTTTTAGGCCTCCTTTGTGCGTATGATCTTGAAAAATGTCTATATCAGCATTAAAAGACTTCGATTGTAGTGTTATAACTATTGTCACATCTACAAAAATTAATTATCTTATTCTTGATCATGAAATGGTAGATAGTGTGAATAAAAGTTGATTCTTCAAATAGTGCTATCAATTTAATGTCAAATAAACAAAACTTAAAGATGCTAATATAAATAGGGCTAATATAAATTTTTACTTAATGCTAATTAAAGTAAACAACTTCAGTAAAAAACAATGCTATTAATTAATGAAATTTCAGTTTTAAGTTCATTTGTAACTATGGCATTTGATAATTTGGATTATCCATATTGTTGTCTTAATTTTGTTGAAATTATTAATTCTAGGTAATAACAAGCTATATTAATCAAATTCTCCCTTAAATATTTGCTAAGTAGAACAAGTTTTCTACTTAGATTCTAATCTTTATACCTTTGGAACAAACTTTGTAAAATTATATACTAATAGTTATGATAATTAGGAAAATAAATTAATTTAAGCAATAATCACATAAGTTTAGATTATTTAATTTGCATTAAGATTATTCATAATGTTAGAATATGCCTTGTATTCTAAATTACCCTTTTGCCCTTCTTATATCCCTATATATATATGCATAATAGGGTTATGAGAAAGAAGAGAAATTTGAGAGGTGAGCCACACTCTTTGTAATTTGTAACACACTTTTTCTACTAATAAGAGTATTTCCCTCTGTCTTTTCCGTGGACGTAGGTCACATAAACTGAACCACGTAAAATTCTGGTGTTATTTTCTTTATTGATTTATCGTTTGGTACAACAAATTGGTATCATAGCCAAAAAGAAAAAAAAAATTTTTTTTTCCTCTCTCTCCTCCGGCCACCCACCACCGCGACGATTTGAGAAAAAAAAATTTTTGTTTTCTCTCCTCTAGCCACCCACTACTGCGACGATCTGAAGGAAAAAAAAAGTTTTTTTTTTCTTCTCTCTCCTTCTGCCACCCATCACCTCGACGATCTGAAGAAAAAAAAGTTTTTTTTTCTCTCTCCTCCGGCCACCCATCAACATCTCCACCTTGGAAATTTTTGTTCCTTTCTCTCTCCTCCTCTTGGCCACCTAGCAGCACCTCAGCCTCTTCTTTGTCTAGCAGCCCACGTCTGCCTACAATCCACCAAAAGAAAAAACAATTTTTGGTCTTTCTCTCTCCTCGGCCACCCATCCTACCGGCGAATTGCAGGAAAACAATTTTTGTCCAACAACCTCAACAACTTACGATCTACCAAACAAAAAAAGAAAATATTTGTCTCTCTTCTCTTTTGGCTTGCCGATTCGACGAGAAAAAAAAAATTGCCTCTCTCTCTTCACCTACTACCGACCCACTATTTTTTTTTTTAAATCCAAATAGATTTTGGTGGTTTGGTGCTGAAACAGAATAGATCTGATAGAAGAGAGAAACAGATCGAGCTTCAACGGGTCGGTGGCACTGTAGATCAGCAATAGCATTGTGGATCGCGGGGGGTATTGTAGATCAAGCTGTACTGTAGATCGACTGGTTACACTGTAGCATCGGGTTATACTATAGCACGAGGTGGTACTGTAGCTTGGAGGCAGATTTGTATTTTTTAATTTTCGTGGTGAGTGTTTTGTTGCAATGGCTTCTTCATCTTCATCAACGGTGAAATCTGAAATTGAGAAGTTCGATGGAAACACTAATTTTGCACTGTAGCAAGTTAGAATGATGACAATTCTGACGCGAGAAGGTACAAAAAGGGCTCTACATGGCAAGGAGAAGAAACCAGAGTCAATGTCTGATGCAGATTGGGATGACATAGATGAAAGAGCTCTATCTTCGATTCAACTCAGTGTGGGAAATGAAGTTTTGAGAGAAATCCTCAGTGAAAGAACAGCAGCTGGTGCATGGTTAAAATTGGAAAGTCTGTACATGACGAAATCTTTGACCAACAGACTCTGATTAAAGCAACGCCTTTACACTCTTCGTATGTCAGAAGGTACTTCTTTGAAATCCCATATTGGAGAGTTTAGTTCAATTGTTACTGATCTGAGTAAAATTGATGTTCATATTGACGATGAGGATCAAGCTTTATTGTTGTTATGCTCTTTGCCTCCTTCATACAAGCACTTTAGAGATACTATGATTTATAGTAGAGAAGATATTTCCCTTGAGAATGTCAAGACTAATTTGCAGGCCAAGGAGAAAATTGATAGTAGTTTGACATTTTCTGAAACATCAAATCAGAGTGTTGGTTTGATTATTGATCGAGGAAGATCAAAGGAGAGAGGTCGGAATTCAGGTAAATCAAGATCGAAATCAAGGCATAAGAATTTGACCTGCAATTATTGTAAGAAGAAAGGGCACATTAAGTCTGATTGTTACAAGTTGAAAAACAAGTAGAAAGTAAACAACGGTAATCAGAAGAACCATCCACTAGGAGAAGCTCATATAGCAGCAAATGAGAGTGATAATCTGCTTTGTGTTACACAAGGCCAAGGCAGATTTCAAGATACCTGGATCATGGACACTAGAGCCTCGCAACATATGACTCCTAACAGGAAATGGTTTACCACTTACAAGTCAATTAATGGTGGTGTTCTATTAGGAAATGATCACGTCTGTAAGGTTGCTAGGATTGGTACAGTGCAGATCAAGATGCATGACGGTGTCATTAGGACCTTGTCTGAGGTCAAACACATTCCAGATTTGACGAAAAATCTTATTTCTTTGGGCACTTTTGAGAAGAATGGCTGCAAGATTGGGTGTGAAGGTGGAGTTCTAAAAGTTTCCAGAGGTGCTCTTGTATTGATGAAGGCTGCTAGAATTGGCACATTGTATTTCTTGCATGGTTCAACAGTCACAGATTCAACTGCAGTTTCTACTTCAGTTTCAGATTCAGACGTGACGAAAATGTGGCACATGCGGCTGGGACACATGAGTGAAAGAGGTATGGCTGCCTTGAGTAAGAGAGGTCTTTTATGTGGTCAGAACACTGGAAAATTAGAATTTTGTGAGCATTGTGTTTTTGGGAAGCAGAAGAGGTTGAGTTTTAGTACAGCCATCCATAAAACAAAGGGAACATTGGACTATATCCATTCAGATCTTTGAGGTCCTTCTTAGGTTCTCTCTAAAGGTATGGGTGCTGCTTATATGCTCACTTTCATTGATGATTTTTCTCGTAAAGTTTGGGTTTATTTCTTAAAATATAAAAGTCAAGTGTTTGAAACCTTTAAGCAGTGGAAAACTTTATTTGAAAAACAGACTGGAAAGCAGATTAAGAGGTTGAGAACAGATAATGGTCTTGAATTTTGTAATAACAAATTCGATGAGTTTTGTAAAATTGAAGGCATTGTACAACACCGCACAGTTGTAAAAACTCCACAGCAGAATGGAGTTGCAGAACGCATGAACAAGACTTTGATAGAGAAAGCTAGATGTTTGTTATCCAATGTAGGTTTGGGCAAGGAGTTTTGGGCAGAAGCTGTTAATACAGCTTGTTGGTTGGTGAATAGATCTCCTTGTACTTCCATTGAGTGTAAGACACCTGAAGAGATGTGGTCAGGCAAACCTGCAGATTATTCTAATTTGAAGATATTTGGCTGTCCTGCTTATGCTCATGTTAATGAAGGAAAGCTTCAACCGAGAGCTAAGAAATGTATTTTTCTTGGTTATGCTTCTGGAGTGAAAGGTTATAGGTTGTGGTGTCCAGACCCTAAGTCTCTAAAATTCCTCATTAGCAGAGATGTGACATTTGATGAATTTGCTATGCTGAATCCAAAAGAGGAAGTCTTAAGGCCAAATGATGAAGATAGTGGGAGTTCTACACAGCAGGTGGAGTTTGAACGTGATATTCCTTCTAAGTCAGGTCAACAGATTTGGGTTGACACTTCAAAAACAGATGAGGATACTCTAGATACTCAATAGGCACAGTCGTATAGTATCGCCAGAGACAGACCCAAAAGGACTATCAAGCCACCAGCCAGGTTTTCAAATTCAGATTTTGCTTATTGTTTGGCAGTAGCGGAAGAGGTGGAGTACAATGAACCTAGCAACTATTCAGAGGCTGTTACTTGTACTAAATCTTCCCAGTGGAGCATTGCTATGACTGAGAAAATTGAGTCCCTGCATAAGAATCAGACTTAGGACTTAGTGAAACTTCCCAAAGATAAGAAGACTGTTGGCTGCAAATGGATCTTCAAGAAGAAGGAGGGAATCCCAGGAGTTGAGGATGCAAGGTACAAGGCACGTCTGGTTGCAAAGGGTTATAGCCAGAAAGAAGGGATTGACTTCAATGAGGTGTTCTCCAGTTGTTAAGCACACTTCCATTCGTGTGCTTCTAGCTATGGTTACTATGTATGATATGGAACTGGAGCAGCTTGATGTCAAGACTGCTTTTCTACATGGTGATCTTGAGGAAGTCATCTATATGGATCAACCTGAGGGTTTCCAAATTGAAAGCAAGGAGGATCATGTTTGCAGGTTGAAGAAATCTCTATATGATTTAAAGCAGTCTCCTAGATAATGGTATAAGAAGTTTGACAACTTTATGGTAAGTCATGGTTACTCAAGGAGTGGGTATGACACTTGTGTCTACCATAGGAAGCTGCGTGATGGATCATTTGTCTATCTGCTACTATATGTAGATGATATTCTTGTTGCCTCTACAAGTATATCTGAGATCAACAGTTTGAAGAAACTACTTGGTAGAGATTTTGAGATGAAAGATTTGGGAGCTGCAAAGAGGATTTTGGGCATGGAGATCATTAGAGACAGGAAAGTAGGAGAGTTGCGCCTTTTACAGAAAAGGTACATCGAGAAGGTTCTTGATCGTTTTGGGATGATGAGTTGCAAATCGGTAAGTACTCCTTTGGCATCACACTTCAGACTTTCAGCCTCTTTGTCACCCAATAACCTAGAAGAGGAGGAATATATGTCACGTGTTCCATACTCTAGTGCAGTGGGTAGTATTATGTATGCTATGGTTTGCACTCGTCCAGATATTTCACAGGCAGTCAGTGTGGTCAGTAGATATATGGCTAATCCTGGGAAAGCACATTGGCAAGCAGTTAAATGGATACTTTGGTATCTTAGAGACATTACAGAGGTATGACTGATATTCAGCAGAAGCAGTAGGCTGATTACTGGTTTTGTGGATTCTGACTATGCAGGTGGCCTTGACAGAAGAAGATCAACAACTGTTTATATTTTCACTCTTTCAGGCAGTGCCATTTGTTAGAAGGCAACATTGCAATCAACAATTGCTCTTTCCACTACTGAAGCTGAGTACATGGCAATAGCAGAAGCAGTCAAGGAAGTTATTTGGTTGAAAGGTTTGGTCACTGATTTAAGTTTATCACAAGAAACTACCACTGTATTCTGTGACAGTCAGAGTGCTATACATTTGACCAAAAATCAAGTGTATCATGAGAGGACCAAACACATTGATGTCAGATACCATTTCTTGCGAGATGTTATATCTCAAGGTTTGATTTCAGTGAAAAAGGTTGCTACTGCAGACAATCCAGCTGACATGTTGACGAAATCAATTTTTCGTGGCAAGTTCAAGCATTGCTTGGACTTGATTCGTGTTCGTTTTAATTGATTGGCTCTAAGGAGCTATTTAGAGGAGAGATAGAAGGATTTTATTTTGTTGTGTGTTTAGAGAATACAATGCAAGGTGGAGATTTGTTGGAATATGCCTTGTATTCCAAATTACCCTTTTGCCCTTCTTATATCCCTATATATATAGGCATAATAGGGTTATGAGAAAGAAAAGAAATTTGAGAGGTGAGCCACACTCTTTGTATTTTGTAACACACTTTCTCTACTAATAAGAGTATTCCCTCTGTCTTTCCCGTGGACGTAGGTCACATAGACTGAACCACGTAAAATTTTGGTGTTATTTTCTTCATTGATTTATCGTTTGGTACAACACATAATAATAAGAAAAATTGTCTATAATTCCTTACTATTAATTATTTAATTAGGAATAGGTTAAGTATAGGTCATAATCCCTAACCTTAGTAATCAACCATTATTTAATCAATTCAATAGGCCTAAACAAATTAATTAAACAAATAATCATAATAACTCAAACAATTTCAATAGAAAAAAGAAAAACAAAATAAAATAATCTATTCTATCAAAATACCAAATGTTTTAAAATCCAATAAAACTGTTAAAAAACCCTAGTTATATATACTATAAAAACCAAATTCTTACTAAGACTATGTCTGTTGCCTTTTTTGTGTCTATTTCCTTTCTCTTATTAACAGTTAAAAAGGTCATTATTTACATCTTAAAGAATGTACATAGTGTAAATTAGGGAAACAAGTATAAAAAGGGTTATAACCCTCCTTTTTATCTTTCCAAATCATTTAGTCTTACTTAAATAAAAGGTCTAGAGCCTAATTTATAAGTTAAAAACTAAGTCTAACTCAGTCTAGCCTAATTTTTAGCCATTTTTAGACCACTAAACAACTGATTTATACTTGGGGTGTCTTTATAACAAATGTAGGCTAGAATGGGAACTTCAATTTAGGATTTTGAGCCACTTGATTTAAATGTTTAAGTCTTAAGTTGTGTCCATTTAAATACTCAGTAATTAGATGAGAATTCCACCTCAATTAGAATTTAAACTTTCATTTTTTGCCTTATTTTTGAAGAAATGTCTCAAAACCCAAACAAACTCAGTTTAGACTTATAACCCCAATTTAGAAAATTTTTCATGTTTATTACAACTTCACTAATGACCACTTTTTTAATTTAAACCTTTAAGTCAGTGAAAAAATTAAAATAAATGACAATGGTTAAAATGATAAAATATTGAAATTTTACCTAGTCAAAGCAAAAATTCTCAAAACTCTCCCAAAATATATATAAATTACAAAATATATTTTAATTAGTTTAAATAGGTATAAAACTTATTTAAAAAAGTTAAGTGTAAAAGGAAATAGATAAATAAATTATCACTCATTGTCTGTGGTGTTTGGCAACACTAGCAATGGTCAATGGCAACATTACACAATCCTTTGGAAAGCTTTCTCAAAGTAGAACTCTTGATTCTAAGTACTTTCTTCACCTTTTTGATTACTTCTATATATTTTTTTGTTGTTATATTCTTTATTATTCTTTGTTTATTAGTGTGTGTTTATGAAAAAAAAAAAAGAAATAAAAAAGAAAATGTGTTAATCTTTTTTTTATTATTATGGAAAGAGTTTTGATTAGCTTATTTAGGTGGATAAGGATTACTACTATTCAAGATAAGTGCTATCTTGGTCACTTTCCCCCCCCCCCCTTAATATATGTGTTTTTGTGTTAGAACTATCTTACTTATGGTAATTTGCATTTTTGTTTATAGCTTATGGCTTTTGTGTGCCAGATTGACTAAAAGCAATTGCTTAATGATCACTAATGCATTTTTAGTGGGTAAAATAATGCACTTGATTGAATATTTGGTAATAAATGCCTAATTTTAATTTTATTCCTTGGTTAAAGCCAAGTTTGGAACTTAGTCTAGATCATTTATGTGTCATATGTCCTTAAAAAGTGCAATGAAAATAAAAGGAAGAATTAAAAGGTCTTATAGCCTTATTATGGATACTTTTGTTCCTACTATTATTAGCTGAAGAGAATTGTTCCTTATCCTAAGTTATTTTATTCTTTGGATATTTTGTAATGTTATCACTCTTTCCCCCTCTTTCTTAATTATCTTAAATGCTCTTTGGTTGATGCTTTTGTTGGTTTTTTGGCTCCTAAATGTCTCTCACTCTTTTGTCTTTAAATTGACATTAATGCTTACTTTACCTATTTTAGTAGGGTAGCTTAATGACCTTTGTTAGTGTTATTTTCTTTATTTTGGTTCCTCTCCTTTTAATTGATGCCATATCCTTTTTACAATGAAGCTTACTTGATCTCAATTATTGAACTTTGATTACTTTTTGCTAGATAATTCATATTGACTTGCCTTTTTGTTAAACAATTGCAATTACCTTTATATATATTTAATATTTTATAGACATTTATGATAAGCCCTATTTATACTTAAATGCAAGTACACATATTGAGTAGTAGCATATAAGGGTTATTAATCCCATAAGGATTAGGGTATTAAGTACAAGTTTGGTTACTACAATTATTTTGGAAACTAATTAATATGATTAATTAGAAATGAAACTAAGAAATAACTAAAAGCAAATAAATAATTTACCTAAATATATAAGTTTAGTTCTAACTCAGAAGATTAAAGCCTTGAGGTTAAGTCTTTCCTTAGAACTATGCATGTCAAAATTTAACTTATCCTTTTCTATAAATGAGTAGAGTTGAAGGTGGATTATCTTTAAATCATCTTAATCCTTTTCTCAAAGCAAATAAGATATATTATAATAAATTAATCATTTATTCTTCTGCTAATTCATTGATTATGGCTTATTATGTTATTTGGATATTCATTCATCCCCGAAGGTTCACACATATCTTTATGATGTAAAGTCTAGGTTCAATGTTTGTAAGGTCTAATGATGAGCTTCAACTCTTGTTCCCTTAAACATCTAAAATAATTGCTTCACTTATAGAATGAAACAAAATTAAATCATTGAATACATAATTGCAATTAAGACTTAATCCCAAGAGAAGAATTTAACTATTCATGGTCCTAAAATATATTAAAGAACTTAAAGATGCAAAGAAACCTATGACAATTCATGCTAATTAACTATGAAGTTTGAGGGAAAGAGAGATGGAATTGAGGTGAAATTAAATAAAGATATTTAATCTCTTGAATATTTTAGCCTTTTACTTGAGAATTAGTTCCCCTATTTAAATATCTTTAATTCTTTCATTCTCCCCCCTTTTTAACTCTAAGGTGGCTGTCCAAAGAAAAGTCTCGTGTCCCTGAAACAAGTTAAAGACATCTTTTTATATCACCTTATCCTAAAGAAGAGAAAAAGGACAAAAGATCCCTTTTAAAGATAATAAGCATGCTTGTGCTTTTTAAAGACACGACCGTGCTTAACAAGGTGTCATCATACTTTATAGAGATTTTTTGACTAGGCATAACTATACCTCTCGAAACACACGATTATGCCTAAATTTGATGGAAATTCCTGAAAAATCTGGAAGTGAGTAAGCTTATGCCTTTACCCCATATATGGTATACATACACTTGTACTTTAGCTTTTAATGCTTAATATAAATGAAGTTAGGATTTTTCTTCTTAAACCAAAGTCATTCAAAACTAGAACAAAATGAATATAAATTAGAACAATAAGCTAGTTATTCAACCAAAACTTAACATTTAAATAGAAGTCTACAAAATATGAATACATCAAACTCCTTAACATTTAGAGTCTTACTGGTCTTAACGCAATTTGTCAATGATTACACCAAGGGTAAAGGGAGAAGGAGAAATTGGAAGTTAAAAAGGTAAAATTGGTTTAAATGATCAAATTTAAAAAGTATTACTTAAGGCTGCAAGCGTTAAAGAGCACACTTATGAATGACAAATCAAAGTATCAAATGTTGTTATCAAAAGAATGATTATGAACCAACCATAATCTCAAATTTTTATTAAACTTAATATGGGCATATACAAATCAATCCAAAAATGAAAGTGGCCAACCTTAAGAGTTACTATTTAACCAAATTTAATTAGTTTAATTTAAAATAGAGCTAAGGATCAATAGGTCTTAGTTATGGATGAAAAAGGCATTGATATAGATATGTGTCATAAAGATTAATGTTTCATAGATGCTTTAGTCTTTCCTCAATTTGTCGTTTTCTTTTTCATGTGAAGACCAACATTTGTAATGAATGCATCTGATTACTAGACAAATCATAATAATCATGGTGCTTTGCATACTTATATATTAGTTTACAACAATTTTAAAAGCAAATGTAGAGTTCATGAATACTCCTAAATGTTGTAATATGATATTACAAAGTAGTAATTGAAACATTAACACTAAATTTAACATGCTTTGATTTTTTAGTTTTTTTTTATATGACATACTTCATATAAATAAGCTTTTTCTTCCATAAAGAAAATAAGACAAAGCACTATGCATTGCTTATATTATATATCATATCCTTGCTATATTCCAAATTAAGTTTCATTTTAAAAGGTTAAATAAAAAGCTTAGTATCACCCTTAATAAACTTATATGTCAATTCATAAGCCCTAATTAAGAAAGCATAGATATGCTAATACAAATTGTTTATGCAAAATCACTCTTGGTTAATAAAATTTTTGGGTTTGATTTTCATTTAATCATATAGAACTCAAATGGTTATACACCTAGGTAGATTCTTTTAAAGCTTAATTATTAGTTACCAATTTTAAAATCAACTTCATGTTCTTACAAAGAGCAAAAAGAATAACCAAAAGACACCCACATTTTGTTAGGATTCCTTTATGTAATGTGTATGTCAAGCACGTGTAATGGATAGGTAATGAAATTAAGAAAAAAAAAATGCTCTTTCAAGGTGCAAGTGAACACTTTCCTCACACTCAAACCCAACATTGTTTGCAATGTGAAAATAAATAACAATAACAAAGGTGAAGCATGGGTGTCAAGGTATAAAATTGTGTCACAAAATGACTTATCATTACATAAAGGGTAAACTAAGGATTAGGGAGAAAATAAAAAATAAGAAAAGAAGCTAAAGTTCCCAGCATCACCCTAAGATCTACTAGTCTATGATACTGAGAGGGAGGTGAATCAGTATCATAGCCCTTAAAAACACACTTTGATAATTTAAGTCAAAGTATTCTACTTATTTAATACTCTAGCTCTCATAAATACGTAGGTATGTGAATAACTTCAAACTCTTCTCAAAAGAGAACTCTTTCTTAGATTCGACTAAGGTAGATCTATTGTTACCTACTAATCACAATAGTCCCCAAAGTCACCTTTCAGAGTCTTTGTCTATTAGACAGATCAGATGTTCTTGATTAGGTCTTCTTTAAGTTATGGGTTCGATGATACTTTATCTGCGTTCATAACTCAATTCAAAACACAGAATGTAAACCAAAGTAAGGATACAAAAGATTTACGTGGTTCTGTCAATGTGATGTATGTCCATAGTGGTAGGGACTCTTCCTCTATTGAGACAATCCACTATACTTGAGAATACCAGTGTGGTACTCTCGATGTTCACAATGTAGTTACAATGGATATCTTAATCCTCTATTCTTTTCATTATTACAAATACCAAGTAAGTACAATACAAAGAGTGTCACTTACTGTGTCTACTCTTCTTCTATCTTGTCTTGCCTTTGTTGAATTGAATAGGCTACTTCAATGTCGCTTAGAAGTCCACTACAACACTTTTTAACCTCTCTTAAAGAAATCTAGAAATACGTTGAGTTCTTTCCAATGTTTCATTGAATTCTTTTTCTAGGTTGTTTCACATAACTCCTACTTTCACCGTCTCACAGCTTCACAGCTTGCACTCACGCTTCTAGTCTGCGGTTTCATGTCTCACGACCTACCCCACGCTTCTGATTAGTCACATCATTGCATGTTTTGGTCTCACGCCATCGCACGGTTTGGTCTCATACCGTCGCACGATTTGGTCTCATGTTGACACACGTTCTGGTCTTACACTGATCGCTGGTGTTTGGTTGTCTCCAATTTTCTCTTTTGCAACCTACTTGTGTCATCTGTTTCTCTTTCTTGCTGTCCATTCTAATTTTGGCCGTCATAGATTTTCTCCCTTTTCTACCAGTGGTCTATTTTTCTTCGTCCTGCCGTTTAGCCCCTAATTTTGGCTATGTTGGGATTTTCTCCCTTTCGACTGGTGGTATTTTTTTTCTTCATCCACACCCGTTCTACCATCCAGTCGGATCTCTCACCATCTAGTATTCTTTGGCCATGTCGTCTCCTTGTTCTACCGTCCACTCTCCTCTTTAGGCTATCAAGTTTTTCTCTCCTTTCTGCTAGTCACTATTCTTTGGCTGTGTTGTCTCCTTGCCGATCGCTGGTGTGCCGTTCCTTTGCTGTCCACTCTCCTCTTTGGTCGTGTCAGATTTTCTCTCCTTCCCTTGTTCTATTGTTGGCTCACTTGGTTGGCTGAATAGGATTTTGCTATTTTGCTCTTCCGGTCTACCGTCCAGCCCCTTTCATCCGTCTTGTATTTTCTCTCCTTTTCTGCCGACGGTATATATTTTTTTGTCTACCTTTTTTTTTTTGGCCATTCTTATGTTTTTGCCCTATATGCTTTTTCCCATGTTCAATTTTCTCTCTTTCAACTATGTAGGGTTTTCTCTCTTACAACGTTGTGGTTTTACTTCCTTGCCCCTCTATATAGCTTTAAAATACTCTTTTACCTCTTCATGTGGCTTTACTTTCTTGCCCCTTTATTGCAAATTACTTGCACACTTAAATCTAGTTGACAACAATTACAACCTATACAAAGCTGTGGGAACAACAATCTTCCCCTTTGTAATTGTTAGTAACACTTATAACAAAAGTCATTATGCAGCCATTACAACTCCCCTAAATATGCACCCCCATTTCTTAACAGCTCTCCCTGCATTGTTGCTTTTCTCCGTCTTCGCCAATTAATTATAAAAAAAAAATTCGCAAAGTAGTGATAGAAGATTCACCTGAACTTTAAGTTCAATTAGGTATTTGCATAGACAGACTCATTCTGTGCTTTTTAAACAACTTTGTGGACAGAGGTTTAGTTAAAATATCTAAAATTTGATCTTTAGTGCCAACATACTCCAATTGAATTGTACCTTGTTCCACTAGATCTTTAATGAAGTGATATCAGATGTCAATATGCTTGCTCCTTGAATATTGAACTGAATTCTTGCTGAGATTAATAGCACTTTGATTATTACAAAGTACACTCACTGGTAACTTCACTTCAACACCCAAGTCTGCCAATTGTCTTTGCATCCATATCACCTGAGTACATGCTGTACAAGCAGCCATATACTCAGCCTCAGCTGTGTTCAAAGCAACATTGTTTTGCTTTCTACTTAACCATGCAACACACTTTGAACCCAAGTAGAAATTGCATCCGTTGGTTGATTTTTTGTCATATGTACTTTTTTCCTAGTTTGCATCAGTGTATGCTTGTAGTTTTACAAAATCCATGACAGAATACCACAAACCCATTTCTAGTGTCCCTTTGAGGTATCTTAGGATTCTTTTCATTGCAAACACATGAGATTCCTTAGGATTAGCTTGGAATCTGCTAGCGACACACACAACTTGCATAAGATCAGACCTTGATGCTGTAAAGTACATAAGGCTCCTTATCATCTTCCTATATTTTGTAGGGCTTGTACTCCTTCCTTCCTGATCTTTTATTAATTTGCAGCCCACTGACATAGGGGTACTGACAGGTTTGCTATCCTCTATGCCAAACTTTTTTTTGCATCTCTTTGGCATATTTTATCTGAGAAATAAAAATGCCTTTTTTACATTGTTTTATATGTAATCCAAGAAAGTAAGTCATTTCTCCAATCAATGAAATCTCAAATTCTTCACTCATCTTTTATGTAAATTCTTGGCATAATTCAGAGTGTTCCTTTCCAAAAATGATGTCATCTACATATACTATGGTTATCAACAGAACTTTCTTTGAGTTGAACACATATAGGTTATTATCAACTGTTCCTCTTCTGAAGTTCAACTTTTTCAAATACATATCCAGCCTACTGTACCATGCTCTTGGAGCTTGTTTAAGGCCATACAAGGCTTTCTTCAGCTTGCACACGTGTGTCTCATCCTCATTGATTTGTACTTTATCGGGGTTAATCAATATACACTTCTTCTTTCAGGGCCCTTTAAGAAAGGCTGATTTCACATCCATCTGATAAACTTTATACCTCTTATGTGCTGCCAAAGTTAGGAACATTCTAATAGTTTCTAACCTTACCACTGGTGCAAAAGTTTCATCAACATCTACACCTTCTATCTGAGTGTAACCTTTGCAAACCAGTTTGGCCTTATTCCTCACCACCTTGCCATCTTTATTGTGTTTATTCCTAAATACCCATATTGTTCCTATGACATTCTTATTAGTGGGTCTTGGAACCAGCTCCTATGTATCATTCTTCTCAATTTGATCTAACTCCTCATTGATAACTTTGACTCAGACTTTGTCTTTTGTAGTCTCTTTAACAAATTTAGGTTCAACTTGTGAGAGTAAAGCAGTAGCTCACACAATTCTTCTTCTTATTATAACTCCTACTGATGGGTCACCTATGATCTAATTTCCTTGATGAGCATTGGTCCACATTTTCTTTGTTCTTTTTTCTTACACAGTCTTAGTTGCAAAAGGATCTCTTTTTTCATCTTCAAACTCACTTTTATCTGAGTTTAAACTTACTTTTTTGTTCCTTTTCTTCAGGTTGGTCTAATTCTTCATCTACATTGAAGTCATTTTCTTCATTGTCCTTAGCTTCTCCATTTTGCATTGTTTTCTAGTTCTCATCTATTTTCACATCACTGGACGTGATCACTTTTCCCAGCTTATGTAAGAAAACTTTGTAACCTTTTATCTTTGTTGAGTATCCCACAAAGATGCCTTCATCAGACCTAGCATTGAATTTTCTCAAGTTTTACTCCTTGTTCTTCATAAAACATGGGCTGCCAAAGATTCTGAGATATTTAGTTGTTGTCTTCTTCCTACTCCATAGCTCATACTGATTTTTATCAGTATTAGGCCTTAGTAAGACTCTATTCAACCACAGCCCATTTTCCTCTTTACCACCCCGTTGTATTGAAGTGTTCTTGTTGCTGCCATTTAATGGTGAATACCATACTTCTCGTTGTAATCTTCAAAAGCTTCATTTGTAAATTTAGTACCTTGATATAACCTCAATACTTTGATCTTCCTTCCACTTATTCCAGAAGGACTTGTATCATGCACCTCAAATACAAGTTAGAAGTTCTGAATTATTTCAAGAGATACAGAAGATTGGCTTTTGAAGTACCTCTCACCATTAAACCCTTTTGTCCTCATCAGTTCACACAAATCAGCATGCACAATGTTAAGCACTACTTCAGAACTGAACTCTTTGGTCTTATATCGCTTTTTGTCATGTTTTCCTTTAGAGCATGCTAAGCAAACATACTCTCTCTCTCTCTCTCTCTCTCTCAGTCGGGAATGTTTCTAATTACATGAGTAGTGGTCAGCTTCCTCATGTTCTTCTATGATAAGTGTCCCACCCTCCTATGCCAGAGTTGATTTTCTTCTTCTTTGGTGAGTAAATAGCTGCTTGTCTTGTCCTCATCAATCACATATAAATTTCCAGTTGTTCTCTTCCCAACTACAACAGTATTGCCTTTTTTACTCTTTACTTGGCAACTTGTTTTTGTGAATATCACTTTACGGTCTTCATTGCATAGTTGGCTAATAAATGTTAGATTATATCTGAGTCCTTCAACGTGTAGAACATCTTTCAGCTTCCCTTTTCCAATATTTACTAACCCTTGATCACTGATGTTGAGTGAGTCATCATTACCAAACTTGACTCTACCTTCTCTTGACTTGTTTAGCTTTGATAATTTACTCTTGTCTCCGGTCATGTGTGAAATGCATCCACTGTCAAGGTTCTACTGCTTATCCTTGTAGTTAGCTTTTAGTGCAATTTCAGCTATATTGGCTACCTCCCTTTTTACTTTATATTCTTTCCTTTGAACTGGCTTGAAAATAGCTTCCTCATTTTTCTCAGCTTTGATTGCACCAATTATTTTTACTGTGCCATCGAGTGCCTTTTCTTGCTCAGGGAGAAGTGTCATGTATCTCTTAGCATTATGACCATCCTGCTTGCACCTTTTACATTGTTCCAAGTTTGCTAATACAAAAAACTTATTCTTTGAATCCACTGCTTTGGGCTTCCACCAACACTCCTTGTCAGTGTGTCCTTGCTTTTTACAGTATGTGCAAGAACTCAAGATAGGTGTTCTCCTCTAAATTTTGCATTTTCTCCCCCTGTATGCAGCATCATATCTTCTCAAGTTGGAGACGTATACTGGCCTCCTTTACCAGAAGTTACCTGCCTTATGACCCCAAACTCCACAATAAAGACAGTGATCTTGAAACTGCCTCTTCTTGGGTCTAATCATAATTTGTTTTCTTTTGTTCATTGCTTGCTGTGTAAGCAAGGTTGCTGGCTTATGTGACTTTTATTTCAGCCACCTACTTCTCCTTTTTCTGTTCAGCTATTGCCCTTGACTGGCTGACTTTCTTTTCTTTTTGAGACATAGTAGTTATGGGTTGTTGCTCTTTAACCACATACATCATTTTTTGGCCCTGGCTTTAGTTCAATAACTGTCTTCTCTTCTTCAGTTATCTTCTCCTAAGTCACAACCTTCTCTTTCAACTTCTGTGGCAAAGTCTCATTCTTCTTTTCTCTTGCAGAGCTTGTTTCTCCTACCACTTTAAACTTTTGTAAGTTCTCCTCACTCTTTTTGAGTTGTTACTGAAGTCTTAGTAACTTTATCTCTATTTCTTCAATTTTTGAAGTCCTTAAGCCAAGCTCTATAGTAAGTTCTTCACATATTTTGATCTAATCTTCAAATCTTCTCTTCAAGTCAATATGTTCAGTCCTTATTTCATTCTTTTGACTTTTAGCTTTCTCAAACTTTGCTTCTAACTTGTTTTTTATGGGCCTCCACCCTTCTTATGGTTCTACCCCTTTTGATTATCTCCTTTGAAGCTACTTCTAACTCAGCTTTAAGATCTAGTTCTTCTTCGTCAACCTCCTCTTCTTCTTCAGAGGTTGAATTACCATCTTGAGCTGATGCCATAAAGGCATGCTCATATGATGAGTCTTCATCTTCCTCCTCATCAGCTTCTTTTGTCCGACTCACATAACTCTTGAATGAGCCTCTCTTCTCCTTTTGTGGGTTGGAAATCTTCTTGCTGGACTTCTTTGATTTGAATGATGGTCTTCTCCATTTTGAATTCGACTCATCATCACCATCCTCATCTTCATCAGCAAGTTTCACTTTGCATTGAGAAGTAAAATGTGCCCACAATGATAACATCTCAAAAACAACTGTCCTTTTCCCTTCTTAGACCCCTTTTTGAATTTCCTTGTGAAGTAAGCCAACAATTCACCTTCACTTTCTTCCTCATCACCATCATCATCCTCATTGGATGATTCTTCCTTCTTTTTTTTTTTTATCTTTAAGTGTTCCATAGCTTTGAAAGCTGCCTCTTTTGATACCTTTGATGTTGATGAGCTCTCAGTTGACTTTATTCTCATCTCATATGCAATGAGATTGCACTGGAGATCATGTAGAGACATAAAATTGAGATCTCTACTCTCCTTTATGGCTGACACCTTTGAGGCAAACTTCTGAGGCAGAATTCTTAGAATTTTCTTCACAATAGATGAGTCCTTATTCTTCTCGTTACTTCTAAGGTCATTTATAGCATCAATAACCTTGGTGAAGAACTCTTGGACTATCTCATTTTTCTACATTTTGAGAGGTTCATATCTCTCCTTGAACACTGAAAGCTTGGCCTCCTTCATTCTACCATCACCTTCATAAACCTTCTATAATCTGTCTCATATCTTCTTAGCAAATTTGCAATCCATAACTTTAGCATATTCAGCATCTGTCAATGCTAAAATGATGACATTTAAGGCCTTCCCATTTATCTCAAATTACCTTAATTCCTCTAAGGTTGGATCTTTACCTTTTTTTGGGGCCACAAAATCCTCTTGTATAGATTTCACCATGTTTATGCCTATGGTTGCAAATACCACCTGCATTCTCGCTCTCCATATATGGTAATTGGTTCTGTTAAAGATTGGAACCTTTTTGTTGTAAGTAATGCTGGTGTTGGTACCGACATCCATTTCTTAGTATGCTGAACAAGTTAAAACTTCTGAAGCCCTTGAAACTAGTACACCAAGCTGTTAAGCTTCAAACTGGTGAACCTGTGCTCTGATACCAATTGAAGTTCCCTACTTCACCCTAGGATTTACTAATTTGTGATACTGAGAGGGGGGTGAATCAATATCATACCCCTTAAAAACACACTTTGATAATTTAAGTCAAAGTATTCTACTTATTTAATACTCTAGCTCTCATTACTACACAGGTATATGAATAATTTTAAACTCTTCTCAAAAGCAAACTCTTTCTCAAATTTGACTAAGGTAGATCGATTATTACCTACTAATCATAATAGTCCCCAAAGTCACCTTTCAGACACCTTGCCTATTAGATAGATCAGATGTTCTTGATTAGATCTTCTTTAGGTTATGGGTTCGATGAGTTTAGTAAATAACTGGGCACCCCCTAATTCATCTAAAGATCATCAACAATTTGAATAGGATATTTATTCTTCACAGTAACAAAGTTAAGTGTTTGATAGTCCACGTACATCCTCTAAAATTCATTTGTCTTTTTTACTAAGAGAATAAGGGATGAGTAGGGACTACTACTAGGTCTAATGATGTCTGCTTCTAACATCTCCTTCACAATCCTCTCAATCTCTCCCTTTTGGAAATATAAGTAATGATATAGTCTGACATTAGTTGGCATACTCCTAGGCAATAAAGAATACGGTGATCATGTGCCCTTCATAGAGGTAAATTTATAGGCTCTGTGAATACATCAGAGAATTCGATCAATAATATATTGACATTTTTTTCATTTATGGAATAAGATTTTGTTACTTTTACACTGTATAACTACACAATCCCTATCTTACCTTGCGAAGAACTTTCTCCATCCGATGACTAGTAATAGTTGTAATTTTGTCTCCTCGACTTCCTTGTAATTCTACTGCGTGCCCATTTAATTGAAATTTCATTGCTAGTTTGAAAAAATTTCAAGTAATATCTCCTAAAATTCTTAACTAGTCAATGGTGAGAACAATCTCATAATCATCCAAAGGTAACAAAAAGAGGTCAATGTAAAGAGTCTAACTTTGCAACAAGAGTTTTGCCTTTGTGTACTTACCTTAGCATGTGAAATTCCTACCATCAACATCCTTTACAGTAAACTTGTCACAGTCTTCGATTGGAAAAGTAAGGTTTTTGGCAATTATTTTATTCATAAAATTGTTGGTACTTCCTAAATCAACTAGTACCATTATTGGTTGTCTTTTAAGAAACCCATTATTTTTTATAATTTATGGATTATAATACCCTGCCAAAGCATGAATTATAGGCTTGTTAGTGTATTCAACATAAATGTCATCACATTTGAAATAAGTGTGATCATCATCAGTTTCCTTAACTAGCTTAATTATTAAAAGCCTTCTTTGTTTACATCGATGCTCCTTATGCCATTTCTCATTGCAATACCCTTTGGTAGAATAAGTGAACGAGGGATTAGAGCACGACCCACAAGCCAAGAGTTTGAGAGAACTGGCAAGTAGCGAGAAGACTTGCTGATTTTGGCTTGAAGATGAGTTGCTTACTACCAATGGCAATAGAGTTTATGTGCCAAAGTGGCAAAGATTAAGGAAGGTGATTATTAAGGAGTGTCATGACTCAAAATGGGTAGGACATCCAAGTATATGTTGTACATTGGCCCTTATAGAGCAAGCATATTACTGGCCACAAATGTGGGACGATGTTGAGGTCTATGTGAAGACTTGTCTTATATGCTAACAAGACAAGGTGGAGTAACGTCAACCATCAGGATTGTTGGAGCCCCTACCCATTCTAGAGAGACCATGGGAGAGTATTTTGGTGGATTTCATCACGTGTCTACCAAAATTAGAAGGATGTGCCAACTTTATGGTAGTAGTAGACTGGTTTAGCAAGTATGGTGTGTTCATCCTTGTACCCTTAAAGTTTACAACTAAAGATGCAGCACGCCTATTTTCAAGTATATAGTAAAATATTAGGGCATCCTAAGGACAATTATTAGCGATAAAGACACTCATTTCAATATGAGATTCTGGATGGAGTTATTTAAGTTGATGGGATCTGAACTTAACTTCTCTACAAGCTTTCATCCCTAAATTGACAGTAAAAAAGAAAGGGTTAATGCCTTATTAGAGCTGTTCTTAAGGCATTACGTGAGTGCCAACCAAAGTAATTGGGCTAAGTTGCTTGACATAACCCAATTCTTGTATAATTTACAAAAGAGCCAGTCAACTGGGACTAGTCCGTTTGAGGTTGCTACAAGACTACAACCAATGACTCCACACATCGTGGCAATTGACTACAAATGGTCGAGTCCTACTGCATTCAACTTTGCCAATGGTTGGCATGAAAAGTCCAACATGGCACGGGCACACTTGGCTAAGGCTACCAAATGGATGAAGAAATGGGTTGATGCCAAGAGGAGACACTTGGAGTTTGAGGAAGGAGATTTGGTGATGGTGAAACTCCTTCCCCATAAAAGTCGAAGACTTACCAAAGTGCATAAAGGTCTCATTAGGCGTTACAAGGGACCTTTCCTAGTGGAGAAGAGGATTGGCAAGCTAGCTTATCGATTAACTCTACCATCACAGCTCGAGATGCATCCAGTATTCTAGTAATGTCACAGCTCGTCCAATTGATGGACGCCTAGCCCAATTGATGGCCCAAAGACTTGGCCATCACCTTCTGCATAAGTGTTTAGGTAAGCGCTTCACTTATGTAAGCACTTAGGTAAGTGTCTCCCTTATGTAAGTGCTTAGATAAGCACCTCGCTTAGGTAAGTGCTTAGGTATTCTCTTTTATAAATATCTAAGATATTTTAGATCTAGAGAAATTATAGCTACACATTTAGGAGGTAGAACCACTATAAATACCCCCACTCCTCTCATTTGTAAAGCACCTCTCCATTCATTCAATACAAGTTCACTTACAAAGCTCTTGTACTCTCTCTCTCTAGCTCTCTCTCTCTCTCTAGCTCTCTTATGTTTTCCTTATTCGGTTACTTGCCTCCTACAAGCCTTCCGCTGGTTTGCTCAAACTCTTCAAGGCTTACTTAGCATTTTTTCTCTCAAAATCGACTAAGTGCCGCACAGGTTAGCATGTCTAAAGCACGTCCAAGCCTAACTCCGTAACAGGTGGTATCAGAGCAAGGTAATCCTAGTCCCTACTCTGTTCTTGTTTGAGTTGCGAATATGACAAGTGAGGAAGGATTTGTTGAGACCGCTTTCGATGAGCAAAAAATGGAGCAAGAAGCTCGTGGACTTAAGGAGCAACATGCTCCAACCAAATGTGGCAAGTCCAAGGTTCCAGCTAATGAAACCATAAACTCCTGTGTTGGTAACTTGGAGATGAGCGTCCTCGACATAAACTCCCTTGTGGGAGATCTCAGTGATCAAGTCGATAACTTGATCCATGAGAATGGGAGATCACGCGGGTTGCCAAACTCATGATCGAAGAGTATGGCCACTCATTCAAGGGAGAGATATACTCCCTCAATCAAGGTATGTCTAACATTCGTGAGTTTGTTAAAGGAGAGATTCATGCCCTTCGTAGGGAGATGGAGTCCTTTCATCAAAACAACTCACTTGCTAGTACAGTTGCCAATGCTAGCACCTCCATTGCAGTACATGGCTTGAAGGTCCTGAAGCCTACCATGTACAACGGCATATGGAACGCCACTACTGTGGAAAACTTTCTGTTGGGCCTTGAGTAATACTTCAAGGCCATGGGAGTTGTCGACGATCTGGCCAGGATAGGCAACGCCCTAATCTTTCTAAGAGATGCTGCCCAACTATGGTGGAGATGGAAGCACTCTGAACGGGAGAAAGGCTTATATATCATCGACACTTAGGAACAATTCAAGGCTGAAGTACGTAAGTACTTTGTTCCTCACAATACAGATAGCGAGGCGAGAGGGAAGTTGCGTCACCTTTGTCAGATAGGTAGTATGTCTGACTACATTAAAGAATTTACTACCCTTATACTTGAAATCAAAATGTCTGATAGGGAGTTGCTCTTCTACTTCAAAGACGGCTTAAAGGACTGAGCAAGAGTTGAGTTGGAAAGGCATAATGTGCAGACCCTAGATGCTGCCATTGCCGCTACGGAAACCTTTGTCAACTACTCTGCTCACTCCGAACTCTGGTAAAAGTGGGGGAGAGAAGATCGGGCAAAAGAAGCATGATTCGGGTCATAACGAGCGTGGATAACACAGGCCCTCAAATGACCGTCACAAGCATGAGAAGAAGTCTGGAGGTAAGCACAACTCCATTAATCCTTCTAGACCCTGTTTTATTTGTAATGGACCGCATTAGGTGAAGGACTGCCCCAAATGCAAAGCCATGAATGCAATGATGGTGGCACTCAACCCAAAAAAGGTCGACGAGGAATCCCAAGTGGACATAGGATCTATCTAATAGCTAGGTAATCTCTCGAAGCGTTTCTTCCCAATAGTCGCCAAGGACAAAGGACTGTTGTTCGCTGATCTTACCATCGAGGGCAGATCAGCTTGTGCGATGCTTGATACGGGGGCAACGCACAACCTCATGGATGCTGAAGAGGCCAAACGTCTAGACCTCAAACTAACGAAGGGAAACGACACCATCAAAGTGGTGAACTCGAAAGCAAGGCCTGTCTAAGGCATGGCAAATGGAGTTGTTGTCCAGATCGGTGAATGGACGGGTAAGTTAGACTTTACCGTTGTTCCCATGGATGATTTTAAAGTAGTGTTAGGTCTTGCATTCTTTTGAGGAGCTTTGGCTTTCCTTGTGCCTGCTACACGTTCTCTTGTGGTTGTTGACAACCATAAGATCCGCGTAGTCCCCTTGAAGCACAAAGAGAGGTCTCCGAAGAACCCATTATGGCACTATCTGATTACGAAAAGCCTTTCGAAATCCACACTAACGCATTTGACTTCGCCATTGGAGGAGTCTTGATGCAAGATAGGCATCCCATTGCCTATGAAAGCCGCAAGTTTAATGACACGGAGAGATGGTATACCATTCAGGACAAGGAGATGACCGTCGTCATCCACTGCTTGTGCACTTGGAGACAATTCATAATCATGACCGACAACGTTGCTACGAACTACTTCCAAACACAGAAGAAACTCAGCCTCAAGCAAGCTCGTTAGCAAGACTTCTAAGCGGAATTCGACTACACACTGCAATACAAGCTGGGTCAAGCCAATGTAGTTGTTGATGCATTGAGTCGAAAGGCAGAACTAGCAGCTCTTGCTACTAGTACTCCTACGAGCAACCTCCTTGAACGGATCAAGGAAGGTATTAGACAAAACAAACTAGCCAACAACCTGTTGAGATTGGCTTGTGAGGGGAAGACTCGTCAATTTTGAGTGAACGATGGAGTCTTAATGACAATCGAATCGCGTCATCGTGCCAAAGTGGGGAAATTTGCGGAAGGAGATCTTCAAGGAATGCCACGACTCTCTATGGGCTGGTCACCCAGGTATGGCACGAACCCTTGCTCTTTTCCAACAACATTACTTCTGGCCACATATGCATGCAGATGTCAAGGCCTATGTGCGGACTTGCATAGTTTGCCAACATGACAAGGTAGAACAGCAGCCACCAGCCGGCCTACTTGAGCCACTACCCACTCCCAAAAGCCCTTGGGAAAGTGTCTCGATGGATTTTATTGTGGTCTACCAAAGTCTGAAGGATGCGGAAGTATCATGGTAGTAATCGATCAATTCAGCAAGTATGGCACCTTCATCCCAGCTCCTATTGATTGCAAGGTGGACGAAGCTGCTCGCTTGTTCTTCAAGAACGTGGTAAAACTATGGGGAGTACCAAAGAGCATCATCAGTGACAAAGACCCCCGTTTTACAGGTAAATTTTGGCGCGAGCTATTCAAATTGCTAGGAATCGAGCTAAACTTTTCGACAAGTTCCATTCCTCAAACCGATGGGCAAACTGAGCGAGTCAATGCCTTGCTCGAACAATACTTGAGGCACTATGTTAGTGCTCACCAACGAGATTGGGTGAAGCTACTCGACGCTGCCCAATTCTCATACAACCTTTAGAGGAGCGAAGCCATAATTAAAAGCCTATTTGAAATTGTCATAGGACAACAACCGCTGATACCAAGTGCTATTGCCTCTCCCTACACTGGCAACAATCCATCTACCTTTAAGTTTGCAAAGGAATGGTACGAGGAAGTGAATATAACGAGGGCTTGCCTCAACAAAATGGCCAAGAAGATGAAGAGATGGGCTGATGCTAAGCGACGCCCAAAGGACTATACTGCGGGAGACATGGTGATGGTAAAGTTGCTGCCCACTCAGTTCAAGTCTCTATGCAAAGTACACAAGGGCTTGGTACGAAAGTACGAAGGGTCGTTCCCTATCATCAAGTGTGTGGGGAAGGCCGCCTATCAAGTCCAACTCCCTCCAAAGCTGAAAATTCACAACGTTTTCCATGTAAGTCTTCTAAAGCCTTTCTATGGAGACGAAGAGGATCCAAACCGAAACGAGTCAAAGCGCACACCAACGGCTGTGGTCACCGAATTCAACAAGAAGATAGAATGCATCCTTGCTGATCGAGTGATCCGAAGAAGGGAAGTTCCCAACTATACCAAGTACTTGGTAAAATGGAAGGCTCTGTCAGACCACGAGGCTAGTTGGGAACGAGAAGACCAGCTTTGGCAATTTGCTGATCACATTTGGCAATTTAAAGCTAAAAATGCAACGAGAACGTCGCAGAATTAAATGGGGGAGGATGTCATGGCCCGTCCAATTGATGGATGCCTAGCCCAATTGATGGCTCAAAGACTTGGCCATCACCTTCTGCATAAGTGTTTAGGTAAGCGCTTCACTTAGGTAAGCGCTTAGGTAAGCGCCTCCCTTAGGTAAGCGCTTAGGTAAATGCCTCCCTTATGTAAGCGCTTAGATTAACACCTCGCTTAGATAAGCACTTAGGTATTCTCTTTTGTAAATATCTAAGATATTTTATATTTAGAGAAATTGTAGCCACACATTTAGGAGGTAGAACTACTATAAATACCCCCATTCCTCTCATTTGTTAAGCACCTCTCCATTTATTCAATATAAGTTCACTTACAAAGCTCTTGTGCTTTCTCTCTCTCTAGCTCTCTCAAGTTCTCCTTATTCGGTTACTTGCCTCCCACACGTCTTTCGCTGGTTCGCTTAAACTTTTCAAAGCTTACTTAGCGTCTTCTCTCGTAAGATTGACTAAGTGCCGCACGAGTTAGCACGTCCAAGCCTAATTCCGTGACAGTAAGCTTACTAAAACCTTACTATCCTAATAAGGCAAAGCCAGGCAGAGGTGAATTAAAAAGAGCCCCTACAGCCATAACAACAATGCCAGATCGTGATGTGGAAGAGATATTGGTGCATCGCATCATTCCAAGGAAAGGCACCCATTCGAGTTATGTCGAGTACTTTGTTAAATGGAAAGGGTTGCCTGATAGTGAAGCAAGTTGGGAACACAAGCTAAATTTGTGGAACAACGTATGATCGAGAGATATGAGAGGGATGCGACGAGGTCGTTGCCAGATTGAGCGGGAGAGAATGTCACGCGCCACGTCATTCTGCCCAAATTAAGCTACTAAAGAAGCTTATTCTTCATAATTCCAGAACTAAGATCGACTAAGTGTCGCATGGGTTAGCACGTCCAAGCCTAACTCCGTGACAGTAAGCTTACTAAAACCTTGCCATCCTGATAAGGCAAAGCCGAGCAGGGGTGAATCGAAAAGAACCCCTACAGCCATAACAACAATGCCAGATCATGATGTGGAAGAGATATTGGTGCATCACATCATTCTAGAGAAAGGCACTCATTCGAGTTATGTCGAGTACTTTGTTAAATGGAAAGGGTTGCCTGATAGTGAAGCAAGTTGGGAACACAAGTTAAATTTGTGGAACACCGTGTGATCGAGAGATATGATAGGGATGTGACGAGGCCGTTGCCAGATTGAGTGGGGGAGAATGTCACGCGCCACGTCATTCTGCCCAAATTAAGCTACTAAAGAAGCTTATTCTTCATAATTTCAAAACTAAGTGGAAGCCTTTAGAATCTTGTAGATAACTCCCTTATCTTCTTGTAAAACGTAAAGTAATCCAGAAAGAAAATAGGGACCGTTAGATTGAATAGATCCTAGCCATCTATTGAGGAGGTAGATGACTATATATACCCTCAGGGACCTCATTTGTAAAGAAGCATTTAAGCAATAGTATAATTGCCTTTTAAAGTAGTATTGTATTCTCCAAGTTCTCCACATCTCTTGTTTACTTATGCGCTTCTTTCTATCCTCAGCTAGTGGCATTCTAACTCTTAAAGAATGCTGAACTAGCATTCAAGTCAAGGAATTGCTAGTGCAGTGCCAGTCATTAGTTGATCAAGGCCAAGTCCGTGACACTATTCCCGAAGAAGTTTGGACTAATATCTCTATAGACTTTATTGAGGAACTTCCATTATCCCAAGGTAAAGCAATTATTTTTGTTGTAGATTAATTGACTAAATACACTCATTTTTATACCATCAATCATCCTTATACTATTACTACTATTGCTTGAGTTTTTACTAAAAATATTGTGAAGTTGCACGGTGTTCCTAAATCCATTATTAGTGATCAAGATAAAATCTTTACTAGTAATTTTTAGAAGGAGCTATTTCATTTACAAGGAACATAGTTAAATATGAGCATTGCTTACTACCCACAAACTGATGGGCAAATTGAATTCATTAACAAGTGTTTAGAGAATTACTTTCATTATTTTGTAAGTGACAAGCCAAAAGAACTAAATGAAATGGCTTCCTTAAGTAGAGTGGTGGTACAATACTGCTTATCATTCCTTAACTAAAATGTCCCTATTTAAGGCTATTTATAGTTGAGCTCCACCAACTTGTATAAGGTATACAACTTAGTCTTCTTATGTAAACCAAGTTTATAAAGACTTACAAGATCGAGACAAGTTGCTTCAATTTCTCAAAGACAATTTTGTCATAACCCAAGCCCAAATGAAAAAGCATAGTGATACACATTACACTGAATGTGAGTTTGCCATAGGAGATTGGGACTATTTTAAACTATATTGATAGTTATTTGTTACTGCTCACTCATTAATGAAACAATTTTCTCACTTTTTTTTGCTATTCAAAGTCCTTAAACACATTAGTCCTATTACCTATCATTTATACCAGAGTCCAAAATATATCCTGTCTTTCATGTCTCTTGTCTAAAAAGAACTTAGGAGAGCAAGTGATTGTATAAAGTCAACTACCTAACATTACTCCTATAAGAGAGGTTAAGGTTTAACCACAAGCCATCTTAGATTGATAAATCATTAAACGTGGAAACCAAGTTGTCATTCAAATTCTTATTCAATGATCTACTCTTTCTATTGAGGAAGTAGCTTAAGAGTTCTATCACTCTTCTTATCCTTAAGGATTATGCTGCTTTAAAGGGTAGGGGAATAATAGGATTTTTTAATTTATGTAATAGAATTCCTTAATTTACATAATAAGATTTCTTAATTTATGTGATAAGATTGATTCCATATTTATAGATAATTAAGCATTATATATACATGTAAAGCCTATGGCTTATGGATTTAAGCAATAAAATCTATTAAAATATTCAAACTTTCTTAACTATTTGAAGGCTAATCCCCTCAAAGTGATCAATCCTTTTTCCCTTATTTTTACAATTTTCTTTTTCCCAAAACCCTAGTTCCTCATCACCCCAAGATAAAATTTTATGACAAAAGCAATAAATAGGTTGAATATTATAAGTAATGCCCTTTACACCTTAACCAATAGTTATACTAACCCCGTGGTATAATAAGTTTATTGCCCTTCTTAAGTGTACCTTTTAAGATCTCAACATTTGATGCGATTCCTTCCCACCCAAGTAATACATATATAAATTTCATATTAAAGAAACAAGTTGCCAAAGTAAACTAATTTTTTTACCCCCATATTAAGAAGCATTTAGGCACGACACCCTAATGTGAACATATGTCTTATCGATTACATCTATGTAATCTTATAGGAAAATAAAAGAGAATTTATAAAAGGGTGATGCCAATTAGACCAAGTATAAGTACATAAATCTTTATTTTATGAATATACTTAAGATAAGGGTAAAAATGTACTACTGCTTAGTTTCTTAACAATAAATGCTCTTCTAATTGGTTAAACAAGAAATTCAGATTTCAAAGAGATGATTGCTTTCAAAATATCAGGAAAATGATGACTAACTGTTTCACCTGAACAAAGAAAATGAAATTGGTGAACTTGATTTTTTAAGTTGTGCCATAGAATATGTAAGAATTTAGCAACTTGCTCCTTTATTATGGTATACACGTAATCCTTCAAATATTCAATGTCCCCCAATTTTTGACCCAATAAAATAAATGCATATGGTCCCATATGGACTGCCCTCATTTTCAATAAATCGAGTTATTAATGATGGTCTATATTCTTTGCTAAATCTCAAAGGTAGCGTCATGCCCATTCCTCTCCAAATCCTCTTGGTGAATCATGGCAGCAATCTTTTCTACATTATTGAAAACCTTCAAACTTCAACAAATTAAAGTCCAATTCGGGAACAAACATCTAAATAAATTAGACATAACTTGGATGTTCATGTTATTGTTATGTAAAAACCTCCCAAAGAAGGATTTTTTACATTTTTCTAAAAGAGATTTACTAACAATGTGGTTAGAATATAAATTTAAAGGAAAAAAGAAAAAAAATATGCATATTATATATATATAATAACAATTGAAGAAGCAAAGTGGCCATTGTTGTAAAGCAAAGCAAAAGAGGTATGCTCATTGCATTTTTATACAATTGTTTGGTCTATTTAATTAGAAAGAAATGAAGATATTTTTGCAAGTAAGCCTTTTTTTTATTAATAAAATATGTGATTTAATTCACATTAAGATGTAATAATTGTCAAGGGTAAAGTGGCTACAGTATAACCTTTCTCTTGAAGATTTCATGCTCAACATCAATGGCATCCAACCTATAAGGAAAGATCAATTCAACTTAGTAATATGGTTCACTCAACAACACTAATAGTTATATATAAATTTAATATTAATGCAATTATGATTGGCTCATTAAGGGTAGCAAATATAGAAAAGGTCACGAGGGACAAGGATGAAAAAGGTTGCTTATATATTTTTTAAGGGAATAAGGGTCTCATTTATTAATGAAGTAGAACTTATTGCAATTAAGAAGGCAATTGTTTTATAAAATCAGTGGACTAAGGTAGGAAAAGTACCAATAATTGTTGAAAGTAACTTTTGTACTACAATTATATGTATTAATAATCAGAAAGGAAAAAACCAAAATCTTATGTTAATATTTCATGATATTAGCAATGGAACCAATGACCTTTTCAACCTCAAAATGTAACTTTTTTGTCAATTTTTTAACAAAGTTGGAGAGAATTTGTCATAACAACTTTATGACATAGATATGAGTGGTTTAAGTTCTATGACTGATCACTGAGGTTTATGAAATTCTTATTTATATTAAAGGTTGTTTTTTCCTATGCCATTAAATGAGTCAATAAATCATAACTTTTTTGTGATAGGAGTTATTGAACTATTGCTATAAGATTTTGCCCATTACCTTGTTGCCGATAGCCAACTTGACTTGACATCTCGTCTCATTTACCCACCTTTTCATCTTCTCAGTTGCCTTGTCAAGGTAGGAACATGTTATGTCAACTTGCTCCTTCCACAACTTAGCCATCTTTAAAGCTCTTGTGCTTTTGATTGATGAGTCCATATTCACAATGTATGGCATGAAGGTTTGTTGCCCAATCACTAACTCAAGAAGACTTTTCCTTATTGCCTCACTCCTTTGCAAGTTATAAGATACCTAAGCCACATTTAGAAGTTCCACCTAATATTACTGGTTGGTACTTACAAAGTGCTTAAGATAACACTTCAAAAATGCATTCACCCTCTCAATTTGGCCATCAGTCTAACTTGCAAAGAAATGTAGTTTGTTCCTTATGAGCTTGAACAACTTGTCCTATAGTTTACTAGTAAAGTGAAGGTTATAATCAGTTATAATATGGCATAGTAACCCTTAATACTTCACCACATTCTTAAAGAATAACCTTGTTATCTTTTTAGTCGTACAATCAGTTAAGGCAAGGATACAAGTCTCATACTTTGAAAACCGATCAACAACCACCATGATTGACCTCGACCCTTCTGACTTGGATAATGCAAAGATGAAATCCATAATGATGGTCTTCTAAAGCCTTTAAGGTGTTGGCAAGGGCTTTAGTAAGCCACTAATTAGTTTATGGTCAACCTTGTCTTATTGGTAAATACGGCAAGTCCTTACATCTCCTCTCATTTACCCACCTTTTCATCTTCTCAGTTGCCTTGTCAAGGTAGGAACATGTTATGTCAATTTGCTCCTTCCATGACTTAGCCATCTTTAAAGCTCTTGTGCTTTTGATTGATGAGTCCATATTCACAATGTATGGCATGAAGGTTTGTTGCCCAATCACTAACTCAAGAGGACTTTTCCTTATTGCCTCACTCCTTTGCAAGTTATAAGATACCTAAGCCACATTTAGAAGTTCCACCTAATATTACTGGTTGGTACTTACAAAGTGCTTAAGATAACACTTCAAAAATGCATTCACCCTCTCAATTTGGCCATCAGTCTAACTTGCAAAGAAATGTAGTTTGTTCCTTATGAGCTTGAACAACTTGTCCTATAGTTTACTAGTAAAGTGAAGGTTATAATCAGTTATAATATGGCATAGTAACCCTTAATACTTCACCACATTCTTAAAGAATAACCTTGTTATCTTTTTAGTCGTACAATCAGTTAAGGCAAGGATACAAGTCTCATACTTTGAAAACCGATCAACAACCACCATGATTGACCTCGACCCTTCTGACTTGGATAATGCAAAGATGAAATCCATAATGATGGTCTTTTAAAGCCTTTAAGGTGTTGGCAAGGGCTTTAGTAAGCCACTAATTAGTTTATGGTCAACCTTGTCTTATTGGTAAATACGACAAGTCCTTACATTCATGTTAACTTTATTTCTTAATTAAGGCCAATAATGAGCCATTTCCAACAATGCCCACATTTTCTTAATGCTTTTGTAACCAACTCATTTAGTATCATGGCATTCCTTAACGAGGGAGTGTCTTATGTTTCCTTACTTAGACATATATAGTCACTTACCTTAGGTGTAATTTAGGTTATCCTCAACCTAAAACTTTTTAGTCTTCCCCTTAGCATCAAGGCTAGCAATCTGTCTAGCCATAAGGTCATGCTTGAGCCCTTTTTGAATCATGTCTTTAATGTCCCCTTTTGCTTAAGTGATGACCACCAATTTTACTTTGTGACTTAAAGTGTCAACAATCATATTGGCTTTGCCCAACTTATACTCTAACATATAGTTAAATTCAACCAAATAATCTTACCACTTAGCTTACATTAGAGTCAACTTATTTTGGGTTTAAAAGTAGTTAGAGGTCACATTGTTCATTTTGATCATGAACTACGAACTACCTCTCACCTTAATGGAAGTCATTTAGGTTGCTCAAAAGGTATCACGTCCCTGTTCTCCTCAAAAGGATCTCTAATTTGTTAGGGTAGGTCTCCCTTTTGAGGGCCAGAGGGATCATTGGTCACTATTATTGCTAAAGAAGGGATTTCCCCTCGTTTAAAGCCCTTCACTGCCTACATTATTAATAAAACCTTTTTATCCTTTGTCTTTATAATGGTAAGAACCATGCATGAGGCCTCTTTTTCAAGTACACACATAGAATTTAAGTACAACATAAGAACAATTTGAACCTTGTAAAGGAAGTTTATGCCATGTACAATCTTCAAATCATTCATGTGTGCCACCAATAAGTCAACCATACCTCTCTATGGACTAAGGCTTATTTGCACACCTCAAACAACACCACTTAAGGGTTTGGCACTAGCATTAATAATCTTAAGTCAACCCCATCATTGGTCATATTTATAACAAGCCATTTGGCTTCCTCTTCAATGATAAAGTTGTAGGTAATGCCCATGTCAATCATAACTTAGGTGTGTTACCTATTAATTTGTACATCCATAAACATCAGCCCCTTGCCTCCTATTGCTTAGAGCTTATATTTAACCTTAAAAGCATTAAGTAATTGTAAAAAATCAATCTGCCTTGCCAAATCATCAGATAGTTATGCCTTTCATTACTTAATTATGGTTGCCAATGATTAAGTTTTAAATAGTCCTTCATATTATATAGCCCCTTGCACACGAAGCACCCTCCCTTAGCACTGTGAAAGACTTTTTCTTCTCCATATAATCCTTTTAAGTGGATGGCTTGTGGTTGTTTTTACCTTTATCTCTTTCTCTCTTACCTTTGATAAAGTTACCTTTTGAACACTTAATCTTAGAAGGCTCACCTCTTTGGTACTTGGTAAGGGACTCTGTAATTGCAATGGCCTTATCGATATCTTTTGCCCCATGTCATTGTGCCTCTTACTTAGCCCAATGTTAAAGCTCATCCATAAAATAAAACAATAAGTCCGCTACTACTAGACCAAGGATTTAAAGTAATAATGTTATGAAGTCCCTAATATAGTTGCAAATAAAAGATTTGTGTTTTAGCTCCCTCAACTACTTATATGCTTCATAAATCATATTCTTAAGGTAGAACTACCTCTTAAGTTCCCTTTTGAAGCCCCTTTATATAACTATGGTGCAAAGGCTTTTTTGCACATCTACATGCTTCCTATACCACCACAAGGTCATAGTGTCAACAAGGCAAAGGGTCACCGTGTTCACTTTGTCTCACTCGTTGGCCATCTTGAGGTGCTTAAAGTACATATTCATCTACAAAAAGAAATTCTCCACCTCTTGGACATCCCTCTTACCTAAAAATTCCTTAGGCTTAAGAGTTGCCACCCTAGGAGCTCCCCTTAAGCCTTTATTATTGGCCACAACCCTCTTACACATGGTTACATTTTGGTGCATCTTCTTTAGAAAGGCTTTTAAGGAGACCACTTAAGTTTGCAAGCTCCCAAGGGTCTTTATGACTATCACTTTAAAGGCTTCCTCACCCACCCTTTAGTAATGGAAAGAGATTCTTGGATGTCTTATCTAACTTTGTTAAACTCCTCCAAGGTCTCAAAGTTGTACTCAACGAGCTCAATATGCACACCCATCTCAGTCATCACTATTTTAAAGATGTTGGCCCTTTCCCCCAAAGTGTTAAGATCTATAGTGGTGCAAGTCTTGCTATGACCACGCTCCTTCTTCTTATTCTCACCTTAAGTGAGAGAAGAAGCATGTCCTCTCTCCATTTATTGGTGCTCCATTGTCACATTCTCCTTTATGGTACTTAACATTATGTCACTTAACCTAACTTCAATACCACTTATCACAGATATGTAAGTTTCACTTATAACTGTGCAACACTTAGCTCATTTCTTATACCTTTGACAGAGGCTAAGTTAGTCTTTCCCTACCTTAGATGGTAATAAGAGAATAGGGCATAATGACAAACATAAGAAGTAGAAAGTAGTTAGAGAATGAAAGTACTATCCTATACTAACAGTGGCATATATGACTCATCCCCTTTATATACTATTCCACTTGTTGAATAGATAGTGGTGATAAATTTAATATAATGGTTATACTCAAATTTCTAGAGAGTTCTACACAAATTTCTACAATTCTATATACATCAAATAAATATTAGAATAGCATAAAATGTTCTAGAATTTCTGTAACCTCTTTGTCCTTCAAGATTTGTTAAGATTTTCTAAAACCTTCAAGGGCATTTCACTATGCTCCATTTCACAAAAATCACTGAAATAAAATTCTTAACATTAAAGAAAATCAGCGATAGATGAAGCAGAAATTAGTTATATAATGCTTGATATTGCAAAAGTAGGTCAAATGTAAGAAATGTGGTTGCAAGTAATATCTCTCAACAAAAGAAAAAGATGAAAGCAAAACACATAAGCATGCATTGATGAGAATGAGTCACATGTAAGAAATTGACCTTTTTTCTTTTTTTCTTTTTTTACTTAAATTTTGAGGTATTTCTGAAATTTTATATGAGAAAGGGAAGAAAAGAGAAGAGGAGATAGCCGTAGATTGATTGAAACAAAGGGAGAAGCAAGTTACTGGGGAATGAGACCATAGCATACATTATCGTAAAAGATGAAGACCGAGAATGAGAGATACGGAGGAGGATGGCAAGGCTGAAGGAGGCAGGGTGATCAGAGGCGCACCGCATTGCACTTATCGATGACAAGAGACTGGACGATCAAAATATTGAGACTTAGATGGTGATAGGGTTTGGATTTTTTTCTTTCTTTCTTTCTATAGCTGATAAGATTGTAATATTGAGAAGTTATCGGGGAGCATGTTGGTCTTTACATAAAAACGTAGCAAGGAACAAGTGTTTTCCACTCCACTCAACGTTGAGGGGAAAGGTTTTTGTGGGTCCGGAAAGGTCGTCTCCCGTGATTTTGACGTGCATGGCCGATATATATTTTTTTAAAAGAATAAATTTAAATATTAAAAAAAAAAAGAATTCAGAAGGAAGAATGGGACATACGGTGTGTCATTTTTCATATAAACGGCGGCAAATGGGAGGAGTTTTTCTCAAGTTGTGACCCGCATACGGAAAAAAGGTTAAGAGTGTCGAGTTAGAGGCCATTACTGAGCACTCTCAAGCAGCAGCAGGACCCATGAAGCACAAGGGACGGAATCAGCCGGGAGGAAAAAGGTGCAGAGGTAGGTGATGACTTCGGGTTCGGCCATTTCTTTGTTCGTGAATATTTTAGGGGATTTGGTTAATAGTTTTTTTCTTTTTTAACTCTTCTCAAGCTAAACTATATAAATGCTCATTGAATATTGTTTGTTAAATATTACTCAGCTGTTCACTTAATTTTAGTTAACAGGCCAATTGACCCAAAATCCCAAATTATATCCTGATAACAATAGCGTAAAAGGATCTATTTTAACTTTTCAAAAAAGAAAGAAAGGAAGGAAAAAAAAAACAAACAATTTACGGGGTGGTGTTGGGGGGGGGGGGGGAGGGAATGACATATAAGTTTTGATAGAATTTTATGTATATTTTCAAATAACAACTATCTCTCACCTTATATAACTCATATTTACTAATTTCATTTTCCTAATTACTATTAGTATTCATAAAAAATATTAAAATTTGTAGGTCTGTGTTAATTAAATAAACAGTTCCCTATATAAAAGCGGTGGAAATATTGAGTCGCATTATAAATAAGAAAACCCAAAAAAAAAAAAAAAGAGAGGGGGGATACTGTAAACAAGAGCCTATGAAACAAAGGAAACAGAAAAAAAAATTCAAAAATTTAAAATAAATCATTTTTATGCACTGGGGAAAAAGAATGATAATAAGGAAACCAAGAAGGGTTGTTGAAATCGGAACAGGATGATTGGTCTAGCTGTTGCGAGACAAAAACGCGTAAAACCCCATCAAACCAGGAGGTTTTTCCATACATCCTATTGACTATGCGACCTCAAACTAGTCCAGTTGGCCCCCGGCTTATCCAGAAATTTGCCAAAAAGTTTGCAAACAGCGCGTGGGGCCAAAGGTGGGGGAACCCTTACATCCATCACAAGCCTGTGCACTGCACTGCATCATGACGCTCACGCCAGTCGTTAAAAAAGTAGACAACCATGAATGAATGTCATTAGTTCATGGGATTTTTCATTGACTTCTTGGCTGCATTAGTGGCTGAAGCAAAAACAATGACCGTGACCCCCTTCTCCATGTGAAATAGAACTGTAGGTTTGAGGAATTCATCCCCAAACTTTATACAAGATTCACTGCAGGAATGTAATTAATTAAATTGGGCGCGCAAGACCTTGAGACAACAACGTTTCTCCTATCATATGGATACACTTGGGACCCTGTTGCTGCTTTGTAATTAATTAATTGGTTTTAGCTGAGAAGGGACCTGTCTTGATGGTGATACATAATTAGATGCGCTTTTAGTGGCAGGCACTGAGCCCCGAGCTGGAGGTGTGCTTCACGAAAATGAAAAATTATCTGGGAAGATTCATGTTTGATTGCTACGGTATCATACTTAAAACATCACCGGCTTACTTTTTTCCCCTTTTTTTTCTTTAAAATTTTAAATATGAACAAAAAGTAAAAGCACGAGGAAATGACATGGGCACCACTATAATTCACTTTAATCAGAGTACATTACCTTTTTTTTTTTTTCGCTTGTCTCTGATGGAGACTCGAACTTAATACATTCAGCCATGAAGAAGAACACTTTTGAGTACCCCTGAGTTATAGTATACTACATTTTGGATGCATTACGACTATCAACTTGGACCCAAAACTATTGCAATTACACATCGGAAAAGCTTAAATTCACACAAAACTTTCTTCCGCATTCGTCCATTTGAGAACCCATTACGCATTGTACCGTGCGTAATTAAGGTTCATTCTGACGTGCTGGAGAAGTTAGAATCTTACTCTCAGAGACAGAATTAGTATACAAGTTCCTAACTGATGCATGATAGCAAGCCATCCACTTTGTACTGATAACACTCTCGTTGAAGCCCCTAAAATTGCAGATTTTGATGGTGATGGCGAATTACAGTTAATAAGGCATCAAATATTGCAGCGGCAATTGAGATAATGGACTGTAATTTAGAACCCCGAGCTCGTTAACCGAATAGGCAGAGGGTAGATAATTTTGCTCAAGTACAGAAGATGTGGTCAGTGGAGGACCACCTTTTGATATTTGTCGTTAGGAGAAAAGCAAGAATCAGGGCCTTCGCAGAGCTCCAGGGTTCTTTTCTTGCTCAAATAAGCATTGAGGGAATCTTGATGAACCGGAGGAGGGCCATTAGGAGAGGAAATGTTCACCGGTGGAATGTCAATGGAGTTTAACTGGGGAGGTGGGTGCTGCCATTGAGGGAGTGGCCCTGCCAGCAGAAGGTTCTGCAGAAGTGGCCCTGCTGCCTTCACTGCCTGCAACAGCTTCCCTTTTTCTGGCAGTGGCTTATCAGCTGCCAATTTTAGTATGGCTTCAGGAAGAGATGATTGCAACGGTTGCAGGGAAATTGGATCACCAGGCAGTGATAACACAATGGTCTTGTTAGAATCAGGGGAGTCAACATGGTTGCTGGAGTCGCCAGCTTTTGATTCATCTTCACTGCTGTAAGTCCCAGAAAGAAGAGCAGCTTCTTGTTTGAGGACTGGCAACTCTTCTTGCTGTTGGTGTAGAGGCTGATGTTGATGTTGCAGCTGTTTTGCATCAGCTGTTGTTGGAGGATATGTTTCTCTAACAATAGCTTTTGGCATTGCTCTTGGGCGTCATTTCTGTCTTTTGTGGCCCTGCCTAGAAGATCTTTGAGATGCAGTACCTCAAATTCTCTTTTTGTGATCTCATCCTGTGCTGAAAAAATGGTTGTTTCTAGCTCTTTTGTGTACAAGAGATAATGTCTTAATTCTTCGATCCCCTGTAAATGGAAAACAAAGAAGAAGAAAAGAAAAAGGTAAATGACAGTTGCTACCTCAAGAAAACAGAAGCCACAAAAATCAGATTTAGACCCGCCGAGCTCTGGACAAGATATCAGTAGCTCACCTCATCTTGGTGGAAGTAAGCCCAGCCAAGAGGACTGCTGTAATCCTCCATCTCTTTGTGGTCTAAACTAGCTGAAAGGAAGGACTTGAGAGTTGAGAGACTGGGAGAGAATGTGAGGCAGGTCTATATTTATTGTTTTTCAACCTTTTATAGAAATTGGAGTCCCTTGGTAGTTGCTTTGATTCTTTGTTCTATTCTCTTTTTCTATCATGGGGGCATGGGTTGGACAAGTTCGCTACAGGCCAAACCACAGAAAGGACCAAAAGAGAAGGCGAGTGCAAATCTTTGCGCTACAGGATTTTAGGTGGAAATGACTGACAATGGTGGCTGAGGAGGGAATGTAAAAATGCAATTAAAGGAGCTGCTACGTATTAGCCCCTCTTTTAACTAACTACATAAGAGCTGCGGTAAAATTCTACTCCGTGGCTACAATCAAGGCTTTATTTAATTTTTTTCTTTTTCCCGCATAAATTGAACAACCACCCAATTTCTCTCTCAGTATTCTTCAGGTAAGCCTTAGAAACTACAGATAATTTTACCATTTGCTCCATTTCTAACTCGGGCTCATCCTCAAAAGAACCATTTGCATCCTTTCTTTTTGTCAACCAAATCATTATTTTCCAAGTCACTTGTGCCTTCTTGATAATTATGAACCATAGGGCCTTCTAAAGTTTGCATAACACTCCGAGAGAGAGAGAGAGAGAGGGGAGGGGGGGAGAGGGAGAGATCCCCATGATCAGACTAACGGAAAGTCCAATATGATAAATGATTAAAGCCACCTGATCCAGTATCCTTTATTCTTTTTGAAAGTATATACCTCTGCATTACCTTTTTGACTCCTGCATGAGTATTTTAACGGACTGGTCAGTTATTATACAGCAGCAGCAAAGTTAATTTCCACCCCCCCCCCGGGCAACCCTCCGCCCATCATTTTTCTTTTCTCTTTTACATTTCTTTAGACAAGAAAATCTGGACTCTTGTTTTCTTTTTTTATTTTTTGTTCCCTGCCCATAAAAATAAACTATAAACCAAGTAAACAGAATTGATAACTAAACCGGCATGCATTTATGGTTCCAAAATTTGACAATGAAGCCTTTGGAAAATGACGTATTAGACCAAAAAAAAAAAACCAAAGAAAGAAAGAAAAAGAAAGAAAAATCTTTCTTATTCCACTTGAAATAATGTCTGAAGTCATGTCACCCTATGTGGTTTCTCTGCATACAGTCAAAGAAAGGAGATGAACAGAAATATGTTTTGTTGGCAAAGGAAGTCGTGTTGGGACCATCGAAACTGTTTATGCATCCCCCTTTTCACAACAAAGATATCCTCTAAAGGAAAAAGATTTAGCGGCTTCCAATTTGACCAATCCAAAGCCGTCGGCGTGCATGAACATGAGAAAAACTTCTAGGCCATGCCTTCGTTACTTTCCGAATCCTCTCTAGCTCCTACGCATTATGTATGATGCACTTCACTCCCACATGTTGACACATTCATGTGCCAACGCTTTTAAAATGTACAGAAGTTTTTGTCTTCTTTGCTTTACCATTTGGACCCTCAGGTGGTGCATTTGGATCTCGAGACGCCACAGAAATGTTCCCGCTCTCACCCATCCTCGGCAGCAACTAGACAGAAATTCTCAAGAGGACCAGCAATTATTGGTGATCCATTTCGTTATGTAACTTCCATTATTTGTCTTCTTCCGATCACAAGGAAGGAAGCAAGAGCAATTTACAATGTAATTTCTGCAATAAAATGGTCAGAATTGCCATACTGGTTTTTGTGGGAATTGTAGATTATGTTACGAGTTCCATGTGAATGGCAGAATATGCATCGTACTGGCCGTCAAAGCAAGATTTGGAACGTCGATCGTTGGCTTCGTTTTGGAACGTGCCAATGAACGCATTTATTCTCTTCCCCCCCCCCCCCCCACCCAAAAAAAAAAACCCTTTTATTTTGACACAACCATTAATAATCGTGCATCACAGGAGGTAATGGCGTGGTTGTAGAGTTATCATAAATAAATGCATTTAGATTGAGAACAAGATCGTATTCAACGATGTCACATCCCTGTTCCGAGATTAGGTGCTGCAGTCACAATTAAAACAATTTTGGGCATGGTTGGAAAGCAAGTGCTTAAAGTTAAACCAATAGGAGTTCAAAAGTTATGAGAGATTTCTCCCTCATTATTTATTTAATTCTTTGTTGGAATCTTCTCAAGTCTAATTATCCGTTTATTATCATCCAAAATAATGGTTTTATTGGTGATTTAGTGTGTTTGCCTTTATATTCATTCAAATTCATATTTTCTAACCGTCTTCTTCTTTTTTAATAAATGAAAATTTATATCAAAAGTGTGATATTAGATTTCATATTTAGTAGTAAAAGAGATTTCATATTTAGTAACATTGAAACTAAGTGTAAAAGAGGTTCACTCAAATTTAACAATATTTAAGTTGGGTAATTTTTTTATGAGAAAAAAAAATTAAATAAAAATGTTGACGAATAATTTGAATTTAACAATTAGATAAGTTACTACACTTTGAATTTTTTATTAATAAAAATTATGAAAAAAAAATATTTAAATCTAGTGGTATTTAAGTAGTAAATTCTACTTATTAAAAAAAAAAAAAAAGTCAAACGATGTTGTCAATGCGTGATTCTAATCTTGATTTATAAGTACAATACACGTGATATGTTTTATTTCTTTTATACTGGCAAAAGGAGAAAAAAAAAAAAAAACAAATTATCCATTGAATTTTCATCTTCGTGCACTGACGCGGTTTGGAGCGGCGGGAGAGTGGGAATGATGTGAAATGAGCCCCTTTTTGTCACCCTACTTTTTCTTTGCATGTGAGATGGTGATAGCTCATGGACCCCCCCCATGTCATATACTGTCTGTGTCCTTTTTTCTTAAAACTTTTCCATTTTCCATGCCTTTTTACTGGATGTAGAAACAGGGGGACTGGATGATTGGTAGAACTGGAAAAATGTTTTTACTTAAAACAGAGTAGGCTACTTTCCATGGTCAACAAATTACAGCCGCGACACTTCATGTCGAGGTACGACTTTGACGCTCAATGCTCGGACATTTGCTATCCTTTGGATCTCTTAAGATACTTCGCGCTAGCAGCCGGATTGTCAAGCTTTAAACCCGCCAGAACAAAGCTGAAGTTGTTCGTCTGTTCAGGATGCCACCATGGCAGACTGGATTTCAAAAACTTTCCAAGTTACGGTTTTCTTCTGCTCGGCATTCTCCGTTCATCACATCGATCGGATCAAGTTTTCAAAGACAATGTCGTTATGTGGTTTAAAAAATTGAGACGCTTTGGGCTCCAATCGATATATATATATATATATATCAATGTAGCCCTCATAGCAGTATAGGTTCATCTAAGAATTCATGCCGCATGAAAGCTTAGCGACAATATAGGCCTAACATATATGATGTGAAAGTATCATTAACAAGGACAGCATTGATTTTAGTCCAGTATCTTCCAGCATCAACCATAAACTCACCTTCACATGACACTCCACTAAGTTTGATTCTCGCCCCAGAACATGACCACACAGACCACCGGCCCTGCGGTGAGCCTACTTCTCTTAAGAAGCGCTGGGAGTTCCAATCTCCAGGTATTTCGCCCAAATAAATATCATCTTTTGGCATGACTCAATCCTGAAAGAATTTTGGAAATTTTTCAGTAAATTGCCACAATGTGACATTAATTGGCTTTCTTCCACCAGTTGCATTCTACGAACCACAATTCAGTGACAATTCTTTTTTTTTAGCACTTGAAGACGCAATTCGATTTGGGCTTCACTGCTCCGGGTGGTGTGAAATACAGCAGTGAAGAGAGATAAAAAAGCAACCCCGACCCGCCACTCAGAGAGAGAGAGAGAGAGATAGAAGGATTAATTATAGGTGGTTCACACCTAACTAATTCTTTGCACCTCACAATCATCCGTTAATGATGACAACAAATAAGTAAGCAATCACTGAAGGTATGATTTGTCAGGATCCTGCAACAATTGAGATTTCTCCCAAAGCAACATCCTCAAAGAACACAAATGACAGCAGGATGCAGAATACTTCCACACTGTCAATCCCCTTGCATAGCTAATTAACACAATGAATGTTTAATTTGAAAAGAACTCCAAGTTATTCAGCTCTGCGCATCTTAACATTCAGTGGAATTTCCTTATAGGATTGAACCTTCTCAGCTGCTCGGCGCAAGGGACGGACAGATAACCTTCCCTGTTCTTTATTTTCAGGTCCAGGGTCACCATTTGCTGCACAGGATTCATTTTGTACTGATGAGAGGGATGACATGGAACAGCTTTCCTTTGTTGGATCATCATGCAGAGGAGAAACAGACGATTTAGTGTTATCTGTCTTAAGTAAGTCCTCATTGTGTTCTTGCACCAGTTCTCGAGGTTTAAACCTTGCAGATCTCCTTTTTGACAAAACCCTACAGGGACAAGGACAATGGAACACAGAACTTCATTATTGAACTTTTTGATTGAGGCTGTCTAGCAACTGAAATTTATACTTTAGTGGTACGTAGACCATGCAAAAGCTAACCTCTTCTTGTCAGCTTTGGCCGATTGAACCATACTAGGAGCCAACCTCTCAGAAAAGTCTTCAGTTGGCTTCCATGCTCCACAATTGCCTAACCTAACAGATTGCATTCTCGAGCACTGCCTGTTGGGAAAAATGTAGAGCACAAACATTCTAAAAACCAATGTCGAAATGTACTTATCCAAATTGCATGCCCCTACTGAAAAATGCGAAAACAAACCTCATCTCATCAACCTTAGCTTTAGTTTGTACTGGTTCAGCAGTACCAGGTTTAAAACTCTCAGACAAATCTTCAGTTGGTTCTTGTTCTCCAGAATTGTTCAATCCAGCAGATTGCCTTCTCGAGCATGTCCTGTTGCCCAAAATGTTAAGTGCACATAAACATGCTAAAGGCCAAAGATGAACGACAGTTAAGAAATCCAAATTGCAGACGGTTATGGAGCACTGTGAAAACAAACCTCTTCTCATCAATCTTCACTTTAGCTTGGATTGGCACAATAGGAGCAGTTTCCGGAGCTGCAAACATTGTAAGAGGTAACGGAGGATTTGAAAGAAGGATTCCTAACTCTGAAGATACATGACTGAAATATTACCTCGAATTTTTGATTGTCGTTTCCTCTTTGCATTACTAAAGCTGTTGTCTCCCTTGCCTACTTCAGAAAAATCCCCTCTTTCATCACATTTGATGCTTTCAACCTAAAGGTAATAAAAGAATAGGAGCAAATATACATAGGACACTTATGGAAATGTCCAATTCTGAAAAGAAAAAACAAAAATTCTAGCAGAGATGGAGTCAAACTCTTGAGGTGAATACCTTCGGATAATTTTCACATCCCACTGTCTTTGTTTTATCCTAGGAAAACAAAACGAAGCTTATAGTCAGAAATACATCTTACCATGACAAAAAAAATACAGCTAAGTTACTTTACAAAATAAGAAGAAAGACCACACAAGATTTTCAGCAAGTTGAGTACTCACTCATATAGTACAAGAGCATCATGCCCAGCTTACCTTGTACTCTAACTCTCTCGCTTTAAGCAAGCTACTCTTACATCCCAGCTCATGTTGGAGTGCCTTAAGCTGAAAAAATGAAGAACAAAGTAGAGACAATCCAAGAAACTATGCATAAACGTTTTAAAAGACCCAATTCTGAACCATTGCATGTTTGCAAATTACCTTATCTTTACCTAAATTTAGTTCCTGCAATGATAAAAGAGGAAATCAGCCTTGCCATTGCTCAACATTTGATGCTGGTATCTCCAAAAGTAAATAAAAATCTGCACATAATTAAGACGCTGAGACCATGAGTGATAGCATTACCGCTAACATCTGGCTGTTTGCTTGGGCCAGTTGCAAATTCTGTTGTTGAACTTTCTGGTAACTGATTCTCAGTTTCTGCAGCTCGATTGCACTCAATTCAATTATTTTACTTCAATCATTAAGAAAAAGTGAGGAAGTAATTGCTGAAACAAAACTAGCTTAGTTCATATTGGTGACTAAAAAAAAGACTTGTCAAAAATAAAGGATACTTTCTGTCTTCAAGAAGCTTTACCAATATCACATTCTCCTACGTGGAAAACTTTAAAAGATCAGTAAAGGAAACCAGCAATAGGAACTCAAAAATAAAAAATTCCACATATGCAGGGTTTTATCAGAATATACCTGATGGAGCTTGTCAATGTACTGTTTAGCATTAACTGAAGGAAGTGTTGATTTCACATCTTGGTTATGCAGTGGCAAGTTGCTGATGTCGGCAAGTGTTCTCCTTTGTATATTTCCAACCATAGATTCCTTCACCATTTTTGCTCCCTTTGGCTTGTTTCCTGACACCAATGTTAACTTCCTCAGTTCTTTAACAAACAATTTGCCCATGAATAACCCAAGCTCTAATCACATAGCAAGGAAGCTGGGCAAGAAAATCCAGAGACGAGATCTAAAGGATAAAGTTTCCAAATTGAGAAACCAATTCTGATGGTCTTCCATTTAACCATAAGCTGGCAATATAAATGCCACTCAACTAGCGGCATCTAATCAGAGAATGCAAGTTATTTCGAGTCACTTGCATAGATCGTTTTAACAGCTAAGTTTCAGGAAATTGCTTATAACATAATTATGTTGCGTTCCCAAAATTTTCTCAGCAGCCAAATGAAGATAAGGAAACCTGACCTTAGAAACCCTAAAAAAAAAAAGAAAAACAAAATGGCTCCTGAATTTCACCACCTAGAATCGAAACATCCGAAACCCTAAATCCCAAAGCCAGTTCAAGAAATCAACACTTAAGACGGAACAAAGCTGCCGTAATTGTAAAATACATTTGCGAATTTAAAAGCAAATCTACGAAGGAGAAAAGAAAAACACATAATTACCAGACAAAATAGGGAACATGCATACCTCCAATATCGGGGCCTTCTATATCAATAACGACGCCGCCTTCCATGGTGGATACTCAGCCAAAACCCTTAAAATCTCTCTCTCTCTCTCTCTCGCTCGCTAACTAAACTTTCTTAATAAAATCGAAGAGATGCCCCTCCCCACGCACCCGGCGGCCACCCACTCCGCTCGTTGTCTTTCACTGTCCCACTCTCGTTTCCCGTTGGAATGTCCTGACTAGACAAGACAACGAGATGAAGATTTGAAGGAGGGCAAAAAAGGAAAAGGAAGGATAAAATTTGGAACTACGATTTGGAGAGTTAGAAAGAACGGCTTTCCGAAGCATATGCCGAGCCTATTTTTGAATCTAATGTTTGGCCCTCGAAGCTCAGGTTCGTTATTGGCCCCGTCAACAACTTATGGGCACCGTTTTTACGTAGTAGTAATCGGACTCTCCTGCGATTGGGCTGCCTGCCTCATAAATCTCCCTTTTTCTTCTTCTTTTTTTTTTTTTTTTAATATTGAAAAGAAAAAGATTTTTCGTGCAATAACTAAAATTTCTTTGACGCTCTCTCAACATGCCCTTATTTCTCTTGTTGCTACCACCCCATCATCACAAATACTTGTAATTTTAAGCAAGTCATAAAGGAGGCCACTTGTGATCTCATTTTTTTTACACAAAAATCTTACTTTTATAAATAAAAAATATAGTTGGGGAAATAAGTTATTTTTTACAGAATCATTATATTTTTTTCAAAATACAAACTGTGTGTAATAATTCTCGTTTTTCTTAACAATGTAAGAGTTTCATAATGCGCATCCGAATTTTCCATAAAATGTTTTATTTTAACATTGATCATTATACATGTAAAAGATGAATATAATCTTATCTTATTGTTGAAGATTTATTTAATTTCCATTGTAATCCTATACACGTGCCCCCTTATAAGCATAACCAAAAGTAGGTCTTTTATCTTAATCTGCAATAGGTGACAACCTTCTACGAAGAACAACAATTTTCACAATCACCAAACATTCTCTCCAAAATTTGTTGTGTAACACAATAGCATTGGCGGCCTTTAATAATGACTTATCCACCTTCTTCTGCAAGTTAATGGCTTATCAAAATTATACCTGTCATGAAAATTTAGTTCATGATCATAGATGCTCTTTAAAGTAATGAAAGTAGCTGCAAAATAAGTTGGCTTGGACGGACAATTTCTTTCCCATCATATTCCTTTCTCAACATGGCCAAAAATGAAAAAAAGTGAGGGAGAAAAAAAAAATTGTAGGCAAATCTTGTAACGGTGGTAACAAGTGATGCAAACTCAATTGTACGAGACATTACCAATATCCTTTTAAATAAAAGCTTAAGCAATGAGAAGTACAAGGAGACCAATATTATTTTTCATTAAGCAATATGCTAGAAACTATATAATCACATGCATTATTATTGATGATAACATGAACAGCATTTTGAGGCCCAACCCATTCTACCCATTTCTGGGAAGCAGCAAACTACAAAAAGTTTTCGTTATCTTCTACAGCATCTGAGGCATTAACATACATCATAAATGAGACTCCAGCCAAGCAATAAATTAGGAAATTAATTAATGTTCTATCTCTTTCATCCCATCAGTCATAATTGTGCATCCATTTGTAACCCACTTAATCTTATACGTATAACATTCTTTCTTGTAATCTCTTAACAAATTAACACACGCATCATCATAAGATCGAACGACATAGTTTAACCAAATCCCACACTTAAATATAAACAGTCTAAGAATAACAAAGCTTTTTAGGATTTAGGTTAGAATAATCACCTTCCAAGCTTAATCGTCGTCAGACCCGTTTAGAGGCCCAAAACATAAGCGGCTGCTCATCAACCAGACGTTGCTCAAAATTTTTGAAGGGGAATTTCTCAAAATAGAACACCTGCATAAATTGGAACAAATATTTGAGCTGTCTAACTCCCAATCACACAATAATATTAAGCCTTAATAATTCAAGTAAAAAACTCATCCTCACCAATGAAAATAACAAACTGCTTCAAATTCCGTGAATTCTCGGCAAGCCTACTCCTAATTTTATTGCATTACCCTCAATTGTATCTCTGCACGTCAGACGCATCAGCTACAGGCCCATAAAGTCTGGGGAAGGGGATATCTGATGAGTTAGGACATAAGACTGATCTAAGAGCAAGCAGCCAAAAGGCTTGCTTCAAAATAACCTCATCCTTGATGACGTACGACAACTCCCTAAGAATGTGAAAGGTAGGCCTCATGACAAACAGTTGTAGCTCAATCTCAACGCCAATTTCATCCATCGGAACTTGCTCTGGACCATTGAGAATGCCCATGATTTGCTAAAATCAGATGCAGTGACAATATGCCCTTTCTCTCTAACACATAGCTTGCACATCAGCGGATCAAAGTGCTTCAAAAAGAGTAAACTGAAACTTTTCTGCAACTTGTTTCGCATATTGCATCAAACCCCAGTTCTATAATGAGATATCGAAGTCGTATCTGCCCACCCATTTCTTCAACACAACATATGATTTGCTGCAGAACACACCTTGAATAATATGCAAAATCTGCACAAATGAAAACACTATGAAATAACAAGATATTGCTATGGTTGAAGCACTTTTACTCTTATAATTTGATCAAACTTTTCAAAACAATATATAAAGGACTGCCTAACACTTATATTTCAGTAAAGGTTAATTTTTAGTCATTGCAATATAAATTTTTAAGTAAACATAGTGTTGAGATAACTGCCAAAACATGTAAATAAACATGCCACCAAATGAGGCTTGAGTTGCACCATCTACAAAAGCAAGTCATCGGAGGGTGAGTAAAAGAACAAAAGACTAGCCTTCAGCCCTTTGCCTTTTTTTGTCTATTCCTTGACACCTGCATCATTGATAGCTAATTGTCATAGCCTATCCCAAAAACATTGTCAAACTAAGTCCGTTGGACACTAGCCAGATTACTGGCCAACGACTTAGTAAGAATGTTCTAGAATTATGTTTATATGTTAAGTTTATAGAATTCTCTCTTATAAATATTTAAGCTATTATAGAATAGTCTTGATTTAGAGAGTTCTATAGAAATTTGGAACAAGTAATTGTAGTTACATGTTGAGGAGGTGGAACCACACTATAAATATCCCATTCCTCTCATTTATAAGACACACCATTGAATTAAAAGTTTTTTCTTTTGCAAAGTTCTTTCTTGTGCCTTCAGTTACCTAGCCTCTTTCTAGCCTTTCTTGGCTCTAAGTTGATTCACTCAAACCCTTTAATGCTTACTTAGTTCATCTTTTCTTACAAAGTGTCTAAGTGTCGTGCGGGTTAGTACAATCCGAGTCTAACTTCGTGACAAGTGATATCAGAGTAACAGTCGAATCCTAAGAACAACTTGGTTCTTGCTTGACTTGTGAATATGGCAAGCAAGGAAGGAATTGATGCTGTTGCCATTAAGGAACAATAGATCAAGCTTCAAGCTCATGGGTAAGAGGAACAACGTGTTCTAGCCAAACATGGGAAGTCTATGACCCTAACAAAAGAACCTATAGAATCTCATGTTGCTATCCTAGAAAGGAGCATTATGGATGTAAGCTCTTTAGTGGGAGAATTGAGTGATTAAATTGATAATTTGATCTATGAAAATACTGAAATTACTAAGGCTACCAAGTCCATAATCGGAGAATTCAGCTATGCCTTTAAGGGAGAACTAAACTCCCTTAGCCAAGAGCTGTCCAACCTATGGAAGTTCGTTGAAGGAGAGACTCATGACCTCCATGGACAGATGGGTTTGCTTCGTCAAAGTAGTCCATCTTCGATAAGTATTATCAGTACAAGTAGCACTACCACTGTACATGGTCTGAAAGTTCTTAAACCTGCCATGTACAATGGCATTCGTACTGTTTAACCTTGAACAATACTTTAAGGCCATGGGAGTTGTTGATGACATTATTAGGATAAGCAATGCCCTGATCTTCTTCAGGGATACCACTCAACTATGGTAGAGAAAGAAACATTTTGAATGGGAGAAAGGCCTGTGTGTGATCAACATATGGGAGCAATTTAAGATTTAATTGCACAAACACTTTGTCCCTTACAATACGGATAATGAAGTTAAAGGGAAGTTGTGTCACCTCAGGCAAACAGGGAGTATTTCTGACTACATTAAGAAATTTACTACTCTCATACTTGAAATTGATGATCTATTTGACAAGGACTTTCTCTTCCACTTTTAAGATGGCTTGAAGGATTGGGCAAGAGTAGAACTAGACAAGCGTAACGTGCAAACTTTGGACAATGCTATTACTACCACCAAAATGCTCATTGACTTCTCTGCCCATTTCAAGAGCAAAAAACCTAACTCTAACAAAAATGAGGGAGAAAAGAGTGGATGTAAAAGAAAAGCAAGCCACAAGGAGGGTGGATACAAAAATCCTTAAGTGGCAAGCCTAAGAACTCTTCGAGCAAGCATGATATCAGCGAACCTTCAAAACCTTGCTTCATTTGTGATAGACCACATTGGGTTAGAGATTGCCCTAATCACAAGGCAATGAATGGCATCATGGCAGAACTTAACAAGGAAAGGCCTAAAGAGGAGCCTCAAGTTGATTTGGAAGTTATCCAACACTTGAGTACTCTCTCTAAGCTTTTCTCTTCAACAATCCTTAAGGAGAAAGGCTTATTATACATCGATATGACCATTAAAAGCAAAGTTATATGTGCGATGGTAAACACAGAAGCAATATATAACTTCATAGATGTACAAAAGGCAAATGTCTAGGCCTCAAACTTGCAAAGGAAGTTGGTGTTATCAAGGCAATTAATTCTAAGGCAAAGCCAATTCATGGCATAATGAAAGGAGTAGCTATCCAAATTAGTGATTGGCACAGTAAGCTAGACTTTACCATTATTTCTATAGATGATTTTAAAATGGTTTTAGATCTTGCTTTCTTCTGCAAAGCTCTAGCTTTTTCTATGTTTGCATCAAATTCCCTTGTCATTCTTGATAACTATAAGATTTGAGTGATTCGTTTAAAAAGCATAGAGAAGTCTAGATCATTAATGATTTTTGCCTTGCAATTCAAACGGGGTCTCAAGGTGGATTAAAGTTATGCTGCCATAATAAGAGAACTAAGGGATGAGGAAGACATAGCAAAGCCTACTCCTTTGTTGTTGCAACCCATTCAAATTATCTTTAAGGAGGTCAAAGAAGTGATGCCTTTGGAGTTGCCTAGGAAACTTCTTCCTAGGCGAGATGTGGATCATCACATCAAGTTAGAACCCGGTGCTAAGCCCCTTGCTATGGCCCCTTATCGTATGACACCTCTTAAACTTGTAGAATAGAGGAAGCAACTTTAAGATTTGCTTGAATTAGGCTACATTTAATCTTCAAAAGCTCCTTACAATACTTCAGTCCTATTCTAAAAGAAAAAGGATGGATTACTACAAATGTGCATCAATTATTGAGCCTTAAATAAGGTAAACCCTCAAGAACAAATACCCAATTCCATTAATAGCAGACCTTTTCAATCAATTAGGGAAGGTATGATACTTCACAAAGTTAGACCTAAGGTCAGGGTATTATCAAGTTCTTATAGCACCTGGTGATGGACCAAAGATCACTTGTGTGATGCATTATAGAGCTTTTAAGTTCCTAGTTATGCCTTATGGTCTCACTAATACCCCTGCTACCTTTTGCACGTTAATGAACAAGGTACTTCATCCCTTCCTTGATAAATTTATAGTGGTTTACTTGGATGACATAGTGATCTATAGCAATACTTTTGAAGAGCATAAAGATCACCTCAAACAAGTCTTTTAAGTTCTTCACCAAAATAAGCTAGACATCAAGAAGGAGAAGTGCTCTTTTATGAAGCAAGAGGTGGATTTCCTTGGTCACAAGATCAAGGATGGCAAACTTATTATAGATCCAATAAAGGTCTATGCTATTTAATGGTGGGAGCCTCTAACAAAAGTCCCTAAATTGTAATCATTCTTGGGATTGGTAAACTATTATTAGCAGTTTATCAAGGGATATTCTGCCATATCAGCGCCATTGATGAATCTACTTAAGAAGAACATCACATGACATTGGTTAAAGGAATGCCAATCTTCCTTTAAGAGACTAAAACATGCAATATCTAAAGAACTTGTCATGGTGTTGCACGACCATCAAAAGACTTTTGAAGTTTATACCGACGTATCTAAATTTGCTATTAGGGGAGTTTTAATGCAAGATGGGTATCCTATTACCTATGAAAGTCGAATATTGAACAATACGAAGAAACGGTACACTATTCAAGACAAGGAGATGATTGTCATCATCCATTGCCTATGCACATTGAGGCATTACTTACTTGGAAGTTAGTTTGTGATTATGATAGATAATTTTGCCATAAGCCTTTTCTAATCATAAAAGAAGCTTAGCCTCAAGCAAGCTCGTTGGCTAGATTTCTTGGCCAAATTCAATTATAAGCCTCAATATATGTCAGATAAGGCTAATGTTATTACCAATGCGTTAAGTCAAAAGGTAGAACTGGTAGCACTATTTGTCAGCAAACCAAAGAGTGACTTCCTTAAACGAATCAAGGAAGGCACATTGCAGGACAACTTGGCCAAGAATTTGCTAAGGATGACTAATGAAGGGAAGACTCAATGATTTTGGCTAAATAATGAGATTCTCATGATGGTTGGTAATCGAGTCTTTTTGCCTAAGTAGGGAAACCCACAAAGAGACGTTCTTAAGAGTGTTATGATTCCTTATGGGCTGGTCACCTAGGTATGACATGAACTCTTGCCTTTATTCAACAAAGTTATTACTGGCCACAAATCTAAGATAATATTGAGGCTTATGTATGGACTTATCTCGTTTGTCAACAAAACAAAGTGGAACAATGACATTCAATTGGTCTACTTGATCCACTACCAATTATCGAAAGACTTTGGAAAAGTGTCTCAATGGATTTCATCGTGGCCTTACCCAAGTTTAATGGGTTTGGAAGCATCGTGGAGATTGTTGATCAATTCAACAAGTATGCAACCTTCATTCGGACCCCTGCTGATTGCAAAGTTGATGAAACAGCTCGTGTATTTTTCAAGAATGTGGTAAAGTTATAAGGAATACCTAGAAGCATAATAAGTGATAAAGATCCCTACTTCACAGGTAAGTTCTGGCACGAGTTGTTTAAGTTGTTGAGGATTGATCTAAACTTCTCAACCAGCTTTCATCCCTAAAGTGATGGCTAAACCGAGCGCATCAATACTTTGTTGGAATAATAACTAAGGCATTATGTTAGTGCCCACCAGCGAGGTTGGGTAAAGCTGCTTGATGTTGCCTAATTCTCCTACAACCTCTAAAGGAGTGAAGTAGTAAGCAAAAGTCCCTTCGAAATTGTCACGGGACAACATCCTTTAACCCCAAGTGCTGTTGCCTCTTTTTACATGGGAAACAACCCTGTAGCATATAAATTTGCAAAGGAATGACACGAGGAGGTAGACGTCACAAAGGTTTGCCTTGATAAAGCTACCAAACAGATGAAAAAGTGGGTCGATGCTAAGCAACACCCAAAGGAATATGCCAAGGGAGATTTGGTGATGGTAAAGTTGCTATCCAACCAGTTCAAGTCCCTGTGCAAAGTGTATAAAGGATTGGTAAGGAAATATGAAGGGTTATTTCCCATAGTCAAGCGAGTAGGGAAGGTTACCTACCAAGTCTAACTTCCCCCAAGACTAAATTCATAACATTTTCCATGTAAGTCTTCTAAAGACTTTTCACAAAGACAAAAAAGACCTAAGTCGTAGGGAATCCAAGTGCGCACCAACTGTTGTCATCACCAAATTCAACAAGGAAGTAGAGTGCATCCTTGTCGATAGGGTGACATGAAAAAAAGGGAGTTCTTATCTACACTCAGTACTTAATCTAGTGGAAATATTTACCAAACCATGAGATTAGTTGGGAATAAGAAGATTTACTTTGGCAATTTGCTGACCATATTCAATGTTACAAGGACGAAGGCATGACGAGGACGTCACAAGATTAAGTGAAGGAGGATGTCACGACCCGTCCCAAAAGTATTGCCAAACTAGGCCCGTTGGATGCCTAGCCCGATTGTTGCCCAAAGACTTGGCAAGAACATTTTGGATGCATGCTTATGTGTTAAATCTCTAGAATTCTCTCTTGTAAATATCTAAACTATTCTAGAATAGTCTTGATCTAGAGGGTTCCATAGAAATCTAGAATAAGCAATTATAACCACACATTGAGGAGGTGGAACCACTATAAATACCTCACTCCTCTCATTTGTAAGACATACTATTGAATTGAAAGTTTTCTCCTTTGCAAAGCTCTCTCTTCTGCCTTCAGTTTCCTAGCCTCTTTTTAGCCTTTCTTGGTTTTAAGTTGATTCAATCAAACTCTTTAAGGCTTACTTAATTCATCTTTTCTTACAAGATGTCTAAGTGTTGCTCGGGTTAGTACGATTCGAGTCTAACTTCGTGACATAATGCTCAAGGCCAAAATCTTTCTCTCTTACTCTCATCTAACTCCTTCCATGCTTTCCCAATCTTTAACTAGAAACCACACATTAGATTAGTATCATCAATTATTTACTACGAAACCAAAAAGGAGGCAAATAATAAATAAACGGGCCCTTTTTATAGGTGAAAGCTTTTATCGAGTTTTACCCTTCCAATTATTTTTCAAAATATACCACCTCTTGTTCAAAACCAAATTATTTCAGTCCAAAAATTCAACTTACCAAAACATAAACCATAAGCCTAAAAAACAATCAAAATGAACTAGTCAAACTTACAAGAAGCAATTATAAGCATATGTTTCTGTCTTTTACTAACCAAATGCTTCCCTTACTTAAAGAGCTTTTGACAATGTTGGAAATGTTAGAATATTTTTTTCATTAAGAGTGTGAAATATTTCAAAATAATATTTTATAAAGAAATCAATTATAATGTAATTCAATTAGTAAGAATCAATTTCATATATTATTGCATTATTAAAAATTATAATTTTGGATATTGATAGAGATACCTAATTAAACCACACACACACACACATATATATATTGGAAAAAATAGGATCATTGCATGCACGAGGAACACGAGAGAGAGTGAGAAAACACAAGAAGAGAGAGGATAAGCATAGGTAGTGAAGAAAGAAATGTTATTTCACTAATAGAGGATGTTCTACAAAGGTAGTTTACATAGAGAGAGAGAGAGAGCACAAATTTTAAAGGGAGAACACTAAGGGATACAATTTTTGGGTAAATAACCAGATGGAGAACGCCTAGAGATACAAAGAGAGAAACTAAGAGAGAATGACCGAATGGTCTAAAGGGATACAAAAGAGATAGATACTAAGGGATTTCTAGCCATATGTCTTCCTTTCTTGAATATGCTCCTTTTTATAGAGGCATAGGGTGTTTCACTTGAGTGGGAGTCATCATGGTTATTTTGTCTCCTTTTGACTTGGTGACATACAAGTGGAATCCACTTTATCAAAAAAGTTTTTGAGTTGAGGGAGAATTTGCTTTTCACCTAAGCATTTTTGTCCTTTTGTAATGATGTTTTTTGATGGGAATCCATCGTAAGAAGTTGTGTCCTTTTGTGATAATGCTTATTGATGAGAATCCATCGAAAGAAGTTTTGAGTTGATGGAGAATCTGCTTTTTTTTTTTTGAAAGACGTTTTGTCATATTTTTAGCTTTATTAAAGGGAATAGTCCAAAATTGTCATCTTCGTTATCTTGAATCATGTTTGTTGAATCTTTTTCATCTCCAAATATGCTTGAGTTTTGGGCTAGGGTAACTTGGGCTAAAGTTCCTTCTAAAGAGGTTTTAAATTGCAATATCTATTTCATTATTACAAAGTATTCTACTTTAGTTTGGGTTTGGGCTAGTCTTGCCATTGCATGAGACCTTTGGGATAAGAATAGTGTATTAGCTTTTACAAGAGTTGGGTCTAGCTGGTGGACCTTCTGGTTCTTTTCCAGCCATTTTTGTACAACTTTTTGGGTGAGATTTTTTGAATTTCTAAAGGTATCCTGCCATTTTACTCTAAATTTTCTTATTACCATAGGAGTATCTTTCTTAGTCTAGAATTCATAATACCAAGATAATAACCATGGTAAGAAGAACTTTACATGGAACTGGAATAAATGAGAGAATCATGATTTAACCTTTATGGGTTCATAACTGGTTTTGAACAATTCATATCCTTCCTTTACTCGTTCCCTAAGGAGGTTAGGAGTGGATCCGAAGTATTGCCATCACTGTCTAAACCAGTTAGGTGTTTTATAATCATTTTTTATATTGAAATAGAATAACCAAGAATGTCAATTCTTTTCATTTTGAGTAAGGAAAGTATTAAACCATGCTTATTGGTAATCCCAGTAATTGAAAAATAAGTAATGATCATACTTGGTTTTGAAATTGGTTAGGAATAGTTTAGGTTTTGTGAGAGCTTGTCCCTAATCTAATGGGCTAAGGATTTTTTGGATTTGACAAGTTGAATATCTAGGTTCTATAAGGTCTTCTTATTGAGGGAAGTATTTGAATTTAGCGAACTCAATGTATTCAAGGATAGCCATATGGTATTTTTGGGGTTTTGTGCTATTAATAGCTTTATAGTGTCATCAAATGGAGAAAGCATTTAAGATGACCATTAATAGGTTTTCATAAAAGAAGTCTTTTTCCATAAGTAAAACATTTTGAAAATTACTTTTCTTAAAATATTTTAGGTATTTTGTGTGTGTTTGTGAGGAAATCAATTTCAAAGAAAGGTTTCTAAAATCATTTTGAGGTAGGGGTTTAGAAGAAAAGTTTGTCTTTTTTTTTTTGAAATTAGTTCTTGAGCCTTACTTTTGAGGGTTTTAACCTCTGCACAAACTTCTTGGACAACCTTACACAATTTTAGGGGTTTGTTAACCATTTTTTAAGTTGTTAGGCTTTTTCATCTTTTTGGGCCATGTTAGCCCATGTTTTTATAGGTTTTGCTAAGGCTATTTGGCTTGGGGTTATTGGTTCTGTTTTTGTGCGTTTTAAGGTAAGCTAGGCATTGAAGGCATAAGAACTTACTTTTGTGGTTTTGCTGAATCCAAATAAAGATTTTCACTTTATGGAAAATTGTATGAAGGCTCTAATTGAAGGCATAAGAACTTATTATTTGGTATTGGATATTGGCTATCATTTAGACCTATTACAAACTCTTTACATATTTTTAATTGGAAGAAACCTTATTTCAATTTCTAAGCTATATGGTTTTGGAATAAATGTTAAGTTTGATATGACAGTTTTAGTTTATTTAAGAATATTAGTTGATTGGTTCAAGTATTCTTACAATTTGTATAAACTACAACTTGATTATAATTTTATCAAATCCTTACTCAATGTGCAGCATAATGTTGGATTTAAGCATAGTATTATGAATAAAAATTTTGTTTACTTGTAGCACAAACATTTTGGTCATATATCCAAAAAAAGACTAGTAAGATTAGTAAATAATAAAATTCTTTCAAATATATAATTTATTGATCTTGGAACATGTATTGATTGTATTAAGGGTAAACAAACCAAACATAATAAGAAAATGGCTACAAGAAGCACCTGGCTTTCTAAAATTATACATATTGATATTTATGGACCTTTTGACACTTTAGCCTTTAATGGTGAAAAATATTTCATCACCTTTATAAATAATTTTTCATGTTATGGTTATATTTATTTGCTTTATGAAAATTTTCAATTTTTGGATGCCTTTGAGGTATGTATAAAGGTGGTTGAAAGGTAATTAGACAAAAAGGTAAAAATCATAAGGTTTGATAAAGGTGGTGAATATTATAGTAAATACAATAAGTCAAGGTGGTGTCTAGGTCCATTCTCAAAATTCCTTGAAAGTCATGACATATATGCATAGTATATACTATACTAGGCACACCTTAATAAAATAGGGTGGCAAAAAGGCATAATCAAGCAACAAAAAGGCATAATTAAGCATTAATGGATATAATTAAGAGCATGATGAGTAACTCATCTCTACCTAGATCTTTATGGATGTATGCACTAAAAATTACAAATTATTTGTTAAATAAGGTTCATAGTAAGGTAGTTTAAAGTACTCCTTTTGAGCTGTAGATAACAAGGAAACCTAGTTTATGACATTGACATATTTGGGGTTGCCTAGCAAAAATAAGAGTTAATAATCCACATAAAAAGAAATTAAATACTTAAATGATCAATGGTTACTTTATTAGTTACTTAGAGAAGTCTAAATGGTATATATTATATTGCTTAAACTATAATACATGAATTATAGAAACTGGTAATGTAAGATTTATCGAGAATAGAGAAATTAGTAAAAGTAATGAATATCAAAAGGTAGACATAAAAGAAATTAAGGTAAACATTCCTTTGCCCATATTAGTCCTTTTTTGTACACCATCATATCAAATGTTGTTCCATATCAATCCTTTTAGCATAAAGAGACATTCCTTGAATGAGCTAACTCATAACTAACTAATGACCTCGAAATAACATTAAGAAGATCTCAAAGAGAAAGGAGATCAATTATTTCAAATGATTAAGTGGTTTATTTTCAAGAGTTAGATTTTGATATTAAAATTAATAAATATCTAGTTTCATTTTCATAAGCCCTAAAAGGTACTTAATTTATTTAATAAATTAATGCCATGAAAGTTGAATCAAAATCTATGAAAAGAAACAATGTTTGGGATCTTGTTGAACTACTAAAAGGATGCAAAAGAGTCATTTGTAAATAAGTCCTTAAACTAAACATGACTCAAGTGGCAATATTAAATAATATAAAGCTAAACTTATTACCAAAAGTTATACTTAACATGATGGTATTGATTTTTTCTAGTGACAAAAAAAGATTCATTAAAAATAATTATAACATTAGTGGCTTAGTATAACTTAGAGTTACACCAAATGGATGTAAAAACTGTCTTTCTAAATAGAGATCTTAAAGAGGAACTTCACATGAATCAACTTAAAGGTTTTTCCATAAAAGGTAAAAGTCAAATGGTATGTAAATTTAAAAGGTTAATATATGGACTAAAATAAGCTTCTTAGTAATGATATCTTAAGTTTAATGATATCATCATATCTTTTAGATTTAAAGAAAATATTATTGATTGGTATATTTACTAAAACATTAGTGGGAGTAAGTTAATCTTGCTATTAATAATTTAAGTATATTACATAAAACTAAAGATTTTATTTTAAAGAATTTTGAAATGAAAGATATAGGAAAGATATCTTATATGATATAAATAAAAATATTTCATGATAAATCAAAATGATTGTTAGGATTGTCTCAAAAAGACTATATCGTGAAGATTTTGACAAAAATTTAATATGAATAAGTGTTCATTAGGGCTTGTTCCTATAAAAAAGTGACAAATTTAGTCTTATGCAATGTCTCAAAAATGATGTAGAACAAAAGAAAATGGAATCTATTCCATATACCTCTATTGTTGGTAGTTTGATGTATCTACAAACTTATAATAGATTGGATATTAGTTTTGCAATTGGAATGTTAGGCAGATATCAAAGTAGTCACAAAATGGATAATTTGAAAGCCATAAAGAAATTAATGCAGTACCTATAAGAAACTAAAAATTATATGTTTATGTACAAAAAATCTAATTATTTAGGATTGATTAAATATTTAGATTTCAATTTTGCTAGATGCCTTGATAGTAAAGAGTCCACTTTTGGTTATTTATTCTTGTTAGTTGAAGGTGTAATATTATGGAAAAGTGCAAAGCAGTTTATCATTTCTTTATCTACTATAGAAGTAAAGTTTATGATATATTTTGAAGTCATAATTCATGCATTATGGTTGCAAAACTTTATTTCAAGACTTGGGATTATTAACACCATTATCAAGCCATTGGAAATTCATTATGATAATTCCACAGTAGTATTGTTCTCCAAAAATGGCAAATATTCAAAAGGTGATAAGTATATGAAATTCAAAAGGTTCAAAAATAAAAAGTGTCTATTGAGCATATTTGTATAAATCTCATGATAGTAGATCCTTTAACAAAAGGTTTGTGACCAAAGTTATTTAGAAAGCATGTTCTCAAAATAGGATTTGATTATAATAATGATAGTTTATGATCGCATAACACTCTAAGCTCCATAATATTTTTCTGATATATAATATCTAATTTCCATTATTTATGATTGTGTACATATTATTATTTAAAAATAATAGAAAAGTCTTTATGAGATATTATTGTAGACCATTATGAAGTCATATATGTCTTATGAACTACATATGATAAATTGAAAGTTTTGTACTATATGAAATAGAATGTTTTGAATACATAAGATATAATCACCATAAATCAAACTTAGTATCTATTATATTATGACTTTATAATCACAAAATGGGATCATAATAAATTGTTATCATTGTTTATGTATAATAATTAATAGATTATAATTGGGCTAAGTGAGAAAATGTTGGAATATTTTCTTCATTAAGAGTGTGGAATATTACAAAATAATATTTTATTAAGGAATCAATCATAATCTAGCCTAATTAGTAAGGATCAATTTCAAATATTATTGCATTATTAAGGACTATAATTTTAAGCATTGATGGACATGCCCAATTAAGTCACACAATTGTATGTGTACAAATGTGTGTGACTGGTCCTTTCTTTTCCTAATACACATGAAAACTTAACTAAAGATGTGTGTTTATAGCTAAGGCCAGGAGAGACAAAAGGGTTATTAGGTTAAGACAAGCTTTTCAATCATGAAAATGGCTTCAATTTTTATGAATTTAGGTATATTATTTATTATATTATTTTTATAAAAATAATTAATTTCAAAATTCAAAATTAATATTTAATGATGATATTTTAAAATAAATTATCTAATAGAAACTATGAGCACCCTTGCCTTATGATACACGTGATATGCCATTGTTGTCAAAATCATTATCCTCTGAGTGACTATAAAATTTAAATCAACTCAATGCCATTGGATCTTAACATAAGGCTTAGTGCAAGAAACCTAATTATAGTTAAGAATGTATTCAACAAACAATCCTAAAATATGAAAATTTCATCACATTTTACATTACAAAATGTCAAACTATTTCACCTCTTTAATAAAAGAAAATGCTATCAAAACCAAAGTACATTCCATAAATAAGTCACATAATTAAGGACCATATTGTTGCTAAAATAAGTTAACATTTGCACCACCAAAGATCAAATATTGCAACTACTAATGAATGTATTGATAACATGTTACTCAATAAGGCCAAAAGTGAATCTATTGGATTAAAAAGATTATAAACACAAATTACATTTCACCATACAAAATTTGAGATAAATAAGAAATTTCCTTTTAATTTTAAATTCCAATATGCTTAAAAGTTTAATCCCTAATAATTGCAACTCGACATAACAAGAAATTAGAGTATAATACAAGGCCTTATTAATGAATACTAGATGATAGGCTATTGGTAATTGTTATAATGTTTCCACAATGAATTACCAATGAATAAGGTAAACAATGCTCACAAAGAGCTTTATCCAATTTGCCCTTACCACTCATTTGGCTTATACAACACTTAAATCAATTTGAGGTTTAGTCACCTTAAATCATCATTCTCAGCATGTTGGAGTCTATACCAATTTTTGAAAGGGTGGTTAAATCACTTTATTTACTAATTGAAAGAATTTTATTGTCTTATTAGCTAATTAGAGTCAATTTACCTTACCAAAATTCTTTGGAATTTAAAAGTATGGTTATACTTACCAGAAGTTAAGATTAACTTAGATACTTATCATAGATGACATAATATGACTTTAACCTTGATTATATTTGTATGTTTCTTTCTATTTTAGTATTGTATTTGTTTATCTTTCTTTATAACATTTAGTTATAAAGTTTGTGCCATAAGTACACATTATAGTTTTAGGAACATTGATGTATAGCAAAAAAGAGAGAAACATGTCAAAGTAGAGAGAAACCTGATAAAGGTAGAGAGTTGAGAACAACAAAGGCAAAGAGAAAGCTATGAATAGCAAAAAGTGAAAAAGAAAATTGGCAAAAGAACTAGCAAAGGTAGAGAGCAAAAGAGTGAATGGTAATGAAAAAGCTGTGAGAACGATAAAGAGAAGAGTAAAGCACGGTAAAGAGAAAAGGAGAGCATGACAAAGAGAAGAGTAGAAAGCAGGGGACAAAATTAGTTTTTTGGCACAACAACTTATGTATATGAAAAGATTTTTCTTAGAGGAGTTTTTTTTATAATCTTTTTCTATATGTCTTTGAAAAAGGGTGGGAAACCCTTGGGTGATCAAGAGATCATTGTAAATGGTTAAGGAATGATCCTTCCATAGTGGTTAAGAAGAGATCTTTCCACTACATCATCTATATCCCTTGATAATAAGAGTGAAACATATGATTTAGGAAAGATCCTATCATCACACTGTAGATGTAGCTCACACATTATGGGTGAACTATGTAAAATTTTTGTGTTTTTAGGTGCTTGTACTTACTTGATATCTATACAACCATCCTTACATAAAGAAGCAAAATAAAGATAAATTATAGACTTTAATAAGTAATAGAGGTTTAATTTGGATAAATTTGTAAAAAGTAAACATCTCACATTGATTTATCCCCTCATTCTCTTAATATAAGACCTAAAAAGGTCCTTATCAATTGTGATCAAAGCATGGTTCCTCTGTTGATCCATTCTATCTACGTTGATCTGAAATGTTTGTACTATTATTGTAAATCTATACATCTACTACTAGTTAATATCATAAAAAGCATAAACAGTATCAATAGCAAAGGTATTCCCACGTTTGATAGACAAAATTATCAATTATGGAAGCATAGAATGCTCTTATACCTACTATTACTTTGTCTGGATGTGTTGAAATCTATTGTCAGTGGCTTTACTCCTACTATTAAAGGTGCTGTTGTGACACCTACTGATAAGAAGAATTTAGAGTATGATGAAAAGGCTAGAAATGCCTTATATACCTCTTTATCAGATAAAGAATTCACTAAAGTAATGGAGTGCAACATAGCTAAACAAATTTAGGACAAATTGAAAATATTTATAAAGGAGACAAGTTTGTGAAAGAAGCCAAGGTAAATATCTAAAAGAGTAGATTTGAAGATATGAATATGCTAAATAATAAATCAATGGATTCCTTCTTTACAAGAGTAAATGAAATTGTATACTCCATTAGAGGCTATGGAGAGGAGATCAATGATGCTATTGTGGTAAGAAAGATATTTAGAACCTTACTAAAAGTTTTTAAGGTCAAAGTTGCCTCCATAGAAGATAAAAATCTAGATAAGTTGCCCCTGGATGATTTACACAGCATATTGGTAGCTTATAAAATGAGAATAACTCCAATGAAAAAAGAAAAGAAGCCTAAAGTAGAAAAGGAGTTGGTCTTTAAGGCAATAAAGAAATTAAAGATTAAATAACAAAAAAAAAGGAATCTGATAGTAACTCTAAAGTAGAAAATGGTAATACTACATTTGATAAAGTCATGACATATATCACTAAAATATGAGAAAAAGAAAAGGGAAGTACAAGGAAAAATTACCCTTGAAATGCTTTAGTTATGGAAACATTGGGCATTTTGCAACAGACTACCTTAAAAGAAAAGAAGCAAACAATGATGATGATGATGAGCTTGCCCTAAGGAGGAGAATAAAAAAATCCAACTATTCTAAAGCTGGGAATTCAAGTGCCAAAGGGAAAAAGAAACTCTTTAAATCCAAAGGAAGAAACTTCTTAAGCAAGTTGGATGAAGAAGATTTTGAAGAAGAATTTGATAATGATACTACAGAAGACATGTTGGTTGTATAAGTAAATGATGAAAAATAATCCTCAAGTGATAAGGAATTAGCTAAAGAGGAAGAAAAAAAGATGGTGCAATAATTTGAGAATGAATTGAGAGTTTTTCTACGCAAAAACAACGAGCTGAAAAAGAAGGTAAAGAATCTCAAGAAGTTGAATAAAAATTTTGATGTTGATAAATCTGATCTTTAAGTGAAAGAAAGGAGTTTGAAGTAAAAGAGAAGGAGTACTTGAAAAGAATTGAAGAGCTAAATGTACAAAGCAAGGTAAAATACATAAAGATCTTGGCACTAAGGTGATTACAAGCGAGAAAAAAGTGCTGAATTTGCAAGCCAAGCTCCACAATGCTTAATCTGAATTGAAAAAGTATGAAAAAAGTTTTTATTCAGATTGTGGAAGTGAGAGGAGAGTCTTCTTCAATAAATGCTACTAAGGAGGATGATACTAAAAAGTTGGATGAATGTTTAAGCAAATAAAGACCTCATTTCATAAGGATGAAAAGATATGGCTATATTAAAAAGCCAAATGAAAAGGTAGAAAAGATGAAGAAAATTGTGTTTGTACCTAAAAGCAAACATAAAAAAAAAAAAAGATAAAATTGAAAGAAGTTGATGTTATGGAGAAGAGAAACCAACCCAAGTTAAAATGAGTTAGAAAATATATGGTGAAAACTCCTATCCAAAGGAGACAAATTGTCAAAGATGGAAAAAAGATTACCACAATAAGTACTAAAGATAAGGATATAAACTTGTTAAAAGAAGAAAATTCAGATTTTAAGGATTTTGCCTGATGCTGTAGTAAGTATAGGCATAAGGCTAGTGTATGTTAGAGTAATAGGCCTATAATAAATAGAAATGTAAGGCAAGAGTCTAGGAGGAGACTCTATTAAGAAAAGAGATAGCCTCAAATGAAAAACAAAAAAAAAGCCAAAATTTACTAAGAAACAGATTTTATATATTGGAAGAAATCTATGGAAAATGTACAAAGGTTGAACATACTGTTAAGGAATGTTTGATAATGCCTCAAAGTCAAAGAATGCAAAGAAGAACACCTACATATGCTTTTACATTTGGCCAAAGAAAAAGAAGAGGAAGAGAAATGACAATAGTTATGGAAATAGCCTTAAAAGCTTCCAAGAAAGAAAAGTCATAGATCTTTAATAGTGGCTACTCTTCACACATGATAAAAGACTTCGAGGTGTTAAAGAAAGTAGAAAAATATAATGGAGGATTAGTCCAATTTGGCAATGATGGTGTTTTAAAGATTAAAGGTATTGACACTATTAAAATTGGTGCAACAAAAGCTGAAATCAAAATAAGTGCTTTATATTGAAAGGTTAAAACACAATCTAATCAGTGTTAGCCAACTTTGTGATAATGGGCATGAAGTTACTTTCAATAAGAGTGGATGCACAATAAAAAGATTAAGTGATGATGTTGTTCTTACAATGGGAGAAAGAACAAATGAAAACTTATATCAAGTTTTTAACAATAAAGACACATGCTACATAAACACCAAAGATATGAATTTGATGTGGCATAAAAGATTAGGACATTTTGGACAAAAGAGGCTGAACAAATTGTTCAAAAATGAAGTTGTGACAAATGTACCCAAGCTGATAAGAGAAAAAAATCATTTACAGCACTTATCAAAAAAAAGAAGATGGTGAATACTACCCACAAAAATGTGGAGATTTAAACAAAAAAGTCATTGGAGTTCATTCATTCTAATATATTCACCAATCCTCTGTTAAGAGAGATGTTCCATAAGTTAAGGTTGAACTTATGTATTTAACTACTCCTTAGAGGTTGAGGTATGCCTTTAACCCCCCATTTCCTTCCCTCTTTATTATTCTTTAGATTTGTTGTCAAATGGGGAAATATTTTGCATAAATCCAAATAGAGTATATATTAATCAAAAAGAGAAGTAGCTTAATAAATCCAAAGGGAAAAATCAAATTAAGGGAGAGAAATTGTTAAGGGGGAAGCAAAAAAAAAAGGGAGAGTTAAAAAATTAAGGTTGTTTCCAATTGGTATTAAACTCACATGCAAAAAATGAAATATATGTTTCAAGGTAAGTTGTGAATATCAAAAGTGAAGGTCTTTCTTTTTGCTAATACTGCCACTTGTGTTTAATTGTTGATTTTTTGATTTAATGTATTGCCAATAAATCCAAAGAGGGAGATTAAAGAACTTATCTTTGATAGCTAATGTTGGATTTGTTATCAACAACATCTCATATATATGTCCTTGTTGATTTAATGTTATAAGTGCTTTTGACATGTGTTTGTTACATTTACAAAGTATGTTAGTAGTTGATTTATTCAAGGGTAATGTGATAAGAATGAAGAGAGAAAGCAAGGCCGAAATCAGGATGCTACTAGCCCCACCTTGTGCTACCAAAAGCAACAAGTTGATTCAAATTGCTAGTGGTGTTTTGACTGTATAAGAAGTACTAGTTGCTACCTTTGGCATTGCATTTAGTAATGGCATTGTAAGTCACTTGTTGGGTATAAGTCAATGCTGACCGTTTACCCTAAATTGAAGGACTCAATCCTAACTGTTAATGGTAAGGCAATCCTTCGGAATTAATGCTAACCATTGATTGTAGGGCAATCATAAAATCAAAGCTTATAAATACCTATGCAGCTACCAAGAGGGAAAAAAAAAAACAAAAGATAGGGCGAACAATAGAAACACAAAAGAGAGCTGTAAAAAATGAAAGAAAAAGTTGTAAAGAACAAAAGAAAGAGCTGCAGAAAATGAAAGAAAGAGTTGTAAAGAAGGAAAGAGAAAACTGCCAAAGAACAGAAAAAAAGAGCAATAGAGAAAAAAAGAGAGAAACTTAAGCAGAACAAAAAAGAGAGAAACTCAAGCAGAGTAGAAAAGAGAGAAACTTAAGTAGAGTAGAAAATAGTGAAACTCAAGCAAAGAAGAAAATAGAAAAACCCAAGTAGAATAGAAAAAAGATAGTAGAGCGAAAAAGAGAGAAACCCAGTAAAGGAGAAAAGAAAGAAACTTGGCAAAGTAGAAAAAAGAGAAACCTGGTAGAGGTAAAGAGAAAGCTAGCAAAGGCAAAGAGTTGATAACCTACAGAGAAGAGAACAGCAGAAAAAAGAAAGAATCGAAAAAGAGTTGAGAACTTACAATGGAAAGAACCAACAGAAAGGAGAGAACCGATAAAGAAAAGACAACCAATAAAGAGTTAAGAACCTGCAGAGGAGAGAACCAGCAGAAAGCTAAGACTGGCATAAAGTGTGAGTGATTGAGATTTCAAAACTGGTAAAAAGTATAAGTGGCTAAGAGTTAAGAACGAACAAAAAGTTAAGACTAACAAAGGCAAAAAGAAAATTGTGAATGGCAAAGAGAATGAAAAAGAAAACTAGCAAAGGTAAAGAGCAAAAGAGTGAACGATTGTGAAAAAGTTGTGAGAATGACAAAGAGAACAACATACACAGCAAAGAGAAAAGGAAAGAATGACAAAGAGAATAGGAGAGAACAATAGAGAGAAAAGAAGATCAGTTTTCTACCATAGCAACCTATGCACATGAAGAGATCTTTCTTAGTGGAGTTTTTGTTATAATCTTTTTCTATACTTCTTTAAAAAATGGTGGGAAACCTTTGGGCTGATCATCATTATAAGTGGTTAAAGAGTGATTTTTCCATAATGGTTCTACATCATCTGTATCCCTTAATAGCAAGAGTGGAACATATGATGTAGGAGAGATTCTATCACACCATGGATGTAGCTTATACATTGTGGGAGAATTAATTCTATGTATTCTCGGATGCTTGTACTTGCTTGATATCCATACAGTCATTCTCATATAAAAAAACCAAGATAAAGATAGATCATAAACTTTAACAAGTCACAGAGATTTAATCTGAACAAATTTGTAAGACGTAAACATCTCACACTGACTCACTCCCTCCCCCTTTCAGCATAAAATCTGAAAAGGTCCTTATCATGATTCCTTTGCTTTTTTACCCAAAGGAAACTTTCATTTCCCCCTTTGGAAAAGAAGCCACCATGATGCAATTTTACTTTTAGATTTCTTTTTGTGAGCTCCTTCCTAAGAAGGTTGCCTTATGCCATAAAGATGTAACATATTGCTTGCAAAATTGAACATTTATGCTTTAAAGTGCTTGTTTTATTTTATAGATCTCCTTATTGGGAAGCCCTTTGCTTCTTAACTCATTTACTTTATGATTTTTGCTCCATTAGGAACCTTAAATTACTAATCCTCCTTAACTTGTTAATTTTGTCAAAAGACTCATGACTCAACGTTAGGATAAATTCCTTATGTCCTTTGTGAATCTTAAACAAAGTAATGTAGTTTATATCTTATTTATCTCAAATGCCTATTGGCTTATTTAAGATAATAAAATATGATTATATTAATTACACTTAGGCAAAGGTTATACAAAGACATTGCTTATAATATACATATATATATACATGCTTATAAGCGAATTAAGGAACAATAACCCGTTATGGTTTGAACGAAAAAAAGTGACATATTTGGGCATAAAGAAATAATAGGATAATTAAACTAGCAAAGTAGAAACTAATACTAAGTGATAGTATAACTAGTAACTCATCATGAGCCTAATCTGAATACCTCTCATATGCAAACTTTGTTTGTTTGATTTTTTTTTCTTACATTTTTCTGATTTTATCATTTTTAGTTACTCCTTCAAGATATTCCTTAATTTAAAGGTAGTGTTTTATGTCATGATACCAAAACTTGTCATTCCCTTCTTTTTTATATGCATGCAATAAGTTGGAGCATGATGGACATTAACATAGATCTCTTATGTATTAGCTTTAAGATCTATCTTATACATGGATGCCAAAGTTGCTAGAACATCAATGATTTAATTGTTTTCTTAAGGTATGTGATTAAAGCTGATTCAATCAAATCATTCCACCAACTACTTAATGTACTGATAATAAGGAACAAGCTTATGTCATATATTTCCCACTAATCCAATAGTTGGAAAATGACCAATGCTAAATCACCAAAAACCTTAAGGTTTTAGTCTTCATCTTTAAGTTATACAATAAGCCCATAGTGTATGCTTTATACTCCATTATATTGTTAATATATTTAAATTGTAGTTTTGTTGCAATTACTTACCTTTAAAAGAAATCAAAATCACTCTTATTATATGCCTTAATGCATTGGATAATCCATTGAACCATTTTTGCCATTTATCCATTATTTTTTTTCATTTAACTTTAATCAATGACTAAGACATCTTTAGCTAAGAATTCACACTTTATAAGCTTATCATCAAGGATAGCTCGATTAGTTAAAAAATTAACTATTGCATTATCTTTGATTGCTTTGTGACTAATATACTAAATGTCATATCTTGATAAAAAAAACATACCAATAAGGAATCTGTCTTAACAATTTTGGTTTTCCAAAGATGTATTTAAGCAAGTCTTCCTTAGCAATAAGCTAGGTTGTATGATATAACATATATTGACCAAGCTAACATGTTATTTATACTAAGGCATAATAAATTATTTCTAAATTTGAATATCAATTTCGTGGTCTATGAATCTTTTGCTAAGGTAGTAAATTGCCCTTTCCTTTTTACCAGTCCCATTATGCTGTTTTAATACACAACCCATGCATTACTTCTATATAGTAAGATACAAAATGAGTGATCATCTCGAACTAGTGGCATTAAAACTGAGGGATTAAATAGGTAATGTTTGACTTTTATTAAAGGCTTCTTGGTATTTATTATCCCATTGCCTTATATTTTTTTTTTGTAGTATACCAAATATAAGCTCACATGTTGTTGTCAGTTGTGATATAAACTTAGTAATATAATTAACCTTTCTTAGGAATCCTCGATCCTCCTTTGATATAGAATGTATAGTCATTTCTTATATGACTTTAATTTTATTAGGATCAACTTTGATTCCCCTTTCACTTACAATAAACCCCAAAAACTTGCCTAAAATTGCCATAAAAGTATACTTAGCTGGAATAAGTTTAATTTGAAACGTTTTTAGTCAATTGAACAACCTTTTAAGGACTACTAAGTGATCTTCACCTATTTAGAATTTGGCAATAATATCATTAATATAGACCTTAATCTCTTTATGTATTATGCCATGGAACAAAATGACCATCATCCATTGATAAGTAGGATTTGCATTTTTAAGGCCAAATGTCATGACCTTATAGCAAAAGGTTTCCTACATTGTGACAAATGTTGTTTTTCCATTTCTTTTGGTGCCCTTTTGATTTAATTGTAACCTAAGAACATGTCTATGAATGAAAACATTGAGTAATTAGTGATTTTATCCATGTGTCAATATGTGGTAAAGGGAAGTTATCTTTAGAGCTTACTTTGTTCAAGTCTCTATAATCAATGCACATGTATACTTTGCCATTCTTTTTTGGTACTAGCATGAAGTTAGCTAGCCACTTCAAATAATTCACCACTTAATGGAAGTCTACATTTAATTATTTCTTGACTTCTTCTTTAATTTTTAACAAAACTTCAAATTTCATCTTTCTAATCTTTTATCATACAAGTTTGTATTTTAGTTTCAATAATAGTTTTATGTACCATTGTATGGGTATTCAAACTTGACATATCTTGAAATAACCAATTGAATATGTTTATATATTATTTAAGCAACTAATTTATAATTTACCAATAATCTGAAGGAAGTTTCAAACTAATTTTGATTATTACAGATTTGTAAGGCTAAAGTTAACTAGCTTAACTAGCTCTTTCTCAGTTATGGACTGCTTATCTTCTCGTTTAACTAAGTGTTAAAAGTCTTATGGAATCTCTTAATTTTTAAGACCATTCAAAGTCAACATATCAAGGGTATATTTAAATTTTGTCTCGAGGCAATTATTAGTTGGATTATTAGTTTCATCTTTTAACATCCTGAATAATAAATGAGAGGTTCAAAATGAAATAACATCCTTCAATTGGCTTATACAAATAAAAGTGAATAATGAAATGATAAGGGAGATAAGAAAATTAAGATTATAAGTGCAACTAACATAATCATACAATATTAGCAAATATATGAGAAATGAATGCCCATTTCTTACATAGTTATTCCTAAATGTCATAAGTATTGATAGATAGGGAACTAAACCACATTACTTTGTGAAAGACTCAAGTAACTAAGGAATCTCCCAAGCTTGCTAGTTGCCAATAAGAGCACTAGAATTATAAGGCTGAATCAATGGAACTTAAGTTAAATCCTCCTCATTTCCTTTGGAAATCATTTAAATTGTAAGAATGCCAAGCCTAATAGTGACTTTGGTTGATTAGTCATATTCATCATTAGTTTGGTTAATAAGTCTTCCACACTTGAAATTATTTACTAGATTTATTTCATCCTTTAGGTATTATTTGCGACATTATCTTGGCTTCATTAGTATCTAACTCCAAAATTCTCTTACTACTTATTAAGTTATATAAGAATTATGATGCCTTAAAGATGTTTGCCAATTTCTTTGCCTAGGTAATAGCCACTTTTTAACATTAGTCAAGCCACCTTTAGTAATGCTTTAGATGGCTAAAGTGACATATTGAGGAATAACTCTTTTAACCAAAAGGTTGCATTTATGATTTTAAAAGATTGAAATGTGCATTCTAATGTTTTTATAGCTACCTTAACATGAGGTATCTCGAACGTTTAAAGACAAGCATATCCATGGGTGATCCAATAGGCAATTGTAGGTAATCTTAATATCTATGATTTAAATGGGTACATTAAAAGTATGTGATTCCACCTATATAAAGAGCTTAATGGTTCTTATAACCTCTTATTTTATAATGTTAAATACTCAAAAAATCATATGGCTTGATTTCATGATGGAAATGTCATTTGGTAATTTCTTTAAATTATCTTTAGTTATGACATTTAAAGATGGTCCATTATCAATGAGAACACAAGACACATTACAATCATACTAAATAACAAAAATATACAATGTCTTAGTATAGCTATACCTCTCGATTGAAATCTCTTCATCCAAGAATGAAATGTAATTGCTTGTCATAAAATTGTTAACAATGTGGTTATAGTTGTCTAAAAAAATATTTGGTGAAACATATGCTTAATTAAGAATGTGAAGTAAGGATCTTTGATAAGATTTAAAGTTCATTAATAAAGAAAAGGATGAGAGTTTTGTTGGTGTTCAACACACCATGCTTGCTTTACTTGATTTATTTAAGAAATTCCTATCATCCCTATTAGTGGCAATTCCTTTGAATTTAGGATCCTACTTACTAGAGGACTCTAACCTCTCAATATTTTATAATGAGATCTCTTCAATTTCATTTAAAGTCATAATAGCTTTTTATTTCTTTTGCTTAAGTTTCTTTGTATCCTTTACTTTGGGTCATGCCCCTGACTTCTGTGATGTTAAATGTTGCTATATATGCTAATTTTGGTGTTCATACTTAATTTTAGGAATCTATGTGGCAATCGTAGTCTTACTAGATTACATTGCTACTTTGATAATTCAATATCTATTGAGGGGTTGTAGCCTATGCAATTGATCAAAATATTTTTTGTGGTATTAAATTCTTTTGGCAATAAGACAATGGGCACTTTTGAACCATTACCCTAACTTTTATCATTCCAACTTTTAAGGATCTAAAATTCGACTTCGACATTAGCACTACCAAATTTATCAAAGGAATTTATATTTGAAACCAATGCTTTTAAAGTAAGCATAAGGGCAATGCTTATGTAATAAGGCCACCTATGTTAAAAAAAAAAAAAACCCTTTTCCTCTAGGCATTTTGGGACTTTTTATTTATGACAAAGAGTTGTCAATTATTTTTGCAATTACAAGGTAAAGTCATTATCTCTAAGGAAGGTGTTTCAAGATCAAAATTAATCATTGTAGTCTCATATATTTATTGGTCTAGAGACTCACCACATCTAATCAATGGACTTGGCTAGTCAAGCTTATGATTTATGATTATGAAATTCCATATAAAAAAGGCAAGAAAAACTTTGCTATAAATGCACTCTTTAGGTTTCCTAGACATCCTTTTTAAACTTATCAAAGGTATAAGTTTGACCAGGTAGTTTTTTTAAGGCTTTTTTTAACCTTTATCTATACCAACAATGGTTTGGCAAAGTATTTGTATAGATTTTATCATTAGCTTGCCCACATGTGGTTTCGAAGGAGGAATTTTGGTAGTGGTAGATTGTTTATTTAAATATGCCCATTTTATGTATTTGTCACATTGTTATCTAACTCTATAACTTAGGTATTTTTAAACCAAGTTTTAAGATGTATGGCTTGCTTAAAGCTATCTTAAGTGACAATGACCCTATCTTTCTTAGTGTCTTTTGGCAAGAATTGTTCAAGTTATAAGGTGTCAAGCTACGTTTTCCTTAGCAAAACCATCCAAAAACAAATGGCTAGTCAAAGGTTGTAAACCATTACTTAAAGTCTCACTTATGTTATACTGCCTTTGTAGCTCCTCTTAAATGATGTAATTGGCTACCATTGACTAAATGATGGCATAATAAACACTATCATTCAGCTCCTAGTTACACACCCTTTAAAGTTATTTATGATTATCCAACACCTATTCATATTCCCTATTTTTCATAAGATGTAATTGTTTCTCTAGATTAACTAGATATAACTATTACTTCTTTGGATCAACATCACAAATCCAAAAAAGCTATCTTACAAATGCTAAAGTTTCATCTCTCTTGAGCTTAGGAAAGAATGTGTCAATTGACTAATAAGCATCATCTTATAAAGTTGATGATTATGTTTACTTAATGTTGTAACCATATCATCAATCTTTAGTGATTAGACAAGCCAAGTTAAAGCATGTTTTTTTATTTTATGGCCCTCTTAAGGTTTTAGTTCTTGTAAGCAAGGTACCTTGCAAACCAGAATTACCTTTTAGGTCTAAGATATATGACATATTTCATGTTTCTCAACTAAAAAAGTTTATAGGATCAACCCTTGTTGCTATATTTCCCCCTCAATTAGTCTTTCCTAATTCGATATTGCCATTTGTTCCAATTGTTATTTTAGATAGGCATATGGTCAAGTGAGGCAACAAGATTGAAATGAGAATTGAAAATATAATTTCTCACTTGAATTTCAATTCAATAACAAGATATACATATATTAATCAAACTAATTCCTTATCCAGGCCCAAAATTATGAAGAAAATATGGAAAGTCATTTAAGAAAGCAATAAATTTAGTAGATATATGAAATCAATGGCAACTAATTCTAAAAGATCGAGCATTTAATTTGATTTTTAACATAGTTGGACTAACTACAAGATTTTAGGGATTTTTTAGATTTTTTAACATTCCTTCTCAAAATAAAGAATAAATATCTATTATTCTTAGTTTTATTTTTTTTCGAAGAACTTAAATCCCAATTTAAACATAATCTTATTAAGGATGTCTGTTTCATGGAACTTAGTTGAAACATAGTATAAATTGATCATCCCATCTTTAATCTTCTCTTTAATAAGGTGATGATCAACCTTTACATGTTTGGTTATATCATAATGGATTGAATTATGAGCTATACTAATTATAGATTTTCAATCATTATAAATTTTCATGGGACTAGACTAAGGAATTTGAAGTTTACCCATTAATCTTTTAAGTCATTGTAATTTACAAATTCCTTAAGCAATACTTTTAGATTTTACTTTAATGCTGCATCAAGATACCACTAATTGCTTCTTACTTCTCCATTTAACCATAATACCCCATACCTTAGTATAATAACTAGTAGTAGATCTTATGTCTATAATCGAGCTAACCTAGTTAGCATCCATAAAGCCTTTAATTCCTCTTTGCACATTATTTCAAAACAGAATCCCTTACCCTAATATTCCTTTTAAACACTTGAGAATTTGATTTACAACATTTAAATATCTTTGGGACAAAGAATGCATACATTGGCTAACTGTTAGTCCCTTAAGCTTGTTGGCTTAAGCATGCAAGGAAATTGGTGGCACCTTGCACCAATTATTGCAGGAGAAGTTGAGTGTGGACATTCAATGAAAAGCAAGGTGGATCAATGACACGTATGGGGAAGCATGGGCAAGAGGTTAACAATGGGAATCATAGGAAGTCGTTGGAGCTCACTGGCAGCACTCGGGGAGCGCGACAACAAGAGATGGGTGTGATCACTCAGACACATCAATGTTTCCTCATACCAAATGATGGGATTCCTTAATGCATTATAAGGAGGTAGTGCATATCTCTCAAAGTTAGCAAGGCTAAAACTATGCCCTACAGATTCGGCAATAGCAGCACGTTGGCGCATGGGCACAGGCTCGGGCCAACACCAAACTGTGATCGATTGTAGCTAACAGGCACATAAGAAAGTGATGGGGCGGATCCTAGCTGAGTTGGCTCTCCATGGGCCATCAAAATAGGAGATAATAGGTGGTTATCTCCAGCAAAACGTGCGAGTGGCAAAGGTGGCAGATTTGCATGCATCCATAAGCCTTATCCAAGCCAAATGTGTTGGCAAGACCTCCTTGAAGGAAGGAGAACGTGGGTGGTTGCAAAAAATGGGGGAAGGAGTCCCCAACAAGGTGTCAAGCTCTCCTTGAATGGAGAAGCATGCTCTAGTGAGTTAGTGGAGAAGTTATCCCAAAGTGGAGAGCCCCCACTATGCATGATTGGCTTGGCAGCCAAGTCATGCATGTCCCTAGGTAGTTAGGGGTGTCAACTACCAACACTATAAATAGGTGTAATGTGTCAGCCAAGGGACACAAGAAGAAAAAAAAACACACAGAAACATGTTGAGAGAACACTTGTGTGAGAGGTCTTGGCTTCCTTTGTCTACTTTGTGCAAAGTAATAAAAGTTGGGAAAGGTTTCCTATAAACGTTTGCGTGCCTTGTGTGAGAGAATCAGCTGAGACTAAGTAAGACATAGTGCCATCACAAGGTCCGAATTTTGATTGAAATTTCTGGCCCTATGGCAACTGGTATCAGAGCCGCAAGGTTCAACCAATGGCTGGCGAATCGAGTCTTGAAGCCATTCGAGAGTGGGTGTCAAAAATTGAGAAGGCTCTTGGCAAAATCCCTGAGGGGGAGACCTTTTTGATCTTGACACGACTTGAAGAGCTGGAAAAATTGACATGTGTTTTGCAATCTATCTATGATGGCCTCGATTCTTCTTGGTTTTCTCATTTTGGCGATCTGGAATAAGATGTTTCTATCCTTAAGAGGGCCATTGGTACCCAGCAAAGTGAGGTAGCAACCGATTCTATCTGTCCTATGAAGGTGCCAGAACCAAAGGCCTTTGAAGGGGTGCGTGATGCCAAATCGATCGAAAACTTCTTATAGGACATGGAACAGTACTTCATGGCCGTTTGGGTATCTGATCAAGAGAAGGTGACTCTTACTAGCATATATCTTGCCAAGGATGCCAAGATGTGGTGGCGGACTAGGCTGGATGACGATGCAAGTTCGGGCCGACCACGGATTGAAACATGGGAAAGCTGAAGAAGGAGCTAAAGGATCAGTTTCTGCCTTGCAACACGTCGTGGGTCACAAGGGAGACATTAAAGAAACTGAAGCATAGTAATACGGTGCGGGACTATGTTAGGGAATTCAGTTCCCTTATGCTCGACATCTGAAACATGTCAGATGAGGACAAACTTTTCAACTTTCTGTCCAGTCTACAACTGTGGGCCCAAATCGACATCACTGCAGCCGATGGATTGGTTGATTTTAGAATCAAAAAATCCTCCGAGGGGGTGTGGGAAGGCAGCAGCAGAAGCCTAAAGAGAAGGGGAAAAAGAAGAACGATTGCAAAAGGAAGGACAACCAGCAAGATGGGAGCAAGAGAAAAGGCAAGGCTGGCCATCGAGAGCAAGGTAAAAGCTCTCAAAATTCTGGTTGTTATATATGCAATGGCCCTTACCATGCTAGGGAATGCCCGAAGAGGGAAAAGTTAAGTGTGGTGGTTGCTGAGGAGGGTGGTAAAAGCTTTGGCGGGGATAAATGGGACCCTCTCGAGTCAATCCTTTGCAATTGGTGAATGCTGTCCAAGCAGAAACATCTCCATAACCTGGCCTAATGTACGTGAAAATTGGGCTAAACAATCGGGAGTTGATGGCAATGGCAAATACAGGTGCCACCCACAACTTTGTAGCCGAAAGAATGGTGGAGAAACTTAGGCTGAAGGTGTCCATGAGTGGCAGTCGAATGAAGGTAGTAAACTCAGCAGCCCGTGAGGTGCATGGCGCAGCGCTTGGTGTGAAGGTAATCGTTGGCAATTGGACTGGTAACCTTAATTTTAAAATTGTGCCTTTGGATGATTTTGATGTCATATTGGGTATGGAGTTTTTTATGCATGCCAAAGTTGCATTATTGCCTTATTTGGACGGATTAATGATCATGCATGAGAATCGTCCTTGCTTTGTCACAAGCAAGATAACTTTCCCATCATGCAATAGTGGGAAATTGGGTAGAATGCTTTCCGCAAAGTAGGTAGAACATGGCTTGAAAAAGGGAGAAGCCACATACTTGGTTGCATTGATGGAAATGAAGGAAGGGGTAGTCACGGAGGTACATGATAGGGTTGTGAAACTATTGGGTGTGCTACTGACCATAAGATCAATTTGATTCCGGGTTCCAAAACCCCAGCTCAAGCGCCTTACCACATGAGTCCGATGGAACTAGCTGAATTGAGGAAGCAATTGACGGAATTGCTGGATGCAGGCCTAATTCAGCCTTCGAAGGTGCCTTATGGTGCCCCGATGTTGTTCCAAAGAAGCATGATGGCTCCTTACGGATGTGTGTGGATTATAGGGCCTTGAATAAAGTCATGGTGAAGAACAAGTACCCTATTCCTTTGATAGCAGACCTATTTGATCGGCTGGCAAAAGCCTCATATTTCACCAAGCTGGACTTGCGTTCCGGGTATTGGCAAGTCAGAATTGCAGAAGGAGATGAGGGGAAAACCATGTGTATCACTCGCTACGGCTCTTACGAATTTTTGGTGATGCCTTTTGGTTTGACGAATGTCCCTACTACTTTTTGCAATTTAATGAATGATGTGTTTCACGATTTTATCGATCGATTTGTGGTAGTATACCATGATGATATTATTGTGTATAGTGAGTCCTTAAAGGACCACTTCACCTTCAGAAAGTGTTGTCCAGGTTGAGGGAGCACCAACTGTATGTCAAGAAGGAGAAGTGTGAGTTTTGCGCGGCTAGAGATCATGTTTTTGGGCCACAAGATCAGCTATGGGCAAGTAAAGATGGATGAAGAGAAAGTTCAAGCCATTGTAGAATGTTCACCTCCTACCAAGGTAACGGAGTTGTGGTCTTTTCTTGGTTTGTCTAATTATTACCGGAAGTTTGTGCAAGGTTACTCAAAGAAAGTATCCCCTCTCACTGACTTACTCAAGAAAGATCGACCATGGAGGTGGACCATTAAGTGTCAAGAAGCCTTCGATAAGTTGAAAGCAGTGTTGTCAATGGAACCAGTGTTATAGCTACCTAACTTCGAATTGCCCTTTGATGTCATCACGGATGCATCAGATAAGGCAATTAGTGGTGTGCTGGTTTAGGAGGGCCACCCAGTTGCCTATGAAAGCCAAAATCTCAATGAGGCAGAACAACGTTATTTTGATCACGAGAAGGAGATGCTTGCAGTGGTGCATTGCCTTCGCATTTGGCGGGTGTACTTGTTGGGTACCAAGTTTGCGGTATGCACTGACAATGTGGCAAATACATTCTTCCAAACATAGAAGAAGTTGTCTGCTAGGCAAGCTCGATGGCAAGAGTTCTTAGTAGAATACGACCTTGTGTGGGAACACAAGCCAGGGAGGCACAATCAAGTAGCTGATGCCTTGAGTCGCCGTGAAGTGCAACATGTGGTTGCTGCCCTCACAGGAGTGCAAAGTGACCTGTTGGAGAAATAAAGGCACAAATCCCAAATGATGCAGAATATCAAAAGCTTGTGCAACAAATGAATGAGGGTGTGGTAAGACAATATTGGCTTGATGATGGATTATTACATATTGAGGGTAACTATTTGTATGTTCTTAGAGGTGTAGGCCTTCGACGAGAGATTCTAAGGGAGTGCCATGACACACAGTGGGCAGGTCATCCAGGTGTGAAAAGGATGATAGCCTTGTTGTCCCACAATTATCAATGGCTAAAGATGGAAGACGGTGTGGAGCATACGTCAAGACGTGCATCGTCTGTCAGCAAGACAAAGTAGAAAGGCATAAAGAGGTGGGGTTACTGCAACCACTTCCAATCCCAAAGAAACCATGGGTGTCAATTTCGATGGACTTCATTGGTGGGTTCCCAAAAGTCGAGGACATGGGATCCGTAATGGTGGTGGTTGATCGATTTTCCAAGTATGTAGTGTTCATACCTGCGCCTTCCTCATGTCAAGCGGAGATAGATTGTTTTACAAACAAGTAGTGAAATACTTCGAGTTACCTGGAGATATAGTGAGCGATCGAGATCCTCGCTTCACCGGCAAATTCTGGACAACTCTTTTCAACATAAAGGGCTCTGAATTGAAGTTCTCCACTGCTAATCATCCTCAGACGGACTGCCAAATGGAGCAGGTCAATGGCTTATTAGAGGAGTATCTTTGGCACTATGTGACGGCCAGTCAAAGAAATTGGCTGGAGTTGTTGGACTCAGCACAATTTTGCTACAACCTACATCGATTGTCTTCAACAGGTATAAGTCCTTTTGAGTTGGCTATGGGGCATTAGCCCCTAACTCCTAACGAAATTACAAGGACAAGAACGGGAGGGAACTGTCCGATTGCCTATCGGTATGCTAGGTCGAAGCAAGAGTTGTTGGAAAAAGTACAAGATAGCTTGAATAAGGCAGCAAAGCGCATGAAGAAGTATACCGACAAAGGGAGGAGGGATGTGGAGTTCCAAGTGGGAGACAAAGTGTTGCTTAAATTGACTCCCCATATATGGAAGAATATCAGTCGTAAAACAGTGCATTGTGGTCTGATTCCCAAGTACGATGGACCCTTTGTGGTGACAAAGAAGGTCGGCAAAGTTGCATATCAGTTGCAACTACCAGAACGGTTGAAAGTGCATCCAACCTTTCATGTGAGTTTTCTAAGGCCCTTTCATGAGGAGGCAGGCAACGAGCCTCCGAGAAGACATGAGAGGCGTACTCCTCCAACAATTAGAACTGAGTTGCAGTGTGAAGTGGAGCAAATCATCAACCGTTGAGTATTAGGGCAAAGTAAAAAGAATTGTCGGATTGAGTATTTGGTGAAATGGAAAAATTCTCCAGACAGTAAGAATAGCTGGGAGAGGGACGTGACTCTCTGGCTGTTTGAGAAGTAGGTTCAGGACTACTTATCAACCCTACCAACGAGAACGTTGGCTTCAACTGGTAAGGGAAGGAGTCCCCAACAAGGTGTCAAGCTCTCCTTGAATGGAGAAGCATGATCTAGTGAGTTAGTGGGGAAGTTATCCCAAAGTGGAGAGCCCCCACTATGCATGATTGGCTTGGCAGCCAAGTCATGCATGTCCCTAGGTAGTTGGGGGTGTCAACTACCAACACTATAAATAGGTGTAATGTGTCAGCCAAGGGACACAAGAAGAAAAAAAAAACACATAGAAACGTGTTGAGAGAACACTTGTGTGAGAGGTCTTAGCTTCCTTTGTCTACTTTGTGCAAAGTAATAAAGGTTAGGAAAGGTTTCCTGTAAACGTTTGCGTGCCTCGTGTGAGAGAATCGGCTGAGACTAAGTAAGACTTAGTGTGATCACAAGGTCCAAATTTTGGTTGAAATTTCTGGCCCTGTGACACTAACCATGTTTACTACAAATGCAATATCAGGTTTAGTAAAAGATAGATAAATAAGCTATCCAACTAATCTTTGATATCTCTTTTTATCCATTAGAACATTTCTTTTTGTATTTTTTGCTTTCCAATTATTTTCTAATAGATTTCCAACTTGCTTATAACCTACCTTTCCAATTTCTTTTAAAAGATTTAGGGTATATTTTGTTTGAAAGATAAAAATACCATATCTAATCCTTGCTACTTCCATACCTAAGAAATATTGAAAAGCTCTTATGTCATTAGCTTCAAATTGTACCTTCAAGCATTCTTGAACGCTCCAATCTCTTAGAGATCATCATCAATTACATTAATTTCATCCATATAAACAATTAGAATGTTTTTTTTTTCCATTATCTATATATTTGGTGAACGAATTATGATCCACTTGTCCTTAGATGTACCTAAACTCCTTTATGGCCATACTAAATCTCTTGAGCCATGCTCTTAGAGATTACTTTAATTTGTAAACTGACCTTTTAGCTCATATACTTTTTTTATTTTTTCTTCAATCTAAAAGCCAAGTAGAATTCTCATGTAAATTTCTTCTTACAATTCTTTATTTAGAAAGACATTTTTTAGATTCATCTTATGTAGTTTCGAATCAAGATTTATAGCTAGAGGCATTAACACTCTAATGGAATTTAATTTGGTGATTGAGGAAGAGGTCTCCTCATAGTTTATGTTAAAGTTTTAGGTGAATCCTTAAGCCACCAATCTAACTTTGTACCTTTTTATGGTTTCATTTGACTTATATTTTATTATAAACACCCATTTACATTTAATAACTTTCTTTTCTTTAGATAACTTAACAATCTCTTATATGTTATTTCTTATTAATGTCTTCATTTCTTCTAACATGGTTATCTTTCAATTTAGATCCTTTAAAGCACTCTAGATATCCTTAGGAATTTCTATATTATCTATCTTTGTAGTGAATGCCTTATATTGAGGAGATGATTGTCAAATGATTAGTAATAAAATGCTAAGTGATGAAGATCTTTTTAGGTCTCACACTAAAAAGGGGAAAGGGTGAATTAATATGAGATACTCGCTTTTTACAAATCTTTTTAGATTAACCTTTATGACTTATTAGAGTTGATGATCAAATGTTTTATCTTTCTTCTTTATATAAGAGCAACCATATAGATATCAATCAAATGCACACACCAAAGAACACATAGAGATTTTTACGTAGTTCACCCACAATATGTGAGCTATGTCCACAGTGTGATAAAATCACTCCTAAATCCCATAATTTACTCTTGCTAAAAAAAGGGATGCAGTTATGTTGTGGAAGGATTACTCTTTAACTACTTATGGAAAGATCACTCCTTAACCATTTACAATGTGCTCCCCATCACTCTAAGGTTTGATCTCCTGATCACTTGAAGGATTGATCTCCCGATCACTTTAAGGGTCTCCCACCCTTTTTGAAGAAATACATAAAAAGTTTATATCAAAATTTCCTTAAGAAAAACCACTCAATATGCATCAATATGCATAGGCTGCTGTTGCAAAAAATGGATCTTTTCTTCCTTCATTATCAATCTTTACTTAACTTTACCAGTCTTTGTGCTACTACTGTCTCTCCTTCGTAAGTTTTCTCTTCTACATGTTCTCTCCTTTGCAAGTTCACTTGATTGTAGGATATCTCCATTATAAGTTCTCTTCATTACAAGTTATTTTCGTAATAAGTTCTCTCCCTCTATTGTCAATGCTGCCTCAGCAAGTTCTCTTCCCTGCTGCTAATGCTACCTTACCTACTGTCGGTGCTACCTCCCCTGCTACCTTAGTAGGTTGTCTTCTCGTGCTACCTCTCCCACTGCCTTGGCAAATTTCCTTAGCTATTATCTTGACAGATTACCTCATTTACTACTAATGTTGCCTCCCCTACTGCTAATTTTTCTCCTCTGCTACTAATGCTACCTCACCTGCTGTTAAGACATGTTTTCTCCTCTATTACTATAAGTTGCTAAACCTATTATCGAGGAACATTTTCTCCTACGTTGCTATAAGTTGCCAGACCTACTGCCAGGTCATATTTTCTCCTCTGCTACTACAAATTGCTGAAGCTACTGCTAGGGCACGTTTTCTCCTCTGTTGTTGGATTTGCTACCGTCGCATATTTTCTCCTTTACTACTACAAGCTGCTGGACTTACCACTAGGGCACATTTCCTTCTCTGCTATTGCAAGCTACCAGACCTACTGTTGAGGCATGTTTTCTCCTCTACTATCTGTCCCTACTGCTATTGCTTACTGCTAATTGTGCCTACAAGTTGTTAGTTTCTCCTTAGTTTACTGTTTGCCCTTGCTACTATTGCTGACTACTAATTATACATGTAAGCTACTAGTTTCTCCTTGGTTTGATGCCTACCCTTGCTACTATTGCTTGTTGTTGAAGTTATAATTGCTATTACTGGTTATGTTTGCTACTGCACTTACTGGTATTGTTGCTATTGCTTGCTGTTGGTCTGTAATTGCTATTGCTGGTTATACTTACTGCCAACTACTGCCCCTCTCCTTGAATAGCTGCTATAACTTCTCCTTTTGGTTTGGCCAACTGCTGTCTTCTTCTTTCTTTAGTATGGCTACCACACACCTTCTTCTCTAGTTTGGTTTAACTATTACATAACTTCTCCTCTGGTTTGGTGTGGCTATTACGCACCTTCTTCTCTAGTTTGGTGTGGCTACTGCATGCCCTCTTCTTTAGTTTGGCATGGCTACTACATGCCCTCTCTTCTAGTTTTGTGAGGCTACTACACCTCTCCTTTGCTAGTTTGGTATAGCTACTAGTTGCTACACCTTGTTCTCCCATTGGTAAGGCTACCTTCTTCTTCTCCCTTTAGTGTGGCTACCAGTTGTTGCAACTGCTCTTTCAATTAGTGTGGCTACCTTCTTCTTTGGTGGTTGTTGTCATCTCTTTTTTGGTTGCCTGCTACTGCTACTACACTCTCCTTAGTCGATTGCTACTTTCCTTGATGGCTACCTTTTTTACCTTGGCCAATCACTTTGTTCTTTGTTGGCTACCTCTCTCTTTACCGCTCAACCTCTCTTTAGCCAACTACATACCCTTTCTCGCTCATTCTCTCTTTCATTCTCTCTTAAAATTTTATAGCCCATACACATCTTGAAAGATGTATATGTGTATTTATAGAACCTTGAGATTAAGGTTACACACTCATCAACGATTAACGTTGATTCCCAAACATTACCCTACAATCAATTACTAGATTCGATTCCTAAAATTTAAGGTCAATGGTCAAAGGTCAACAGTCAACCTTGACTCCTAAAATTTAGGGTTGACAGTTAACATTGACTCATCAACTTCAAAGTTAACTTGCCATCAATGGTTTTACCTAATGACCTCTATGTATTTCAATAGCATTTATAACATCAAATTAACACATACAATTACATACATTAAATCCAACTTTCAGCAATTAAACATAACTACAACTCACCCTAAAACATACATCTCCTTTTTTGTATGTACCTGTACCTTTAGCTCCCTCATTTTTTGGTTACTCCCCTTAACTTCTAGAACACATAAAAAGGGGTAGTTGAACACATAAATTCAACCTTAACTTTTAGAACATCTCTCTTGATAGAGGTTTGGTTAATACATTTGAATGAATGAGCTCCAAAGACTTCTTTATTTAAGTCTCCACATTTTTCTAAGTGTTGTAAATTGCATCTTCCTTGTTTGATAAATGCTGCAAATTGCATCTCTTTCTCTTCTCAGCTTGGGTACATCTTTCACAATTTCATTTTTGGACAATTTGTTCAACCTCATTTGTCCAAGATGTCTCAATCTCCTATGTCACAACAAATTCTCACCTTTAGTGCTTATGTAGCATGTGTCTTTGCTTTTAAAAACTTGATATAAGTTTTAATTTGATCTTTCTTTCTTAGTAAGAATAGCACCATCACTTAATCTCTTTACCGTACAATCACTCTTGTCGAAAGTAACTTCATTTCCATCATCACATAGTTAGCTAACACTAATAAGATTGTATTTTAGTCCTTTAACATAAAGTACTTCCTTCCATTTTAGCTTTTTTACACCAATTTTAGCAACACTAATACCTTTAATCTTTAAGGCACCATCATTGCCAAATCTAACTGTCTCTCTATCATATTTGACTACTCCCTTCAACATCTTTGAGTCTTCTATCATATGTAAAGAGTAGTTACTATCTAAGATTTATGACTTTTCTTTCTTGGAAGCTTTTAAAGCTATTTATACAACCATAATCATTTTTTTTTCCTTTTCTTCTCCTTTAGCCCAATATGAGAGCATGTATAGGTGTTCTCCTTTGCACTCTTTAGCCAAGCAATAATGTTAAGCAATCCTTAGCAATGTGCCAAGCTTTTTCGCATCTTCCAAAACTTTCTTCCAATAAATCAAATCTGTTTCTCAATGGAATATAACTTATTTTTAAATGAGACTATCTCCTTTCTTGATAAAGTCTTCCCCTAGACTCTTACCTCACACTCCTCTTTATTATAGGCCAAGTATTCCAACACCCATTAGCTTTGTGCCCATACTTGCCACAACTCCAACAAAATCCTTCAAATTTGGATTTTCTTCTTTCACCATGTTCATGTATCCTATCTTCAACAACTATTATGTTAACCATTTCTCCATCTTAACTTGGATTGGTTTTTCTCCTCCATAACACCATTATGCTTGCGTTCAGACACAAATACAATTTTCTTCTTCTTTGCTACCTTCTCATTTGGCTTTTCAATATAGTCAAGGCCTTTCTTCTCCATAAAATAAGGTCTTTGTTTGCTTAGACACTCATCTAATTTTTTGGTAGCATCCTTCTTAATGGCATTTGCTAAAGTGAGGACTCTCCTCACTTTCATGGCCTGTATAAAGCTTTCTTCACGCTTCCTCAATTCGAACTTAACCTTGTGGAACTTGGCTTGCAAAATTAGCACCTCTTGCTCTTGTGTAATCACTTTAACGCTAAGATCTTCTTGTATCTTGCCTTACTCTGCCTCAAGTATGATCAACTCCTTAATTCTCTTCAAGTAATCCTTCTTTTTCACCTAGAAATCAGATTCATCAATAGCATAATTTTCATATAGCTTCTTGAGATGCTTTACCTCTTTTTCTAACTTGCTACTTTTGTATAAAGAAGCTCTCAGTTCATTCTCAAGTTGCTAAACCAACTCATTCCTCTTTTGTTAATTCCTCATCACTTAAAGATTCTAAAACATCATTTACTTTAGCAACCATCACATTCCCTGCAACATCATCACTGGAATCATCATAAACTTCTTCTTCAAAATCTTATTCATCCAACTTGCTCAAATAATTTTTTATTTTGGATCTAAAGAATTGCTTTTTCCCTTTGGCACTTGAATTTTTAACTTTAGAATATTAGATTTCTTTGTTCTCTTCCATGGGACCGACTCATCATCATCATCACTATTTACTTCTTTTCTTATTGGATAGTCCACAACAAAGTGCCATATGTCTCCATAGCTAAAGCACTTCAATGGTACTTTTCCTTTATACTTCCTTTTTCCTTTCCTCATATTATTAGTGATGTATGTCATGACTTTATCCAGTTTAATATCACCATCTTCTTCTTTAGAGCTACTATTAGATTCTTCTTCTTTGTCTTTAATTTTTGAGTTATTCATTACCTTGAAGGTCAACTTGTTCTCTGTTTTAGACTTCTTTTCTTTCTTCATTGGGGATATTCTCATTTCATAAGCCACCAATATGCTATGTAAATCATCTAAGTGCAGTATATTCAAGTCTCTATCTTCTATAGAGGAAACTTTGGCATTGTAAGTTTCTAATAAGGTTCTAAGTATTTTCCTTTCCACAGTAACATCGTTGATCTCCTTTCTATAGTCTCTAATATAGCACACAATTTCGTTAACTCTTGTGAAAAAGGCATCCACAGATTCATCGTTATACATCTTTATGTCTTCAAATCTACTCCTCCAAATTTATAGGTTGGCTTCCTTCACAACCTTGTCTCTTTAAATAAATGTTCTTCGATTTGTCCCAGATTTGTTTGGTTGTGTTGCACCCCATCACTTTGGTGAATTCTTTGTCTAATAAGGAGGCATATAAGGAATTTCTTACCTTTCCATCACACTCCAAATTCTTCTTATAAATAGGCATCATAGCATCACCTTTAGCAATAAGGACGAAGCTACTAACAGCAAATTCAAAAACATCTAGACCAAGTGCCACTAGATATAAGAACATTTTATTCTTCCATAACTAATAATTCTGCCTATCAAAAGTGAGAATGCCTTTACTATTAATATTGTTCATCCTATCCATAATATCAATCAATAATAAAGATAAAAATTCACAACAACAACAAACAACTTTATATCAAAGCAAGCAACATGGATCAATAAAGGGAACTTGGCTTTGATACCACTTGATAAGGACCTTCTTAGGTCTCATACTAAGAGGGGAAGGTGGTAAATCAGTGTGAGATGCTCACTTTTTATAAATCTTTTCGAATTAACCTCTATGACTTATTAGAGTCAATGATCCAATGTTTTATCTTTCTTCTTTATATGAGAGCAGTTATACAAATATCAATCAAACACAAGCACCAAAGAACACACAGAGATTTTTACATGATTCACCCACAATATGTGAGTTACATCCACAGTGTGATAAGATCACTTTTAAATCATACAATCCACTCTTGTTATCAAGGGATACAATTATGTTGTGGAAGGATCACTCCTTAACCACTTACAATGATCTCTCGATCTCTTGACAAGTTAATCTCCTAATCACTTTAAGATTTAATCTCCCAATCACTAGATGAGTTAATCTCCCTATCACTTAAAGGATTGATCTCTCAATCACTCCAAGGTTTCCCACCCTTTTTCAAGAAATACATAAAGAGTTTATGTCAAAACTTTCTTGAGAAAGATCACTCAATGTGCATAAGCTACTATTGCAAAAAATGGATCTTTTTTTTTCCTCATTGTCGGTCTTTGCTCAAGCTATGCTGATCTCTTCTCTGCAGGTTCTCTATGCTACTACTACTATCCTTCCTTCGTAGGTTCTCTCTTTTGTAGGCTCTCTCCTCTACAAGTTCATTTGGCTATAAGATATCTCCATTGTAGGTTATTTTCAATACAAGTTCCCTCCCTCTACTATCGGTGCTACCTCCCTTGCTACCTTGGTATATTCTCTTCCCTACTGCCAATGCTACCTCACCTACTACCTCCCCTACTATCAAAGGCAAGTTTTCTCCTCTACTGTTGGTGCTGTTAAGGCACGTTTTCTCCTTTGCTGCTGCAAGTTACCAGACCTGCTGTTAAGGCACATTTCCTTCTCTACTGCTACAAGCTGCCAGACCTACTGTCAAGGTACATTTTCTCCTTTGCTACTGGACTTACTATCAGGGCACATTTTCTTCCCTACTGCTATGAGCTACTGGACTTGCCACTAGGGTATGTTTTCTTCCTTACTACTGCAAGCTACCGAACCTATTACAGGTCATGCCTGTACCTACTGTTTGTGCCTACACTTGCTGCCTATTGCTTATTATGCCTACAAGCTGTTGGTTTCTCCTTAGTTTACTGCTTATCTTTACTACTATTGCTTGTTACTGGTTATGCCTATAAGCTGTCAGTTTCTTCTTAGTTTGCTATCTACCCTTGCTGTTAGTTTCTCCTTGGTTTGTTGCCTACCCTTGCTGCTATTGCTTGCTACTAGTGCCGTAATTACTATTGCTAGTTATGCTTGCTACTACACTTGCTAGTATTACTACTATTACTACTAGCTACTACCCTTTTCCTTGACTGGTTGCTGCAACTTCTCCCTTTGATTTGGCCAGCTGCTACCTTCTTCTTTCTTTGGTGTGGCTGTTGCACACCCTTTTCTCTAGTTTGGTGTAGCTATTACACGCCCTCTCCTCTAATTTGGTGTAACTGTTACATGTCATCTTCTCTAATTTGGTGTGGCTACTGCACACCCTCTCCTCTGGGTTAGTGTGGCTACTACACGTCTCTTTTGCTAGTTTATTATGGCTACCAGTTGCTGCACCTTGTTCTCCCATTGGTAGGGTTGCCTTCTTCTTCTCCCTTTAGTGTGGCTATCAATTGCTGTAACTCGTTTTTCAGTTGGTGTGGCTTCCTTCTTCTTTAGTGGTTGCTGTCACCTTTTCTTTGGCCGGCTATTGCTATAACTCCTTTGGTCGGCTACTGCTTTCCTTGGTAGCTACCTTCTTTGCCTTGGCTAGTCACTCTATTCTTTAGTGGCTGCCTCTCTTTGCCACTCAACCTCTCTTTAGCCAGCTGCACACCCTTTGCTGCTCAACCTCTCTTTGTCATTCTCTCTTAAAATTCTGCAACCTACACATATCTTAAAAGATGTATGGGTATATTTATAGAGCTTTGAGATTATGGTTGCACGCTCATCAATAGTCAACATTCATTCCTAAAGGTTACCCTACAATCAATGGCCAAATTTGATTCCTAAAATTTAGGGTCAATAATTAACATTGACTCATCGACTTTAAGGTTGACCTGTCATCAACGATTTTGTCCAATGACCTCTCTGCATCTCAATAGTATTTATAACATCAAATCAATACATACAACTACGTGAGATATTGACAATAAATCTAATATTAGCCATCAAAGATGGGCTTAACACTAAGTACAAGACCTTCTCATTTTTCTAATTGCAATAAAGACATTCAAATCATCTATTTGTACAATATCTTTATTTGTGTCTTTTAAACTTAGTTCCAAATTAGATGATTAGCCCTCCTAAATAATTTTTGGCTTTCTTAAGCACACCAATATTTCCTTTGGTATATGTTCTCCCTCTAAATTAGTATTTTAGGATGATTGAATATTAAGACTATTTTAAGTTAGTGAAAATGAGATTGGAACAAAAATTAAGAAATCTGAATGGCTTTCTTCATTCACTTTCTCCCCCTGTAAAGAGGCATTGGATAAGAAGGGTTATTATTCAAGGAAAGATGCATGAAATGAGACAGAGAACCTTTTAAGAAATGACAACAACATTTGTATCTGTTTTAAGTGGGAGAGTAACCAACAAACACACATATAAGAGCTTTAAAGTCAAGTTTACCTTAAGTAGGATAATGATTGTAAGCAAAAACAGTGCAAGCAAAGACTATGTTGCAAAGAGTGCAAAAGGTGAATTTGACAAAACATTTCAAACATGACAAGTAAAAAAGCTCAAAATTATAAAGTTTTAAAAGATAAGCAATTATTAAGATAAAAAACTATATAAATTACTTCTCCCTAGTTAGAAAAAATTTAGAATACTGTCAGTAAACATCATTGATCGGACAACTTCAAGGAGATGTCAATTCTTCTTTTCGGCAATCCCATTTTACTGGGAAAGCAAGCACATAAACGTGAGAGATATCTCTTGCACATATTTTGACCATGAAGGAACATCTCCTTTAGATCTCTTTGTCTAGTGCCATTACAGAGCCACTTGATCAAGATACCTTGCTTCAAGCTTTACCTTTGATTCATTTGTTGCCTCATCCAACTCAAAGAAATTCTCGCATTTGTCGAGCCATTCTTAGAGATACTTGCCATTGAAGATTAGGAAATCCAATCTAAGCTGCTTCTTCCTAGTAGTAGATGAACCAGAACTCTGAGATTGCGCCACAGATTGGTTTTGTCCAAAGATTTGCATACAAAATTCCTTTTAACAATGAGATTTCTTTAAGATGCAAATCTTTCATTGCTTGTAGCAAGTCCTCCCATGCTTTACTGAGATTCCTTCATTAACGCCATATCTTGAGTCGAAGTCTTCAATATTTCTTCAATGCATCGGAGATGCAAAGATCCCACATTGTGAAATCACATATGGGCAGCCGTGAAAGCAATCCCACGATGATTGCTCTGATATCAAAATAATACAAACAAATTAAAAACCAAAAAAAAAAAAAGAAGCAAAAGATCTTTAAGCCTAAGTTTAAAAGTAATACAATATGGAGAGAATGGAGAGAAAAGAAAAAGAAAGAGATCCTTTATAACCCAATATCATAAGTACAGCTCAGGTCGACTACATTGTTTTCTGTTATCAATGCACTAATTATCATATGATCTAGTAATTCTCACGCTACTATAATGGCTTCCATACAACCCCTCTTGTGGTAACAAGATCCCTATAATAGATTAACAAATTCCTTCCACGCCTCTTGCGCTGTTTTCCATCTCACAGGTGTTGTCCTTTTCTTTTCTTTTCAAGTCAAACTCCTTTCGGTCAACAACCCAACCTTTGACCTCCTCTTGCATTACAACCATTATTTCTTAGAATTATGGGAGGAAAAATTTTTATCAAGAAGATTTGATTAGCTTTATCCTAAGCAACAATCAAGGTACCGAACCTGTTCAGATTAAATTAGTGTTTTTTTCTTTGCATTGAAAGTCAAAAGACTACTTCTCAAAGCCTCCAAGAAGAAGCCGGAGTGAAGGGTTTCAAATGCCAGGCATGAACCCCCCAACCTCAATTTCAGGTTACGACCTAGCTGGAGGATTTGAATACAAATTCACTTCATGATACACATGTAATCTTAACATTAGACCAAATTATATTTAGGGATTAAATTCACCTCGAATTTTGCGAATTTTCACTTTCATTTAAATAAAGACAAAGAATGTCATTGCATCGCCCAACGCGAAACGCAATTAGTTCACGTGTAAATGAGATACCTAACATAAATGTACAAGACTTTTCAGGCGACGGTCCATAATAAAACCGCAAAGTAACAGTACGGAATGCTTTGTTTGGTTATTCTGGCATGAGGGGCAGCCTAGCGACTCTGGAACCTCCACTGCTTCCAGCAAGGGATTTCGAGCTCTTTGCATCTTGCGAAGCTGGACTAGATTTTTTAGGCTTGAAAGAAATATTCTTGTTTGTCCTCAAGGGAAGGATCTGCAACCTGGGGTTGAGTTCGGTACCCGAATTTTCCGCAGCCAACTGATAGCTCTCCACGAGCTCTAGCTGCCGAGCAATTATGTCAGCGCGTCTAGGAAGAAGCTCCACAGCTTCTCCACCGGGGATGACAATGTATTCAATTGCTAGTCTAACCTCCTACCAAAAATTTTAAAAACTAGATATTATTGAATAGTATTGTGTAGCAGATAGATTAATTGTAACTGCAAATGAGAGAATAGAATGGTAAAAGGCTAAGAGTGTGGAATTGCACCTCCAAAGCATCAATTTCTTCCAGAGTAGGTTTCTGTTTGGGCGAGTCATCTTCAATTTCAATGTCAACGGACTCTTTTAGTGGCTGCTGTGATGTGAAGCCACATGAACCCATTCCAAGAATCATGCGAACGGCCTTAACCATTTGTGCCATTGTGTTTGACTGCAGAGAAGATCATACAAAATATCGAGTCACAAATTGATAAAATTACTGGAAACCGTCCTGAAAAAGCTCATTCACCACAATCTCAGAAGCAAATATCAATTTCCTTGTGAATAATTGAGGCTCAACATTTGCATTAGCACCACCATTGGCATGTTTCCAACCCAATTTCAAGGTTCTTAGAACATCATAATGACATGAAACTTTTGAAATAGATTAAGCAATAGAAAGAGAGCAAGCAATAGGAGCACAAAAATACCTTGATAACAAATACTGGCAGCTGGTGATATTTAGCTACACCACGTATCCACGGATTCTGCTTCAATTCAGAACAGGATGCAAGAATTGTATCTGCTGTTCCAATGTCATCAGTAACATCTATTTCATCCTCAAGCCCCATTACTGTCGCTACTTGTAACAGATCAGCTTCAAGGATCTAAACCAAAATAAATCCAACGCATATGGTGTAAATATTGTCCTTCCAACTTAGATAATACCAGGGAGGTTAACTTAATCATAAAAAGAGGTCGTTGCTTTCTGTTGAAAACTAAAATACTGCAGTAATTTGCGTACTCTAAATGAGAACTACACAAATGTACAGCAAATTTTGCACATTGGTGGAAAGTGGAAGAAAATTTTGATATGGGCATCTCAACTAATTTTACCTTGTATGTGTAGACACGTACTGGTGCACTTTTCTTGCATACAGATATGCTAGTTTTCCATTTGTTGGACTGTTGAGAACGACTATCTTCATCTACATCTTCAGACTGCATTTCATCGCCCATGTATTCAGTAATTTTCACCCCTTCATGTTCTACGTGGTTCTTTCCAATTATTGAAGTGTGTTTTAGAGAATTATCTGCTTCAGCATCCATGTGACGAATGTCAAATAATGGTGTTTCCTATTACAAAGGAAAAAAAGGGTTCAATAAGAGCCATGTCACAAGGAAATTCAATAAAAAGATAAGTGAAAAGATATTTCATCATGTTAAAACAAGCTTCAAGAAAATGTAAAATATACCAGCCAAAATAGCATCTACTGTTGCATCTAATCTGTGGTGAACATGACATTCAGTTTGAGATATAATCTCAACAGCGCACGTAAATGCAGGAGGCCCTTTCCTCTCAAGAATTGTCTTCTGGACTTTCCGTTTCCTTGCCTCTTCATCACCAAGAGTTACACTCTGTTTCCAAATGAATGAACTAATACAGGTTAATCAGAAAGTAATTCCATAATGGGGGGTTAGGCTGGTGACCATTCATCCATGCACCTCAATGTGAAGGGCATTTGCTATTCCAGAGCCCCTTTGTATGTCACACCAGAAGTCCAGATAATAATAGGACCCCATAAATATAACTTATATGGCAAAGAGTGAACATCTAGGTGAGCTAGATAGAGTGAACTGATAAAGAGTTTCTTTGCACCTCTATGCCACCAACAAGAATCTGCAAGGATGGATTCTTAATTATGCTATCTATGGTCATTCCATGGGCTGTTCCAACTAATTGAACTCCACGTTGAGCAATGGTGCTGGCAGCTAAGGCTTCAAGCTCGGTTCCAATCTCATCAATTATTATAGTCTCAGGCATATGATTTTCAACTGCTTCAATCATAACCTGCATAAAATTCACAACAAATACAAGAAAGTAGGTTCATATCCAATCACGACTGATATAATGTCAAATTATATCAGACACTCACATTATGCTGCATATTAACATTTGGAACTTGCATCCTTCTCGCATGACCTATTCCTGCATGAGGGATATCCCCATCACCCCCAATCTCATTTGATGTGTCTACAATGACAACACGTTTCCCCTGGTCATCTGCCAACATTCTGGCTATTTCTCTGCAGTTGCAAAACATGGAGAAAAAGGTACATATAAAAACAGTTTAACCTCAAATAAGAAAATATGTGAATTCTCTCATCCCTAAAGGAAGGAACGTGGCAAGATGACGCTTAAACTACCAAAAACGAAAAAAGGTTGATAACAAGACCATCTGGACTCATTTTCTTTTCCCAGTTTTTTTTTTCTGTACAGTGCATCTTTAAACAGAAGAACAATAAATGCATCACCATCAGAGGCATTGTCTGAACAGAAAACACAAACAGAAAATTTAAATCTGAAATTCTCTTTGTACCTCTCTATAATTAATTATCCTAGGTTGCGAAGATTAAGAAGGGATGCTGCAGAAATCATGCACAGCAAGTATATACAAGAAAACCATGATCTGCGTATCTGTCCGTGTGCGGGCTGTACCAGTGAAGAGTGAACTCCAACTCAATTGCTTCACTTTAAGAATATGGAAGAATGAGTTACCTGATTAAGGTTGTTTTACCCACTCCAGGACGACCTATGACCAAAATGGAGCCCCCCCCTTCAACCAAGTCGCGGATAATTTCAGCACTACCGGATACAGCCCGACCCACCCGACAAGTGAGACCAATAATTTGCTTCTTACGGTTGCGAATGGCACTTATACGGTGCAGACAGCTATCAATCCCTGAACGGTTGTCCTCCGAAAATCCGCCAACCTAAACAGTGAGACAGACATCGAGAAAATTTAAGCCAAAAGTATCCAACTTCAAAGATCATTTCTGACAAAATTTACGTTTTTAACGTTTTTCACCTCAGTGTGTATACAATAGTTTTTGAAAGTAAACCATGTAACCTTAACTTAGATCAAACCCAGTTATGTAACTTAATAATGTCGGCTCATAGTTGCCTTTTTCTTTTCTTTTTTTGTTTTTTTTGGGGGGAGGGGGGGCTGGAGGGGGGTGTTGCCGGGATCAATTAATTAACCTCGTTATCAATATCAGCAATATCAGCAGCAGAGTATATCAATTAATTAATTAATTAATTAATCTCACTATCAAAATCAGCAGCACGATACATAACACTGATTCCTTTATTATTATTATTATTATTATTATTATTATTATTATTATTATTATTATTATTATTATTATTATTATTATTATTATTATTATTATTATTCACCTTTGAAATGGCATGCCTTAAATCCTCAAGCTTCACAGGCTGCTCAGAGACGACCCAATCCCCAGAAGGAAACCTCGCGAGAGGCTTCCTGCCAAAGTCCATTACAACTTCGATCAACTCCCCAATCTCCCTGTGGCTACACAGCTCTCTCCTCACCCCCAAAGGCAACATCTCAAGAAACAAGCCCAACTCCGAGTTGGCCTCCAAACTCGACGGAGTCGACGAAGAAGCCGAATTTTCCGATTCAGAAGCCAACCGATTCCCAGCTGGGTGGTGGTATCGATCGGACGGCCGCCTGACCTCTGGGGCCCGAAGAACCGATGATTTCGTCGAGGAGACAATTCGCCTGTGCACTCCACGTGTTCGGCGAACCGAGGAGGAGATAGTCGAGATATAGCTGAGTGCCGAGAGTGGGACCTGGTGAGCAGAATAGCACGAGCTCTGGATATCAATCAACAGAAAACCCGAATTTAAAGCTCTCATTTTTGCTACTTGATTTTTTCTTTTTTTTTTCTTTTTCTTCTTCCTGGCCTGTTCTGCGTTCAAAGACTTTGTCGTTTTTAATGTTTTTGCTGTTGATTATATATATATATATATATATATATAATCTTTCTGTGTTAGTGTCTGCGAGAAAGAAATGTAAGCATTAGCTCTCGGGCTCTCGCATTAGCTTTTGTGCTGCAACGGAGAGAAGGGAAGGGAAGGGAAGATGATTGGGGAGAGAGAGAGAAAGGGACAGGGTGGTGTGGTGTGGTGGCGGCGGTGCAGGTTGAGGATTCGAAGGTATCTTCGAATGGGGAAGGGCGAGGCAGGGCCCCACAGTTAAAAGGGCGGAGGAACCCGAACCACCACACAAAAGCTTTACCATTATTTCTTTTCTTTATTTTCCAGCTCCTTTGGATTGGAAGTCCCTCCCTTGTTAATAAGAAATACTTGTCAACAACAAACTCATTTAAGTCCGTTATGTTAATACTTGTCAACAACAAACTCATTTAAGTCCGTTAGGCAACCGAATAGGTCACCCACCACCTACCTTATGACATTGAGTAGTTCGTCAATACCCAAATTTTCTACACCTGACCAATATACAGTTGATTCTAAGAATTTCATCACCCCCCCAAGACTGATTGGCAAGTTTACCCTCGATGAAAATCACACATGGCAAACACTTATACCTAACAAACATTCAATTCAATGTGAGTAAATTCAATTATAAGGCAAATTCTATTCATTATGCCCCTTTAAATCTATGTAGACATCTCATTCATCCTTTTCTTGATGATATATATATATATATATATAGGTTAAACTCATAGCCCACGTCCATGTATGCATGTCCACATTATAATGATATCACTAAAAAAAATCAAATTAAGTACACTTTATTACGATAGTGAAATAAGTGCTAATGTATTTATAAACTAACTTGATAGGTTAAAGAATTATTATGATTGGTATGGTACGACTAATTTTAAGCATATTCACTTTGTTGAAATGAAAATGGCTAAGAAATGTTGGTCAAATGAGTTTTCCTAGTTTGGAGCATTTGGATAAGCCCCTCGTCACTCAATGAAAAAGTCATGAAAATGAAATTAAAAACTAAACATACTCTTATTTATCATAAGAGTTTAACCTTTTAATCATTTCTTAAATCACAAATAACTAATTTCCAATGTCGTGTTATACATGTTTAAATTTGAGATGTTCCTTCTTACATGTGAACTGAACGAAAAACCTTTTCTTATTGTTTGTCGTTTTGTTAAATCTCTCAAAGTCTTTAAAGGTGACCTATCACAAGACCTTAAAAGTTGAAAATTACAACAAGATCACTTCTTTCCCTCGTTATGCATCTACCTTTGTTTTTTTTTGCATCTTGTTATTCTTAATCCACCTTTTCTTATTGTCACGGGAAACAAAAAAAAAAAAAAAAGACGTGGTTTAGGGATTTAACACACACAAAGAATCAAATAATGATAAAAAAAGTTAAACTAGATTTTAATATTATAAACTCTAAACTCGCCCTTTAAAAAAATACAAACCTAAAGTATTTTAAGAAAAATATAGATAACACACTTCAGAAAAGAAAAGAAATTAAGAATGATAAGTTGATTAGAACGTTACAAAAAGAAATAACTTTTGATAAGTTCTTTAGTCCTTAAAAGAACTGAGAGGAAAAAAAAACTCTTACTTTTTATTTTACTCAAAGTTGTCTGCCTCCTCTAGAGCATACAAGGAGTGCCTATTTATAAACGAAGATAGCAATCTTAAATAGGTAAAAAGTCCTTCTTAAAAAAATCCTTATTTTGGAAGAATTGGACAAATTACAACGTAGACAATAAACTCCTATTTAAGATAAATAATAAAGTCTTATTTAAAATAAACAATAAACTTCTATTTAGGATAGAATGTTATTACTTATTCTGATCTATTTAAATATCTTAATTATATTAATTGGATCTGTACTCTTTGTCAAACTTAAATTTGTACCATTTGAAATTTAGTTTGCCTGAATGTCCTAAATTAGCCCATTTAGTACTTCTTTAATCTTTTTAACTCTAGCTCGTATTATTGGGCATTCTGAAATGTGCAATGAACCTCTTGCATCCCTTAAAGCCTTCCACCTATCATCTCTATGGTTCTTATCATTCCCCTACTCCTCAAAAGGATTCATCTTTGAATCATCACCTGTATCAAAAGGGGAAAGGTCAGAAACGTTAAATGTTGCACTCACATTATACTCACCAGGAAGGTCTAACTTATAAGTACTGTCATTAATTTAGTCTACAACTTGAAAGGGACCATCTCCTCTAGGTTGTAACTTCGAACACCTCTGAGCTAGGAACCATTCCTTATGCATATGCACCTAAACCCAATCACCAGGTTCAAACACCACCTTCTTTCGTCCCTTGTTAACATAAGATACGTGTTACTCAGTTCGTTTTTCAACATGTTGTCACACCTTTTCATGCAATTTTTTTATCATGTCAGCCTTGTATTCACCATCTAAACTGACATACTCATTGACCGGTATAGGTACCAAATTCAAAGGAGTCAATGGATTAAAACCATATACGATTTCAAATGGAGGGTAACTAGTAGTAGAATGAACACTCTTATTATACGCAAACTCGACATGTGGTAAACACTCTTCCAATGTTTTCAAATTTGTTCGAATAATAGCACGCAAAAGAGTAGAAAGAGTTTGATTAACTACCTCGGTCTACCCATAAGTTTGTGAAGGATAAGTAGTTGAAAACAATAGCTTAGTACCTAACTTATCCTACAAAGTCTTCCAGAAGTAGCTTAAGAACTTTGTATCTCAATTTGAAACAATTTTTGGTGGCATGCCATGCAAATGTACTACTTGTCTAAAGAATAAGTCAGTCGCGTTGTTTGCACCATCAGTTTTATGACATGGGATGAAGTGTGTCATCTTTGAAAATCTATCAACAACAACAAATACAGAATCCCTACCCTTTTTTGTTCATGACAATCTTAGTACAAAGTCCATAGATAAATCAACTCAGGGATGGTTAGGTATGGGTAGAGAGGTATACAAGCCATGAGGTAAAACTTTAGATTTAGCTTGTTTGCATGTTATGTATTTCGCACATATCCTCTCAACATCTCGTTTTATTCGTGGCAAAAAAAAATGTTCATTTAGGACATCTAAGGTTTTCCTAACTCTGAAATGACCCATTAGACCACCCTCATGAACTTCTCTTACAAACAACTCCCTCAAAGAACTCATAAGCATGTATAAACGATTTTCCCTGAATAAGAAACCCTTATGCTTATAAAACTTCTTAAAGGCTAACACCTCACATGCTCTATACACATTAGTAAAGTCAGGATCATTCACATATAAATCCTTAATGTGTTTAAATCCTAATAAGTTTGCAGTAAGTGTAGAGATAAGGGCATACCTATGAGATAAAGCATCAGCTACCACATTTTCCTTACCTTTTTTATATTGGATGATGTAGGGAAAGGTCTCAATAAATTCAACCCACTTAGCATATCTTTTGTTCAACTTTTCTTGTCCTTTCAAGTGCTTTAAAGATTCATGGTCAGTATGGATGACAAACTTTTTATGCCAAAGGTAATGTTGTCATGTCTTCAAAGCTTGTACCAATGCATACATCTCTATATCATAAGTAGGATAATTAAGGCTTGCTCCACTTAACTTTTCACTAAAGCAAGCAATTAGGCGTCTTTCTTGCATCAAAATAGCTCCAATGTCAATACTTGAAGCATCACACTCAATTTCAAAAGATTTTGCAAAGTTAGGTAAAACAAGTAAGGGTGCAAAACTTAATTTTTCCTTGATGCAATTAAAAGCCTTGTCTTCATCACTACCCTACCTAAAACTCATGTTCTTTTTGATAAGCTTAATGAGTGATGCGGCAATGGTGCTAAAGTTTTTAACAAAGCGTCTATAAAAACTAGCTAAACCATGAAAGCTACGCACATCACTAGTTGACTTACGTGTAGGCCAATCACAAATTGCCTTAACTTTTTCCTCGTCAATTTCAACACCTTTAACACTGATAACATAGCCAAGAAATATGATCTGATCAGTACAAAAGGAAAATTTATGTAAATTAGCATACAATTTCTCAGAACATAAAACACTTACAACAGAATGTAAATGATCAAGATGATCTTCTAGGATTTTACTATAGACTATGATATAAAAGTACTTGGTGCATTAGTAAGACTAAATGGCATAACTAGCCACTCATACAACCCATACTTAGTTTTGAAAGCTATTTTCCACTCATCTCCCTCTCTTATCCTAATCTGATGATATCCACTTTTTAAATATATCTTAGAAAAGACACATGACCCATGTAATTCATCTAACATGTCAACTAATCTAGGTATGGGGTGACGATACTTTACAGTGATTTTGTTAATTGCTCGACAATCAACACACATCCTTCAAGTCCTATCTTTTTTTGATACAAGTAGGACAAGCATAACAAATGGACTCATGCTTTCCCTCACATATCCTTTGGACATAAGTTCCTCAACCTACCTTTGAAGCTCCTTTATCTCTTCAGGATTACTCTTATATGTTGACCAGTTAGGGATGGATGCACTTGGAATGAAATCAATTTGATGCTTAATTCCTCTATTAGGTGGCAATCCACTTGGGATATCGTCAGGGAATACATCTTCAAATTCCTGCAATAATGTAACAACAACACTAGGTAAAGATAAGTCAAACTTGTCAGTGTTAAAATAAGCCTTCTTGTACAAAAGTACAATCATAAGCTATTTGGCATAGAATGCTCTTTTGACATCACTACCTTTTGCATAGAGATTTTCTCTTTTCTTCTCTTTCTCTTGTGTCCTTACATTTTATTCTCCTTCTCTTTTATCAATCTATTTTTCTGTTCATTTTCATTTTTAATCCTTAATTGATCCTCATATACTTGTTGAGGTGATAATGGTACAAGAATGACAGGCTTTCCATTCATTACAAAGGAATATGGATTCTTGAAGACATCATGCATAACTCGCCTATCAAATTATCATGGTCTTCCTAATAGAATATGTCCCGCATGCATTGGTACAACATTACATAAAACTTCATCATGGTACCTTTCGATAGAAAATGATACAAGCATTTGCTGATTTACCTTCACTTCGCCACTCTTATTCAACCACTGAAGTTTATATAGTCTAGGATGCTTCATAATAGGTAAATCTAACTTCTCAACCATAGTTATGCTAGCAACGTTAGTGAAACTCCCACCATTAATAATCATACTACATACCTTATCTTTCATAAAACACCTTGTCTGAAAGATGTTATCTCATTGCACCTCATTTTCTTCTTTTTCTTACACATTCAATGATCGCCTTGTAACAAGAGCTACTCCATTAACCGGATACTCCTCTCCATCACATTCACCCTCTGATGGTGGCACAGAATCATCATCTAATTCACTTTTAGTTTCAACATCACCGTTACTTCTCAGGATCATTGCACGCTTATTTGAACATTGAGATGCAATGTGACCCCTGCCCAAACACTTAAAAAAGTTAACATCTCTATTTCTACTCGGTGAGGATTCAAATTTACTTATCTCCTTGCTAAACCCACATTTTTGTGCTTGGGTAGCTCAGTTTTGGACTTGTAATTGGCCATCTCGTCCCTTTTACTCTAGTTTGGCTTCCACGATGAGGTAAAACCTGAATTCTGCCTAAACCATGTGGAGCCTTTTCGTTTAAGTTGCCTTTCAACTTTTATGACCATGTGCACCATGTCTTCCAATTCTACATAGTGCTGCAATTCAACCACATTTGCTATGTCTCTATTTAGCCCTTGCAGAAATCGAGCCATGGTTGCCTTTCTATCTTCTTCTACATTGGCCATAATCATGGTAATCTTCATCTTCTTGTGGTAGTTCTCCACACTTTTAGTGCCCTGAGTGAGCCCTTGCAACCTTTGGTACAATTCCCTGTAATAGTGATTAGGGACAAACCTTTTCTTCATAATAGCCTTCATCTCCTCCCATGTATCAATAGGTCGCTCATGATTCCTTCTCCTAGTCAAAACAAGTTGATTCCACCAAATAATAGCATAATCAATAAATTCAATGGCAGTAAGCTTTTACCTTTTTCTCCTCAGAATAGTTGTGGCAATAAAAAACCAATTGAACCTTCTTTTCCCATTCTAGGTATGCATCAGGATCATTCTTACCTTGGAATGAAGGAATTGTCATTTTAATACTATCCAAATTATGGTCGTAGGTTCTTTGTCTGCCAAATTCTCTTCGATCCCTTCTATTGTTACTAGTTCTAACCATCGTACTTTGATCATCAAATTCATCGTCTTCTATATCATCTTCATGGTCATAGGCATGTGTCAACTGCCTTCTTGCTTTGGGAGCCTCATATTCCCCATGTCTCCTTTGCAACTTTGCTATTGTATTAGCCTGCTCCTCCATCCTCTCCCTTATATCATCAAATCTGGTATTCATGCACTCAAATTGTTGTTGCATAGCTTTGATCATGAAGGACACTTCACTAGCTCCCTTTTGAGCTACACCTTTGTCTTTGGACGTCATAGTCTTACTTTTGCACAAAACAAATGAGATACCTCACAGAACACTCCCTCACGTGTGTCACTTAAAAGATTATGTCACACTCCCTCGTGTTTACACTCTTTATGGTTTTTCTTTATATGAACTTTCACTCTTACCTTTTATCACTCAGATTTTCCTTTTCAGCTCTATAAAGAACTAAACAATGTAAATCAATGGTATTGATTTTGAACATAATAAGTTAAATGGCGTAGAATTGAACAAATTGAAGAACAAAGAATTAAGTGAAAAAAGGATGTCAACACAAATGGATTTAATGAACTAAATTCACAAAAATCAAGCTAGGGTAATATAACTTAGAGGACAATTTAGGTAACAAAATAGGAAAACAGATGGTAGAATTAGAGTTGAGCAAGAAAACTTTATTATTATTGTGGGCAATATGACCAAACTGTTAACCTTATCAATAACTTTGAATTTAATGTTTTCTTTCTTTTGTTCTTCTTCCTTCCTTTTTTTTTTCATTTTTTTCAACATAAAATAATAGTAAAATACTTAAACATACCAATTGGAATTGAAATTAGCACGTTTATGAGTTTAAACAAACAAGCAAAAAGAGAAGGATTACAAATAAATAGATTTGTGCATTTGAATGATAATGCACATAATAGACAAACTAAGCAACAATAAATAAATCAAAAGATAGAAAATTGAAGAGTAAGTGGATTTAACCTGATTTAGAACCTGACTCTGATACCAATTGATGCAGAAAACCTCAAAAAGACGTGGGTTAGGGACCCAATGCATACAAGGAATCAAATAACAACCAGGAAAGCTAAACCAGAGTTTAATATCACAAACCTTAAACCCACCCTTCAAAGGAACACGAACCTAGAGCATTTTAAGAAGGATATGGAAGCCACACTCCAGAAAAGAAAAAACAGTAGGAGTAATTAGTTGATTGGAACGCCACAAGAAGAAATACCTCTTGATAAGTTCCTTAATCCTTAAAAGAACTGAGAGGGAAAAAAAACCCTTACTTTCTATTTTACTTAAAGTTGTCTGCCTCCTCCAGAGCATACAAGGGGTGTCTATTTATAGGCGAAGATAGCAATCCTAAAAAGGCAAAAATTCCTTCTTAGAAAAAATCCTTATTTTAGAGGAATTAGACAAATTTCAACGTAAACAATAAACTCCTATTTAGGATAAACAATAGACTCTTATTTAGAATAGACAATAAACTCCTATTTATGATAGAATGTTATTACTTATTATGACCTATTTAAGTATCTTAATTATATTAATTGGGCCTGAACTTTTTATCAAATTTGAATTTGTACCATTTGAAACTTGGTTAGCCTAAATGTCATAAATTAGCCCATTTAGTACTTCTTTAATCTTTTTTGTTCTAACTCATGTTATTGATCCTTTTAAAATGTACAATAGACCTCTTGCATCCCTTGAAGTCTTCCACTCATCATCTCTATAGTTCTCATTATTTATAGTTCTATGTGCTAATCCAAGTTTATCAATATGTCCCCCTCTTTTTAAGTTTTCCAATTTTTTATTTGACTATATATACATTCTTAATACTTCTTAGGCATTTAAGAATGTTTTTTTTTTCTTATTGTAATATCAAATCAACCTTATATTTACTCATTAAATACATTTAATCTATAGATAATATTAAATGATAGATCTTATTTATGATTTTTCTATTAATTTTTATGTCATAGGACATATGTCTTTAGAAAGAATCATGTTATGCGTTATAAGCAAGAATATCTCCTCGAATTCTTTTAAAGGTAAACTATTTTTAACAATTTGCAATTAAATAGATTCATCCCTATAAATCTTAACCATTTAGATCTTTTCTTTTCTTTATAGAACTTTTTCTTAAAATGAATGCTACTTCTCCCATGTCTTTGGTAGAGAAAAATCTCACACTACCAAAATTTCATATCTCACAAAAGTGATATCACGCTTAAAATTTTTTCCCCTTTATATTTGATATCAAATTGACATAATCCTTCTTGGAGGACAATCAAATTAAAAACTTTGAAAAGATAAAGTAGACAACAAAACAAATTGTCTAATACTATTTTTAGAGCATGTTTAGCATGGTCAACATTTTCTATTTTTAATTTTTTTAAAATAATAATAAAGAAAAACTTCTTATTCGTTTGTTTTATGTTTTTATTTGAAAAGTTGAAAGAAACTTTTTTTATTTTAAAACAAAAAGCAAGTTAGGTGAGGATTTTTCTGTTTGTTGTTGCCCGTATGCCTAGGACATCGCAGGTGTCACGGCCCATCCACAAACATTGCCAAACAAGGCCCGTTGGACTAGCCCAATTGATGTTCCAAAGACTTCACCTTCTGCATAAGCGCTTAGGTAAGCGCTTCACTTATGTAAGCGCTTAGGTAAGCGCTTCACTTATGTAAGCGCTTAGGTAAGTGCCTCGCTTTGGTAAGCACTTAGGTAAGCGCCTCGCTTAGGTAAGCGCTTAGGTATTCTCTCTTGTAAATATCTAAGATATTTTAGAGAAGCAATTGTAGCCACACATTGAGGAGGTGGAACTACTATAAATACCCCCACTCCTCTCATTTGTAAACACACCATTGAATTGCAAGTTCTCTCCTTTGCAAAGCTCTCTCTCTCTCTCTCTCTTGTGCCTTCGGTTTCCTTGTCCCTCTTAAGCCTCTTTCGACTCCAAGTCGATTCTCTCAAATTCTCTAAGGCTTGCTTAGCGTCTTCTCTCGCAAGATCGACTAAGTGCCGCACGGGTTAGAACGTCGAAAGCACGTCCAAGCTTAACTCCGTGACAGGTGGTATCAGAGCAAGGTAATCCAAAACTCTACTTTGTTCTTGTTTAAGTTGTGAGAATGGCAGGTGAGGAAGGAATCGTTGTTACTGACATCGAGGAGCAACAAATCGAGCTTCAAGCTCGTGGACGAGAGGAGCAGCGTGTTCCAGCTAAACGAGAGAAGTCCAAGGTCGCAACAAAGGAACCTGTGGAGTCTCGTGTGGCTGTCCTAGAAAGGAGTATGACGGACGTGAGTTCCTTGGTGGGAGATCTAAGTGATCAAATTGACAATTTGATCCAGGGGAATGCTGAAATCACCACGGCTGCCAAGTTTATGATCGAGGGATTTAGCTATACTTTCAAGGGAGAACTGAGCTCCCTTGGCCAAGAACTGTCTGATCTACGGAAGTTCGTTGAAGGAGAAATTCAAGATCTTCGTAGGGAGATAGGTTCTCTTCGTCGAAGTAGTCCACTTTCGATGAGTACTGCTGGCACAAGCAGCACTACGGTTGGGCACGGTCTAAAAGTTCCCAAACCTGCCATGTACAATGGCACTCGCAATGCCACCATTGTGGAGAACTTCCTATTCGGCCTTGAACAATACTTTGAGGCCATGGGAGTTGTTGATGACTTTGCTAGGATCAGCAACACTTCAGTCTTCTTTCGGGATGCTGCTCAACTATGGTGGAGAAGGAAGCATTCCGAACGAGAGAAGGGCCTGTGCGTGATCAACACATGGGAGCAATTCAAGGTTGAGTTGCGCAAACAATTCGTCCCTCACAATGCTGATAGTGAAGTTAGAAGGAAGCTGCGACATCTCGAGCAAACAAGTAGCGTTTCTGAATACGTTAAGGAATTTACTACTCTTATGCTTGAGATTGATGATTTGTCAGACAAGGACTTCCTCTTCCACTTTAAAAATGGCTTGAAGGATTGGGCAAGAGTAGAATTGGATCGGCGTAATGTGCAGACTTTGGGTGATGCCATTGCTGCAGCTGAAGCGCTGATCGACTACTCAACCCATTCCAAGAACAAAAGGCCTAACACTAATAAAAGTGGGGGAGAGAAGGGTGGACAGAAGAGGGAGGCAAGCCATAAAGAAGGAAGACAACAGAAACCCACAAGTGGCAAGCCCAAGAACTCTTCGGGCAAACGCGATGGACCTCCAAGGCCATGCTTCATCTGTGATGGACCACATTGGGTAAAGGATTGCCCTAACCGCAAAGCAATGAATGCTATTGTAGCGGAATTCAACAAGGAGAAGTCCAAAGAGGAGCCTCAAGCTGATTTGGGAGCCATCCAACACTTGGACACTCTCTCCAAGCTTTTCTCTTCCACGATCCCCAAGGAGAAGGGCTTATTCTATGTTGATGCGTCTATTGAAGACAAAGTTGTGGGAGCTATGCTAGACACGAGAGCCACACACAACTTCATGGATGTACAAGAGGCCAATCGACTCGGTCTCAAACTTTCTAAGGGAATTGGCACCATCAAAGCCGTCAATTCCGAAGCAAAGCCAATTCATGGGATAGCCGAAGGAGTAGTCGTCAAGATTGGCAATTGGCAAGGTAAGCTAGACTTTACCATTGTCCCTATGGATGATTTTAAAATGGTTTTGGGTCTTACTTTCTTTTGCAAAGCTTTAGCTTTTCCTGTTCCCGCATCAAATTTCCTTGTGATTCTCGACAACCACAAGATCCGAGTGATTCCGTCGAAAAGCATCGAGAAATCTAAAGCGTCAATGATTTCTGCCTTACAATTCAAACGGGGTCTCAAGGTGGATCAAAGTTATGTTGCCACCATAAGGGAACTAAGGGATGTAGAAGACATGACAAAGCCTACTCCTGCTCTCCCACAACCCATCCAAGCTGTCCTTGAAGAGTTTAAGGACTTGATGCCTTCGGAGTTGACTAAGAAGTTGCCTCCTAGGCGAGATGTAGATCATCACATCGAGCTGGAGCCAAGTGCTAAACCCCCTGCCATGGCCCCTTACCGCATGGCACCTCCTGAACTCGGAGTTGAGGAAGCAACTTAAAGATTTGCTTGACTCGGGCTACATTCAGTCATCAAAGGCCCCTTTCAGTGCGCCAGTCCTCTTCCAGAAGAAGAAGGATGGATCACTACGAATGTGCATAGACTACTGAGCCTTAAACAAGGTAACCATCAAGAACAAGTACCCAATTCCACTAATAGCCGATCTCTTTGATCAATTAGGGAAAGCAAGGTACTTCACGAAGCTGGACCTAAGGTCGGGGTACTATCAAGTTCGTATAGCACCTGGCGATGAGCCAAAAACTGCATGTGTAACACGTTACGGAGCTTTCGAGTTCCTAGTTATGCCATTTGGCCTCACCAACGCCCCTGCTACCTTCTGTACGCTAATGAACAAGGTACTTCATCCTTTCCTTGACAAATTCGTGGTGGTTTATTTGGATGACATAGTGATCTACAGCAACACCCTCGAGGAGCACAAAGATCACTTGAAACAAGTCTTCCATGTTCTACACGAAAACGAGCTGTACGTCAAGAAGGAGAAGTGCTCTTTCGCGAAGCAAGAAGTGGATTTCCTTGGTCACAAGATCAAGGATGGCAAGCTGATGATGGATCAAGCAAAGATCCATGCCATTCAGGAGTGGGAGCCTCCAACAAAAGTCCCTGAATTGCGGTCATTCTTGGGACTAGTTAACTACTATCGGCGGTTCATCAAGGGATATTCTGCCATAGCCGCACCATTGACGGAGCTACTCAAGAAGAATGTCACATGGCATTGGTCGAAGGAATGCCAATCTTCCTTTGAGAGATTGAAACACTCAGTCTCTAAGGAACCCGTCATGGCTCTACCTGACTACGAGAAGGCTTTCGAAGTTCACACAGACGCATCTGACTTTGCCATTGGAGGAGTATTGATGCAGGATGGGCATCCCATTGCCTATGAAAGCCGTAAGTTGAACGACACGGAGAGGCGGTACACTATCCAAGATAAGGAGATGACTGCCATCATCCACTGCCTACGCACATGGAGGCACTATCTGCTTGGAAGTCAGTTTGTGATCATGACTGACAACGTCGCCACGAGCTACTTCCAATCGCAAAAGAAGCTGAGCCCCAAGCAAGCCCGTTGGCAAGACTTCTTGGCCGAATTTGACTACAAGCTTCAATACAAGCCAGGTAAGGCTAATGTTGTTGCTGATGCATTAAGTCGGAAGGCAGAGCTAGCATCAGTGGCCGTTAGCACACCAAAAAGTGACTTCCTTGATCGAATCAAGGAAGGGACCTCACAAGACAATTTGGCTAAGAATTTGCTAAGAATGGCGAGTGAAGGCAAGACTCGATGGTTCTGGCTAAACGATGGGATTCTCATGACGGTTGGCCAACGAGTCTTTGTACCTAAGTGGGGAAGCTTACGGAGGGACATTCTCAAGGAGTGCCATGATTCTCTATGGGCTGGTCACCCAGCTTCCATCCTCAAAGCGATGGCCAAACCGAACGCATTAATGCTTTGTTGGAACAATACCTACGGCACTACGTCAGTGCCCATCAACGAGACTGGGCAAAGTTGCTTGATGTTGCCCAGTTCTCCTACAATCTCCAAAGGAGTGAAGCAGTAGGTAAAAGTCCGTTTGAAATTGTCACGGGACAGCAGCCTCTAACTCCAAGTGCTATCATCTCTTCCTACACGGGAAGTAACCCTACTGCTTACAAATTTGCAAAGGAATGGCATGAAGAGGCAGATATCACAAGAACCTGGCTTGATAAAGCTGCCAAACGAATGAAGAAATGGGCCGACGCCAAGCGACGCCCGAAGGAATACACGGAAGGAGACTTGGTGATGGTAAAATTACTACCTAACCAATTCAAGTCCTTACGCAAAGTGCACAAAGGCCTGGTGAGGAGATACGAAGGGCCATTTCCCATAATCAAACGAGTAGGGAAGGCTGCCTACCAAGTCCAACTTCCCCCAAGACTCAAAATTCATAACGTCTTCCATGTAAGTCTTTTAAAGACCTTTCATGAAGACACCGAAGATCCGAGCCGTGGGGAATCTAAACGTGCACCAACTGCGGTCATCACCGAATTCAACAAGGAAGTGGAATGCATCCTTGCTGATAGAGTGATACGAAAGAGAGGAGTTCCTAACTATACTGAGTACCTAGTCAAGTGGAAAGATCTACCAGACCACGAGGTTAGTTGGGAACGAGAAGATTTGCTTTGGCAATTTGCAGACCATGTACAACGCTACAAAGACGAAGGCGTGACGAGGATGTCACGAGATTAAGTGGGGGAGGATGTCACGGCCCGTCCACAAACATTGCCAAACAAGGCCCGTTGGACTAGCCCAATTGATGTTCCAAAGACTTCACCTTCTGCATAAGCGCTTAGGTAAGCGCTTCACTTATTAAGCGCTTAGGTAAGTGCCTCGCTTTGGTAAGCGCTTAGGTAAGCGCCTCGCTTAAGTAAGCGCTTACTGTTACATAAGTGAAGCGCTTACCTAAGCGCTTAGGTAAGTGCCTCGCTTTGGTAAGCGCTTAGGTAAGCGCTTAGGTATTCTCTCTTGTAAATATCTAAGATATTTTAGAGAAGCAATTGTAGCCACACATTGAGGAGGTGGAACTACTATAAATACCCCCACTCCTCTCATTTGTAAACACACCATTGAATTGCAAGTTCTCTCCTTTGCAAAGCTCTCTCTCTCTCTCTCTCTTGTGCCTTCGGTTTCCTTGTCCCTCTTAAGCCTCTTTCGATTCCAAGTCGATTCTCTCAAATTCTCTAAGGCTTACTTAGCGTCTTCTCTCGCAAGATCGACTAACTGCCGCACGGGTTAGTACGTCGAAAGCACGTTCAAGCTTAACTCCGTGACAGCAGGTCATCTAATACACTTTTCTTTGCCCTTTCAATTTATTCAATTTATTTATTTTTTTAATTTCTCTCTCTATATATATTATTTTTCTTTACTAATTCTCCCTCCATTCATTCTCTTACTACTACTTTTTTTATGACTTTTTTATTGATCATTTGTCTTCATACTTTTATTATTTTTTTCTCTCTTTTCCTTATTTTTTTGCACCCTACTTATTTTCTTTTTATTCTTCTTCTCTCCACCATTTCTCTTTTTATACTCTTTTGTCTTTTAACAAAAATCTTGTCAAGAAAAGAAATAATCGGCAATAAGAGAAAATAAAATAAGTAATTAATTAATAAAAATAAATAACAAATGATAAATTAGATAAATAGACAATAAAAATATTTAAAAATTAATAATGTAATTAAATAAAGTCTTAGACTACTCACTTTGTATAAAAATAATGTTAAATATTATAAAAAAATTTTGACTTATCATAAAATTATTATTTTTATTTAAATAAATAAAATTATCTTATAAAAATTCATGTATTTTAATACAAATAACATTTTATAAAAAATTGAAAATATTTAATATTATTATCATGACAACCAATTATGAGGTGGATGTGGTGGTAACGATGGGGTGAGAGGTAAAGTGGATTTACTTTTGTTTAAGGACAAAGTTACCCAAGGGAAAGGCCACCTTTTTTCAATGCCCAGTCCCTGCTTTCTTGCCGAACATTAACTTGGGAAATGCCATTCTCATTTATGACCGCAACTAAAAAGATTAATGAGTTCCGTAAATTCTTCTGTAGTTTTTTGTTTGTTTGTTTGTTTGTTTTTTGGGAAAAGACGCGTCAATCTCATTTCTCTAGCATCCGTCAGTGCTTCAACGATTTGTGGGGCGGGAGTTGGTGCTCCGTACTCATATTTCAATGCAAAGTCTTTCCTTTCTTTCTTTTTTTTTGTTTTTTTTGTCTTTTTGTTTGTTTCTCTCTAATATAGACGTTGGAATAGAGAGACTGCAAAATAATTTAGGGTGAGGGATAGTCAAAAGACCTACTGAAGAGAAGAGAGATGATGGTGTCTGGGGAGTGTAAATGTCTCACCGGCTGGAACTAAAGGCTTCCACCTAAACCTGCAGAACTTTTGGTTTTAGGCCTGTGCAATTCCAATTAAATGCAATGAAAGCTACGTACGTACTTGGTTTAAAAACGAAAATCGGGACTGGAAATACGAACTACGCGAGTGCGCCTTATTTCCATTATCCCATTAAGAAGGCAAGGGGAAAATGGGTTTTTGATTTGAATTCTTTTGCTCGACGAACGTTCGGCCGGCCAGTCTCTTAATTGAAACATCACTTCAACTCACCAAAAAAGTTTTATGGCGTGACGTGACTTTCTTCCCCCACCCACCCAAGGTCGTGACCCAATTACCCGTAACATCTGTCAGGTCGTGGCAGCAGTCCAGTCGAGCCAACTTCAAGGAAAACACGGTCCCACCGTAACATCTGTCAGGTCGTGGAAACATAAAATCACACCTCTTAATTAATAGATTAAAAAATATAATTAAAAGAAAAATCCACACACACACACAGATAGATATATATATGCACTGCTAGACCGGTCGCTAGAAAATGAACTTCATTATATGAATCTGTTAAATTTGTAGTATCATAATTATTAAATATAAATTGATTATTTAAATTATACTATAAATTAGAAAATGCCTTAATTAAGGTTTTTTGTTTTTGGGTTGTTGACATATAAGTAAACTTAATATAAAGTAGAAATGTAGAATAATATTAAGAGGAGAAGAGGATTGTATAGAAAATGCTGTTCAGGATCAAATTTTATTCATATCAAAATTGTTTCCTGGATAAAAATAAGACAGATGGAATTCATGTTTTGGTTTGGCCCTTGAATGTCTACTTTTTGAAAAAGGGTTATTGCATTTTAAAGGGTCTAGCTGGGGGTTAAAGACTAGACTAATTATTGAAAATAATTCGGTAGACATTTATTATTTAATAATAATCTTTTGGTCTCATGGCTACATTGATATATGTGTGTGTGTGTGTGTGTGTGTGTGTGTGTGTGTGTGTGTGTGTGTGTGTCTGTGTAGAGAGAAAGACGGGGAGAACTGCTATATATAGACTCGGAAGTGAAAGCAAAAGGCGCGCACCCGCCACCTTAGTAACTTAGCTGAAAGATGGAGGTACGCATAGTCTCGAGGGAACTAGTAAAACCATCTTCCCCGGCGGCAATCCAACGCAAGAAGCCCTACAGACTCTGCCTTTTCGACCAGCTTACTCCCACAACATACTCACCTATTATTTTATTCTACTCCCTGAATGATGTCAATGATCCCAATCATAACTTCACCCAAATCTCAGCTCACCTAAAGAAGTCACTCTCGGAGGCCCTCAATCTCTACTATCCATTCTCCGGCAGAACAAGAGAAAATATTTTCATTGATGATTTTGATCAGGGTGTTCCTTTCTATGAAGCACTGGTCGGCTGTCGCTTGTCTGATTTCCTCAAACATCATGAGATCGTTTCCCTGAACCGTTTCCTTCCTTTCCAACCCTACACTCGAGAATCAATAAACTCGCCTATTGCAGCTTTTCAAGCGAGTCTTTTCACTTGTGGGAGTATAGCACTGGGCTGGACTGCGTCACATAAGCTTGTGGATGCAGCATCTGCCCGGGCCTTCATTTTAACTTGGGCTGCCATATCCCGTGGCCGTGCGAAAGAAGTTATCCACCCTAATCTGGACCAGGCATCCATGTTCTTTCCCGGAAGAAACTCACTTCCCAAGAATCATGTGTCTCTAATGGAAAGTCTCTGGTTCACTGAGGCCAACTACATTACTAGGAGGTTTGTCTTTGATGCCAAAGCCATAGCCACTATAAGGGCTAAGGCCAAAAGCAAAACTGAAGCCAGGACACCAAGCCGGGTCGAGGCATTGTCCTGTTTCATCTGGAAATGTTGTATGAATGCGTCCAAGGTAGTCTCAGGTGGGTCCTCAAAGCCATCTATTCTGGTGGAGGCGCTAAATCTAAGGCCACGAACAAAGCCACCGATGTCTGATGCTTCTCTTGGAGATATCTTCTGGTGGGCAACTGCAGTTGCCAATCCCACCGACGCTGCAAGCACGGAGTTGCCTCAGTTGGTGAACCTGTTGAACGAAGCCGTTGCGCTATATCAGACAGATTACACACACACTTTGCAGGGTGAGCAGGGGTTTGACACCGTTTCTGAGTACTGTAACCAGCTGGAAGAGCTTTTTTCCTTGGAGAAGCCTGACATTTTGGCGTTCACAAATTGGTGCCATTTTGGGTACACACGGATCAACTTTGGATGGGGAGAGCCGATCTGGTCTGGTATCACGGGCAAGGTTGGCCCTGAATTCAGAAATTTTACTATTTTCATCGAGACAAAAGACTGCACAGGGATTGAGGCTTGGATCACCTTGGATGAGAAAAGAATGTCTATAATGGAACGCGATCCTGAATTCTTGGCATTTGCTTCTCCAGATCCCAAAATGTCAAGCCTGTGAATTGGAATTTTCCTTCTAAATCCCATGGTATGATATGCTTCAGGGTAATAAATTTCCCGTGTTTCTTTTAGTTTGCGTACTGGCTTCCTTTGAAATATTTTCTTGCCTGCCTCTGTACTACTGGCAAATACTTAACGTGGGGCTGTTGGATTATGTAATCTTGATAATGATTTTGTTCCTATTTCCTGCCATGCGCGTACGTCATGTGCAAAGCTGGTTTCCCTCCAAACTTGAATACCTGGCACGAACCACTTAAAGTGTGAATTGAGTGGTGTTTTTAGGTGTTTCCAGGCGCACCCGGTCAGGTTTCAAACTTCTGCGTGGCTAAGGCTTGGTATGATCTGTATTTTTGGTGTAAATTAAGTCGTGGGACTCGTTGGTGCTTGGTTTATTGGTCTCCGTTTGAAAAAAAAAAAATTAAATTAGAATCTTAATAAGAAACTGTATGACTTAGACCCAAAAGCACCGTGATTTGCATCCCATTAATATCCCTTTTTTCAAATAAAACATAACCCAATTTTTTAATTTAATAATGTATACCTTGGGTGAATCCTTGCAGAAAATCTTCTTAATTATCAGAATTCAAAAATTTCAAAAAACTTGCCAGGATGACGTCCACCCACACCCCACTAGTCTCACCCTCTCTAGAGAACCCAACCACCTTCTCTCTTCACAATACCCTACTTTTTTATGTTTTTTTTGAACTCTCTTTCCTCCTCCTTCATTCTTTATACAAACACACAATTTTCTTTCTGTTTCTTTCATTTTCCCCTTTATCTCTCTCTCTCTCTCTCTCTCTCTCTCTCTCTCTCTCTCTCTCTCTCTCTCTTTCCCTCTAGCCGTCAACTGCTGTAAACCACCTTCTCTCTAGTCCTCAACTTTGTTTCTCTCGTTCCCTCAACGAGTGAAGAAAACCGACGACGGAGGTCGCCGTAATAGATGTCAACATAAGCATAGCATCAATACCCTACGCCAAAATGTTAGCCCAACATCGAGCCCTGAGAGCTCCTCCCGCCGCCGCAGCCCTAAGTGGCTATATCTGAATGCGAAGTTCTAAATAGCAGCAGAAGCATGATAATAGGCTGCAGGGTTCTAAGGGTGCGGGACTAATAGGGTCGCCAAGGTGCAATTTATCTTTCTTTTGTATTATGTCGTGCTATGATTAAAAATTTGAATAATGAATGCGGAATAATTCATCAACTTAAATACCATAGATTCAAGTCGTCGTGCATGGTCATTAATTATGTTTAATTTTTTTATTTATATAAAAATTAGTTTATAAATAAATATATAATGTAAAAGTAAAAATTATAATCAGCTGTGTTTACAAAGTAACATTAATAAAAATAAATATTTTTATCATTATGATAATTATTTAAATTTTTAGTTTTAATTTGAGAATTTAATTTATGATTCCTACAAACTAAAAACAAGTAAATATTTTCTTTCGAATTTTAAGCGCTTTGTTTTGTTTTATGTTAACAAATATATTCCAAAAAAAAAAGAAAAAACCACACCTAAAAAAATAATTGTTGGTTTTAGTTAAATCTATTTTGATAACAATAATTTAATTAGGTATTTGGTTTAATATTTTAGGAATTGTTATTGCGATTGAGTGTCAAAAAATCTGATAAATATTTTCCAAAAGTTGTAAACTACTGCAAATCTTCCTAAACCACAACTAATTCAAAAAGTAATTAAAAGAAGTAACTACTAACAAATGATTTTTAAACCAAAATACCCTGAAACATCCATTATAACAAAATATAAACATAATACATAAAAGATTATTTTATTATTCTAACAAAAATAAATAAATATAATTAGTAATTAATAAAAATTATTAATAACATATAAATCAAATATAAACTAACTTTATTTCTATGAAAAAAATTATTTAAACTCAATTTTTTTAGCTCTCAATGATAAACCAATTGATCATATGCCACACCCATTGTATTCCTACACACGCGCACACACTCTCTCTCTTTTATCTCAATTGCTTTCCTTTACAGCTCCACCAAGCCTATTGTCCGTTAGCCTTTTTTGAGTCTAATTTTCCCAAAACAAAGAAATTTATTATGCATTTGTAAAAGAAACAAAGGGTTAAAAAGTGTTACCAGTCGATCAATAAAAAGGGAAAGGGAAGTTAGCAAGCAGGAGAGACGAAGATCAGTCAAATGATTTTAGTCGTTACCTTTTTTACGTAAAAGACAACTTATTAGAATATACAATGTCTAATTTATATGGTTTAATATCTTTTTTTATTTCTTGACAATATGTGAATTGGGTAGTGTGTACGGTACCGAGTTGGTGAAATTGAGAGTTCTCAACATTTCGCATTAAATTGAGGGTTCCACGGTAGACAGACGTAGGTTCTGATATCACTTGTCATAAGGTTATTACTTCTCCTCAAAAGACAATCTATTAGAGTGTGTAATGTTTAATTTATATGGCCTAAGATCCCTCTTTCCTCAACAATATGAGAGTTAGATAGTATATATCCATTACACAAAGGTGTAGATATAATGTAGTTAATGAAGAAAGAGTGCTTAATGTTAGGTTATGTGCTATTAGTAAAATAAATGATATAATGCATTTTGGCTTAACACTAAAAGGCAACATAAACTAAAATATACCATATGTAAGGCTGAAATATGCTTATAATTATTATACAATTTGTTTTGTTGATTATGAATAACAAATTTTAGTTTTTTTCTCTCTTATTAATTTGTTACACTTTTTTTCTAATCTGCACTTCTCTTTAATCATTTTCTTTTATTCATCTGTATTCTTTTTTATTCTTTCTCTTTTTTCCTAATTCTTTATCTTGGATTCCCTGATCTTATGATGCCTTAATGAAAGTGGTATAAAAGTAGTTTGATACATGGTAAAAAGCTTGAGTTGGCAAAAAAGACAAAGATAGTGGCAAGCATTGAAGTAATGATGACAATTTATAAGAGGGACTTAGTGAGATACTTAAAGGAACAATTCACTAAGAAGACAATTTATCAAAAAAGATGGATGAATTTCTAAGTTCAATTAAATCTAACCTACCTTCCTTTAATGTTACAGTACTTAACTACGGGGAAAATAATAATAATCCATATAAGTAGCTAAGTATTCTTTTATTAGCTAAGGAATTACTCAACAAAGGAAATGGAATTGAAGGGAATCAATATGGGCAGAATTTAAAGGTCTTCAATAATAACCCTAGGATCACCCTTCCTTATTTTGAAAGGGTAAACCCTAAAGATTGGGTGATGAAGCACATTAGGTATTTTAGGATCTATAATGTGGCTAATGAAGATAAAGTTGAATTAGTTGTCATGTATTTGAAAAAATAGGTTGAACTTTAGTTTGAAAGATGGTTGACTAAATAGATTATAGTAACTTGGCAAAAATTTGTGGATAATATGTGTTCTTGGTTTAGGGCTAACAAGATTTTAGATGTAATGTAAGAATTTAATAAGTTGACTTAAAATAGGTCTTTAAGGGAATACTAGGAATGATTTAGGAAATGAAAACCCTTATGAAGAATGCAAATTTTATCCTCATTAAAGAGTACTTCATATCAAACTATATAAGTGGCTTGCAAGAACTCATTAAGGTTGCCATAAAGATGTAAAAACCAAGATCTCTTAGTCATCTTTATAAATTGTCCAAATTGCAAAAGCAAATAGTAAGGAGTCTAGAAAAGGCATATAGGATCGTGTAAAAAGGAAGTACTTGGGATAATTTCAACAGTGTAGTGGAGAAAAAGCCTCAATTAAGGTAGGAAACTAGTTTGCCAAGTCAAGCTTGGTAACTTACCCTAATAAACAACAAGAAATAACCAGCAAGAATGTAAAGACCTATCCATTAGACCCATAACCTAAACAATCAGGGGAGGGGGGTAAGAAAAATAACTAGTGTTTGAGATATAGTGATAGATTCTTCCTTAACCAACAATGTAATAAAAGGTCATTACTAATAGCAATAAAAGGGAAAAGTGAGGAATTATCAAATAAAAAGAGTGAATAGAAGCTCCAAGAGATGATAGAGGAGGAGGAAATAAAAGGCAAAGGGTCAATTTCCATATATGTATTGTTGAGTATTAAAAGGTTGAATATCATTTATATGAAGGGGTAATATGGCAATAAGACCTTACTAATATTGATTGATTCTATGAGCACTTATAGCTTCCTCAACAAGCATCTAGTCAAAGTTTTTCCTTGTTCTTTGGTCCTTACTAAGTCCTTATTGATCACAATAGAGGATGGATACAAAGTGACTAGTAAGAAGAAGATTGTGAATTTTGAATGGAAAAGATAAGGGCAGATTTTTAAGCCAAACCTTAGGATTATGGATCTTGGTTCTTTAAACATGATATTGGGGGTAGATTAGTTAGGACAAATTAGTCTTATGCCATTTGATTTTAAGAATTATAAGTTGTCTTTCATTAAAGAAGGGTATATTGTTGAAATCCTAAAAAGTTTAAAAATATAAGAAGCTACCCTCAAGATAATATCTGGGATTTAACTTCAACATTTGTTAAAGAAGTAAAAGAATATAAAGCAAACTCATTTATGAATAGTAATTGCCAAGACTAAGATAAGTGCAGCATAGACAGGGTTATCTTTAAAATCTAACATTCCATTTGAATTGTAGCTGGTTTTGAAGGAATATAATCCTAGAACAATTCATGATCATGCCATACCTCTTAAACCAGATACCTTACTTATAAATTCAAGGCCATATAAATATCCTCAATTCTAAAAGGAGAAGATAAAAAGACTAGTTGTTAAAATGTTGGAGTCTTTAATTATTTGAACTAGTACTAGCTTTTTTATGTCTCCTATACTTTTAGTTAAGAAAGATGATGGAACTTAAAGATTTTGTGTGAATTAGAAACAATTAAATGCATAATGAAAGATAAATGTCTCATTCCTCTTATTAATGACTTATTAGATAAGTTATAAAAGGCTGTTATTTTTTCCAACTTACACTTGAGGTAAGGATATCGTCAAATTAATGTGAAGGATAAAGGTATTCTCAAGATTGCCTTTAAGACCCATCAAGGCCATTATGAGTTTAAGGTAATGCCTTTCAGATTAATTAATGCCATATGTTGCCTTTTAACCCTTTATGAATTATGGTTTTACCCCTTTCATAAGAAGATTTGTGTTGGTTTTCTTTGATGAGATTCTGGTATATAGTAAGACAATGGGAGAGCATGCTAATCATCTAACTCAAGTTCTTAAAATCTTAAGAGTAGAGAGATTATAAGCCAAAAATTTTAATTGCTCCTTTGTGTAGTCTCAAGTACAATACTTGGGATATATCATCTCAATCAATAGGTTGGCCACTAACCTTAGTAAGTTAAAGCAATGAAAGAATGTTCTATGCCTAATTCCTTAAAGGCCTTAAGGGGATTCCTAGGTTTCATAGGCTATTATGAGAAATTTGTAAAAAATTATGGAATATTGAGCAAACTTTTAACTAATTTCTTGAAAAAGAATAGTTTTAATTAGGGCGAAGCTACTAAAGAAACTTTCAAAAAACTTAAGGTGGTCATGACTAATGCACCTGTATTAGCCTTGCTAGACTTCTCCAAGCATTTCACCATTGAGGCTAATGTTAGTAAGTTTAGTATTAGAGTAATGCTTATATAAGATAATAGACCCATTACATTTCTTAGCAAAATGTTGCATCAAAACATATGAATCTTTCCATTTATAAAAAGGAGCAATTAGTAATCTTGATGGTAATCACCAAATAAAAGCACTATTTGGAGGGTAATCATTTTGTTATTAGAATTGATCATGAAAGCTTAATATTCTTGTTATAATAATAATTACACACATACATCTAAATAAAAGGAGTCATCAAACTATTAGGCTTAGGCTATAATATCTAGTATAAGAAGGGTTTGGATAACAAGGTAGGAGATTCCTTGTTTAGGAAGGAAGAAACCTTAGATGCTAACGAAGAATTAGAAGAACCTAGATGCTATGCACTAACTACCCAAGTTCCTTAATGGTTAGCAAAGGTGATTGCTAGTTATCAAACTAACCCTTGGCCTTAAAATTGATTCTTTCACTCAGTCTCTATCCTAACTTTAAACCTTTTTAGAGATATCATTAAGGGGTGATATAGTACAAAGGGAAGTTGTATATTAAGGTAACTAGGAATTTAAGGTAAGAGCTGCTTGAATAGTTTCATAGTTCATCGTTGGGGAGGGGGAAGGCACTTAAGTGGCTTACAAGTTGTAGCTCCTCCCTAGACCCACTATTCACCTAGTGTTCTATGTGTCATTACTGCTGTGCTTAGTAAGGTCATAAAACCAACAATTGATGCCAATATTTCCAATTATAGGATCGAAGGGATAACCACTCACTGAACCCTTAGCTATCTTAGATCAAAGAATTGTTAAAAGAAACAATAAAGCTATTGCTCAAGTTCTTATCTAATGGGCGAAATTGTCACCTAAAGATGTCACATGGGAATATTGGTCCTTCATGACTAATCAATTTCCAAAGTTCCAACCTTAAGGATAAGGCTGCTCAACCAAGGGGAAAACTTGTTATGCATTTTCAAAAGTGGCAAAGGGTTAAAAAACAGTTAAGGATCTTTGAACAGAAAGGGAAAGGCAAGCTAGCAAGCAGGCAATGTGCACCATAGGATGAAGACCAAACAAAGATGTGGATATAATGTAATTAACAGAGAAAGAGCAATTAGTTAGGTTAGGCATTGTTAGTAGCCTTTAGTAAAATAAATGATACAGTGCGTTTTTGGCTCAGCACTAAAGGCAACGTAAATCGAAATATGCCACGTGTAAGGCTGGAATATGCTGATAATTAATGTACAATCTATTTTATTGGTTACAAATAACAAATTTCAATTTTTTTCTTTCTTTAATATGCATTTTTCTCTAATCCTTTTCTCAATTCTTTATCTTGAATTCCTCTATCTCACGAAGGCCTTAACAAAATCTCTAATTTATGTCCTTAAAATTGTATAGTTCTTGATGCCAAAAAGTTGGGATTAAGCTTTTATTTTTTGTTTGATGATAATAGTTTTAATATTTATATTGTTGGTTCATTTTGGGATTTCACATTTATAAGCTTGTATGCTAGATCCGATGACAATCATCAACAGCATGCTATGGCAAGTGTTCATCTTGAAGCGCCAATACGAGAGCCTCTGAGAAGAGGACAATGCGTGGATCAAGCTGCAATTGATATAGATCTTTACTAAAGTCAAGATGATCAAGTAGGAGGCTGTGAAATGTTATGGAGATTCAACCTCGAACGTGATAGCTTTAGGATGAAGATAATAAGCATTCCTTTCAATTATAAACTCTTGTTAAAAATCTAGAAGGGCCAAAATAGGGGCAATGACAAGGCCTCTTTGAATTAGCAAAACATATGCTTGGCTTCTGTAGACTAGTTGAAGGAGACGTCCTTTTTCAGCAGTTGAGTTAACGATTGAGTGATCTTGGTGTACCCATGAACAAAATGTCGATGATATCCAGTGAGACCTAAGAATCCTCTCAACTCTCTAAGGTTGGTGGATGGAGGCCATTGTTGGACAACCTTTATCTTTATGGGGTTTATTACTATGTCAATGACATGGCCAAGATGAACTCCACTTTGGCTTGAGCAAAGAAGCATTTGCTTTGTTTTGTATATAGCTTGTGCTACTAGAGTAGTTGCAGTATTTTACATAGGTGTTGTTTTACTGTAAATCAAAATATTGTAAAAAAACCAAAATAAATTTTCAAAGGAAGGGGTGGAAAATGTCATCCATCAAACTTGCTATGTTGACAGTGAGTTAGTTAATCCGAAGGGAAGAACCAAAAATTCATAATGATTGCCATGTGTCTTAAATGCCGTCTTCGGAATGTCTGCTGAATGTATCGTGATTTAGTAAACCCATTTTGGAAAACATCACCCCTGCAGTTCATCTAATAGCTCATCGATTAAGGGAAAAGAAAATTTATTCTTGACGATGACATTATTTGGCGCACGATAATTCACACAGAACCTCCACGAAGTCTTTCTTTTTCACCAATACCATAAGTAGGGCAAATGGACTAGAGTTGTTTTTAATAAGGTGTACAGTCAACATCTCTTTTACCATGGTCTCAATAATGTCCTTCTAAAGGATTAGATACTGATATGGACGAGTGTTGATGGGCTAGGCTCCCTCCGTAAGAACAATCTTATGGTCATGTCCTTTTGGGGGAAGCAAGGATGTGGGTTCGGCAAATACATCAATTAATTCCTTCAATAATGTCTATAGGTCCCGAGGCTAACATGTAGCCCACAGTGCACCATTGAAGCCTTCATTAACCTCTTGTCTCTCATCCTCTTGATTGGTGACACTAGCACTGTGCAAAACATGCCACCATCCCTTTACTTTGAATTCCATAACACGATTGTTTGAAATTTCAACAAATGTCACCTAGCGTTTTTGGCTATTAGGCCCCTAACACCAGATCGCAGCTCCCCAAAATCAAGATATACACGTTAAAGGTGAACATACTATCCTGTAGCTCCCATGGAATCCTTTACATATACAGTTACAATTAACCCAGCTGTTGTCGGCTACCTTCACTCGCAACCTGGTCTTTGGCTTAATTCAACGCCAACACATTTGGCTATTACCGAATCCAAGAAATTGTGGGTATTGTCAAAGTTGATTAATATGTGAAAAGACTTGGAACCCAATGGGAACTGTGACTCGCATGGTTTTGCACGTCTTTGACCCAATTTCAGATATTGTGTGCATTGAAGTATGTGCTTGCTCCGCAAGCCTTCCTCGCCCTTGGGTTCTATTGGTCCATTTTTAGTTTCCACTGCATCATCACGCATCTCAATGAGATAGAGATTCTTTTGGTGACACTCATGACTGTGCTCGTATTTCTGGTCACACCAAAAGTAAAGACTGTTGACACATTTCTCATCAAACTTCGCGCTGCTCTGCATCCTTGGATTCTTTTACTCGTGGTAGCATTTAGTCCTACAACACAAGGAAGCTCGCTAGTGCTTTTTGTTGATGATGTTCTTGTGGCCTTGGGTGGCATAAGAAGCAAAGAAGGAAGCTTTGAATGGAATTTTGCCCCTTGTTGCTGCAAGGCAATGACCGTTACTTCCTGTAATTTGGCCAAAGCAAACGCATCCAAAAGCTACTTAGGCATAAACATTCGTGCTGGGTGTTGAATCTCTTCTTTGAACTCTCGCCGTCGTTTGCCTCGTTATTCTTTGTTTGTGCAGTTGGGAGCTTGGAGATTTTCTTGGCCTCGTTCGCATATCTTGTGGCAGGTAAGCAAGTCGATTCATTGAGGGTTTTTTTTTTTTTTTTTTTTTTTAAAATCATTTTCTTTGTTTTGGTTAACGTGGAACTTGTTGTGCGCCGTTTCGGGTGGAAAGTTGGGGTAGTTTTAGGGGAGATTTTACATGGGTTTTTTTTGTCAGAAATAATGTCCCCGTCAACTGCTACTTTTGTTATCACTTCTGGTCTTACAATTGACAAAACCACATTTTCCTGCCTGGTACTTATGCTGTGAAAAACTTAATTTTTTTTTTCTTTTGTAAGTTATATATATATATATATATATATATATATTTAAAATTTTTAAAATTAAAATCTCTCTCTCTCTCGCTGTTTTTTTTTTTTTTTTTTTTTTTTGAACTCATCACGACATTTAAGTAGGTGGTGGAGGATATGGATATCGGGCGACAGAAATCTCGAAAGGCAAGGGACAGCTCGATGGGCCTTGTTTGTCTCCACGTGAAATGAAACATCTCAAAAGCCCAAAAGCTTGCCTAAACCCTAGCCTGGGGGTTATCGTCTCCGGGGTGGCACTCCGTCGCCCCTCCCACAGCACTCTTGCTTTGCTGCTTCCCAAAGCCGAATGTGTTGCATTTGAGCTGCTCCAAGAGCCAAAACCGAAAACGATCTAAAATTGCCCAGTTCGCTCTGAAAAAAAAAAAAAAAACAAAAAAAAAGGAGAAGAAGAAGCGCGGAAGCAGTAGCAATCATGGCACAGTCTGGCCCCAACGAATACGATGATCAGGGGGTGCTTTCTAACAGCAGCCGGCAAGAGCTGGGCTACGACCCGAATTTCGTGCCGGACTCGGTCAAGTCATTCGTGATGCACCTCTACCGTCACATTAGGGAGAAGAACGTCTACGAGATCCACCAGATGTACGAGACCTCCTTCCAGACCCTATCGGAGCGGCTCTTCAAGGACACTCCTTGGCCATCCGTCCGCGCCGTGGCACACTTCGTCGATAACGACCACATCTTCGGCCTCCTCTATCGCGAGATGTGGTTCCGCCACCTATACGCCCGTCTCTCCCCGACTCTTATGCAGCGGATTGATAGCTGGGACAACTACTGCAGCCTCTTCCAGGTCTTTTCATTTTTATTATTTAAATTGCATTTACATTCGTCGATTACTGCGATTGTTTGCTTGTGTTTATGTCTAATTACACTGTTTGTGTTTTTTTTTTTCTCTATCTTTTTAGGTAGTGTTGCATGGAGCGGTGAATATGCAATTGCCCAATCAGTGGTTGTGGGACATGGTGGATGAGTTTGTGTATCAGTTTCAGAGCTTTTGTCAGTACAGGGCTAAGATGAAGAACAAGACCGAACAGGAGATTCAGCTCTTGAAGCAATATGATCAGGTAATTCTTTGATTGGTACCTTTTTAGTTACCTTGTTTGGCTGTTGGGCAAATGTAGGGCACGGGTGTGGTTTTGGATTTCATTTGCTTCCTTTGATTGGATTTGTCCTGGCGTTGCTTTTGAGAATGGCTCTTCTGATGGACACAATGGTGTTGCAATTGACATCATAAAAAATGCTCGTCTGTCAAATGGGATTGATTGTTTGTATACATGTGTTTCTGTTTTCTTTCGGCTCATGCTTGACATGGGATGCTGTCCTGCATTGAGATTAGGAATTATGCTGACTCAGTTGTTTTTTAGGCTTGGAATGTATATGGGGTGCTCAACTTCTTGCAAGCACTGGTCGAGAAGTCAATGATCATTCAAATTCTGGAGCAGGAGAAGGAAGGACTTGAGCAATTCACTGCCACTGATGGGTATGATTACAGTGGTGGGAGTAATGTCTTGAAGGTGCTGGGATATTTCAGCATGATTGGTTTGCTGCGCGTTCATTGCCTCCTAGGGGACTATCATACTGGCCTGAAGTGCCTACTTCCAATTGACATTAGTCAACAAGGCGTATACACTATTGTCATAGGAAGCCACATAACGACTATATATCATTATGGCTTTGCGAACCTTATGTTGCGAAGGTACATTCTTACATTTTCTTTTGTCCCTCAAATTTCCTTCCTTTCATTTCTTTGGCTCTTGTATGTTTTTCATCCCTCTGTTGTTTTACTGTTGGTCAATATTGGTTCGGCCGCCATGTTGATCTTCTCTTGTACAAATTTTTCTACATGATGCACAACATCTCTTGTTTAAGCCTTTACGTACATTAGCTGTTATACAGAAATTTCCCGTGACTCAGGTGCAAACAGGGTTAGTTATGAATCTCCCAAACAGTGAGCTGAATTGGTCACTTTGTTTCCATTTTTCAGCCTTAAATCGTTCTTCTTGCACCCCTCAAACCCAAGAAGGGAAAACATACCCTTGAGATTTTGTTTATTGTTCATATATTTGATCCCTTCCTAAAGCCAACAACGCGAGTCTTGTAAACTGGACATAATTTTTTTCTATTCATGTATTTTGGTGCTCAAAATATATGTTTCCGTTGCTTAAAATGTTATTTTTGGTTTTGTGTGTTTGAGGTTTATTTGATGAATTTTCATAATTCTTCCATGTCTAGCTTATGAGACTTTCTCAAAATTTTGAAGGTATGTGGATGCAATTCGTGAATTCAGTAAAATCCTCTTATACATATATAAGACCAAGCAGTATCATCAGAAGTCTCCACAGTATGAGCAGATATTAAAGAAAAATGAACAGATGTATGCATTGCTTGCAATTTGCCTTTCACTTTGCCCTCAATTAAAGCTTGTTGAGGAGACTGTGAATTCTCAATTGAGGGAGAAGTATGGAGAGAAAATGATGAGAATGCTAAGATATGATGATGAGGCATTTACCATATGTGATGAGCTATTCTCATATGCATGCCCCAAGTTCATTACACCTTCAGCTCCAAATTTCGAAGAGCCTCTTGTAAACTACAACCAGGTTTGGACTGCACATGCCTTTCAAGCAAATATATTTAGTTCATATTGCGAGAAAAATGCTAAAGCTGTCAGCCCTGAATTGATCTCTATGCTAGCCTGGATTCACTTGTTTTACAAAATAAGCATTGGCTCAGGAAATTTGTTGTGCATAAAGATTGAATGGAATCTCATAAGTTGAAGAAGCAAGAGATTTTGGTGGAATACGGAATGATGAATAGATAACTTGATGTGAAAAAGTCCAGGCATTTTTGTCAGGGTTGCTTAACATGCCTGGTTGCTTGATCCTTTTCATTCTTTTGTACCTATGGGTGGCACTCACCTTTTGCTTTTTGTTTTATGCAGGATGCATACAGATTGCAGTTGAAGCTGTTTCTTTATGAAGTGAAGCAACAGCAGTTGTTAGGTGGCATCCGGACCTTCCTTAAAGTTTACTCAACTATATCCCTTGGGAAGCTTGCAACTTGCATGGAAGTGGATGAACCAACTTTAAGGTCAGGGTTTTGTTGTCTACACTGGATATCCTTAAATTTAATTCATTGAGTTTTACTTTTGTTGTGTCATGCAGGACTATTTTGATGACTTACAAGCACAAGACTCATGCTGTTGATTCTGATGGAAAGATTGTCTCTAATGCTGATGTGGACTTCTATGTTGACGACGTATGACTTTTATTTTTGCAATTTTTTAACTTGGTTGTGGAAGTTTTATTTGACAGTGATCCATATCTTTTGAGTGGTCTCTGCAGAACATTGCAACTTTGTCTCTCTTTGCATGTGTAGTATGCAATGAAAAGTCATTGTCTTTGGTTGTCCTAATTCTTCCCCTTTCTCATTTTTTTCCTGGAAAATCCTCTTATAACAGAGATTTAGTTAGTAAGTTATAGTGAAGTGGCTGTTGGAATTGCCTATTCTTTTTATTGTTTGGTTTTTTCTTGCCCGGGTCACTACACGTTAAGTGTTGATTCTTTCTACCATAGCTTTCATTTAGGTTGCTAGCCATTACTACACATCCATTTTAATTGTATTTTGTTCTTGTCCGCATCTACAAATCTTGATACTTGTAAAACAATATTTTGATTCAATATTTTCTTTTAATTGCTCGAGTCCCTTATGCTGTAGTGGCCCCATATTGTTGCAGGACATGATTCACGTTGTTGAATCCAAACCAGTTAAACGATATGGTGACTACTTTTTGCGGCAAATTGTCAAGGTATGTTGATTTTCTTGTTCAACAATCTTTGCATTATTTTCCACACTATTCAAATATCTATTGCTGTTTTCCCATATTAGTCTTCATGTAGTTTTTTTTTTTTTTCTCTTTTATCTATTGCAGTTTGAAGGGGTGATAAATGATGTGGATCGGACGAAGCTGGAATGAGGCCCCCAACCTCCTGCTGTTTGAATTGCTGCACTCTTTTTTATTGTCTTTTGTTTCTGGGATTTTATATGCAGGCATCCTCCTATCCTTTTGTTTTTCAATTGCTGAAAAATTATTTAACCCTGACAGGCAACCCTTTCGACTTGCTGGAAATGATGAATTAAAAAAAAGAATTCCACCGTAAGGATTCTGAATTTGTTTAATTGTATTGTCATGTATGGGTAGGTTCTTTCTTGTCTATAAAACTAATTAAATATAGCACTTGATCCTATTTAAATTTCAAGTCGTGTGTTGGTATTGTTTTGGTTGGTAGACTCCGCATGGTCGAGAGACAGATGACCCTATGCTGTGTACTTGTCTGCCCATTGCGATTTGTTTTTTATTTGAGAGAAAAGAAAAAAGTACAGCAGGTATATTGATTATTATATCTTATTAGGGGTTAAGTTTTTTGCTTGTATTTTTATTTAGTTTTAACGAGTTTGAAACTTTTTAATTTGTAATCCCTAATAGTCGGAGCCAAGCGGCCAAGAGGGGCTAAAATTCGGATCAATGCGAGAAAAGTATGTTAAAATATCACTTCACTACTCTACTACCTTGGGTCAATTCGGAGTATGCTGTGGTGGATTGTGATTTACTGATTAATTTTTATCATCCTAGCCGGGTGTTACAATATTTCTTATACGCTAATGTGGAGCAAATATTACGAAATCAGGCATATGATGCAGGTTTTTTTTTATTGTTATTATTGTTTGAGGTGAGGTTGGTGAAAAGGGTGGATCCAGAAGCTTTTGGGCTAATGATGGTTGGCCAGATTCACTGCATCAATACTTAAAATTAATTAATGTTCTAAGATCTTATTGACTCCAAATAATACTTGAAGAGGGCAAAATGATCTCATGACTTTTTGTTATTGGATCTCTCTTGATAAACTGACTCAACCCTATTAAGGAAAAACTGAAAAAAAAAATTGGAAACTCCCGTCCTATTATTATACAGACGTTGCCACAAAATGTAAAACAAAGGCCTCTCTTCCAAAAAAAAAAAGACCCACTTTCACTGTCAATAATTGTGAACCTTTTTATAGAGAAATTGGTTTCATCTTGGCCATTAATCTAAGTAACAATGCTACACTGACATGAATAAGAGTGATAAAACAGGCAGCCACGCACGCACGCATGCATGAGGCTCTTGCCTCTACAATTTCTATGACTTTCATAGAATATAAATTAATTCAATAAGCAAAAAGGTTATTGGACAATGGAAATAGGGTGCTAAACATGCTTTTGTGATCCCACCTAGATTGCTAACAAAAGTCAAAAAGGTGGCGATCAATCTACTGCTTGAATTTGGAATTCTTCAAAGGGAACAGAAGTTCCACTCTTATTATCTTCTAGAATGGAATGGAAATCTCAGATTCTACACACACCTTCGACGCGAATCCAAGTGGTGGGAGGGCCAGGACAGCAATAAAGTAGCCCATTTGCTTGGGTGTTGGTGTTTTTTGTTGTTAACTTGGGATCTTTTGCAGTCCTTGTGTACGGCTTCAGGGAAGGGAGAGTGAATATTGCAGGGGTCAGTAGATAAATTATGTTGATTCAGTTGAAACCCGAAATATGATCGCTTAATGAGAATGCATTTTTAAGGCATTTGGTTGAATTCCCCTAAATTTAATTACCTTGATGCATGATTAACATCACCACCCGTTCGTAGTCCTAGAATTTTTTACAACCCTCAAAAAGAAACAAAAAAACAAAAGACATAGATAGTTTTCCATGGGAGGATGCATATTACTCTCTACCAATTAACCTATGCCAACTTTAATTTTGGAGACCTTCCATCAGAACCCCCCTTTCTCTCTCTCTCTCTCTCTCGTGTCCTTGCCAAAAAGCTCCGCTGTCAGGTCAAAAGATGGTATAAAGTTCCACTAAACGAACTTTAAGTGATCTAACACGAAGCATCGTGATGGAAAAAAAAAAAAAAAAAAGACTTTAAATTTTGGTGGGAAAAAATTCATCTCTTACTATCATTTTAGAATATTTTTATAATTATATTTATTCTAATTAATTTTTAAATTCATTCAATAAATTATTTTGTGAGATATATTTAGTCTATAATATTAAAAATTTTTTTATTACTGTACTTATTTTATTTTTTTAATCTACCTAACATATTATTCAATTTATATTAAATATTTTTTTACTAAATCAACTCATATTTTATGTAATAGATATATCTTTCTTTCATTGTTACGTTGTTAATGTAGTTTAAGTTTTATTTTTTAAAAAAAATTAAAAATTAATAAAATAAAAGTATTTTAAAATATTATAAAAGATGAAAAAATATAATATATAAAAAGATTTTAATTTTTTAATAAAAATAAAATGTCATATAAGCAAATTTAATGATATTATAGTGAGAGAGAAATGCACTTAATATATACCGCATGAGTAAATGTTATGTGACTATATTTAATAAAAAAATAATTAGATTAGATTAAATTAATGAATTAATCATAATAAATGATTTTTTTAGAAAAATAAAGTTAGTATAATTACAAAAACATTCCTGGTTAGTTGGTGAACCAAGCTTAACTAATGTATTTAACTAATGAACTAACGTATTTGATTAATGTTACCTTTGAGCAAGACTCACCCACACTTAATCGCGATGCATTAAATGTAAAACTCTGTTATATGTTAACCATAAATTCCTATCAATTTTTCACAATCACGAGGATTTGAAACTTAACCTAACAAGAAGAGAGAGACATGCTGAATTACCCATCATTTCCTCTTATTCCACAAATATTACTAGCAATTTAGCTTATACGTCTAAGTAAAGGTTCCAAGTTTAATTTTGTGCGAGCAAATGATTGACATGAACAAGATCTCATAGGTATGTGCTTTTGGACAAAGTTATTTTTGTTAGTAAATTGGATGGAATAAATTCAAGCTCAAAAGAAAATACTACGAACCAAGACTTTATATCAGGCCACCATATATATCCCTTGAGTCAGTCAGGCAGGCAGGCAGGCATTATACGACAACGGTGGGGAAAGGAATTTCCCATTGGACATGGTCATTAGTTTGCAATGATAATGTTTGTAGATGGCTACTTCTCTCTCCGGATTATGCACAGGCATTGAATTTCTTAGGACTACGTCCAACGATGGAATTCTTTTTGGATTTAAGAAGAAGAAAAGAAAAATTTAAGGCATGCGAAGATTAGTATTGATTACCAAGATGTCATGTCCTTTTCCTCTTCCCTTCATCCATGGGAAAATGCTTTGATCTGGGAGTCAAAAGCACACAAAGAAAGAATGAAAACAACTTGCGCAAAAGGGCCGTGAGAGTCTAAAACACACACAAAAAGGGACTTGATTCGATTTGAGCGTCAAAAACATGCACGCCAATTGACAAAAAAAAAAAAAAAAAAAAAAAAAAAAGGAAAAGAAAAGATACAGCGAACAAACAAAGCGTACACTCATATGCGTAAATAATTATTTATCCTTTTTTCAATGTTCGATTTTCTCAGAAAGAAAAAAAAAATGTAAAAATGTGTAATGAATGTGAAAAATTTTAATAATAACAATAGAGAATAATGTGCAATAGATTGTATTGTAATAACGTCCAACAATACCAATAGTTGTTAGAAATTGGGAACCCAAAAACATCCGACCTGCCGGATTCGAACCAGCGACCTAAGGATCACCGCAACCACTACAGTCCTCCGCTCTGCCAACTGAGCTAAGGTCGGACAACGAAAGATTCTGGAACCAATGTTTATCATTTTATAATTTAATTTGTTTCTTTTTATTTTTCGGTGGAGAATATAAAAAGGAAGAAAATTGGCTCTTTCCATGGCAGAAGGGAGAGGAAGGGGAAGGAGATGTTGTCTATTCTATTTCTTACCAAAGAGAGATGGATAAAAGTAAAAGCGTTTGTTAAAGGCAGAAGCACATCCCCAACAGCAATTAAAAGATTGGCAGTAAAGGCTTCGCCAAGAATCCTGCAACCTTGAGCGCCAAATCAGAGGCAAGTCTCAGTTCTTCTGCTTCGTCTTCTTCTTCTTCTCTTCTTCTTCTTCTTCTTGCTTTTAATTTTTTTTTCCTTAAAATTTTCTTTCCATTTGTGGGCTTGAATCTGCAGTCGTTATTTCTGTTTTTCTGTTACGAATTTTGCAACTTTTGAGTTTTGATTACTGGGCTTTCTTCGTATAATTTGCTGATGGCGAGATCTGGGTTTTTGGGGTTGAAGATTTTGAAATTGAGGGGCTTCATTCCTCCTATTTGATGCAGACCCAAAAAAAAAAAAAAAACAAAAAAAACAAAAAAGAGGACACAAGGCGGCAAAACAAGAGTCAGGATAAGAAGTAGAAGGCGGAATGCACGGACAACCACGCAGAGAGCAGGGAAGCAATCCTTTCAGTTATTGGAAATTTCTACTTCTTTTTCTGTTATAGGTTTAATTAGAATCAGTTGTGTAACCAATTGAATAGGCAGGCAGAAGATTCACGACGATGAATGTATGTATTCGGATGCAAAATTTTCCCTCTATCAAGCCCCTCGTCTCTAATTTCTCAAGATTCTCTAAATCTCTTCTCCCATCCCATCCCATCCCATCTTGTTATTTTCTCGGCCGATTCTCTCGGTTAACAGGATTTGGTATCAGAGCATCAATCCTGTTACCTGTGGAACGTTGGCTGCAGGATTATAGACCCCGGCCAAAAAAAAAAAAAGAAAAAACGAGGAGCTTCAATCCAGGAGCTAACCAAAAAAATACGATGCCGCTCCTGAGGAGGAGGAGTTATGTGCGTGGATCACGGGGGGATCGACCTCAAACAGAGCCAAATGATGTCGCAGCAGCTTCACACGTCATCACCGGTGTCGAAGGTCAGTACATTTTGGCCACCAGAAGGTTCGGACCACTCCTCCTGCACGAAGAGGGGGTTGAAGGTCGAGTTTCCACGCTGCTTCTTTCTTTGGGGTTGACCTCCAAAATTGGTTGTACTGTTGTGAGAACTTCTTCGACCTCGACGGTACCCCAGAAGATGCTAAGGTTAGACTTGCTTTCAACCATGTTGGCCTCCAATTGGTACCGAAATTAGGTCAAAATGAAGCCAAAACGCAGTGCCCTGAATTTGTACGGTTTGTAACAGCCTGCTTTGTACCTAAGGCCTTTGACGACCCGATGTCAGAGCATTAAACAGGATCGCTCGGTGACAGAGTTCAAAAATCAATTTGATGTACTGCTCAAACAGGAGATCAGCATCCAGTACGAATGTTCATGCCTAAACGGCTGTTGGATGCATTGGCACTAGCCAAATTGCAGGAAGCAACGGTCATTGCCTTGCAACAGGGGGCGAAATTCCATTCAAAGCTTCCTCCGCTGCTTCCTACACCACCAAAAATCACAGGAACTTCATCAACTAGAAGTGCTGGTGGGCAGACTGTTCTGACTAGACGGAACACTACCATGGGAAAAGGTTCAAGGATGCCTAGTAGTGTAGAGTTTGACGAAAGGCGTGCCAGGGGACTTTGCATTTGGTGTGACGAAAAATACGAGCGTGGTCTTAAATGCCGACAAAAGAATCTCTATCTCATTGAGACGAGTGAGGATGAAAGAGGAACTGAGAATGAAGGATCGGCAGCATCAGAGGGTGAGGAAGACCCAGCGGAGCAGGTGCATATTTCAATGCATGCAATCTCCAGAATTGGTTCAGAGATGTGCAGAACCATGAGGGTCACGGTTCGTGTTTGCTCCAAGTCTCTTCATGCGTTGATCGACTCCGGTAGTACTCACAATTTTTTGAACTGGGAAATAGCCAAACGCATAGGGTGCTGGATTGAACCCGCAACTGGGTTGCAAGTGAAGGTGGCTGATGGCAGCTGGGTTGATTGTACTGGCATATGTAAGGGATTTCAGTGGGAACTGCAGGGTAGTATGTTCACCTCTGATGTGTATATCTTGCCTCTAGGAAGCTGTGATCTGTTGTTGGGAGTTCAATGGCTAGAGACGTTGGGTGACATTTGTTGGAATTTTAAACAACTTTGTATGGAATTTAAAACAGAGGGGAGGCGACATCTTTTGTGCAGTGCCGCTTAACCGTCAATCAAAAGGATAGGAGTCAAGGGGTTAATGAAGGCGTTAGGACCTTCAAGCCATCTGGCCTTAATGCAGCTCTATGGTGTTAGTAAGGAATGGAGTCCAACCTTGCATAGGCCCTCAGCGATACACAATGGGCAGCATGTTGGGTCTGAAAAGCATGATCTTAAGATGTTATTGGAAGAATTTACCGATGTATTTGCTGAACCCTTCTCCTTGCCATCTCAACGAGGTCATGGCCATAAAATTGTTCTTAAAGGGGGAGCCTAACCCGTCAACACTCGTCCCTATCGGTATTTGGCCCTACAGAAGGATGTTATTGAGGCAATGGTGAAAGAAATGTTGGCTACAAGCCTAATTCAAAACAGCTCCAGTCCGTTTGCCTCACTTCTTGTCCTGGGGCCATGGTGTTTTCCAAAATGGACTTACACTTTGGTTATCAACAAATTAGAATGCATGAAGTGGACGTTCCAAAGACGGCATTTAAGACGCATGATGACTATTAGATGAGCATCATTTTAGATCTTACACGCTATTATGGATGTACAAATTTCACTCACGACCATTCGACATTTAAGTTTCTCTATGCTCTTTGTAGAAGCTAAATTAGTTTTTTCCCTCGGATAGAGAAGAGAGACTAGAGCATCATAGAAAACACAAGAGATAATGATAAGAGAAAAAAAAATTATATTATATTTGTGAGAAAGTACAAATAAATTGAATACTTTTTGGAACTAATTTCCTTTATATATAACTCTATTTTCTAAATGGATGGTTGAAATTTATCTAATATAACGACTATAATCGAGTTTTTAAATAATTCTATAAGGATCTTTACAAGTCTACATAATTAAGAGAGTTTTAGAATAAGATGAAATACTTTAGGGTCCTAATAATCTCTTCATCCTTCAAGATTTTATTAGGTTCCTTTAAAAATTTTTAGGGCGTTTCACTCTCTCCTATCTAATCTTTCGACGCTCTTGTTGAGTCCTTGTAATCTTGAAATTGTTGAAATTACCATATATCCTCCTTCCTTTTCCATGTTGCTTTATTTTTGGGCAATCCATTGTACCTTCTTCAGGGTCTAATAAGGAGATACGAGGGACCTTACTCAATTCTTGGGATGCTTGGTAAGGTTTCTTACAAACTGGATCTGCCTAAAAACTTGAAAATCTACTCAGTTTTCCACGTAAGTATGCTTAAACCATTTAAGGAAGACAAGGAAGACCCAAGACACAGAGTCTCTAATAGAGCTCCCCCAATTGTGGTAAAGTCCTATGACAAAGAGGTCGAAGAACTGCTTAATGAACGAATTGTTTGAAAATGTGGTACATCACCAAGCACCTAATACTTGATCAAATGGAAGGGATTTCTTGAGAGTGAAGCAACATGGGAAAGGAAGGAGTGCATGTGGCAATTTCAACAACTTCAAGAATACGAGGACTTTATGAGGGTGTCAAAGTGAGGGAGAGTGAAATGGCTTGGAAGGTTTTAGAGGAGCCTAGTAAAATCTTGAAAGATAAAGAGTTTAGTAAGACCCTAGAATATTCTACCTTATTTTAGAATTCTCTTGGGGCTTTTCTCTATACTTGGCACCATTATATGTTAGGTTCTCGATTTGTGATCAAGATAGACAATGTGGCCATTAGCTACTTTTAAAACCAAAAGAAGCCGACCTTAAAGCAAGTTAGGTGACATGATTATTTGGCTGAGTTCGATTATACGTTGGAATATAAGCCGGGCAAAGCCAATGTAGTCACTGATACTTTAAGTTGCAAAGTAGAACTGGTGGCCATCTTTCAAGTAAAAGGAGATATCAAAGACCTAATTCGAGAAGGGTTCAAGCATGAAACCATGACTAGACAAATTACTAACCTTGCTGTTAAGAGGGAGACAAAAAGGCTTTGGGCTGATTATGACCTAATCTATACTTGAGATAGGTGACTCTATGTGCCTAAGTGGGGAATATAAGATGTTCCTTTATTAAGGAGTGTCATAATACCAAATAGGTGGATTATCCAGGCATGAAGAGGACGTGGGCATTATTGGAGGCGATATACTATTGGCCTCAATTAAGGGATGAGGTTAAGATGTATGTTAGAGCTTGTCTTGTGTGCCAACAAAACAAGGTTAACCACTAATTACTTGGAGGCTTACTAGAGCTTCTACCAATACCCTAAAAGCCTTGGGAGACCATCATTATGGATTTCATTTCTGCATTATCCAAGTCAGAAGGATCAGGGTCGATCATAGTGGTCATGGATTATCCTTAACTATGTTAGAAATTTCACAATGTTGTTGTTGAAAATACCTAACCTAGGGGTAAAAGATGCATTGTTTCACTTCGTAGATGGACTTCAAAATTAGGTCAAGCAGGAAGTGTAAGGGGCAAAAGATGTTGATGAAGCCATTACGATTGCGAAGTCTCTCATTGAGTATCAAAGAAGTGAGTCTTTTAAAAATAAGAGTTCCAAGGGTAACTCTAACAAAGTTAGGGGAGAAAGAGACAAAACCTGTGACAAATGGTATTAGAGCTTACCCCTGAGACCCTCGACTTAGCGCAGAATGCCGAGAACCTTTAGTTTCACAGGCTCGATGTGTATCCAAGAACATTGACAAGGACATTGATGAATTTGGTGTGGGAGGATGTAACGGGGGCACACTACCTAACTCCTACATCATCGAGGAAAAAGGGGATTTTGGACCATAAAAACATGAGCACTACATATCCCAACAATTTACCTTTTGGGGAGAAGGTAATGACCCTGTGACAAATGGTATTAGAGCCTATCCCTATTCGCTATGGGACCCTCGAGGGCGCGGAATGTCAATAACCTCTGGTTTCACTTGCTCAGTTTGTGTCCAAGAACATTGATGAGGACATCGATGAATTCAGTGTGGGAGGATGTAATGGGTGTACATTACCCAACTTCCACATCATCGAAGAAGATGTTCCCACAACCTTGTATGAGTTGCAATTGTTGTCAACTAAGTTTAAGTGTACAAGAAAGTAAAACCACATAAAAGGGTAAGAAAATAAATCTGCTGCGTAAGGGTAAGAATGTAAATCTGCCACGTAAGCCATATTAGGGTTTTATGGAAGAGAGTATATAAAAACATTGGAAGACAAAATTAGGAAAAGACCAACATAATTGAATATACGGCAAAATACAAAAGTGTATGGACAACCAAATAGAGAAAACAGAAAAACATGATATACAACCAAAGCACACTGACGGCAAGCAAACGACACAACAGGGGATGGAAAAATTGAAAAGAAGTAGTTGTTGATTGAATAGTAGCCGCATAGTGAAGCCATCAAATGAAGAGAGAGAAAACACTTTGAAGAGAGAGAAAATAAGCTATCGATAGGAAGAGAGAGAAAACGAAGTAGCCGTCAGATGAAGGAGAGAAAGAAAGGGAGAAGAGGAGAGGTCGGCTGATGAAAATAAGAGAGGTCGACGACTATGCTGAACGAAGAATAGGTGCCTGTCGAGAGAGAGAGAAAGAGAGATGACGACCAAAAATCAGAAAAGGGGAGCGACGGCTGAACGTCATGGAAGAGAGAGAACTATCGAAAAGGGACTGTTGGCAGAAAAGAGAGAGAAACTCATGCGTGAAGACAGACCACCAGTACACCAACGGTTGGCGAGGAAATGACACGACAAGAGAGATAAACGAGTAAGACAAGACCAGATTGTGAAAGATTAGTAATACTGAAAGGTGACTTTGGGGACCATTGTGATTAGTAGATAGTAATAAATCTACCTTAGTTGAGTCTAAGAAGGAGTTTACTTTTAAGAAAAGGTTGAAGTTGTTCACTTACCTGCGAATTGTGAATGGTGGTGATACTGATTTACCTCCTCTCAGTATCACAAACTAGTAGATCCTAAGGAGAAGTCCACTTCAATTGGTATCAGAGCCTAGTTCACTAGTTTGAAACTTAACAGCTTGGTGTACTCATTTGAATGGATCTATAAGTTTGACTTATTTAGCATACTGAGAAATAGAAGTTGGTACCAACACTAACACCACTTACAGTAAGAAGATTCCAATTTTCAACAAAACCAATTACCATATATAGAGAGTAAGAATACAAGTAGTATTTGCAACCATGGGCATGAACATGGTGAAATGCATACATGAGGGTTTTGTGGCTCCAGAAGAAGGTAAAGACCCAACTCCAGAGGATTTAAGGTAGTTTGAGATAAATGGGAAAGCCTCAAATATCATCAGTTTAGCATTGAAAAATGCTGAGTATGCTAAATTTATGGACTGCAAATCTGCTAAGGAGATATAGGACAGATTGCAGAAAGTTTATAAAGGTGATGACAGAATGAAGAAGGCTAAGCTTCAAGTGTTTAAGGAGAGATATGAATCTCTTAAAATGCAAAAGAATGAGACAGTTCAAGAGTTCTTCACTAGGGTTATTGACGCTGTAAACGACCTGAGAAGTCATGGGAAGAACAAGGACTCATCGATTATGAAGAAAATTTTGCGAATTCTACTTGAGAGGTTTACCTTAAAGGTAGCAGCCATAGAGGAGAGTAAAGATCTCAATTCTATGTCTTTGCATGATCTCTAGTGCTATCTCATTGCATATGAGATGAGGATAAAGTCAGCTGAAAGCTCTGCAACAATGAAGGTATCAAAGGAGGCAACTTTTAAAGTTATGAAGCATTTAAAGATAAAAGAAGAGGAAGAATCATCCAATGAGGATGATGATAAGGAAGAAAATGAAGGTGAAGTATTGACTTACTTTACAAGGAAATTCAAAAAGAGGTCTAAGAAGGGAAAATGACAGTTGTCCTTGAGATGTTATTATTGTGGGTAGACTGGACACTTTGCTTCTCAGTGCAAAGTGAAACTTGATGATAAAGATGAGGATGGTGGTGATGAGTAGAATTCAAGATGGTGAAGATCATCATTCAAATCAAAGAAGTCCAGTAAGAAGATTACTAACCCATAGAGGAAGAAGAGAGGCTCATTCAAGAGTTATGTAAGTTAGACAAAAGAAACTGATGAGGCAAAAGATGAAGACTCATTAGATAAGCATGTTTTTATGGAATCAGCTCAAGGTGGTAGTTCAACCTCTGAAGAGGAAGAGGAGATTGATGAAGAAGAACCAAATCTTGAAGCTAAGTTGGAAAAAGCTTCAAAGGAGATAATCAAAAGGGGCAAAACCATAAAAAGGTTGAAGGTTCACATAAAACAAGTTGAAGCAAAGTTTGAGGAAGATGAAAGTTAAAATGATGAAATAAGGGCTGAACATATTGACTTGAAGAGAAGATTTGAAGAATAGATCAAAATATGTGAAGACCTTACAATAGAACTTGGCTCAAGGACTTCAAAAATTGAAGAAATGGAGATAGAGTTACTAAGACTTCAACAACAACTCAAAAAGAGTGAGGAGAAATTGCAAAAGTTTTGAATAGTAGGAGAAACAAGCTCTGCAAGAGAAAATAAGAATGAGACTTTGCCATAAAAGTTGAAAGAGAAAGCTGTGACTCAGGTAAAGATAACCAAAGAAGAGAAGACAGTTATCAAACCAAAGCCAAGGCCAAAAATGATGTAGTGGTTAAAGAGCAGTTGCCCATAGTTGCTATGTCTCAGAAAGAAAAGAAAGTCAGCCAACAGAGGGCTACAGCTGAATAGAAGAAGGAAAAGAAGGTGACTGAAATGAAAGTTACACAAGTAAAGAAGCCAGCTACTTTACTTACACAACAAGTGATGAACAAAAGAAGATAAGCTGTGAGTAGACCCAAGAAGAGGCAGTTTTAAGGTCACTATCTTTATTGTGGAGTTTGGGATCATAAGGCGAGTAACTGTTGGTAGAGAAGGCCAGTATATGTCTCTAACTTGAGAAGATTCGATGCTACGTATAGGGATAGACAATATAGAATTCAGAAGAGAACACATGTCATGAATTCTTACACATATTGTAAAGGCAAGGGCACGCTGACAAAGATTATTAGTGGAAGCCCAAACCAATGGTTTCAAAGAACAAGTTTGCTGTATTAGCAGACTTGGAGAAGTATGAAAGGTGCAGGCAGGATGGCCATAGTGTCAAGTTGAGAAAAAGGAAAGAGCTATCTTTTAGCCAGTTCAAAAGAAGGAATATAGAGCGAAAAAAGAGGTGACTAATATAACTAAAATTGCATTAAAGGTTGATTGAAAGGGTAGGCAGTGGATCCTGGATAGTAGATGCACTTTGTACATGACGAGAGATAAAAGCAAATTATCAAATCTAAACAAATCAAGAGAAGACATAGTCAAGTTTGGCAATGATGATTCACTCAACACCAGTGGTCAGGGGTCAGTGAATATTGGAAAAGGAAAGTTGAAAGATATTCTGCACGTTGAAGGACTCAAATATAATCTAACATCTATCAACCAACTATGCAACGACGACCATAAAGTGATATTCACAAAAATAGATTGCCAGGTAAAGAGTAAAGAAGGCAATACTGTTGCAGTCGAGAAGAGAACAACTGGAAATTTATATGTGATTGATAAGGATAAGACAAGTAGCTATTTATTCACTAAAGAAGAAAAAATGAACTCTAATATAGGAGGCTGGGACACTTATCACAAAAGAATATGAGGAAGCTGACTACTACTCATGCAATCAGAGACATTCTTGACCTCAGGAGAGAGAGGGAGTATGTTTGCTTAGCATGTTCTAAAGGAAAATATGCCAAAAAGCAGTACAAGACCAAAGAGTTTAGTTTTGAAGCAGTGCTTGACATTGTGTATATTGATTTGTGTGGACCAATGAGGACAAAAGGGTTGAAAGGTGAGAGGTACTTTATTTTGTTTGTTAACGATTATTTGAGAAGGATTTGCCTCATGTACCTCAAATACAAGTCAGAAGTTTTGAATTGCTTCAAGAGATACAGAAGATTGGCTGAAAATGAGAGTGGAAGGAAGATCAAAGTATTGAGGTCAGATCAAGGCACTGAATTTACAAATAAAGCTTTTGAAGATTATCTTAAGAAGTATAGAATTTATCGTCAAATGGTAGTAGTAAGAACACCTCAAAAGAATGAGGTGGTAGAGAGGAAAAATAGAGCTGTGGTTGAAATGGTGAGAACTCTATTGCTGGAATCTAAGTTTCACACAAGATTTTGGACAAAAGCAACATTTACAGTAATGCATCTAGTAAACAGAGTATTACTAAGACCCAATAATGATAAGACTCCATATGAGCTATGGAGTGGGAAGAAGACAATAGCCAAGTATCTCAGAGTCTTTGGCAGCCCATGTTTTAATAAGAACAAGGAGCAAAACTTGGGAAAATTCAACGCTAGGTCTGATGAAGGCATCTTTGTGGGATACTTAGAAAAGACAAAAGGTTACAGAATTTTCCTGCATAAGCTGGGAAAAGTGATCACTTCCAGTGATGTGAGAATAGATAAGAACTGGAAAACAATGCAGAATGGAGAAGTTGAGGACAATGAATAAGATGACTTTAATGTAGATGAAAAATCAGACCAACTTGAAAAAAAGGAACAAGAAGTAGGTTTAGACTCAGAGAAGAGTGAGTATGAGATGAAGAAAGAGATCTTCCTGTAACTAAGATGGTGCAAGAAAGAAAGCCAAAGAAAATGTGGATTAGTGTTAATGAAGAAAATCATATCATTGGTGACCCATCAACAAGAGTTACAACAAGAAGAAGAATTTTAGGAACTACTGCTTTACTCTCACAAGTTCAACCTAAATTTGTTGAAGAGGCTACATAAGATCTAACTAAATCCTTGTCCACAGAGGCTATTTGAAAAGTACAAAATGAGTCTGTCTGTGCGAATGCCTCCTTAAGCCTGAAAATCAGGTGAATCCTCTATCTTTACTTTGTGAGTTTTTTAGATTTGTAATTGGTTGGAAAAGGGAGAGAGAAGCAATAGTGTAGGGGTAGCTGTTAACAAATGGGAAGTGAATATTTAGGGGGAGTTGAAATTGCTACATAATGGCTTTTATTATGAGTGTTGCCAATAATTATAAAGGATGAGATTGTTGTTCCCATAGCCTTGTATGAGTTGTAATTGTTGTCAACTAAGTTTAAGTGTGTAAGAAAGTAAAGCCACATGGAAGGGTAAGAAAGTTAATCCATATGGAAGGGCAAGAAGGTAAAGCCATATGGAAGGACAAGAAAGTAAATCCACTATATAAGGGCAAGAATGTAAATCTACCACGTAAGCCTTGTTAGGGTTTTATGGAAAAGAGTATATAAAGACCTTGGAAGACAAAACTAAGAAACGGCCAACATAATTGCATATACAGTAAAACACAAAAGTGTGTGGATAGCAAATAGAGAAAATAGAAAAACACAACATACGACCAAAACACATTGACTGCAGGCGAACGGTAGAATAGGGGATGACAAAATAGAAAAGAAGTAGCCATCATGAGTAGTGCAATCGTCAAGTGAATAGTAGCTACACTGTGAAGCCGTCGGACGAAGAGAGAGAAAAGAAGCCATCAACTGGAAGAGAGAGAAACAAAGTAGCCATCGGACAAAGGAGAGAAAAAAAAAGGGAGAAGAGGAGAGGTCGGTTGTTGGTAATAGGAGAGGTCAATGGCTAGGCTAAACGAAGAACAAGGGCCCATCGAGAGAAAGAAAGAGAGATGACGACCAAAAATCAGAAAAAGGGAGTGATGGCAGAATGTCACAGAAGAGAGAGAATTGTCGAAAAGGGACCGTCGACAAAAAAGAGAGAGAAACCTATGCGTGACGACAGACCACCAGCACACCGATGGTCAATGAGGAAACGACCCAGCAAGAGAGAGAAACAGGTAAGATGAGACCAGATCGGGAATCGAAGAGACCAGATCCGAGCTAGAACGGGTGGATGAAGAGAGAGAAATTTGGTGGTGAGAGAGAAAGAGAAACGGACAGTGAGATCATGAAACAAGGAGATGAGTGATACCATGAGACCATGAAAGTAGGAGTTATGTAAAACAACATAGAGAAGAAATTTGACGAAGCATCAGAAAGAATTCAACGTATTTCCAGATTTCTTCAAGAGAGGTTAGAAAGCATTGCGGTGAACTTCTATGTGGCAGTAGAGTAGCCTTTCAATTCAACAAAGGCAAGACAAGAAAGAAAAAGGGTAGACATAGTAAGTGACAGTCTTTGTATTGTATTTGCTTAGTAATTGTAATAGTGAAAGGAGAAGAAAATTAAGACATCCATTGTAACTGAAATTTTCAAGTATAATGGATAGTTTCGGTAAGGGAGAGTCCCTTTGAATTGAGTTGTGAATGCAGCTAAAGTATCAGCCAACTCATAACCTAATGAAGACTTAAACAAGAACATCCGAATTGTCTATTAGGCAAGGTATTTGAAAGGTGACTTTGAGGATTATTGTGATTAGTAGGTAGCAATAAATCTACCTTAGTCGAGTTTAAGAAAGAGTTCACTTTTAAGAAGAGGTTGAAGTTATTCACTTACCTACGAATTACGAATTGTGGTCTAATTCACCTCCTTATTAGTATCACAAACTAGTAGATCCTACGGAGAAGTCAGGAACTTCAGAGGAAGAGGGGGATCTTGGGCCATATAAATGTGGGCACTACATACTCCAATAGGTTGCCTTTTAGGGAGAAGGTAATGGCCCTATGACAACCGGTTTGGTACGTGTCCAAGAACAAGGATGAGGATGTTGATAAATTTGGTATGAGAGGATTTGATAGGTGCATACTACCCAACTCCCACATCATAGAGGAAGAGGGGGATCTTGGGTCATATAAGCATGGGCACTGCACACCCTAATAGGTTGACATCTTGCTCGACTCCTCCTTATCAGGATGGTAATGCTTTAGCAAGCTTACATGGAATACTGGATGCATATTAAGGTGTGATGGTAAAATTAATTGGTAAACTAGCTTGCCAATCCTTTTCTCCACTAAAAAGGATCCCTTGTAACGCCTTTCGAGGCCCTTATGTATCCTAGTAAGCTTTTGGCTTTGATGGCGAAGGAGTTTCACCACCACCAAATCTCTTTCCTCAAACTCCAAGTGTCTCTTCTTGGCATCAACCTATTTCTTCATCCACTTAATAGCCTTAACTCGATTGTTGCACTAAAGATTTGGCCAAAACATTCTGGATGAATGCTTATATGTTAAGTATCTAGAATTTTCTCTTGTATATCTGTGACAATTGGTATTAGAGACAAGTTGTGAGGCATAATGTCAAGCACCATAGAGGAGAATGTGGTAAGGAACACCAAGGGATGGAGAGGGGACATGATAACTCTCTCACTCAAGGTGGGAACAAGAAAAAGGAGCATAGACGTAGTAAGAATCGTTCTACCACCACTTTTACCACTTTGGAAGAGAAGTCTAACATGCTAGAATAGGTAATGTCTAAGATGGGAGTACATATTAAACATATTGAGCATAATTTTGAGGCTTTGGAGTCTCACAAATTGGAAGAACTTGATAAAATTAAAGGGGACGTCCAAGATTGTCTTTCTAATAACGAAGGGTGTTACAGGAGTGAGGAAGCCTTTAAGGTAACAGTCATGTAGACCGTCAAAAGCTTGTAAACTTAAGTGATCTCTTTAGAAACCATTCTGGAGGAGATGCGCTAGGATATAGCCATGTGCAAGAGGGTTATGGCTAACGATGGTGGTTCTTAGGATAGAGGCTCCCAAGCCTAAAGAGTTCTTAAGCAAGAGGGATGCCTAGGAGGTAGAGAATTTCCTTTGGCAAATAGAGAGATACTTTAAGTGCCTAAAGATGGTAGACGAGCGAGATAAAGTAAACACAGCAATCCTTTACCTTGTGGATACAACAACTCTATGGTGGCGGAGGAAGCATACAGATATGTGAAAAGACCTTTGCACCATAGAGACATAGGAGGACTTCAAGAGGGAACACAAGAGGTAGTTCTTCCTTAAAAATGTGGTATATGAGGCACGCAAACAACTAAGGGAGTTGAGACACAAGTCCTCTATCCTTGACTATCTTAGGGATTTCATGACATTGTTGCTGAAAATACCTTACTTAGAAGCAGAAGATGCATTGTTCTACTTTATGGATGGACTTCAAAATTGGGCCAAGCAAGAAGTACAGCAATGAGGGGCGAAAGACGTTAAGGAGGCCATTGTAATTGTAGAGTCCTTCACTGAGTATCAAATGAGTAAGTCTTCTAAAAATAAGAGTTCTAAGTGTAACTCCAACAAAGGTGGGGAGAAAGAGACTGACATTAAGGAAGCCACAACCCGTCCATTAGAAAGGACTATGAGGAGAAGAAACAATCCTTCACACCAAAAGGTGGGTGTTTCATGTGTAAGGGGCCACACCCTATGAAAAATTGCCTAAAACTTGGTTCGTTGATAGCCATAATTGAGCAACAAAAGGCACAACTAGCCGATGATTGTGCAGGACAGATTGGGTCTCTACAATTGCTTAATGCACTTAAGGATAAACAAGAGCTTCAAGCAAATAGAGGCAAGGGGCTAATGTTCATGGATGTGCAAATCAACGGGTAGTATGCCCAAGTTATGATTGACACGGGTGCTACCTGTGACTTCATCACCAAGGAGAAAACTAAGCGACTTAGTCTAAATATGGCCTATGGTAGGGGGGTGGCTCAAGACCATCAACACTGGTGCCAAGCCTTTAAGTGGGGTTGCCCAAAATGTACTGATGAGCCTTAGTCCATGGAGAGGTATGGTTGACTTCTTAATGGTGTACATGGAAGATTTTAAGATCATGCTTAGTATGGACTTCCTTCGTAAGGTACAAATCATTCCTATGCTCTACCTAAATTCTGTGTGTGTGCTTAAAAAAGAGGCCTTATGCATAGTTCCTGCCATCTCAAAACTAAAAGATAGGAAGGCCCTATTAACATTGCATGTAATAAAGGGTTTTAAGTGAGGGGAAATCACCTATTTAGCAACGATGATGATTGATGACCCCTTTAGCCCTCAAAAGGAAAATGTACCCCAAGAGATTAGAAATGTTCTTGAGGAGCATAAGGATGTGAAGCCCCCCGAGTTGCCCAAACGACTTCCACCAAGAAGGGAGGTAGATCATAAGGTAGAACTAGAACCGCGGTCTAAGCCATCTACTACGACCACTTATCGTATGTCGCCTATCGAACTTGAAGAGTTAAGGAGGCAACTAACTAGTTTACTTGATATAGGTCAAATTCGACCTTCAAAAGCTCCTTATGGCACCTTAGTTTTGTTCCAAAGGAAACACAATGGTTCCTTACGGTTATATATTGACTACAAAGCGCTCAACAAAATTACAGTAAAGAATCGGTACCCCCTTCCTCTCATTCATAATTTGTTTGATAGATTAGTATGGGTTAAGTGGATTACAAAGGTGGACTTGCATTCTAGATACTATCAAGTTTGTATCACAGAAGTAAATGAGGCAAAGACCACTTGTGTTACTTGCTTTGGTTCCTTTAAGTGGTTGGTAATGCTCTTTAGGCTAACCAATGCCCCTGCCACTTTCTCCACACTTATGAGCCATATCTTTTAGCCATTCTTGGACCAATTTGTAATGATCTACTTAGATAACATCCTTATCTACAATGAAACTCTTAAAGACCATGTAGACCACCTACAAACTATGTTTAGGCTTTGCGAAACAATGAACTTTACATCAAGAAAGAGAAGTGCATTTTTGTAGCATGGAAAGTACACTTCTTTGGTCATGTGGTAGGGAATGAACGAATTTGAATGAATGAGGAGAAGGTGTGGACCATCCAAGATTAGAACTGCCCAAGAATGTGTTACAGTTGCAATCATTCCTTAGTTTAACTAACTATTATAGGCAGTTCATTTAGGGATACTCAGCACGTACAACTACCAACTTGTTAAAGAAAAGCCAGTCATGGGAGTGGATAACTCAACAGCAAATGACCTTTGAAGGGTTAAAGGCTATGGTAAGTAGAGAGCTTATCCTTGTTCTCCTTAACTTTACAAAGGTGTTTGAAGTCCATAATAATGCTTCTGATTATGTTATAAGAGGGGTCCTAATGCAAGAAAGGCATCTCGTGGCTTATGAGAATAGGAAATTAAATGATGTCAAATGGAAGCACATGGTGCAAGAGAAGGAGATGACCGTTATTGTGCATTGTCTCTGTACTTGGTACCATTATATGTTGGTTCTCGATTTACGATCAAGATAGACAATGTGGCCACTAGCTACTTCCAAACCCAAAAGAAGCTGACCTTGAAGCAAGCTAGGTGGCAGGACTATTTGGTTGAATTCGACTATATATTGGAATATAAACTGGGCAAAGCCAATGTAGTCACTAATGATCTAAGTCATGAAGTAGAACTAGTGGCAATCTTTCAAGTAAAAGGGGATATCAAAGACCTAATTCAAGAAGGATTCAAGCATAATCCTATGGTTGGACAAATTACCAACATTGCTGTTAAGAGGGAGACAAAAAGTTTTTGGGTTGAGGATGACCTAATTTATACCTAAGGTAGATGACTCTATATGCCTAAATGGGGGAATATAAGACATTCCCTCATTAAGGAGTGTCATGATACCAAATAGGTAGGTCACCTAGGCATGAAGAGGATGTGGGCATTATTGGAGGTAACATACTATTAGCCTTAATTGAGAGATAAGGTTGTGATGTATGTTAAAACATATCTTATGTATCAACAAGACAAGGTTAACCATTAATTACCTAAAGGCTTACCAGAACCTTTACTAATACCTCAAAGGCCTTAGGAGACCATCACTATGGATTTCATTTTTGTATTACCCAAGTCAGAAGGGTTAGGGTCGATCATAGTGGTCGTGGATAACTTTTTAAAGTACAAGACTTTTATCCTTACCCCAATTGATTGTAGAACTGAAGAGGTAGCGTGGTTATTCTTTTAAAATGTGGTAGAGTTTGGGGTTACTGCACCATATTGTAACTGATCGTGATCCTCGTTTCATTGGTTGATTGTGGGATGAGTTGTTCAGACTCTTGAGAACTGAGTTGCATTTCTTTATGAGCTTTCATCCTTAAACTGACAGTCAAATTGAGAGGGTGAATGCTCTTTTGGAGTGTTATCTTAAGCATTTTGTGAGTGTCAACCAACGTGATTACGGGAAACTCCTGGACATGGTTCAATTTTCTTACAATTTACAAAAGAGTGAGGTGACCGACAAAATTTTTTTGAGTTAGCGACTGGGTAGTAACCTTTAATGCCTCACAACATGGATATGGATTCATCAACTAGGAGCCTAAAAGCCCTAAAGATGGCTAAGTCATGGAAGGAGCTAACCGACAGAGCCTGTTCCTACCTTGATAAGGCAGTTAAAAAGATGAAGAAATGGGCAAATAAGAGAATACAATAAGTCGAGTTTGCTGTTGAAGACAAGGTAATGATCAAAATCTTGCCTCAACAATTCAAAGCTTTCTGTTCTGTCCATAAAGGTCTAATGAGGAGGTATGAGGGACATACTCAATCCTTGGGAAGGTTGGTAAGGTCTCTTACAAATTGGATCTGCCTAAAAACTTAAAAATCCACCCAGTCTTCCACGTGAGTATGCTCAAACCATTTAAGGAATACCCAAGATGTGGAGTCTCCAATAGAGCTCCTCCAAGTATGGCAAAGTCCTATGATAAAGAGGTCAGAGAAGTGCTTGACGAATGGATTGTTCAAAAACATGGTACACCACCAAGCACTCAATACTTGATCAAATGGAAGGGATTGCCTGAGAGTGAAGCAATATGGGAAAGCAAGGAAGATATATGGCTATTTCAACAATAACTTCAAGAATTTAAGGACTCGATAAGAGCGTCAAAGGATTAGGTGAGGGTGAGTGAAATGCCTTAAAAGGTTCTAGAGGAGGCTAGTAAAATCTTAAAGGATAAAAAGATTACTAGGACCCTAGAACATTCCATCTTATTCTAGAATTCTCTTGAATATGTAAACTTGTAAAGATCCTTGTAAAATTCTCTAGAACCTTGATTATAGCCGTTAGATTAGATAAATCTTAGTCATCCATTTAAGAGTTAGAGTTGTATATAAAGGGGATTAGCCCTAAGGGTGGAAGGCATCCAATTTACTTGTACTCTTTCTTAAATATAATATAGTATTTCCTTTCTTTCATCATTCTTTCTTGTGTATTTTATGGTGCTCTGATACCAACTGTCATGGTTGTACAAATTTCACTCACAACCATGTGACACTTAGCTGTCCCTATACCCTTCGTAAAAGCTAAATCAGACTTCCCCCTTAGATAGTGAAAAGAGAGTAGAGCACCACAAAAAATATAAGAGAGAATGATGAAAGAAAGGAAACACTATATTATGTTTAATAGAGAGTGTAAGTAAATTGGATGCCTTCCACCCTTAGGGCTAATCCCCTTTATATACAATTCTACCTCTTAATTGGATGGTTAGGATTTATCTAATCTAACAATTGCAATCAAGGTTCTAGAGAATTCTACAAGGATCTCTACAAGTTTATATAATCAAGAGAATTATAGAATAAGGTGGAATGTTCTAGGGTCTTAGTAACCTTTTCATCCTTCAAGATTTACTAAGCTCCTCTAGAACCTTCCAGGGTGTTCACTTTCCCCTACCTAATCCTTCAACACCCTTATCAAGTCCTCGTATTATTAAAGTTGTTGTTAAAATTGCCATATATCTTCCTTACTTTCCCATGTTGCTTCACTATCAGACAATCCCTTCCATTTGATCAATATTGGGTGCTTGGTGGTGTACCATGTTTTCGAACAATCCATTTGCCAAGCACTTTTTCGACCTCTTTGTCATAGGACTTTACCACAATTGGGGAAGCCTTATTAAAATCTCTATGTCTTGGGTCTTCCTTGTCTTCCTTGAATGGTTTAAGCATACTTATATGGAAGACTAGGTGAATTTTCATGTTTTTAGGGGAATCCAGTTTGTAGGAAACCTTACCAACCTTCCCAAGGATTCAGTAAGGTCCCTCATAGCTCCTTATTAGACCCTTATAGACAAAATGAAAAGCTTTGAATTGTTGTGGTAAGATTTTAACCATTACCTCGTTTCTAACAGTAAACTCGACTTGTCATCTTTTCCTTTCTGCCCAATTTTTCATCTTCTTAGTTGCCTTGTCAAGGTAGGAATGGGCAAGGTTGGCTTTCCATGACTTGGCCATCTTTAGGGCTCTTGGGCTTTTGGTTAATGAATCTACATCCACGCTATGGGGCATTAAAGGTTACTGCCTAATTACCAACTTAAAGGGACTCTTCCCAGTCACCTCGCTCTTTTGTAAATTATAAGAAAATTAAGCCACGTCCAGGAGTTTTCCCTAATCATGTTGGTTGGCACTTACAAAGTGTTTAAGATAACACTCCAAAAGAGCATTCACCCTCTCAGTTTGGCCATCAATTTGAGGGTGAAAACTCATAGAGAAATACAACTTAGTCCCAAGAGTCTAAACAACTTGTCCCACAGTTAGCTAATGAAATGAGGATTATGATCAGTTATGATATGGCACGACAACCCCCAATACTTTACCATTTTTAAAGAATAGTTGTGCTGCCTCTTTAGCCATACAATCAGTTAGGGCAGGGATGAAAGTCCCATACTTTGAAAAGCGATCCACGACCACTATGATCGACCCTGACCCTTCTGACTTAGGTAATGCAAAAATGAAATCCATAGTGATGGTGTCCCAAAGCCTTTGGGGTATTGGTAGACACTCTAGTAATCTTCCAGGTAATTGGTGGTCAACCTTAACTTGTTGGCATACAAGACAAGTTTTAACATACATCTTAACCTCATCCCTTAATTGAGGCCAATAGTATGTCACCTCTAATAATGCCCACGTCCTCTTCATGCCTGGGTAACCCACCCATTTGGTATCATGACACTCCTTAATGAGGGAACGTCTTATATTCCCCCACTTAGGCACATAGAGTCGCCTACCTCGGGTATAGATTAGGCTATCCTCAACTCAAAACCTTTTTGTCTCCCTCTTAATAGCAAGGTTGGTAATTTGTCTAACCATAGGATCATGCTAGAGCCTTTCTCAAATTAGGTCTTTGATATCCCCTTTTACTTAGGAGATAGTCGCTAATTCTAGTTTATGACTTAGAGTATCAGCAACTACATTAGCTTTGCTTGGCTTATACTCCAACGTATAGTCAAACTCAGTGAAATAGTCCTGCCACCTAACTTGTTTTAGGGTTAGCTTCTTTTAAGTTTGGAAATAGCTAATGGTCACATTATCTGTCTTGATCGCAAATCAAGAACCCAACAAATAATGGCCCTAAGTACGAAGTAATGCATAATGGTGGTTATCTTCTTCTTTTGCACTATGTACTTCCATTCGGTGTCATTTAATTTCCTACTTTCATAAGCCATGAGATGTCATTCTTGCATTAAGACCCCTCCTATAGCAAAGTTAAAAGCATCAATGTGGACTTTATACACCTTTGTAAAGTCAGGGAGAACAAAGACATGCTTTCTACTTACCGCAGCCTTTAACCCTTTAAAGGTCATTTGCTGTTGAGTTGTCCACTCCCATGATTGGCTCATCTTTAACAAGTTGGTTAAGGTAGTCATATGTGCTGAGTATCCCTTAATGAACTGCCTGTAATAGTTGGCTAACTTAAGGAATGATCACAATTGTGACATATTCTTTGGTGGTTCCCAATCTTGGAAGGCCCAAACCTTCTCCTCGTCCATTCCCTACCACATGACTAAGGAAGTGTACTTCCTGTGCTGTGAAAGTGCACTTCTCCTTTTTTATATAAAGTTTATTGTCGCACAAAATCCTAAACATGATTTGTAAGTGGTCTACTTGGTCTTCGAGAGTCTCACTGTAGATAAGGATGTTGTCCAAGTATACCACTATAAATTGGTTCAAGAATGGCCGAAATATTTGGTTCATGAGTGTGAAGAAAGTGGTAGGGGTGTTGGTTAGCCCAAAGGGCATCACCAACCACTCAAAGGAAACATAGGTGGTTTTTGTCTCATCTCCTTCTGCAATACGAACTTAATGACATTCAAAATGTAAGTCTAAATTTGTAATCCACTTGGCTCATCCTAATCTATCAAAGAAATCAGGAATGAGATGAAGGGGGTACTAATTCTTTACCATAATCTTGTTGAGCGCCCTATAATTGATACACAACTATAAGGAACCATTATGTTTCCTTTCGAATAGGACTGGGGTGCCATAAGGAGCTTTTAAAGGTTGAATTTGACCCATATCAAGTAAACTAGTTACCTACCTCCTTAACTCTCCAAGTTTGATAGACGACACACAATAAGGGGTTATAGTATGTGGCTTAGACCCTGGTTCCAATTCTATCTTGTGATCTACCTCCCACCTTAGTGAAAGTCATTTGGGCAACTCGGGGGGCATCACATCCTTATTCTCCTCGAGAACATTTCTAATCTCTTGAGGTAGGTCTGCCTCTTGAGGGCTAGAGGGGTTATTAATCACCATTATTGCTAAATATGTGATTTCCCCTTGCTTAAAGCCCTTCACTACTTGCATTAATGATAGGGCCTTCCTATCTTTTAGTTTTGAGATGGTAGGACTATGCAGGGGGCCTCTTTTTCAAGCACACATATAGAGTTTAGGTAAGGTCTAAGAACAATTTATACCTTATAAAGGAAGTCCATTCCAAGCACAATCTTGAAATCATCCATGTGCACCGCTAAGAAGTCAACCATACCTCTCCATGGACCAAGGCTTATCGGTACATGTTCAATACATAATCCCATCTCAGTCAATACCTATTCAACGATGTTGGACTTTTCTTCCAAGGTGGCAAGAGTTACGGTGGAATGAGTATTGCTATGTCCATACTCCTTCTTCTTGTTCCCATCTTAGGTGAGGGAGGGATCACATCCCCTTTCCATCACTTGGTGCATCCTTACCACATTCTCCTCTATGGTGCTCAACATTATGCCTTACAACCTGGCTTTGATACCAATTGTCAAGGATGTATGAATTTCACTCACAACCATATGACACTTAGCTTGCCCTATGCCCTTCGTAGAAACTAAGTCAACCTTCTCCCTTGGAGAGAGTAGAGCACCACAGAAAATACAAGAGAGAATGATGAGAGAAAAAAAAAAACTATATTATGTTTGAGAAAGAGTGTAAGTAAATTGGATATCTTCCATTCTTGGGGCTAATCCCCCTTTATATACAACTGTACCTCTTAAATGGATGGTTAGGATTTATCTAATCTAACGGCTATAATTAAGGTTCTAGAGAATTCTACAAGGATCTTTACAAGTCCATATAATCAAGAGAATTGTAGAATAAGGTAGAATATTCTAGGGTCTTAGTAACCTCTTCATCCGTCAAGATTTTACTAAGCTCTAGAACCTTTCAGGGCATTTCACTTTTGGGTAATTTGCTGACCACATTCAACGTTACAAGGATGAAGATGTGATAAGGACATCATGAGATTAAGTGGGGGGTGTCATGGCCCGTCCCAAAAGCATTGCCAAACTAGGCCTGTTGGATGCCTAGCCCGATTGTTGCCCTAAAGACTTGGTCAAAACATTCTAGATGAATGCTTATGTGTCAAGTCTCTAGAATTTGTTTTTGTAAATATTTAAGCTGTCTAGAATAGTCTTGATCTAGAGGATTTCATAGAAATATGGAACAAGCAATTATAGCCACACATTGAAGAGGTAGAATCATTATAAAATCTTGAAGGATGAAGAGGTTATTAGGGGTTGAATTAGTGTGAAATATGCGCTTGTTATAAATCAATCTGGATTTAATCTCTATGACTTGTTAGAGCCGATGATCTAATTTTTTTATCTTTATGAATATAAATCACTTAAGCACTCAAGTACACATGACAATTTTTACGTGGTTCAACCACAATGTTTGAGCTACATTCATGGTGTGATAAGATCACTCTTAAATTACACAATTCACCTTTTTTATTAAGGGATACAACAATGTTGTGAAAGAAACACTCCTTAACTACTTGTAGAAGGACAACTCTTTAACCACTCCAAAGGTATCTCATCCTTATTCAGCAAGTTTATCAAGAGTTTATATAAAAACTTTCATAGAGAAAGATCACTTAATGTGTACAAATTGCTAGTGCAAAATATAGATTTTCTCCTTCTTTTGCTGTCAGTGTTGTCTAACCTGCTGTTGGTGCTGTTTGAACATGCCGCTATTGTTGTTCACATGCACTGTTGTTGCTATCGTCTTGCACTGCAACTACTATCCATATGCGCTACTACTATTTGTTCGCGCTACTGTTGTTGTTCGCGCGCTGCTGCTATTTGCTCATGTTGCTACTATTGTCCACGTGTGTTGTTGCTGTTTGCTCGCGCCACTACTACCATCCACATATGTTGCTATTGTTGTCTACGTACACTACTATTGTTGTCTGTATGGGCTGCTTCGCTAATTTGGTTGCTAGGCACACTGCACTTGCTGGTATAACCACCTGGATGTGTTGTTGGTGTCTGTTGCCTATACATGCTACTTTTATTCATACTACTGCTATTGAATTGGCTATTAGATGCACTGCACTTGTTGATATCGTCTCCTAAATGTGCTGCTGGTGTTAGTAGTCCCTCCTAGATGTGCTGCCACTACTAGTATTGCAGCCAGCCAACATACCTACAGCTGCTGTAGGTGCTGATGGGGGCCGGCTACTGCAAGTGCTAGTAAGGGCTGGCTGCTGCAACTTAGCGAGGGCAGGTTGCTGCTAATTGCCTTATTACTTTTCTCTCGCTCTTGGCTGGTTGCTACAATTACGCTTTATTCTTTCAAAACATTTTGTAGCACTCGTACCACTTTGTAAGACATATAGGAGTATTTATAACGCTTTGATATTAGGGTTACACGATCATCAATGGTCATCGTTGATTCCCATAGGTTACCTTACAATCAATAACCATATTTGAATCTTAAAATTTAAGGTCAATAGTCAATATTGACTTCCTAAAATTTAGGGTTAATGGTCAATTTTGACCCCTAAAATTTGGGGTGGTAAACATTGACTCCTCAACATTAGAGTTGACTTGTTATCACTAGTTTTTTCTAATGACCTCTCTACATCTCAACGACATTTATAACCTTAAATCAATACATATAACCATACGAGATAATGTTGACGACAAATCCAACATTAGTCATCAAAGATGAGTTTAACACCATTATGAATTTTTTGTTCTTCCTTTTGGATTAACCAATACATTATCAATGTTCTAGAATTTGATGAATGACATCTTCTACCCTTATCTTCAGAAATTCATTTTGGTTTTCTTTGACAATATTTTGATTTATAAGACAAGAGAGGCTTACATAAAGCACCTATATCAAGCTTTGCAACTATTTCAATAGCACAAGCTTTATGTTAAACAAAGCAAATGCTTTTTTGCCCAAACCCAAGTGGAGTACCTTAGCCATGTTATCTTTGTCGCTGGCATAGCAACAGGTCCTAAGAAGATAGAGGCTATCTAGCATTGGTTTCTACCTTCTAACCTTAGATAGTTAAAGGATTCTTAGGGCTCACTAGATATTATTATCGCTTGGTGTGTTAATGGTGAACTTGTGTGTGAAAATTTTTGTTAGGCCTAGGGCTGCTTTGGTTTTAGATATTCAAAGAGAGGATAAAGGTGTGCATAAAGCAATTAAGGAGGCTTCCAAGAGCAATGGCATGGGATCAACTAAGGGAAGCATGAGATGCTTAACAATTGCCTATGTTTAGGTGATCACTTGTGACTTTGAAAGTGATCCAGGATTTGTGATAGAACCTGGTCAGGCCAATATCTTTGTCATTCTTTAGTTTTCAAGGTTAATTTGAAGTGGTAACCTTGATTGTTTGTTTGTCCACAAGTGCACATGCACTCTCGTTTACATGTATGTAGCAATAAGATCTTTTATTGTGGGAAGGGGGCATCAGTGTGGAATTAGATGTTTTTTCTATGTTGTGTTAGCCTAACACCTTACAGCAAGAGCTCACTAACAGTTATGTGCTGCTTGCATCCATGTTCCTAGAGGTACAGGGTAGAGCCTTTATTACATTAATAAGGTTGCATCTCATTATGGGCACTAGATAAGTGAAATGAGTGAAGATCTTCCTTTCCTTTTGAAAATTACCAAGAATGCTTGCTTCAAATATTTATGTCATACACACACACATTTTTTTCTTGTATTTTTATGGACACAAGTTTGGTCCTTAAATTAAAACATGCCACTTGGTGGATTAGTTTAATAGTTAATAGGGACTTGATTTTCATGGTTATAAAAAGGGACGCTTGAAATATTGTTTTGTAATTTCACTTCACTTTGGTGGAGATAAGTATTTGTAACCTAAAAGTAATTTTATTCGACTTTGAATTTACGGTTTAGACCTCTAAGAATTATGTAAAGTTTAGGACCATGAGAAACATAATAAAGGAAGGAAACCAACAGATATGGTAGTAGAAGTAATGAGACTGTGATCATATTTATATTGAAACTAATGATTAAAGGAAAAGATGGGTGTTGCAGTTTTAGTGTTTACCTTTATCAAACTTTAATAGCACTGAAAGATCCTGCGATGGCCTTCTTGTGGTATTTTCTAGGTGTTTGTTTAGAGCCTACCCTTTGTGTTATTTGGGCTCTTTCTAAAGAAATTGTAATGTTGAGAAAAGCTATAAATCAGCTTTATGCAAATAAGGCTCAATTGAATTTTATATCAATGCACCTCGGAAAAAGTGTTCATATGGTGCTTCACTTAATTCCATGTTTTTTCCTAATTTTCTTTGGATACATACTCTAATTTAAGTGTGAGTATCAATGTTTCCAATTGGAAAAATTGATGTAACGTTGTCATTTCCACCACGATATAATGTCTAAAAGAGACAGAAGTTCTGGTTAATATTGTTTGTTATTGTTATTTTGTGTTGGAACTTTGTTGGCATAAAGTTCTTCATTTTTCTTTTGCTATAATTATGCAAAATGTTGATCATTTTACCAAAAGTGTTAAGTTCATTAAACTCAACAATAACCTAATGAAAGTTGTAGAAATGGCTGCCACGTAAGAGGGAAACAATTACAACTCAAAGAACCTTCAATATTAGAATTACAAAGAGAAATTAAAGAGCTCAAAGTGAAAGCAAGAGAGCTCGTAGTAGAACTGTTAGAAGAATTAAGAGAGCTCCAAGGAAGAGTTATTACTCTTAAATTAAAATTTTAGTATAATCTAGATATTTTGGATTAAGAGCTAGATCTACTAGAATCTTCCTTAAAAGAAGATAATAATTTTTAATATGTCAATATGATTGATAAAGTTATTACTCATAAATGACATATAAAGATAAAAGTCATAGTTGGAATAGAGTATACATTTCTTATCATAGTTTTTATTGATTTAGAAGTTGATATTAACTGTATTAATGAAGGGTTAATACTTTGAAATATTTTAAAAAAACTACAAAAATGTTAAATACTATTGATAATAAAAATAAGTTTGTTATCTCTCTCAAGCTTTTTGATACTACTATATGTATTAAAGGAGTTTGTTTATAAATTACTTTTATTTTCATAACAAAATCTTTTTTAAGAGGTTATTTTGAAATAACTAAAAAAGACGTATTTGCAAAAGTGAAAGGAAATCTTATTAGTTTTAAATTTCTTTTAAAAGAAGATAATATTAAATCTAAAATATTTTAAGAAAGAAAAAGAAAATATTTAAGTTTATCTGAACTCAATTTCTTCCACAAGACATTATGAGCGAAAGACCTTTAATACAAGGAACAACGTAGCCAACAAAAATGGTTATTTCACCATAAAAAAATCAACAAAATTCTCTAAATCTAAGAATTTAAATCCACTGTTAAAAGGTGTTTATGAGTTGACTATATGCATTGAGCTAACTTTCCCTCATTTGAACTAATATTTTAGATAGATTTACAAATATATTTTTTAATGTACAAATTTTTAAATTTATTTTTACAAGATAGCTCACTTTAATGCCGCTAAGTCTGCCTCAATAACCCTTTTTTTTTTTTTTTTGGCTTTCTTCCTCTTTCTCTTTTGTTTCTTAGTATGTCCGTGTGTACTACCATTGTTTTAAATGTTCACTTTGTTTTTGTTAAGGAGTGGGGTTTACCGTTTGATTCTGCTGTGAGCGGAATCAAATTGATGGGCATATTTAATTGTGTTTCGGCATGCGTTGACCTTTTGGCTTCAATTAGAATATATAATTAGATAGAAGAGCTTTTAGACATACTACGAGATTTTGCAATGGCAACAGAGCTAACGAGATTGACTATTGGCAAAGTCTAGCAAACTGCTTTGAGTTATTGTGGTCAAAATTTAGTACGTGATGTTACGAAGTGGAATGTTCCGATGATTTAAGCATTTGTTCGAGTTATGCCTTTTTTGTGTTCAGAAAATTAATCTTGCTCAATCTATTATAGACCCTTGCATTTTCATGAGTTATTTAAACCCTCACCTAATTCTTGAGCTTTTGCAATCCTATATTTCTGATGGAAGTTTTGTAAGATGTTTAGGACAGAGTTCCATATTTCAATTGTTTTAAAATGGCGTTCAAAATTCCACATGCTTTATTTGATTACTGTTACTACCAAAATGGATCTCTTTGCTAGTTTCTTTTAGACTGAAGTGTTTGCTAATGTGGGTCTCTTTGATCTTCTTTAGTTAAGTTTCGATATGTCCCCTGGTTGTTGCCTGTAGGATGTTTTACTTCATTGAGTCATGCAACGGTGAGAAGGACCCTCTTGCCATATGGTCGACCGATACGTCAGGCTACAACTATTTGGCTCTCTTTTATGAAAAAGGTCCATTTTCTATCGCACCCAACATGTCTCTCCTGTGGAACGAGAATGGTTGGGACAAAGTATATTCATTGAAAAGAGAGTGAATTGTAGGAACAAAACTTGTTGAACGAATGCCATATTTCACTAGATATAAATACATTAATACCATACAGTTATGGTCTTATATCAAAGGGATGGCTTTCCTAAACTAAGGAATGTACATAAGAAAAGGTAACAAATAGCAAATATTGAACAAAATATAATCAAATCTTACTAATTATAGGATTTATAACAACCCGAGATCCCATCTATTTAGGATTCTTCCAAGCTTTCCAACACTCTCCCTCAACCTGGTGTATATATCGAATTGACTCAAATCTCGAATTGCACATAACTTTAGTGAACATATCAAACTCTTCTTGTGCTGTTGGAATATAGGCCAATCCGATTCCACTATTTTCAACCTTGCTTTTAGTAAAACTTCTATCGGTCTTCACTGCTTCATTTGGTTGTGCTAGACTAGGTTGTTCACGATATTGATTGCAGACTTACTGTCACTATACAACACTGTAGGATACGCCTATGGGAGTTGAAGACCTTTCATAAATCTTTCCAACCATATTAACTCACAAATTCCTTGTGCAATGGCTCGAAACTCTACCTCCACACACTACTTTTGGCTATAACCGATTGTTCCTTCATCTAAGTTAGTCCATAGCTTGTTGCAATATCCAGAAGTAGAATTGCTTTTAGTAATTAAGCTTGCCCATTCTAGATCAACATAGCCCTTTCCTCGTTTCCCACTCTTTTAAAATATCAGCACTTTTCCAAGAACCTGTTTTAGGTACCTTAAGATGTGGAATGCAGCATCTAAATGCTGTCATGTTGGCAAATGCATAAAATGGCTTATGACACTCGATGCATAAGTAATATCAAGCCGAGCAAGTACAAGGTAAATGAGTCTTTCTAGCAACCATTGGTACTTGCCTCTATCTGCAAGAGGATTTTCTTGATCAATTTTTTTATCTTTTAATTTTTCTTTTCTAAGGGAGTACTTGTAGGTTTATAATCTAACATACCAGTTTCCTTCTAGAGGTTTAAGGTGTATTTTCTCTATGAGATGAAAGTATCTTCTTTGCTTTGAGCAACTTCTATTCCCACGAAGCACTTTATGGGACAGATCCTAAACTTTAAACCCAGCTTTCAATTGCTGCTTGAACTTCATAATCCCTTCCCCCTCATCACCTATTATTATGATATTATAAATATATACAATTAAAATAACTCTCTTATAATTTGTTGCATGCTTGGTAAATAATGTATGAATAGCTTGACCTTTTGTACCCTAAACCTTGAGGGTAGAGCTAAATCTCGTAAACAAAGCCTGTGGAGATTACTTCGAGTCGTAAAGTGATTTTCTCAATATGCACACTTTTTCCAACCCTCTCTTTGTTGAAATTAATGCAAATTAATTATAAATTAAAAATTAGCGTTCAAGTAAAAGTTAAATAATTATGTATGATTCAAAATTATCATTAATAAGTTAATTTTTTTTGTAAAAATTAGACTAGTTAAATATAGTTTAATACAATTTCAATATTTGAGTAAAACTATATATTTTTTATTACATAAAGAGATGTGTGTGTTAGTTTGTTGTGTGGCTAATGAGTCAAATTTCATGCCTATTTGCATCCTACTGCTCTTTTGCTTTTAGGTAGTGTAATAATATTTCACATATAATTTTCAATCAAATCTTTAATCTCCTCCAAAACTGCAGCTTTCCATGTAAGTCTTTTAATGCCTCTTGGATATTTTTTGGAATTTCCACTTTATTAAGTATTATGGTGAAGGCCCTGAATTATTATAATAGACTAAAGTATGTTAAATAATTGGAAATGAGATATTTGGTGTAGGATTTTACCCCCTTCTTTAAGTAATAAGAATGCCTAAGTCATTTACCATCACTAATTTTCCCTTAGTAAACTAGTCTTAGGTTCATGTGATTGGCTCGATTAAGTAGTTGAAGCTTTTTGCCATTTGGAATACATCTACAAAGGCTTTTCAAGTTATTTTAACTCTGCCCCTTGATCAATATCAAGGGATATAGTCATTAGTGTCAATGTTTGAGGGAGACTTGAAAGTGATTAGGGGGTATTCAAAAGTGATTGAGGCGAACTTGAAAGTGATATTGAGGAAGAAATGGGGTGATCTCAGTCACACTCTTCATTAGGTATCTCCCTCTGGAGAGAAACAATGGGATAGAAAGACTCATGTTTAAGAAAAATGATATCATTTGATATAATGAACTTTGAGACATAGGACAATACCGTCTGTATCCTTTTCAAGTATGGGAATGCCGGACAAAGATGTACTATAGAGCCTTTGGTTCTAGTTTTTGTTGGGTTGGACTGATATTATTAATGTAATATCGTGCACCCAAACACTCATGGTGGGATAGTTTAGGATACGGACATGAAGATAAGTGTCCAATAATGTGCTCAAGAGTGTCCAAAATTGAAGAATTTTAGAAGAAGACAGATTATGAGATAAGCTCCTATGATAAAGGCCATCCACTTTCCAAGAGTTGGTGGTTTTCTCTTTTTACTACTTCATTTTGTTAGGTATATAGGCACAAGAAATTTAATAGAAAATGTCATTTCTGATAAAATAGTATATAAAATTACAAGTGAGACATTTTTTATATTATTGATTTTTAAAATTTAAAATAATATCTCAAACACATTTTGAATAAATTTGTGTAGGGCTTTCAAAATGTCATTCACTTTTATAAGATATACTTGACACATTTTTATATAATTATTAATAGATGCAGTAAATTGTCTAATTTTAAGAAGAGTTATAGTATATTATTATGAATTAAGCGAATAAAGTTTAGATGATTTGTATAAGTTTGTAAAGTAAAAAATTTATGGATTACTCAGCAAAATTGCAATGATCACATCGAAAAGATTAATGAATAGATGAGGGTACAATGGTTTAAGATGGGAAAAGTGGCTAACATAAATGCAATGCCCTCATAAATATTTCCTTTGAACACTGAGGCAGGAGGGGGATTTCATTGCTACCATTGGTGCCTACGGTACAGAATATATTTTGTGAGAAAACCGATCTAATTTTTCTATTTTATGATGATGCTAGGTTGAAACAAGGGAAAGTGATCAGGTTAATGTAATAATTAACCATATGCCGAGTTATTATCGTAATTTTCCTGTAAAAAAAATACACAAAGGCCTAAGTCGCTCTAATTAAAAATACACTTAAGTTATCCAAACTCTTTGATATGCTTAAGAATTGGAACTTTCGATTGGATTTAGATTCTGGGGAGAATCTAAACTCTGTAAATTAATCCACGCCATCAAAAAAAAAAAAAAAAAAATTATAACAAAGAGTTTGCAAACATGACAGGTTCACAGGTTCATGTTGGGCAATTGCTAATTTCAAAAGGTTTTTCTGGCATAACGTGCAACAAAAAGAAATCGGAAAGAAAAAAGAAAAAAACAGAAGCCTTATCCAGACCGGCACTGACACTACTAGCAAGCAGTTGAATACTAAGCAAGCAGAGTAGATTGGAGTTGCCTTGCAGTCTCATCTGATGGCTTTTCACATTAATCGTTGTTGTTTAAGCAGCACTCACGATGCATTCTTCTGCTTTCTTCCCCCGTCTTCATCAAACCCTGTTCCTTCAGCTTTACCGTCGTCAATCGTTTCCTCTCCCAATTCTTCTTCTTCTTCCTCCTCTTCTTTATCCACGGGAAGAAGTATTACTCATCGCGTGAAGCTCAGGCGTCCGCCGCCCCTGCCGCTAACAAGAGCTTCCAACGACGAAAGTATACCCTTTTCTTCCGACTTTCCCATTTTACCTTTTTGAGTGCTCATTTCATTCTAAAATGAATATTTGAATTGTGGGCTTTCTGTTAACCTGGTTGGAGTTTTTAGACGCCTGGCTGAGCAATGCAACTAAGCTTTGCTTCTCTTATATTGCGTTACAGTTTGAAGTAGGGATAGGAATGATCCAGGGACAACGATTGGTGTATATTCTCTTGGAGTGATATATATATATATATATATATATATATATATATATATATATATTTTTATTATTATTATTTTTTTTTTTTCTTTTTTGGCTTTTTATGCGTGCATCTTGCAGGAAATCCTCGTGGGTTAATTGAAGAGGACTCAAAGTTTGTGCCTTTAAATTCTGATGGCTCCGTCTATGGTCCTCCTGTAAGTTCTGGTTAGTTCATTTTCAAGTTACCAATTGCGTGTCATGTCAGTTTATCTTCTCATCAGAAGATTTTGGAATTTCGGTTTACTGAAAATTTGCTTAATAGATCAAGATTGGAGCTTGCAGAGTTGAATTTCAATTCACCTTCTCTCTTCTATGCCTAAGCAACCTCTTCTGCATTGCCAGTCGGTAATCTGTTAATGCGTAGACCCATCCGTTAATGCATTTTCTCCTCTGCAGACTTTGCTGTTGTTGGGCTTTGAAGTGGCAGAGGTGGCTAAGGCAATACTCATTCTCTTCTTCATGAATTTTCTTTTTCTCTTTTTAACTTCAAATTTGATTCAAGTTTTGAATAATTACACTCTTCGTAATGGCTTAGTAATCTGTCTAACCTTGAGAAGCAGTGAGGGATACTGTGCACCCTTTGTTTAAGGATAAGGGCTCCTATTTGATATTCTATGAGTCCTTTGCTTTTTCTTTCTTCTCTCTTGGGGTGGAGGGTGGGATATCAGTGGATGAGGGTTTATCTGCATTAAAATCACTGAGTTACATGTATGGGAATCGCAAAGCCATCCATCCCTGATTCCCATAAGATAATACTGTAGTATTTTAAATTTCTGAACAGTGGTTCTTGATTGGAGATTATTTAGTTTTTTGTAATTATTTGTAATATGCCTGCTATATCTTCAAGGAGAACCTCTTATTGGTTGCAATCATTGAAATGCACATTCATATCAACAACATATTCTACTACAATTTTTGGACTTATAACTTCCCAAGACTTGGTTCTAACGCTACCTGCAACTATAAATTTCTCAAAACAGATTCAGCAGCTTTTGAAACAGCTAGATGGCGAATTTTTACAGGTGATATTGTGCATCTCATTATTTTTACAGCTTCCTTCAATGATGGTTAATTTACAAAAATATAGCAGGAGATATGTTTGCTAAACATGCTGAGATCTTATTTTCTTGCAGGATGTTGAATTCTATCTAGAGATTGAAGAGTAAGATAGAAAGAATTTATAACCATTTTGACATAGAGAAATTGAAATAAGAGCTGAATTTTGGTAAAAACTTGAAGTTGGAACAAGAGAATTGGGGTTAGTGTTTTGAGAAAACCACAACTGTCAACAAAATGTAGATATTTTGACAAAATAGCATATCTGTGAAATTTGTCCAGCAAACTATTTGTCTATTTATACTAAGTTTTGACGAGAAATAAAACCCTATCTAATACTAGTCATTCATCTATTAAAATAATTACACGCTAATCACATGACTTCTAACTAAAACTAAAACTAAAAAAAGCGAAATAACAAATTGAAACAGGTCCTGCATCATTTGGTTAGTAATCTAAACAAGCGGAGAAGCCAGTAGAATTTTTCTAGAGAAGGGACCACAAAGATTGTGGAAATTAAGTTGTTTTTTTTTTTTCTCATAATATCGATCTCATGTGGTTGTTCTTTATGTTTAGCTTGTGAGGCAAGTTTGTCGATGTAACCATCAGTACCAGTATACATAAGAAACTGAAAGAATTGAAGTGCACAGGCCTTATGCATAAACATTGTTTCAGAGATTTATCTGTTTTCAGAGCTCTCTGGAATGGACTTGGTGCCACAACCTTTTTATGTAACCATAAACTTCATGCGGGAAGTGAGAAAGGAAAATGTTCAAGGATGTTTTGAGATTGGACGGGTGGAACTTTATGACAATTTAACATATTCATTTTTTCTGTGCCATTATATTTCAATGAAAAGATTATTAACATCATTATAGTAATGGCCATCATCTTAGGAACACCAGCGTAGATGAATTACAGTTGACATATTACAATGAGGAGATTTTGATTTAGTTATGCGTCATTACCTCTTGTTTGTCTGTGTTGTTCATTTGTAGGTTATTTTATGTACCGAAGCAATGATTCTTCGTCCACTTTGGGAAGTGATTCATATGAGTCAACCAAATTTCGAAGCAGTAGAGGTTGAGCCTAAACATCTTTGAGACCTTTTTCCATTTTCTTTCATGTTTGCTTTTTATACAAATTCTTCTTATGTTTGCATTTTATGCACTTGGAACATGAAAAATCTTTCAGCAGCTGGAGGGGAAGACTGATGAGAGCTTGAAATATGTCTGATCTTGGTATATTTTGTCTTGCAGATTGCAAAATCACTGCCTCGGATTTGCTTCTTATCCGGCCTTAGTGGAGAGGAGATGATGATGTTCATTGATGCTTTTCCAGAAGCTGGTATTGAACAATTACCTTATCTGATGCAGTTATTAATTCGACAGGAATTTGACTTCCAAACTAAAATTAAGATCTGCCTTGAAGGTTTCAGACCTTTGGTATTATGACACTTTTACCATTTAATTGATCCAAGTAGATGGGAGTAGCCTGTTGATGGTCAAAGGCAGGCAGTGTCAGTAGCCTTCCAACCACAAGTTTTGCTTGAAAAGATAACAGTTTGGTTGTGATGACTATCATTGATGCTTATGATGAGCTACTTTGATCGGTATTCTTTGGGCTTATATATAGGACTAGAGCCCGCTGTATTTGCGGCACTTGTTCCCAACAGTGCTAATAAACTACTGCAAGAATTGATAGAAGAAATCATGGGGGACCATGAAATGCTGGTGAGCTGATGATCATGCTAATTACAGTAAATAATACATAAGCAAACGGTTTCTGTCTTCGTACCCATGATGCGGCTTGACTTTTCTTGCAGACAGGAAAACAAGAAAGGTTCGACGGAGCAACATAGGCTAAATCAGATTTATTGGCACTTGAAGGCTTAGAGAGTGTGATTCATGCTTGAATGCCGGACAACCTAGTTTAAAATGGAAGCATTTTTCATTCCTAACTGCATTGCCCATTTTATTGCATTCTGGTTTACTGGAAATAATTCAAGAAAGGTTCAGCAAGACAACATCACTGTTGTTCTCCAAGCATAATAAGCAGAATATCATCCGAGCTTGAGTACAAATCACTCTGCATGATTCTCTTCTTAAATTAAGACATGGATTGATCCGAATTTGAAAATAACTCAAATGTCAATTGGGACTGGATCTCAAAATGATTCAAATTCAACTCAACTTGAACTTACTTGACCTAATCAATTCCACCAAGTTTGTTGCAAGTTTTCACTATATGGTATATCATATGAAAAGCACATTATTTGAGTAAGTCACAATAATGAGGTGAAAGCTTTACATATTTATTTTACAAATTTATAATTTTGTTTAATAAAAGTCACAAGAAACCAAAGTTTAGGAGTCACTATTAGTATTTCCATTATTAAAAAAATCTTTTATTATATGTCAATTTTATGCATTGTATTATCTATAATCCTTCGTATAAAGACTCGAACACCACCTTATTTAGCTAAGAAGCATAACCAATATGCCAATTCGGTCAATGCTTTGGGTTTTAAATTTTAAGTTTTAGGTTTTTGTAATTTCAAGTACATTAAAATTTTCAATTAATGGAGTTTTGGGTATATCATGTTTTAGTTATGTTGATACTTGAATACATTAATATTTAAATGTATTAAGTTCCAAATTTTTAGGATTTTAAGTTCAAATTATTTAAGTTTATAGTTGATGGGATTTAAATTATTAATGTTTTAAGTCATCGACTTTTTATTTTTAAAGTTAATGTTAGTTAAGTTAATTTGATTTTAAGCAAGTTGAATTCAATTTTTCAACCCATATATACTTTTTATCACCTTTGATTTTGAAAGGATAATAATTACTGCATGTACTTAGCAAAATTTCTATTAGGAAAATGGAAATTCTAAATACCCACAAACCAAAAAGGAAATTATATGGTCTACAAGACTTTAAATCTTTTTTTATATATTTTCACATATTTCTTGAATATTAAACAAGAAATCATATCAGATATATAAATTTAAAATAATTAAAAAAACTTGTAGAAAAAAAATTAGGAAACCAAAATATTAGCTTTGCAATAATTATGGATCCAATTAAGAAATAGAATAAAATATGGATTTGCAATTTAACCAAGAGATGTAGATTCATATATTTATATTTTAGAAAGAGAAAGAGAAAGGGAAGGGAAAACTTAGTTGGGTCAAACAATCCTTTTGAATTTTGCCCTTTTAGAGAGAAAGAGACTTGTGTGAGAGAGAAAAGCGTAAGAAAGAGGGAATAGAAAGTGAAGGGTGGTTAAGGCAACCAAAGAGTTGCAAGAAGTTGTGGCTACTCATACCATTACTTGAAAGGCAATCATTGATGAAGATGGGGTTACAACAATTCCTTCTTTGTTGGGTCTTTTCATGAACCATGTCATTTGTTTTGAGGTTATTGGAATCCTTTTTCAAGCCCTTGGTAGATTTGGAAGAAATTAAGAAGAGAAGAATTTAGATAGAAAAAGAAAGAAATGCTTTAGAGAGAGAGAGATATTTGTTACTAATTCGTTATAACCTAAAGCCACTAAACATATAGCACATAACACTTGACAATTCTTTTATCAGCTTTTACTAAATACATGGTTTTATTTAATAAATACAATCGGCAATAAGACACTAATGATAAAACTCTACTTAAGACTAATGACATCTTTATTAACAACATACAACAAAAAAAATAGAAATTTAAAAGGATCAATTAATCTAATCAAACATTTAACCTTACATATATATACTCAATATATCATAGTCATGACACGTTCTTGTATTTTAATTAAACCTTGTCCTTAAGGTTAAAAGTGGGAAAATTGTGATGTAGTGAATGGTTGATTATCCTAAATAGCATCAGTAAAAGAAATGTTAAACCATTAAATGAACACTTGGTTGATGGCTTGATTGTGCCTCTCCATAATGCATTTATCTCAAATAGCCACTAGCTTTACAAAAAGTGGTTCATCTATCCAATAAGGCAATTAATGCATTAATTGACATGGTTGACCCACTAATCATTTCAACAATGGTACATAAGAGATTGGTTGGATGAAGAAACCAGCAGGAAGTTGCAATTTGTAAGCAACTTAACCAATTTTGGCTACTACAAGAAAGGGTTTATAATACTTGAATGCCAACTTCAAACTCTTGCTAAAGCTATTGAGATGTAATAATAAGATTGTAATTTTAAATACACCTAATCCTTAACTTCAAATATTCTTTAAGACTTGTTTTTGTTTGCATACTACTTGGTTTCATACTATACTTGAAATAAATACTCCTTCAATAGCCCACTCATATTTTTCCTTTCTTAAAGCTAAGACTTAATTGAAGCCACCTTAGTCTTAGTGATGGGAAGCTTAGTTAGATAGGGTAGGGCATGACCATATAGGGCTTGGAATAGGGACATTCCTAGAGAAGCATGCAAAGTGTTGTTATAATGTCATTTTTCCAAATTAAGCCACATGCTTCATTAAGTAAGCTTTTGAACACTTTAAATATGTTTCAAGGCATTGATTTAACCTTTCAAGTTGTTCATCAAATTAGAGATGGTAAGATGTGCTAAGGTGTAAATTAATGCCTAATTACTTGAGAGATTTTGTCATAAGACACTCATAAAAACCTTATCTTTATTTGAGATAATGAAGTGGGGCATACCATTTAGTTTGAAAACCTACTCTATAAACACTTTGACAATAAAAGGAGCAATGAAAGAGCAATTAAAGAGCAATTAAAGACAATGAAATAACCATATTTATTAAAACAATTTATGACCACTATGATAACTTTCTTCCTTTGAGACTTTGGTAAACCCTTAATGAAATCTAAGCTTATACCCTTCTAAGTTTGTGTAAGAACTGAAAAACCCAGGGTATTTAACATGCTTAGCCTTATAACTTTAATAGACATCATAGTTTTGGATGAGTGCTTAAACATCTTTTTTCATGCTAAGCTAATGGAAATAATGCTTTAGTCTATGGTAAGTAGCGTTAATCCCAAAATGGCCCCTTATACAGAACTATGAAACTTGGACAACATTTGTTTTCTTAAATTTCCTTTAGTTCTAATATAAATTCTATCCTCGTATCTAATGTGTCTACTTTGTAAAGAAAGGGAGATTTGGAATCAATGAAAAGACTTAAGAAAGGAACCAATTTTGTAGTTAAGGGATCTAAATCATAATTGGCAATGACTTCATTTGGCCATTAAGGGACATGGGTAATAAAGGCATGATAAAAGGTTGTAATAGTCTAACTAAAGTCTTCCTTTTTAAACAAGGCATCAGCCACCTTGTTATTTGTTCTTTTAATAAATACTATAATCTAGCCTTAAAAGCTTGGTTACTCTCTTAAGTTAAATATATATTTGTAATTGCTATTGTAATAAGAACTTTAAACTTATATTTATTTTTAATGATGAAATAAGGACCCTCTAGATAATGTCTGTACTTGGTAACAACTATAAGAATTGCTAATAGCTTTTCATGTATAGGGAGCCCTAAATGTTTGTCATGTTGCTTTTTGTTGAGGTAAGCTATGGGTTTGTTTGCTTATATCAACATAGCCTCGAATCTAACTCCATAATGATCAACTTCCATCATAAGGGTAGAGACCATAATTTGTTTAAGTTTAACAAAGGCTTCCTTAGTAGCTTTATTACATAAGAAGTTATTTTTCTTCAACAATTCTATCAAGGGTGTATTAATGACTCTATAATCCTTTATAAATTTCGTGTAATAACCAATAAGGCTTAAAGGTTAGTTTTGGCTGGTTAACCATGGAAACTACTTTGCTAAGATCATCAATTAAGACCTCTTGGGTAAAAATGATATGCCCTAAGTATTCCATTTAAGCTTGACCAAATGAACATTTAAATATCTTGGCAAATAGCTTTTACAATGTCAAGGTTTAGAGCATATGTTTTAGATGTAACACATGAGCTTTTATAAACATATTATATACAAGGATATCATAAAAAAACACAAGGAAAATTACCTTGAGTAACTATAAAAAATTTGGTTTATAAGGGACTAAAAAATGGTAGGTGTATTAGTTAAGCCAAAAGGCATCACCTTAAACTCATAGTGACCATGGTAGGTTCTAAAAGCCATTTTAGATATGTTTGTTTCCTTTATTTTGATTTAGTGATAGTTAGCCCTTAAGTTTATTTTAGAAAAGATAGTGGCACCATAAAGTTCATCTGATAAGTCATTAATGATTGTGAAGTAATTTAATTGTCTTTAATTTACATGAAAGTTCCAAGTTCCATCATTCTTTTCACAAAATAATAGGAAAGGCAAAAGGGTTATCACTAATTTGTATTATTGAAATGTCCCTTATCTCCTTGACCAATCTTTCAATTTTAACCTTTTACTAATATTGATATCTTAAAGGTTTTAGGTTGACAAGTTAAGACTTATTCTTTAAGGGAATTACACGATTATATGATCTTTATGGAGGTATCCCTACTTCTACAAAGACATCATCATACTTCTTTAAGACATTTTAAGCATCATGGGAATCTCTCCCTTTGTCTCTCTCTCTCTCTTTTCACTCATTTCCTTAGTGATAACAAGCTTAATGGTTATCATGCATAAGTGGTCTTGCAAAGGATTATAATTCAAAAAAAGCTAAGAATGTTAAGGTCAATTAGTGAGCTTGATAATTATTTAACTTCTTTCACTTTTAATAAGGTTTGTAATGAATAGTTTGATATTTTAAAAGTAATAATTATAATATTTAACTACATATTTAATTCCCTCATTACCAAACATATTTGTGGAGCTCTCATCTTAAAACTTGTTATTGAGAAAACATTTAATTTTGCTAATAACATCTTTGATGAAATTTTCTTAAGTTTATAGTATGAATCATTAAAGGCACAAACATGTCTTAATGATTGGTCAAGGACAAAGCTATGATAATAAGAAAATGCTATTGTTGAACTCATTTTTAATGGCTAATGTTAGATTTGTTGTCAATAGTATCTTATATATTTTTCTTTATTGATTTGATGTTATGAGTGCCTTTGTGATGTGTTTGCTACATTTACAAAGTGTTGGCAGTTGATTTATTCAAGGGTTAAGGAAGACAATATTGGTGGAATATGACGAGAATAAAGAGAGAAATTAAGGCCCAATTAGGATGTTGCCAGCCCTACCTTATGCTACCAAAAACAACAAGTTGATTCAGATTACTAGTGGTGTTTTAGCTATAAAGAAAGCACTAGTTGCTCCCTCTAGCATTACATTTAGTTATGACTATAAGTCATTTGTTAGGTATAAGTCAATAGTAACCGTTGATGATTGGTCAACTTTAAATTCAAGGAGTAAATACTAACTGTTAATTATAGGTTAACCATAAATTCAAGGAATCAATGATGGTCGTTAATGATATGGTAACCTTAAACTTAAGGCATATAAACACTTATGCAGTTGCTAAAATAATTATGAGCAAAAACAAAGAAAAAGATATAGCAACAAAGAATAAAAGAGAAAGTAGAGCAGAAAATAGGGAGAATGATAGAGAAATTGAGAAAACACAACAAAAGAGAAACCTAGTAAAGGCAGGAGAGAAACTCGGCATAGGCTTAAGTAGAGGCCAGCAAAGAGAGGGCAAAGACTGGTAGTGAGGAATGAGAGAACAGTAGAAAGCTTAAGGAGAGAATGACAAAGAAATCAGAATTGTAGAGAGTAGAGAATAACAGTGAGGAGAGAACAATATAAAGAAATGAGAAGATTAGTTTTCTGCCAAGTCAACCTGTGCACATGGAGAGATCTTTCTCAAATGAGTTTTTGTTATAATCTTTTTATGTATTTCTTTGAAAAAAGGTGGAAAACCCTTGGGATAATTGAGAGATTATTATAAGTAGTTAAGGAGAGATCCTTCCACTAATGCTTCCACATTGGTTAAAGAGAGATCCTTCCACTACATCATTTGTATCACTTGATAACAAAAGTGGAACATATGATCTAGAAAGATCTTATCACACTATGAATATAGTTGACACGTTATGGGTGAACTAAGTAAAAATTTTGTGTGTTTTCGGGTGTTTGTGCTTGCTTGATATTCATACGACTATTCTTACAAAAAGAAGTAAGATAAAAATAGATCATAAACTTTAACAAGTCATAGAGATTTAATCTAGACAAATTTGTAAAAAGTGAGCATCTCACATTGATGCACCTTTTCCCCTTCTTGGTATGAGATTTAAAAAGATCCTTATCAATTGGTATTAGAGCCTTGGGTTCCTTTGTTGATCTATTTTGCTTACTTAGATTTGAAATTTTTTGCTGTTGCTATAAATCTTTACATTTATTGCTGATTAATATCATAGAGAGCATAAATAATGTTAATAGTAAGGGTATTCCTACGTTTAATGGATAAATTTATCAATTATAAAATAATAGAATGCTTTCATATCTACTTTCACTTAGTTTGGGTGTGTTTGAATTTGTTGTTAGTGGCTTCACTCTTACTATTAAAGGTGTTGCTATGACAACTACTAATAAGAAGAATTTAGAGTATGATTAAAAGATTAGAAATGCCATGTATGCCTCTTATTAGACAAAAAATTTACAAAAGTGATATGGAGCAATATAGCTAAACAAATTTGAGAAAAATTAAAGAATATTTTATGAAAGAGACAAGGTTGTAAAGGAAGTCAGGTTACAAATTTGAAGGAGCAAATTTGAAGATATAAAAATGATGAATGAGGAATTTGTAGATGCTTTCTTGATAAAAGTAAATGAAATTGTATGTTCCATTATAAACTATGGAGAGAAAATCATCAATGTTACTATGGTAAAAAATATACTTAGAACCTTATTAGAAGCTTTTAATACCAAATTTTCCTTTATAGAAAATAGAGATTTGGATAGGTTGCCTCTAAATGATTTACACAATATATTAGTGGCTTATGAAATGAGAATAGCCTTAATGAAGAAAGAAAAGAAGCTTATGGCAGAAAAGAAGTTGACCTTCAAGATTATAATGAAATTGAAAATTAAAGAACAAGATGAAAAATCCATCGGTTGCTCTAAAGTAGAAGATGGTAATGCTAAATTTGATAAAGTCATGACATATATCACTAAAAATATAAGGAAAAGGAAAAAGGAAGTATAAGGGAAAATTAACCTTAAAGCGCTTTAGTTGTGGAGGCATTGACACTTATAGTGTACTATCCAATGAGAAAAGAAGTAGACAATGATGATGAGCTTGCCCTAAATAGGAGAACAAAAAAATCTAGCTACTTTAAAGCTAGGAATTCAACTACCAAAGGGAAAAAAAAAATTCTTCAAATCCATAAAAAGAAATTTTTTGATTAAATTAGATGAAAAAAATTTTAAAGAAGAAACTAATGATGGTTCAGATAATGATACTGCAGAAAATGTGTTGGTTGCACAAGCAAATGGTGAAAAAGAATCCTCAAGCAATGAGGAATTAGTTGACGAGGAAGAGAAAGAGATGTTGCAGTAACTTGAGAATGAACTGAAAACTTGTTTGCAGAAAAATAATATGCTAGAAAAAGAGGTAAAAAATCTCAAGAAGCTAAATAAAAATTCTGATGTTGATAAATCTAATCTTTAGGTGAAAGAATGAGTTTGAAGCAAAATAGAAGAAGTACATACAAAGAATTGAGGAGTTGAATGTAATTAAGGTAGAGTAAGGCAAAATACATGAAGATCTTTGTGTTAAAGTGATTGCATAAGAGCAAAAAGTGTGGAATTTGCAAGCCAAACTCTATAAGGATGAATCTAAATTGAAAAAGTATGAAGAGAGCCTTATATAAGTAGTAGAAGTGAGAGGAAAGTCCTTTTTAGAAAATGTTATTAAAAAGAATGCTATTAAAAAGTTGGATGAGTATCTAAGCAAACAAAGACCTTATTTTATAGGAAAAAAAGGGTGTACCTATATTGAAAAGCCAAATAAGATGGTATAAGAGAAGAAGACAATTGTATTTGTACTTGAAAGCAAACACAAAGAAAAGATAAAATTGAAAGAAATTGATGTTATGGAGAAGAGAAACCTACCCAAGCTAAAATGGGTTAGGAAAGATGTGATAAAACTTTTATCCAAAAAAGATAGGTTGTCAAAGATGGAAAGAAGGTTGTGACACCTAAGAATAAGGTAGCAAAAGGTGTAAGAAATAAGCATAATGCTAATTACTACCAAATAAGACTTAAAGATAGGAGATATAAATTTGGTGAAAGAAGAAAATTCAGATTTGAAGGATTTTGTTGGTGCTGTAGTAAATATGGGCACAAGGCTAGGTTGCGCTAGACCAATGGACCTACAATAAAGAGGAATATAAGGCAAGAGTTTAGGGGGATACTTTATCGAGAAAGGAGACAATTTCAAGTGAAAAGAAGATAAATTCCACTAAGAAATAAATTTGATATATTGGAAGAAATCTATGGAATATGTAAAAAGGTTGGATATACTGCTAAGGAATGTTTGACATTGTTACCAAGTCAAAGAATGTAAAGAAGAAGAAAAGGAAAGGAAATGGTAATAATTGTGGAAGTTGCCTTAAACGCTTACAAGAAATAAAAGTCATGGATCCTTGATAGTGGCTACTCTTTACATATGACAAGACTCCAAGGTGCTAAAGAAAGTAGAAAAATATAATAAAAGGTTAGTCATATTTGATAATAATGGTACTTTGAAAATTAAAGGTGTTAATACTATTGAAATTGGTGCAAAAAAGCTAAAATCAAATCAAAGGAAATACTTTATGTTGAAGGGCTAAAACACAATCTAATTAGTGTTAGCCAACTTTATGGTGATGGGCATGAAGTTACTTTTAGCAAGAATAACTGCACAATAAAAAGATTAAGTGATGGTATTATTCTTACAAAGGGAGAAAGAACAAATAGAAAGTTATACCAAGTTTCTAACAACAAAAACACATGCTACATGAGCACTAAAAATGAGAATTTGTTATGGCATAGGAGATTGGGACATCTTAGATAAAGGGGGCTGAACAAATTGCCCAAAAATAGAGCTATAAAAGATGTACCTAAGTTGGAAAAAAAAAAAGAAATACCATTTGTAGCACTTGTTAAAAGGGGAATATGGTGAATGTTACCTATAAAAATATGGATATTCAAATAAAAAAAGCCATTGAAGCTCATTCATTTAGATATTTGTGGGCCTATGAGGCAAAAATCATTAAAGGGTGATAGGTACTTCATTTTGATTTTTTGATGATTTTACAAAAATGTCTTATATTATGTTTTTGATATATAAATTAGATGCTTTTAATAATTTCAAGACCTAAAAGAGGCTGGTTGGAAATTAGTTGAGAGGAAGAATTAAAAGACTTAAGATAGACAATGAGACAGAATACACTTGCGATAAATTTAAAAATTATTTGGAGAAGCATGGAGTGAAGCATGAATATACTAGTCCTTACACAACTTAACAAAATGGAATGTCTAAAATAAGGAATAGAAGCTAGTGGAGATGGCAAAGATCGTGTTGGCTAAGTATGATACCTCATATGGCTACTACAGAGAGACCATCATTACTGCTACTTTGATTCAAAATAGATGCTTGACAAGACTATATACAGAGAAGACACCCCATAAGTTATGGAATGGAAAGAGCTAAGTGTAAAACATTTTAAAGTGTTTGAAAGTTTACATCTCATTAAAGTTAAAGGCAAAAATCTTGGAAATTTTAATAAGAAGGCTAATGAATGCATATTTTTAAGCTATATACCAAATGAAAAAGGCTTTAGATGTTACAATAAAAGGTATAAAAAATCATAGAGAGCTTTGGTGTTTAAATAATTAAAGATGGTTTTACAATGCAATCACAGCATGAAGAAGCTTAAGATGTCGTGTGTGATAATGAAAAGGAATCTAAAAGTAATAAATCAAAGGCTATTTAAAATGAGGAAGACGTTGATTCTTAAATTACAAGTGATAAAGAAAATGAATCAAGGCATTCCTAACCTTACAGAATACTTAGAGCTGAAGTTGAGGCTAAAAATATTATTGACAGCAAAGAGAATTCTATGCAAATTAGAAGAAGGCTAAAAAGTGGTGAACAAACCTTATTGATCTCTGAAGTTGAACCTAAGTTAATGGAAGAAGCATTAAAGAATAAGGAATAGGTGTGTGCTATGAATGAAAAGCTTGATCAAATTGAAAAGAATAACACTTAATGTTTAGTTCTAAAACCTAAAGGGAAAAATATCATTGGAACCAAATGGGTGTTCAAAAATAAGCTTAACGAAAATGGTGAGGTTGTAAGAAATAAGGCAAGACTTATTTGTAAAGGCTACTCACAAATAAAAGGTGTTGATTTTGAAGAGACTTTTGCACATATGGCCAGACTTAAAGCAATCAGAATATTCATGGCCATTGCTGTTCCAAGAAATTACAAAGTTTATCAGATGAAGGTAAAATTAGCATTTTTAAGAGCTTGAAAAAAAGGTATTTATTGAATAAGCTGATGGTTTTATACTTGATCATGATGGTTCAAATGTATGCAAATTGAAAAAGGCTAGATACATGCCTCAAAGATATAAAATTTAGTAAGGAAATATGGATAGCAACTTATACATAAAAAAAAAAGATAAAGAGGGCCAATTAATTGTTGTGGTTTATATGATGACATAATTTTTGCTGTTAAAAAAGAAGCCCTTTGCACTGCTTTTGCCAATCAGATGAAGAAGAAGTTTGAAATGTCTATGCTAAGTGAAATGAAATTCTTCTTAGGGCTACAAGTTTTACAAAACAAGGCTGGAATTTTACTCTCCCAAGAAAATATGTTTGTGATCTGTTAAAAAAGTTTGGGATGGAGAACTCTAAAGAAGTAAAAACTTTCATCACTATTAAAACATAGTTGAGGAAAGATAAAGATAACAAAATGATTGATCAGAAGGAATATAAAAAGTTAATTGGAAATTTACTGTATTTGACAACATTAAGCTTAATCTTTTTTTTTTACTGTAACACTGTGTGCTAGATTTCATAGTAAGCCTAAGGAATCTCACCTTGTGGCTTTTAAAACAATCTTGAGATATGTTAAGAGCATAACAAATTATGGGTTGCTTTATAATAGAAGTGAATAACTTAATTTATATGGGTATATAGATGCTGATTGGGTTGGAAATTATGATGACAAAAGGTCTACATCAGCTAGTACATTTTATTTAGGTAGTAAATATGTTTCATGGCATAGCAAGAAGCAAAATTCAATGACTTTAAGCATTATAGAGGCTAAATATGTGGTTGTATCTCAGGCTTTTATTCAAATGTTCTGGATGAAACAATAGCTTAAAGATTTAAAGGTGGATGTGTAATTGCCATTGTTGATTGGTTGTGACAACCAAAGTGTTATCAATTTATCAAAGAATCCTGTCAAACAGTTCAAGTCTTAACATATTGAAATCAATACCACTTCATTAAAGAAAAAATGGAGAAAATGAAGTAAAGTTGGAGTATGTGGCTACTATAGAGCAAGTTGCAAATATATTCACTGAACTTCTTTCAAAAAAGATATTCCAAAAGTTAAGGCATAACTTGTGTGTTTAGCCACTTCCTAGAGGCTGAGGTATGCCTTTAACCTCCCTCCTATTCCCTCTTCTATTATTCTTTGGATTTATTATCAAATAGGGAGATATTTTGCATAAATCTAAAGAAAGTATATACTAATTAAAAGGGGGAGTAGCTTGATAAATCTAAATGGAAAAATCAAATTAAGGGGGAGAAATTGTTTAAGGGAAGATGCCAAAAAAAAGGGGGAGTTAAAAAAATTGAGGTAATTTCTAATTGGTATAATGCTTATATATAAAAAGGGAGATATATATTTCAGAGGGAGTTGTAAATGTCAAATGTAGATGTCTTTCTTTTTGTTGACATTGCTGCTTATGCTTAATTATTGATTTATGGATTTAATATATTGCCAACAAATCTAAAGGGGGAGATTGTTGAGCCCATCTTTAATGGCTAATGTTGGATTTATTATCAATAACATCTAATATATTTATCCATGTTGATTTGATATTATGAGTGCCTTTGAAATGTGTTTACTGCATTAACAAAGTGTTAGTAACTAATTTATTTAAGGGTTAAGGAAGACAATATTGGTGGAATGTGATAAGAATGAGGAGAGAAAACAGGGCTGAAATCAAGATGTTACCAGCTCAACCTTTTGCTACAAAAAATGACAAATTGATTCAGATTGTTGGTGGTGTTTTGGCTGTAAACAAAGCACTAGTGCTACATTTTGGCATTGGGTATAAGTCAATACTAACCATTGATGGCTAGTCAACCTTAAATTAAAGAAGTCAATGTTGATCATTGATGGTTAGTTAACTCTAAATTCAAGGAGTCAATGCTAATCATTAATTGTACGTTAATCCTAAATTTAAGGAATCAATACTAACCGTTGATGATAGGGTAACCCTAAACTCAAGGCATATAAATACCCATGCAGATGCTAAGAAATTGTGAACAAAAAAAAAAAGATAAGGTGGTAGAAAACAAAAGAAAGAGTAGAGTAAAAAAGAAGGAGAATGGTAGAGAGTTTAGAGTTTGAGCAAAGACCAACAGCAAGAGGGCAGAGACTAACAATGAGGAAGGAGAGAATGACAGAAAGCTTGAAGAGAGAACAATAAAAAGAGTAGTAACAATAGCAAGGAAAACATACAATGACAAATAGAGCAAAATGGCAAAAGAGCATAATGACAAAGAGAGTAGAACGATATAGAGTAGAGAACGATAGTAAGGAGTGAACAATAGAAAGAAATGAGAAGATCAATTTTCTATCATGGCAGTTTGTGAACATAGAAAGATCTTTTCTTAAGGAAGTTTTTGTTGTAATCTTTTTATGTACTTTGAAAAAGGGTAGGAAATCCTTGAGGTGATCAGAAGATCATTGTAAATGGTTAAGGAGTGGTCCTTTTATAGTGATTAAAAAGAGATCCTTCCACTACATTATCTATTTTTTTATAGTAAGAGTGGAATATGTGATTTAGGAGAGATCCTATCACATTGTGGAAATAACTCACATATTGTGGGTGAACAACATAAAAATTCTGTGTGTTTTTTAGTATTTGTGCACATTTGATATTCATATACCGTTTTCACATAAAGAAGTAAGATAAAAAAAATAGATTATAAATTTTTATAGGTCACATAGGTTTAATTTGGACATATTTGTAAAAAATAAGCATTTCACACTAATTTACCCACTCCACCTTATCAGTTGTGACACTTGCAATGAAGATTTATACTTCATTATTGAAGGAACTACACCAACAAAACAAACCAATTAACCAAAGCGATTAAACCTGTGTACATAATAAGTAAAAAAAAGGTATGATAAATATAAGGTAAGAAAGATACGATTATTTTAAACTCTAAATGATAAGTAACAATTTTATTAATACTTAATTAACTTTAAGTCCTTTGCTTATTTAAAAATTTTTAATTATCTAATTAAATTTTTTAATTTTTTTAAAAAAGGTTTTAGCCCAAAATCAAAATTGTTAATTAATCAAGGTATTTTCTAATTTAACTCACTCAAAAGATAAGTTGAGTTAAATCAATATTATATGTGAGAGAAAATAAAAAATTAAAATGAAACTTAAATGATATAAATAAAAAAAGAGTTAATATACATATTTATCTAAAATTTTACACGTTTTAACAAATATATTCCAATATTTTAAAACTAATAATTTAATAATTTTACAATTTTTGTTGCAATTATAGTTAACTATTAGTTTAGGCAAGCAAAAACTATTGAAGTAGCTAAAATGTTGCATTAATATGAAAAGAATACTCAGGTGGATTAAAGAAAGATAATGATGTAATTGCACATAAGATAAAAGGGGATTAGGTTAAGTTAAAAGTCTACCAAAAGTTCAAACAAAACTCAGAACACAAGTTTTTCTTTTCTAGGATCAAATATCCAATCTCAAACATGAGCAAGTTTGGAAAAAATGAAAGAAGAAAAATACTAAAACCTAGATCTAACCACCCATTTGACCCACCCCCTAACCTCCCTTGCCAAAATGAAAGTCAAACTCTTAACATGAAATCAAATTAAATCCTAACATTTATCAACACACAAATATAGAAATTAAATCCTTATGAATGATAAGCATTATATGTATTCTTTTATACTAAACTTTTTTTTTATGTATTTTCATCCTAAATGTACTTATTCAAGTTGATTTTTTGTTTTAGTAGAAGAGCAAATAAATTAGAATAATTTGGAAGTTTAAAGATGTAGTTCTAAAAAAATCTAACCATTAGAGGTTATTTTAGAAATTTCACATTTTAAACAGCTAGATATATTTTAAACCTTTATGAAAATTAAAATAAATATCTTGAACTTTCTAAAATGAGTTTATTTACAAAGATTCAAGAAGAATTGTGTCATAAATCAATGTCTTTAACCAACTTATAGGCTAGTCAAAAGTGTCCTAATTTAATTAAAAGTAGTTCTCCAAATAAGTTATGTTGGTTTTAAAGAAGAAGTGTCCATTTTTTAGTTTATTTTTGTTGTCCTTTAGAGTTATAAAAAGACATATTTAAGTACTAAAAACATACCTATGCATAGACCTTTCATCTTTTTCTTTTTTGTACATATTTACGATATATAAGGTTAAAGTTTTACTTTTGATTATAAGAATTGAAGTTATTAAAGAAAGGATTGTGAAGCTTATTTATTTTTATTTCTAATCTAATTCTTTAATTTTAATTCTTATAATTTTTATTATAATTGTTTATGATTGTATTGTTTAATTGTTAGTATAAGATAATTATACTTTATGATCTGATATTAATTTAGAATTGAAGTTTGTAATTACTTGATAATTCGAATACTAAATAGAATATAAATATTGATAATTATAGTAAAGTCTTTGTCTAATTTCTATGAAAAAAATAATCTAAAATTAAATAATTCAATTTATGAATTTGTTATTTAAGCTTAACTGCCTTTCCTATCTTAATGCTAACAATAAAATATATCTCTAGAGCTTGTCTTAGATAATTTAATCAATAAGAAATTAATTAAAGGGTTGGTCTCAATTAATAATGAACTAAGGAAATATTTAAAATAACATAACTTATTATTATTCTAAATTGAATATTTAATTAAAAAATTAGTAACGTTCAATGTTAATGATCAATATGTAAATCCAATATGTAAATATCTTTATCGCCAAATGTATGTTTATTTATTGATTTTATTAGTAATTAATTTTTTATTTTAATTTTTATTAGTTTAATTAAAATTAAAATTTCTTTCTTATTACTCTTTTATTTGCATGAACTCAATAAAATTAAAATTATTAGTTAACTAATTAATCAAAACTTAATCTCTATGAATTTGACCTTTACTCACCTTAATTATAAATTTGTTAATTGAGTAATCTAGTATAATAAACATACATGAGTGAGTAGTAAAATCTTTTCTTTTCTTAAAATCATTCCAAAACAAGAATTTCAAAAAAATCAATCACCAAAACCTTGAATATTAGAAATTAAACAACCACAAGAAATAAAATTGAGATCAAGACAATAACTACTAAAATTTGAAACACCATTTTTTTTTATTTTACAAAAAGCGAAGAGTAATAAAATTAACCAAAAAAATGAAAAATTTAAAAGAATTTGATCACCAAGGAGCCACTTCTTTAAAAACTATAGTTTTTGTTTTAAAATGAATGAAATATTTTGATTTATCCATTTCCAATTATGACAATCTGCTTGTATATCTTAATGTCGTATCTTATTGTTTCTTCTTTTACTTATTATTGCTTCTACACCAAGCATATGTTGTTAAGTGAAACCTACATTAATGGAGTCATCATCCTTATCGTTACTACTTCCTACCTTATCCTTGCTACTTCCTACCATCTGTGCAATCTATCAATATTAACTAGCTCTTTTATTATAACAACTAAAATCAACAACTAGTTCAATGTTGGCAGAAGGTCGAACAACATTACTTTTTTTGTTCTTTCTTTTTGATTTTAGTAATCTACTAAATTAATTTTCAGTTAAAATTAAAAATATTGTAGAAGGAATTTATTTTTTGAACAACAAGAGATTATTACACACAGTTACCACAATAGAAGGTAACCTAAATTAACATAATTAACTTGTACAAACCAAGTGTTAACCCTTTACACAAAAATTGATGGTCTTTTAATGAAACATATCTACCTTGGAAGCACCTTTTTTAACTAAAAGTGAGGTTTTGCACACTTAAAGCCTATTTTTGATGTCATGAAACACAAAAGCTAGACACCACAGCTTTTCTTCATAATTGTTTAATTAGGCTACCATGGAAAGAGAATTAGTTTCTATATTCAAAAATATTTGGTTAGCTCCCTCCCATTAACCTTATAGTTCTATTAGCTCCCTAATTGCAAAAAGTTTCACCACATTGATATTAGATGTCCCCACCACCTTAGAAATACAAAAAAACCTTTTCATCATAATCTTGCAAAACCCCTCAAATCTTGTCCTCCTTAGTTAAACCAATAATGAATGCATCAGCGTTAAATTTGAATGTACCTCTCAGCAACACAAACCACTTCAATCCTCTTTAATGAACTAATATTTTTCCAAATGTTAAGAGGCTTGCCACGTTCAACATAAAGTTATTAATTGAAAAGTAACCTTGTGGCCATTTGGCTTTCAACTGTGACATCTTAACTCAATCAAATCACAAATTCTATCGACCAAACATTTTTTGCCATAAAAAATAAATTTATTCTTTGCTAACTAAATAAATAAAAAAATATCAAAAAAGTCCACTAACAAAAGATCCTTTGACTTCCAATAATGACCTAAACCAAACAACATCTTCCAAGCTTGTTTCATCAAGCCTAAAACAACCCAAGAAACGCCTCACCACCTTAAATACTAGCACCATATAGCCCACATAATGTTACAATGGAGAAAGATATGGGTGGTCGATTCTTGACCCATGGAGCAAATAGAATAGTTGACATAATGGTTAGAGCCTTTACTAAAAAATGCCAAATGCTCTTTAATAGGAAATTGTTAAGCAATAATTGCCATAAAAAAATTCACTTTGAAAGGATCCAACCTATTCCGAATATAAGTAGACCTATTATCATACAACCCTTAAAAGATGTCTTATAGGTCACAAAATGACCTCATGGTTAAAATTCCATTCTTCTCTCTTCATTAAATGAACCTATCCTTTTTACCTTGTAAAGGACATTATGTCTTTATCATTTTCATAAAATCACAATGTAAATCTTTTTCCTAATTGAATAGTCTTTGGCACCATAAAATTCTCCACTTCCAACATTCATTCATCCATTCACCAAAGTTGCTTACCAAGCCATTTTTATTCATTGCTAGCACTAACAATTAAGGGAAATTTTACCAAACGGTATGTTGCTAACAATTCACTTTCATACCTTCCTTTACCAAAAATCTAAAGTTGGATGTTATAGATTTTGAGTTCATGTTGTTCCATTGCATAATAGAGTAAATGCCTTGCCATAATAAAGACATCTAATAGCACTTTATAGACTGCTTCCATGACAAAGCTCAACAATCTCCATATCTTGCTTTGAGTAACTTTACACAATTTATGTTGTCAAAGTTTTCCATCCTTTACAACTATTTTGTTAATAACACTAAATTGTTATCACCTAATTTGCTTTTGCCCAACGTACCACAAAATTTCTTCCTACACATAAGGCCCTATCTTACTTAAAGAATCTTTTTTTCGGCCATTTGCATCTCCCAGAAAGAAAAAGTATAGGATATTTTCTAAACATTCCTTCATACTCCTTAACATTCTAAACAAAAATATAAAATAAACAAGTAGAGATCTTAAGTAGGACTTAAAAGAAGCAAAATGTCTAGCTTTGAAAAGAACCAAGATTTTCATTTTGCTAACTTATCCTCTATTTTTCAAATAATTAGATCTCATAAACCTTTCACCTTAAATTAACACCCAACAAAAGTCTCAAATATCACATAGGTAGTGACTTAATCCTACATCTACAAAAGCGAGCCCAACTTTAGATTATAGCTTTATACCCTCTAACCTTATACATAATAATCTTGGTAAGGTTTATTTTTAGTCCAATAAAAGCATTAAAGAATCCTTTTACAATTTTCAATGAAATTGTCATCAATTTCATTAAAAATAATTGTGTTATTAACAAATTATAAGTGTAGCAATTTAATGTCCTATCCAATAACACCCTTAATAAGCCTTAAACCCAGTCACTTTTTAAAGAGTGAGTTAAAGCCTTCGTCAACAAGTAAAAATAGAAAAAGGGAAAATAGGTTTCCCTATCTCAACCCCCTAGCCATTTTGAACTACTGCATAAGATTACCATTAATTAAAATAAAAAAACTTTATTGTAGAAATGCACTTTTATATGCAGCATCTCCATTGAACCTTTAAACTCATATTCTTCATAACATCAAATAAAAAACTTCATTCAACTAAATTATATACTTTTTCAAAATCAATCATAATAATAACTCCTCTATCTTTTTGTTTTTTCATTCCTTTATTGTTTTATTGGCCGTTAACACCTTATTCAAAATGTAATGCCCCCTCAAAATGGTAGATTAAAATTCCCTCATAATTTTTCCAATCACCAACTTAAGTTTACAAGATATTACCTTGACTAGGATTTTATAAATACAACCCACTAGTAAAATTGGTTAAACTAATTCATCAATACTACACCATTTATCTTCAATAAAAGCACCATGAAAATAGAAATTAAAGACCTACAAAGCTTTTTATTGTCATAGAATTTATAAAGAAAATTTATCACATCTTATTTCACCAACATATAATAATATTTAATGAATTTCAAATTAAAACTATTCAAACTTAGTATCTTATTACTATCATAACCTTTTATTGTTTTCTATGTCTCGAATGCCCAAAAAAGGCTTTGTAAATTTGAAATGTCTACCTTATCCAACTTATGGAAAAATGTTTTATCTATCTATAGACAAGATGGAATAAATATACCTAATTATGCCTTAAAATGATAAAAGATAGTTTTTCTAACTTCTATAGGATTTGAAAGGATAACTTTGCCTATGGATACATAATTAATCATAGCTGTTTTCTCTTATTTGACTCCATAATGTGAAAAAAATTAAAATTTTTTACTCACTCTAGAAATTGTTTAGGTCATGATTTTTAAGCTTTTTCTATTCCTCCTTCTTTAAGTTTGTCTAATTAGTAGCTTCAGACTGAAATAACTATGTTCTTTTTACTACTGTTAGAGGTTAAGTTTCCTTCTTCAAAGTCAATAGTTTCACTTTTGTCACAACTAATTGTATATCCTATAGCTTCTTACTTCTTTCCTTCCTACCTTAAGACTTAAGGCAATGCTTCATTAATCTCATTCGATTGTCAATAATGAACCTAAGACATCTACTAACCATCAATTAGGTCTATATTACCTCAATATCTTTTTATAAAATCTTGTTGTTTACCTAATGATTAAAATAGTAAGAAGGAATGAGACCCCAATCATAACTTTCAACCCCTAAACAAACATCTAAATAGTTAAAAAAAAACAATAATGTATTCTTATTATTTTAAACTTGATATCACATTAAATCACTTAATGCTAATAAAAAACTTGTCATTAATGGAACATCATTAAAATTATTCTAGGTAAACTGTCACCCCTACATCGATAAATCAGTGAGTTTCATATTATATACAAATTCATGGAAGTGTTAGATTGTCAAACTATCATCAAATATTGTCACTTATTATTCCTCTACCAAAACCATATTAGAATCACCCTTAATACACAATTAACCCTAAAAATGACTTTTCAAACTCTTTAATTCCTCCCAAAAAACTTACTAGTCAATATGGCTAAACGTTAACCAACATTACTAATTTCCTTAACGGTACCACTAAACTAATAATCATAATGAAACAATTAAAAAGAATTTTATGCTGCAATTGGAATACAAAGGCATCCCAAAAGGTCGCAAGCCCATCAAATGCCCTAATAGACTTAGTTACTAATACTTGGATTCCTTGCCCCCCAAACCTTAGCAATAAATCTGAAGGATTTACTAACTTTGTTTCCTAAATAAACAAAATTTCAAGCTTAATAGAGATAACTCATTTATGTACAACTCGTCATTTAGTGGACTTTCCTAATCCTTTAACATTAATGGTATTAATAATCATGAAGTACATATAAATCTTACCATCCCTGTTAATCTTAAGCCATTCACGACCTCTTACTTTCTCTTCCATAAATGATAACCTTTTGATAACTTCATCATCCTCCCTTATCACATTAACCTTATGAGTTTATGTGATTCAAAAACTTTATTAAGTTCTTGATATAACATTTTGTTGCAATCATATATGGTCATCTAAAAGTTAAATCTCCCTCAAATAAATTTCTTAAGTAGCCATCTTAACCCCCAATAATGCTTTATCCATAACCCTTTTAGTAACCCTAACAACTTTTCATTTGCCCCCTTATGCCTCTCCCTCTATAGCCTTTTTTTTTTCCTTTTAGTTAGAGCAACCACCATAAGATTACCCCTATCATTTACCCTTCTACTAGGTTAATTACCATAAAAGGACGTCCAATGATCAAAATGATCCTCTAATTGACACCATGAAAGAATGGTTTAGCAAAAAGTTACTAGCATCCATTATGACTAAGCACCCCAATAAGCCCAAATGTGAAGCACTACTTAATATCTTTCAGCCTATACTCTCTTTATGTATTTGCTCTACAATAATAGGTTTTCCTAAGTTCTTTTAATAATCTTTCAACCCCTCTAACATAAACTCACTCTTACTAGAACCTTATGTTGGATCCCACATATGCAAGCCTTGATCCATTTTGAGGCCTAAGTTCATTTCCCAATTTAACATTTCTAGAGTTTGACTTTTAAATAGCCCAACATTTTTTGATTCTAATACCTTTATTTGGTGTCCAAAATGATTCCCAATCAAACACATAGTAAAAGTTAGCTCCCTTCCTTTAATGCCCCCATTTAATAATTCTACTTCATGTACCATTGCCAATAGACCATGGTTAGGCCTAATTGAGAATAAGTTAAACTCAACGCTATTAATGCCTTTCTATATTAATCCATTTCCATGCTTGCAAGCATCACTCTCACCTAAATGCATTAAGATGCCGAGTTTCACTTGTCACTTTGGAGCCCGATTTATCATTGCTAACTTTTATCTTTAAGAAGAAAACTCACTTATTAATATCCACAATTGCCATAAATAAGGTCATCATGGTAGGTTTCACAAGTAACATGAAATAACAAATATTAAGCCTCCATTTCAACTCCAATTACATATTTTTGCCTAAATAAACTCCATATCAATCATCTAATTTGGATTGAAAATCATTACTCCGCACTTAAAGGGCTAATCCTTCCACCTAGACCCAAATAGGATAATTTAAGCGCACCATATCCAAAGACCATAGAATAAGACTTTAAAAAAGCCCTTGAATCCACTACACCTCATCATTCATCTCTTCCATCATATCCTCTTCAAAATTAATGGTAAGTAAAAATTTTAATCCACCCATAATTGTAACCTTAAAAAGGCGATAACCCATCATTTGTAATTATCTCTTAAAAACTTAATTGATTTAGAGTTTTGAGTTGCCTTTACTACACTTCAATAAAGTCACTCAATATTAGTTTCCTTAACACAATATAATAGTATAATTAGTACCAAATTTGCTGAAAAATTTTATCTAAAGGTCTTATCACCTAACAAAAGAACCCATTCTTTTATCCCTTGTAACATCAATTTAAAACTTTACCTATTTCTACTTGATGTGTGACTATAATAGACGTGTTACCCCATCAATTCCCACCAATTACTTAACTCAACTTGGATCCTTGGTTCAAGGTAATTAGCGATTTTCTCCTTATTCAACTAGTAAGTAGTGTTAAAAGTATTAAACCTCCTATCATTTCTTATATTTAACAAAGTCAAAATGCCTCTTGATCTTATTAACCTAGTTTGGAATAACGCATCCACTACCCAACACCAACACTAAAAATTTTTCATAAACCATTAAGATTAATCCTTGTCAGAAATTACTAATGAATAAAGGCGACACCACTATCATCTTAAGAATCTAAATGATTATATAACTATATATATATATATATATATAAGAACTATTGAATTAAGTAAATAAGAGAAATATTAACTTTTAAAGTTATTATTTGCTTAACTTTTGAGTTTAATTTTTCATTAAATTTCCTATCAAAATTAACTTAATTTTATTTTTAATCAAATCATGACATATAAATTTGATAAATAATTATTATTGGGCTTGAAATACAATTAAGCTTGACCCAATCACTTTTGGTTTTGCATAACACTACCTCATCTTTTCATATTTAGTATATTAAGTGAACTTTAGATGTCAACACAACACTTTAACTACCTTTACAATTTTCATTTATTTGATTAGTAATAGACTAAAATTATTTAAAAAATAAATAAAATTACTATATTATTATTTTTAAAAGGTTAGAATATGTTTGTTAAAACACAAAATTTTGAATAAATTTATACATTAATTCAATAAAATAATAATAAAATACATTTACATGATTTAAAAGTATATATACTATACTAAAAAAAAAATAACTCAGTTATAAAGAACACTATTAACCAAACCATAAACAATTTGGTTATGATTCAAGCTTCCCCCAAGTGTAATCAGCTAAGTTAAGTCAATTCTGTTCATGTCTTTCAATTGTCTCCATTTCTTACAAATTAATCTAGTTCTAATAAAGAAGATTACACCGCACCATGCAAACAATTAGCTTGACAATATAATCCCTGAGGCTTCCTATCATGCATCTTAATTTCACTAAAGATTAATCACGGGTTCTATAATGAGAAAACCTGCCATTGCATTACAAAACTAGTGCGAGGTTGCTGAATTTGACCCAACTTGCTTGAACATTCCATAATTTTCCCGACAAAAGATTTTCCTGTACTCAACTGTCTTGAAGGAATGACCTCTTAAACCAAAAGGCAGAAAATTTTCAACAGACCCGTTTGACTGTTTAGTGCATTACTTTAGAAGCAGCTTTAAAAAATGCAAATCTCTAGTTTCAAGGAAGCTCTTTTGCTTTGACATGTTACCAAGGATCCTAACTAGATGTTAACAAAAAAATCAGTTTGCCCTTGATCTGTACAGCTTACTGCCTAGAATGCACCTCAGCTTGAAACGTTGGGCTCATTTTCAGCGTCCTTTTTGCTAGGTTGCGAATGTCATCTCTGTTGGATTCAACTGAAATGCGCACAAGTTCATGAATGCCTCCACCAGCTATGAAATCTCTTGCATTCTCCTCTGCAATGGGAGTATGTTAAGTCAGCTATGAAATACTAGTCTCAGAAAATATGAAGTATAAGATATATTTATCATTAATTTTAAGGGAATATGCATGTTGAAACCCCAATTATTCCATGTTCGTACAAGATCAATGAAAAGTTTACCATTTTGTGCCAAATGACAAAGAGCAAGCTCAACATGGCGTCGCGTTGAAGCTAAAGTAGTGTTAGTGTTGGCAACCAACCATTCAAGAGCACCTTCTTCCACTAGCAGAACGGCCTTTTCTACATCCTACAGAAATTATGGTTTGTCACAACCATGACAATCAAAGAGGACCAGAATGTAATCCTGTTTACTAAAGACCTCCAAACCTTGAATGATTGCCCGGGATTCACATTTTGCAAAATTAGCCATCCCTCTTGCAACCTGTGCAATGACTTCACCATTTGCAAATCTAGCCATTCTTACGAGAGCCTTGATGCCTCCATCTTCTTTCAGCATCATGTGTAAGCTTTCTGTCAAGCAACCCAAAGTATAAAAAATATTCCATCTGGTGATGATAGGAAAGTAAAGAAACAGTCCATCTCATTCAATGTGACCTTATGTCCATTGCTAATCAGTAGTGTATGGTGGGTGTTAAGAGTTTAACATATAATCCACCCTTGGGCCTCACCCAAAAACTTAATTGTGAACTTCTAGAGCCCAAGAGAGCTTTGTTTATTCACACTTCCAACCCAAGAGAGTTAAAATTCTGCATGGACTATATTAGACTTTAATATATGATCTATTCGGTGGCCTCACCCCAAGCTTTTGGTTAGAGTGGTTTCTTGACAATGGATTAGTGCCATATGCTATCCTTAACATGTAGCAATGTGTGATGTGCAAGGAAATCAACTAAGTGACTACAAAAGCACCAACTTACCATTCCCACATAAATTAGCTAGGGCACCAGCTACCATTCTAAGACTTTGTGGATCATCTGTTTTTGATGCTGTCTTTGCTAGTAGCTTTGCACCACCCTTGCTTATTATTAATCCTTGATTCATCTCTGCAAGGATTTATAGCAATGTGATCATTATGCCCCTTTATATTTAACCACTAGGCACCAATTGGAGAAAAGACGAGGGAGTGGCATTTGCATTAATTTGAACACATCCAATGTAAACCTACAAATGCTCCAATCAAGAAGGGTGACCAAATCAAGGTGGATGGAGAGAGGAAATAAAAGGGGCAACCTAAATTGGCAAGAGAATCTTTAGTTATGAAGGATTAAAAACAATTGAAATGACAAAGAAAGATACATGTTGCCGACTCGAATTATATTTGGGATTAAGGCCTTGTAGTTGATGTTGTAACATTTCTAACTAGTAACCATAGAAACAGAAAAGGACTGAAGATTACCATTCATGGCCAAATTAGCAATGGCCCCTGAAGCCACTCTAAGTATAGTGGTATTTTGGGATGATTTTAACAGCATAAGCAATGCATCTAAACCTCCATCCTCCACAATCTTTGCTTGATTAGTATCTGAAAATACATATAACATTAGCTCCAATTTAGAAATGACAACCTTGTTTATTGACAATTTTACTCAAACAGAAGCAATTTTATGAGTAGAAGGCCCATTTGTGGCTATCCAACTGAAAGAGTGACTGCTTTCAATAGAATGGTTGTCCTACAATTAGCAAAACAGAAACATACCTTCAGCAGCAAGATTAGCAATCACCTTCACGGCATGGATTTGGACATCAGAGTCTTGAGAAGCCAACAATTGTAATATCTTCTGAAGCCCCACTGAATTTGAGACGGGAAAAACTTGTAACCAAAGGAACCATCCCAAGTCAAATCTGAATAAACAAAGTAATTGAATACAAACCTTCTTCACAAACTTTTGCAATTGTTGCCCTCTGACCAGACAGTGTCTCCCTTAATGTGTTTGACTTGTTTAATCCCACTGGGCTCCCAGGTATTGAAGATCCTTTACTTATATTCTCCTTCATGTATGGCTTTTTATCATGGAAAAAGTATACAATAAGGGTAAATAACAGCAAAAACAGAAATGCAAGAAAAGGATAGTAATCAACCTCGAACTTGCTGTGGTTTTCAAGTGCAATCTTCTTTTGTTTCAACAACTCATGTTCAATGGTCTTCCTCTGCTTCTCTTCAACTAAAAGTATTTGCTTCAAATCACTAAGTTCTTTGTTTAGTAGTGCCTTCATACAAGTTTTTGAGAATTAACCTCATGGCTAGTACAAACTCAAGTGTTATCATGACTTAAAACATTGATGCAAATTTCCACAAAAATCATGACCCACTTAAATTGATAATAACAACTTGGAAATTAACCACACCATAAGTGAAACTTACCTTCTCTTCTAACAAATCCTTGTTGTCTGACTTCAGGGATTGCAGTTCAGTTTGAGTACTGTCCTGTTGCAGACACATGTCTGGTAGCTTCACCTTCAGTTCTTCAATCTCTCTCGTCTCCTGCAAGAGATGGCAAACACATGATCTCCACAGAATTCTAAAGATCATCAATACCATAAATGATGTAAGACAACAGCACTAAGGGTGGATCGTTGAAGCACAAAAATAAAATCAAAATAGCAATCTATTTGTACATAGAACAAGGACCCTTAGGCATCATGGCTTTATGGTTACCTATGAATATCACAAATATGAATGTCCATATTGATAATAATAAGCAGTATCAGCACAGACAACAGCGAGCAACACAAAGCTAAAGTAGAAGTAGGCTTGTTACCTATTTATACTACAATTACACGGCACTAGGAAAAGAGAACCATAATTCTGACTCACAATATTGACCCCCTCCATCCAAAACTATCCAATACTCAAACCTGAGAGGCAAAGTATAAAAATGTGGCCTGAAAAAATCCACCAGAAATAGCAAATGGAAAAAGAACAGAGTTTTCACATTTAAATTCAACATTGAGGTCAATTTCATCATGCTTTTCGTTGCAACATAAAAAAACATACAAGTTTTCCTTTGACCAATACATAGTCTGCATGACCTCAGGGACTTTGACAGTAAGAGACATCTTGGTCAATGGATCACACTGTTGAAAGATGAGAGTGGAATTGAGCAGTGATCAGTGGTGAGCAAGCTTGGAATCAAAACTACATTAGTCAACAATCAACAAAAGTTGAACTAAGAAAGGTCTCAAATTGGATTGGTTGTGTACAATGCCTTAGCTATAAAACAAGTTGGGATGTATTAGTGTGCTGAGAAGAGACACTAAAGATGGGACAATTTATGAAGTGCTTATCTCAAAGATTTAAAGAAATTTCTTTTATTGGAACTGCAGCCCATGTAAAAGTATAGAAATTTTCCTTTAAAATTTAGCATCAAATTGATCTTATTTATTTCAATCTTCTATACAGATATACAACGCTTAAATGAAATTCTGTCAGAGTATAAAACATATCAACATAACTTTTTTGCGCAGAATGAGACAAGAATTGATAAAATAAATAAATTGAGCTATTAGGAAATAGCTTGTAGAGAGCAAAAGAATTTAAGAATAATATGTAATTAGAACACCAAACTCATCAAGAAAATAAGCCTTAACAGTAACAACATGCTAAAGAGTGCTTGTTAGTATTTTTCTGGTCATATAAGTGAAGTGTTGTTCAGGCAGCATGATTCAAGCTGGCCTTAAATGTCAACATTTTATTCATTGTAATTAGGCTCACAAAATTTACCTGCATTGAGCTTTGCTGATCACTTGGAAGTATTTTTGCCAAATACAATAGTTCTTGTGCTCCTCCAAAACGGGCATGCTCATCCTCCAGTTGCTTAATTAGTTCTCTTATTTTCTTTTCATACATTTCAGTGTTGTCTGCAAGTGCTTTCTGATACGTAGAATTTTCCATCTGAAGTTTCTGATAGCAACAGCAAACAATTTTGGGCTTGTTTTTATTTTGAAAATCTTTGTGGCAATGCTCTAATGAGATAAAAACACCTCCGCATTCATGTAAGAAAAATTAACAATGTCAAAGAAACTATAGTAATAATATCAATTGATCATCAAAAGGAAACTTGCAAATTGTATTCTTAAAAGCTTTGACATTACATAATTAGTAGAAGAAAAACATAGATAATTGAACTAAAATCAAAGATGGGGAAGAAATGATGGAAACACTTTTTGAATTCCTCAAATCACCAACCTGAATTGACTGTTGGCAATTGCTTAGGAGCTTCTTCATCAAAACTAACTGTTCCTGGGCACTTCCAGTACAAGCACATTCATCTTCTAGCTGCTTATTTAGCCCAGCTACTTTTTTCTCATACAAATGATTGGTATCTACAGTTGCTTTCTGATATGCAGAATATCCTAACTCCTGTTGCTTCTGCCAACAGAAACTGCATCAGAGATTGTTCTGATCTTGACAAAATGCATGACAAGACCATTTTGTCAAATTTTGATTTAAAAATACATATTTATAAGAAGAAAACATAAAAATATATGTAGCAGGCAAACAAGAACGTTACTTTATTTAAGTAATAAAAAGTGAAATCAAGATAGAGAAGAAAACAGCTAAATCAATAAGTTAATAACCTCAATAAACTTTTGATTATCACTCAAGAGTTTCTTCATCAAAGTTATTTCTTCCTCGGCACTTTCTCGACAAGCTTGCTCATCTTCTGACTGCTTAATTAATTCTGATATTTTATTTTCATACATCTGTGTGGTTTCAGCGAGCACTTTCTGATACATAGAATTCTCAAGCTGGAGTTGCTCCTAAAAAGAAAAACAGCAGCATTTGTGCTTAATTCCAGTGGCTCAATAAAGAAATAAATAAATGTTTTTGGCAATAATTGTCTTCAATTATCTTATGACAGCATAGGTACAAAGGCTTGAACCATGCTGCCAAGTAACAAATGGAAAGGATTTATAAAGAAAAAGAAAAGAACATAAACATCAGCTACAAAGCTGTGGGCATAAGCTTGAGCTAGTCCAGTAATCTAATTAAAAACCAACTTGGATTGAATACCTCCCCCCACCCCCACCCCCTTAAAATACCAAAAAAAAAAAACATATAAGCTGATAGGAAATAAACTACCGATTGCCTGGACATACAAAGAAAGTTTAATGGCATTTAAGGTGGGAGAATCACTGCAGCATAAACAAGCTCTTTTCGCAGCCAGAAAGCAGATCTTGCTTAGTTTGGTAAAGGTATTTAAAGGTACATGTCATTCGGCTTATTGGTTAAGGCTTGCCTTGACCGTGTCAGCAAGTAGTAGCTGCTCATCATGGTGCTAGATGCCAAGTGTATATTGATAACTCTTATTTCACTTGTTAAAAAGCAGAATCAGAGAATAGATGTCAAACGAAGTGACATGGGTTGATAATTGAAAAATAATCTAGGCAAGCAAGGTCCAATTCTGTCTCAAAGATGGAAATACCTGGCTGCTTTTTAAGCTTGTTTCCAGCTGTGAAACTTTGTCATGCATTATTTCATTCTGACATTTGAGATGGTCCTGGTCCAACTTGGTTGAAATATCCTTCAGCTTCAGATTCAGACGAGAATTTTCCTTCTCTAGTAACTGGAAGCAATTAGAAGACACTAAGACATTGTGGGATACAGGTATCAACTATCTTGAACAATTAAACACTATCTAATCACTTCAAATGCAATTGATTACATGACAAACTTAGCACAAAACCTAGGCACTAAGAACCATTAATCAAGATTCCCCAGAAACAAGTGTATATACAGGCAGAAGGAGCCAATTACCTCGGACCCTGTGACAAGCTTCCCTTTTTCTTCAGCAAAAAGCTCTTGACTATCTTGAAGCTTTTTTTCAAAGTCATACTTTTCAACAACTCTCAATTTATTTTCCCTTTCTATTTCTGCAGTAAGATGGTCCACTTGATTCTCTAGCTTCCGACAAAGACTTTCATAGTCAATTTCTTCTTTAAGCTTAACCACATTTACTATTCTCATTGCCTGCAAGAACCAACTCATTCCATTGGGCTGACTGGTTAAAAACCCTCATCCAATTGATGCCACAACGTATACGCACCATTTCAAGCATGAGAAGATACATATGAAATAAAAATCATTAATGACTTGGGAATGGCACAATTATTTTTTATTCCATGCAATCCAAGAAAAAATCTATTCCATTGGCAGACTCAAGCTCAACTCCACTCCTGGATGAACTGGCACTCAACTGCAGTTCATTCTGTATTCAAAAGTATCCACAGTGTTATCAGATCTGATGGCCTTGACACAGAAGATATTAACTCCGTTTAGTTAACACAACAGTATAACCCCTTCAGTAAAAGCTAGAACAGCAAGAACAACACAACTTCATTTTCATCCCCAATAGTCAGTGCAGTTACTTAGACATGAAACATTGCATGTGATTGAAACTCAATGGAAGAAGGGCAAGGCATGCTTCTTAAAAATTATTACTGAAAATTTGGATTCTCACACTGATTTGCAATGAAACAAATTCAACCCATAAACAGGTACTTGAATTGATCAGGTGTCAATCCCAAACTAGTTAAACTCTACACACAGATGTTCCCTATGTAATTCAGAGCATAAAATGGATTGTTTAATAACTATGGGATGCCCAGATCCAAGTACTACACTCACCACAGTCATTGCAGTTAAAATATGAGGGTAACCAAGACTATGAGAGAGTGAAAGAATTAATGAGTGACAAGTCACCATAAATTGCAACAATTTTCACAAGCTCTTATGGCTCACCCGCTGGCCAAACATGATTGTACTGGCAGTCTCTGCATGGTGTCGTGCAGATGGCCCAATTGTTATTATCAGTGATGTCCTTGCAGAGCCTATACAATTGGAAGTAACTATGAGTTTCAATGAAAAAACTAAATATAGGTTTTCATAGCTCCACTGAGGCACCAACTCTTTTGATAAATAAGAAAACTAAATAGCAGTAAAGGTACCAACAGATGCTGGCCAAGCAGAAAAACAACCGTTTGTACATCATCAAGAAATCTTTCAGTGACCACTCAAGACATCTATATAAGTTAACAAAGTCTAAGTATTGTGGGCTTTCACAAATGAGCACTGCTACTAAAGGTTAGTGAAGTGACCTCCAAATGAATCCCGCAGCAATCTAGTCAGCTTAGAATCCCGTGTGGGTATATGTGGACAGTTCTCAGCCAATGCATTGATACATTTGCCTAGAGAAGTGAGAGAAAGGTTAATAAAATTGGCCTCTTCAAGCAATTGACCTTCACTTCCTGCACCAAAATAAAACAATAATGTTACTTCTTTCTATTCTTAAACAAAGCTATTAGGCTATTACTGTCACCATGTTCACAAGAATTAGAGGACATTTGAAAAATAGAAAGAAAGAGAGAAGAAGAAAACGAAGAAGAGAAATTAAAGAAGAAGCAATATCATATTTTCACAAATCATATCTTTGGTGGAATCTCTCAAGAATAAATTTATTAAAGTGAAAAAGAAAGTCTAAAACGAAAGAGCAGCAGAAATGCCATAAAGATATAGACATCAGCTGTGGGATGTATGATATGATGGATATACCAGATTTGTCTAGTCTTTCAGATCCAGCAAGATCCACAACCAATAATTTGCTCTTTCCTATTCTAGGTGTGCTATTGCCGCCAGGAAAATCAATCGCCCTGTCTTTCTGTTGGGAAGTTATTTCATCTCCTCGCTTTTGATAAATGGGTCTTCGTACATAGACCTGTAAGACCAAAAAGGTTCAAGGACTTCAAGCTCAAATAAATGGGATGCATTGTGGAAATATTTTATGTGACCTTTGATACAAACACTGAAAAAGTTCTAAATACTAAAACATGCCCACCATTAAGATTGCATGACTGCGTGAAGATTCTGCGTTCAGCTTTGTATTAGCTGCATGACGGTTTGCCTCACCAATTTGCAGTAGCTCTACAAAATGATCAAGATTCTGAACTTTCACTATGGTAACACCAGGCAGTGACACTTCCCCAGTCCTTGCATCTTCATTAATAGGAATGTTAATCTTTTCAGGTGCAAGCAAATCTTGTATAGATTCCATATACAACTGGAAGAACAACAAGAAGTAGACTGAAAAGGTGATTATCCATCAGAAACTGGAAAGACATCTCACTTTGAGTCTTTACGGCGAAAGAGGTTCACGAAGTGATCATTATTTTTTTATCATTAGTAGCAATGAAAGAAGTCCTTCTCATGACACATTCAAATAGTTTCTAGCTTTGCAAATTGTAAACCCAATGCAGAGAAAAGCTCTGTTGGAGACAATGAGAACCCCCTCCCCCACCAGGGCACCCATAGACTAGACCTGGCTAAAAGTTCTACAATGAAAAACAAAGCATACATTCTTGTGCAATATTTTCCAACTGAATAGCAATGGGATGCCTCTATGAGCAATGTTTTGCAGGTAACACGCTCAGATGCATCATCCTTGCCCAGTCTGCCAACCGTATATGTTTTTCCAGTGCCTGTTTGGCCATAAGCCATAACTGTCCCATTATACCCATTCAATACACCCTGCAAAAGCACATAAAGATTAAGAATATGCGATTAACATCCATTCAACCTGGAATGAGTTCAGTTTCTTCTGTTTGTATGAGAAATGTTGGAGGGACCAATGCCACGGACACCAACTTAAAATGTGTGCAGTCCAGAATAGTCAATTGAACATAGTCAGTTATTCACAAAACCACAAGTAGAAGCATTTAAAGTGTATATATATCATATATGGACAAGGCACAAACCCTCCAATCCAAATCTCGTAAGAAATTGTGCCATTGAAATCATCTTGTCTGTGTAATACTGAAACTGACAAGCTCCTTCATTACTTACCTCTACAACAGGCTTTGCAACAGCATCATACACACGCTTTTGAGAGGCAACATCTGTAAAAACATCATCAAATCTGTAAGATTCAGAATTCCAATTGTTTCTTCTCAGTTTCAACCGGTTCAACTGCAGAAAGGAAGAAACAAATTTATTAATCCAAAGTGCATACACTATCTTCACAAAGCAATGCAGTTATGTGACAGGAGGCAATTCACTTGCAAGATCCATAACCGTGAAACATTGAAATCAAGCATTCTGCAATCATCATAAGCAATTAAGCATGTAAAGATGCACTTTTGAGTTGTTATTGGTAACTAAAACTACCTCTGGCTGTAACTCAATGCAATCACCGAAATCAGCATCCAAAATGAGATCTTCGGCACTTTTGGGCCGTAGTCTGACAGCAACTCGCACCCTTCCAGGATCTGTAGCAAGATCCAGACCAACAAATAGCGTAAAAATAAGAATCCATTTGCAGCTATAAACTTAGCAGGATAATGACAATTTTTTTTTTTTTTTTTTTAGGGGGGGGGGGGAATGCAAGAACATTTTTCACATGTGTCCTCCACTAAAGTCCCCATCTGTATGAAACTGAGGAAAAACTCATTGTGGAATGGTCAATGCAACAGTTATGAAGACTTATTTGTGACAAAATGGCTTTCGCTAAGCCCCCAAATATTTGTACCAGTTTAAGGTCAAGTTGGCGTCTAATCTTCTCATTTCTCGCTTTTTACTCAACCATAAGTTCCAAACAATTTATGATCACTCACCGCCATAAATTTTCTTTAAACAGCCATTTAAAAAAAAAAAAAAAGAAGCAGGACTTTATATGTAAGTGCCATAAAACCCTAATTGGATTTGGAACCCCGCCAACCCTCCTTTTCACCCAAAAAAAAAAAAAAAGGAAACGAAAAGAAAAGAAAAGGGAACCAAAACGAGCAATCATCTGACAACCAAGGAAAAGAAAGACACAAGAAAAGACAAGAACAGCAATGTCAGAACCTATCTCAGTAGTTGTGCTTTCTTTCTTCCCCGCGGAAGAAAGAAAAGAAACCAAACACCTATCAAGAACAATGATCTTGCACAAGTGTTAAGTTCAAGAATGCACAAATCTAAAGCCTTTTGTGCGCATTGTGCGTGCGTGCCTACTTGCAAGAGCGCGCGCGCGCGTGTGAGTGAGAGAGAGAGAGAGAGAGAGAGAGACCGTTGTCGAAGTGATGATCGGAAGAAGAAGAAGAAGAGAGAGAGTGTGTGTGAGAGCGAAGAGTAGGAGTGACAGAGCGCCTTGACGAAGAAAGGGGCTTAGAACGAACAGATTGAGCGACCACATTTCTTGATTTTGAATTAAAAGAAGAAGATCCCTCAGACTGAGGTGGCGGAAGGTGGTGGTCGTGAGATTGCTGTGGTTGTTGCGGTCTCCGTAACGGCGACGCTCTCATCGTCGAATTCGAAGCCATTCTTAGACAAGTTCCGCTTTCCTTTCTTGCCCCGTCCTTTCTTTGCCTTTTTCTCTCTAGAGTGTTCGTATTTCTTTTTCTTCTTTACAATTAAACAGTAGAAGAGAGCAGGGAAGAAAGAGGAAAATGGTTTCGGAAAGATTCGGTATTCAAACAACGTAACGTTTTATTGGTTGGTTGGTTGGTTGGTTGGATTATGTCTCCATGCTATGCTAGGCTATGCTATACATACTTACTCTGTGTATGTGATAGCAAGCGAGAGAGAAAGAGAGAGGGATTGAGGCCGGCAGGACAAAGACAGAAAGAAAGAAAGAGAGAGAAGATGAATCATCGATTAAATAATGGTTTCCCTCCCTCCCCCTCCCCCGCCTTCCCGCGTTGGTCGGTGTTTGATAGACGAAGAAGAAGACGAAGAAGAAGAAGAAGAAGAGATGTATACTCTAATATCATACAACACGATGTGAGATGATATATGATACGGGACGGGAGGGGACGGGAACGGCAAATTCATGCATTCATTCATTCATTTACGGCGATTTTTGTTGTTTTCGCGTTAAAACAAAAACAAACAAAAAACAAAACAACATGTTACCGAAAAGAAAAGAAACATTTGTTGGTGTATTCTTTCAAATTTCAAAAACTGTTTCTCGGCAACGGGTAACCCCGTCCCGAATGGGGGACCCACCATCCTCAAGACTGACTAATTGCCCGCCTTACCTTTTTTTTTTTTTTTTTTTTCTCAACTTCAGTAATATATATACTTATTAGTATTGGACTCGCATCATGTATCAGTTTAGCATATTTATTTATTATTATAAAGTATTTTTTTTTTAGTTATTTTTATTGAAATAAAAAAAAAATTTTAAAAAAAAAGAGAGAGAAGAAGAAAAGCTTCAATTATAAGCATTCTTTTCGAAGATAAGAAATGCATTTAAGAATAGTCTTCTTTTTTTCTTTTTAAGAAAACAAAGAGGGAAAAACAAAAAAAAAAAAAAAAGAAACACTTAAATTATAAATATTTTTAAGTAAAAGGGTAAAATTGAAAATCTTTATTTTTCCTTTTAAAAAATTAAAAGAAAATTTTAGAATTACTTTTTATTTTATTTTTCTTAATTAGAAGTATTTTATGTTAAGTATGTATTACACCAATTTATTATAATTCAAGGGCATAAAATAATTTCCAAAAAATAAAGCGTAAAAATATGAAATGAAAATTTTTATATATTCAAATATATGAATTTAAGATTCTTTGATTATTTTTCTCCCTTTCGAAGAGTTTCAACAATAGATCTACCAACTTGCTTGTTGCTCATTGTAACAATTACATTTGATTTCGTCCACGTTAGAATGACACTCAAGAAACTTTTTAATGTGACGTACGGATAACATGAAGTTTCAATATTCATTGAAGTATGTGTGTGTGTAAAACAATGACAAAAGCATGTAATGGGTCGAATAGTTTCTTCTCTGACATGTGAGAACTGAAGCATATTCTACCAACTGGAAAACCAATATGTGTATCTATTACATTACATAAAAAGGCTGATTGTTATATAAATAGAGGTAAATTGTATTCTGCTAAATATGCGGAATGGGTTCTTCCTGTAATTCCCAAAACTTTTGTAATTCCATCACCCGGAACACAATTCTTCCTGCATAATTGTCATTTCAAAGGTAATTTGCTTTGCTTTGTTGCATAGTTCTATTTAATGTCTCTCTCCCTCTAGTTGGCCTTTCACAGGTATGTATATATACTCTTTTAATTACCTTTTTTTTTTTTTTTTCCTTTCAAGGTTTTCATGTTGGTTATGTTACTACTGAGAAGATGTGAATTAATTTTCAGTGCACTAACGTTCAGGTATTTTTTTTTAACCGTAAGAAGATTACAGATTAGTAATATCTTACATAAACGACAATTTCTTCATGTTCATTGCGGGTAACAACGCCAATTATATCATCTCGGATTAAGGAATCCAGATTGGGTATAGAATAAGTTGACATGAAAGCCTCCCCCAAGCACCAAAAACAAGACCAACATCAATCAATGCGCCGAGAAGATTGCATCAAATGGCGGAAGATAGTTTGTACCTATTGATTACAATTTTTTGCACTGTGGGATCAAGTCTCCTGAGCTTTTTTAGATGGGAAATTTTTGGACGCTCTGGAGAAGGAGCTGGACGGTTTCAAACGCTCTTTTAACACAAGAATCCAAGGACGGCTTTCCTGACAGTTTTTGTCTTATTTACTTGGCCGGCATTTAGGGGCATGTTCCATCTCAGGCGCAAAGCTGGATGGACCTATAGCGCCCCAAGTGGAGAGCACCTATTTCAGGCGTAAATTAAAGTATTTGTTGCACTGTTAGTTAAACATTTTTAAATATTAACACTGTTAATTACTCAATTTAAATGATAATTATAAATATATATTTAATAATTATTATATCATATTATTGCTTAAAAATATATATCAAATTGACTATATATATATATATATATATATATATATAATTATAAAGTTCTTTCTTTAATCATTGCTATTGCTATTTATCTTAGATTTTCCACGAACTTATTCCTAATGATCCCCTCGGAATCTTGCATTACACTCTTCTAGAAACTAGTTGAAATTTACACGCTGCATTTTTGCTGTCCCATTTTCTCATTTTATTTCTACCTTTTTCTTCTTTCAATTTAGCAATGGCTCTTAATGTGAATACAAGAAAAAATTGACAAAAGCTAAAGCCCTCGACTTCTAAATTTCCTAAATCCCTTATCCACATTCCCTCAGTTTTCAATTGAAGCTTTGAAACTGATAACCTTGAAAAACCAGCCAAGAACTTTTGGGAGCAGAGCCATGCCTGTATGGAAACAACAGCCTTTTGCCGGTGAAAGTTGAGGACTTAAAATTGGCCGACTGCCTATGTAGGATTTAACCCAACTACAGAATAAAGTTTATGCGATCCTGTATACTGGCAACGGCATGTGAAGACATGAGGCGCGTCCCACAATGCTACAAGTCAACATGCCAACCAAGAAGTTATCAAGCTGGACCTTGCCCCTCATCGGGGTTGATGGTTCCCTTTTTAATCTGAAAGTAAGACAATACAGGACGCATCACATGCGAATAGACCAAGAATCAGAAGTCCCAACATTGGCACATGCGACGAAGGCCGTTCACAGAAGTCCCAAACATCTTCATTCAAGATAGGGTCCAACTTGGCAACTAAACAGTCGCCTTGATCTCCATAAGCCGTTCAACATTTTCAATTGATTCTCACGCATCAGTATATAGATCATTCACCTGTTTATTTATTTATTTTTACATACAGACACTACATTACCACTAGTATAAAAGCTATGGAAATGCATCAATGCATTGTATCTGATAAGATCTTTTTAATTAAAAAATTATTATTAATAATTTATATAATTTAATATTTATTTATGTTACACTATATAATTTATACAATATAATATTTGTTTCTATAATAATAAGGATAATTACTTCTATATTTTTAGATATTTTAGTACTATATATATGTGATATTTTATAATTTATTAATTTAAATAATAATTAAAAAATATCAAAACTTTTATAATAATTTAGAAACTGATTCTTTCAAAGCGATTATTATAAACTAATCTTTTCGAAATAATTAATCCCTTTTTTATTATTTCATAAATTTTTTTATTTTTAATTCCTAGTTTCATATCATTTGGTATTATATTCTTAGTAATTTCGTTTCTATTCTATATTTCTACCATTACCACTACTAAATAAAAAAAAAAATCACCATTTCAAGTTGGTTTTACAACATTCACCAAATACTTGTGAAATTAGATTGATTTACGTTGAAAACTCAATATTTCTTATATAAGAGCATTTAAAGCGATTAAAGTAGATTATTTTTACACATTATCTTTAATTAGAGAACAAGTTTGATGATAAGAATCAAGTGTTTTAAAAGTAAAAGGGTTAAAGGAATTTAAGCTTTTTGTAAGGCCTTTTGAAATTAAGCTAACTAGAATTTCACTAGATTTGCTTGAAGGACATGGGTGAGGATTTTTAAATGCTTCTGACATTTACATTAATAAGCCTTAATAAGAATGGCTTTTTTGATGCTATAATAAAGAGTTCCTTTTCTCTTAAACATGCTAATTATAGGTTTTAAGCTCTAAGTCCAAAAACTAGTTCCTCATTAAAAGTTACACCAAAAAGCTTTCCAAATGACTAAGTGACGAAGGATGTTCAACTTATTGAGGCATAAGGGACACATCCAACAATGATAAGTACCATAAAGGTGGATATTTTAGCTAAATGGATGCCAAAGGTTACTTGTGGTAGGACAAGGGATGGTAAAAAAAGGCTAACTAGGGTTAATCAAAAGTCACCATCAAAGACTCTATAAAGTGCTTAAACTTTGAATCGATAGGCATGTTTTTTATGTATGGAACTTAATTAGGTCTTGGAAATTGAAAAATTAAAGTAGAAGCAACCTAGCTTTAACTTCTTTAAATAGTTTGGTAAGGTTACTATGACTTTCTTGATGATGATAACTATTGTTAATGTCAAGGGTATTGGTAAGTCTAAAAAAGATATGCTATTTGTAAATGATTTTGGTTTTTTACATTAAGGATTTTGTTTAAAAAGTAAAATTGCAGACATTTTTGCTCCATTTTTAAGACAAGTGTGGGGTAGGCATGAAATTCATGTTTTGACATCTAAAGCAATTAGGGCAACTAATGGGGTAGCATCTTTTTAGGACTTCTTTATTTTTTGAGTGCACAATCAACTAATAATTAATAAATTTATTGTAATTGAGGGTCTCATTCTATGCATTGAGGAAAAGTCAGTGTTAGTAAATATATATGCATCTAATAGTTTCATTAAACAATAGGGTTTTAGGATAAATTAAGGAGTTTAAAGATAAAATTTAATGGATGGTGGTGCATTGAGGGTGATTCAATATAATGTTAGTAAATGACCAATAAGTGAGAGTTATTGATGATTGATTAACTATTAGATATTCTAATGATTTTGTGTAGGAAATGAAATTGATTAACTTAACACTATAAGGTAAGAAATATACCTATTGTAATTCTTATGAAATTTTCTCTATGAGTCACATAGAAAGATTTCTCATTGATGTAAAGTGGTTAGATATATCGAGCTTAAAGCAGTGGTGTATACATTGTTATTTCTTTAATCATTTTGGCGTATGTTATGGGTTGAAAATAAGGGATTGGTGACCTATTTTGTTTAAAATTTTCAATTACTAGTTAAATGATAAAAATGTGTGTATGGCTATCGAAGTAACTTAGACACACTCCTTTGGCACCAAACCTTTTTTGGGCATATGATTTATAAAAGTTTAAAGATGGTCAACGACTACCTTAAATCATAACGCAAGAAAGAAGGAATGAAGAGGGAATAAAGCTACTAATTGCTAGTGAGAAAATTAAACAATTAATGCTAAAATAAGAATCCTAGCCATTAATGGATAAAGAAAGAGTCGACTTTTTTATTGTAGGAACAAATATTAGAAGTGTTTGAAAAATGAGGAGCTTGAATGGTTTTATTGATCTATACTCAAATGGATGGTGGATGGTAATAGAAACTATAAGTTTTTATGCATATTGGCTTCTAATAAGAGAAGAAAAAATTTGATAAAGTAGGTAGAGAAGGGTATTAAATCTATATTAGAACCAATAGAGGTTAGATATATTATTTTTAATCATTTTAAGAAGCATTTAGGATCTTAATGCAGCCTTGGTTAATAATGGATGCTATTTTTTTTTAAAGTAAATTCTCAAATATGGATAATATGGTTCTTTGAAGCCCCTTTTTTATTAATAAAGGTGTATGAAACAATTAAAGAGTAAGACAATAATATAGCATTTAACTTAAATTAGTTTAACTTGAACTTCATCAAATGCCACTAGGAACTTGTAAAAGATGAGTTGATAAATTTTTCACATGATTTTTATGAAAATAAGAAGTTTTACAAATCTTTAAATTCTTCTTTTATAGTGTTAATCCTTAAGATAGAAGAGGTGATTTCATTGAATTAGTTCTAACTAATCTCTTTAGTGGGGCGTGTTTATAAAATCCATGCTAAAGTATTGACCAACAAACTTAGATTAATGATTAGAATGGTTATTAAGGAGTCTTAATTATCTTTTCTTAAGGTTTATATACTCTAGATATTATTTTGATTACTAATAAAATACTTAAGGAGATAAAGAAAACGAGAGATAAGGGATCATCATTAAAATTTATTTTAAGAAGACATGTGAAACAATTAAATTGATTTATCTAGATAAGGTGATGAAGAATATGAGCTTTGGAGAAGTGGAGACATAAGATATAGGAATGCATCTCAACTCCTGATATCTTTAGTTTGGTCAATTGATACCCTATGAAATAATTCAAAATGGCTAATGGTTTACTACAAGTGGTCCCTCATTCCCCTTTCTTGTTCTTGTTGGTTGTGAAAGGACTTAACTCAATCTTTAAAAAAGGTTTAGACATAGGCCTATTTCATTATTAAGAATGACATGTAGTTGTTTTATCTTCAATTTATAGATGACGTTATTCTTTTTAACAAAGCCAATAAAGAGTTTATTAAGAATTGCAAAAGAATTCTTTGTTGCTTCTAATGTTGTGCCAAACTAAAAATCAATTTAGCTAAAATTGCAATTTATGAAGTAAAAGTATGTGACTTATTTTTGCCAGCTGAGCTAAATTTTGGAAATATGGAGTGAGCTCTCTCCTTATGAAATATATAAGGCTTCTAATTGGCTCTTAAGAGCTAAATGTTTATGGGAGCTAATCATATGCAAAATAGAGACTAGATTGTCAAAATGGAAAACTAAGTTCCTTTTTCATGTAAGGCAATTGGTGTTACTCAAATATGACCTATGCTCCCTACCTATTTATTTTATGTCTTTATTTAAGATTATAAAGTGCAAGGAGGCTAAAATTGAACAAATACAATGATCATTATATTAAGGAGATAATGATGAAAAAAAAGGAAAATTCATCACATTGGATAAGGTTTGTTATGTAGGAGAAGAATAAGTGGAGTCTTAAGCATTACCTTAATTGAAGACTATAATTAAGGTCTATTAACAAATGACTTTAAAGAGTATAAAGTAACGGTTAAGAAACCTTGGTAAAGATCCTTAAAGTGATTTATAAAAATTAATAGCATTAGTTATCAGAGTGATCAATTGTATTAATTGCGATATCTCTTTCATAGAGAGGAATGTGTTATTTCACATAGATAGATAAAAAATCTTTAGATGTTATCAAATCTAATTTTAGATTTCTACTCGTAGAGTTTGCTTTTGGATTCATATTTGGGTGGGATATGCATTGCTTCATCAGAGGGTCCCTCATATGTTTGCATTAGTTATAAATAAAAATGACTTAGACAAGGAGTTTTAGAGAATGGGTTAATGGAATATGGGAGTGGTGAATCACATAGCCACAAAATCTCTTTAGATAGGGACTTAAACAATATAAAGCTTTTGTGGAGATTATCAGAGGATAGTGTTAGCAAGGAGAGATTAATGGTAATTCAACTACTAGTCCTTTTGTGAACTATAAGATAGCCTTAGAATAAAGGTTGCCAACTTCACTTTGTGCATTTGGCAAGGTTTCACCCCCTAAGTGGAAATCTTTGGATGTTAGTTATTACTAGGTAAGGTATTAATGAATGAATGTCTTGCATCTCTAATTGAAGGTTTGCATCTTAATGTTAAGTGCCTTTTATGTTTTTTTTTTTTTTGGCCTGAAGTCCATTAATCACTTATTTCTTTATTATTTCACCATTTGGCAAGTCTAATTGGGTTATTCCACCTATGATCAAGATGGCTTAGTATAGTTGAATATATCTCAGACATTGTTACAAGTGTAAGGAATTATAGGTAGTGGGATTAACTTAGTCTATATGGTTGGTATAGAATGAACTCATTTTTAGGGGTAAGCTTTTCTTATTATAGAAGATTTGTGATTTGATCAGGCTTAAGATGATGTAGTGGTTAAAAGCTAAATTAGGGAGAGGGTTGTTGTTACTTCTTAAATGATCATGTTAAACATTTCAAATATTACTCTTAATGAGGACCATTATAGTCTCACACTGAGAGAGGGGGTAAATCAATGTGAGATATTATCTTTTTACAAATCGATCTGAAATTAACCTTTGTGACTTGTTAAAGCCAATAATCCAATTTTTATCTTTCTTCTTTATGTGAGTGTAACCGTACAAATATAAATCAATGTATAAGTATCCAAGCACACATGACAATTTTTACATGGTTCACTCATAATGTGTGAGTTACATCATGATGTGATAAGATCCATCCTAAATCACACAATCCACTCTTGTTATTAAAGGATACAATTTGGTTATGGAAGGATCACTCCTTAACTACTTACAATGATTTCTCAATCAAAGAGTTAATCTCCTGATCACTCTAAGGGTATCCCACCCTATTTTTCAACAAAACTATCAAAAGTTTATAGAAAAACCTTTCTTGAAGAATAATCACTCAATGTGTACAACCTTTTAAAGTAGATTATGGATCTTCTCCTTCCTCTATTGCTGGTGTTATCTCACCCACTACCTGCGCTACTCGTGTGCTGCCGTTGTTGTCCGCATGCATTGTTGCCCACTGTTCGCATGCTATACTCATATTGTCCACGCTCTTTGTGCCTGTTATGCACCTACTATTTATACTTTTTATACCTATTGTCCATGCTCTTTATGTTTGTTATTCCCACTTGTTGTGCACCTGCTATCCACACTAGCTGTGCTCGATGTGCCTACTATCTACATGCATTGCGCTAATTGTTTGCACAAGCTGTGCTTGTTGTTAATGCAAGCTACGCCTGCAGTCTATGTGCACTGCTACTTCTATCCACATGCATTACTGTAGTCCGTATGTGTTGCGACTACTGTCCACAAGTGTTCTTCTTATTATTCAAGCATGTTACTGTTGTCTAGTCATGTCATTGTTGCTATCCACCCATACTACTATTGTTTACTTGCACCACTACTGCTCTTTCTATGCACTATAGTTGTCTTCTTGCATTACTGTTGCACTTTTTGCATGCTGCAGCTATCTTCTCTCACCACTGTTGGTTTGTTAGTTAATTCCCGAACTTGCTGTTACACTTTCTGTAAATGGCTACTGATTGCCAAACCTGCTACTACACGTTTCGATTTTTTACTTGATTCCCGGGCATGCTTTTGCTGCTAGGAAGCCTTCTGAGGTGCTGCTAGTGTTGGTATACCTTCCTAGACATTCAGGGATGTGCTACGACTACTTGTGTACCCTCTTAGACCTACTACTATTGTTAAAAAGTCTTCTGAACGTACTATTGCTATTAAGAAGTATCCTAGACAAGTTATTGGTGCAAGGAAGCCTTCTAAATGGGCTGAGACATGTTACTAGTATTGGTATACACTCTTGGACTTGTAGGGACGTCTATTGCTACTGGTATACCCTCTTGAATGTGCAAAGACATGCTACTGGTCTGTTGGAAAACCTCTTAGATGTGCTGGTGTGGTGGCTAGCTACTGCTGTCACCTTTGTGAGGACTTACTGGTGTAGTGGATGTCTTGCTAAGCATTTTCTGGTATGGGTGGCCAGCTACCTTGCTCTTTTTCTTTCCTCCTTGGCCAATTGCACCTTGCTACTTCTTCTTGGTGGCTGCTACACTCACTTTAGCCAACTACCTTACCTTCTTTCTTCATTTCCTTGATTGGCTACCTTGCCTTTTCTCTTTAGTGGCTGCTGCACTCTCCTTGGTTGGTTGTCCCTTGCTCTCTTTCTCTCCTTCTTGGTCGGTTGCACCTTGCTTGGTGGTTGCCTCTTTTTGGTTGTGCACCTCGCTTTTTCCCTAGGTTTGCTGGTCACCTCTCTCTTTGGTTGACTTTCTCAATTTTCTATAGCACACACCTTTCTTGCAAGATGTATAGGGGTATATATGGAGCCTTGAGATTAGGGCTACATAACCATTAATGGTTATCATTAATTCCCACATGTTGCCCTACAATCAACGATTGGATTTGATTCTTAAAATTTAGGGTCAATGGTCGACATTGACTTCCTAAAATTTAAGGTCAACGGTTAATGGTCAATAATCAATATTGACCCCTAAAATTTAAGGTCATGGTCAACATTGATTCCTCAATGCTAAGGTTGACTTGTCATCATTAGTTTCTCCTAATGACCTCACTACATCTTAACAGTATTGATAATATCAAATCAACATATATAATCATATAAAATGGTGATAACAGCAAATCCAACAGTAGCCATCAAAGATAGGCTCCACAATCTCCCCCTTTAGATTTGTTGGTAACACATTAAATCCAACCATATACAACATCCCCTACACAAAGTCATTTGGCTCCCCCTAAAACATGCATCACTTGCTACTCCCCCTATTTACTTCTCCCCCTTAACATGTTCTCTCCCTTTATCCATCAAGCTACTCCCCCTTTTTATCAATGCATACTCTCTTTGAATTTATGCCAAATATCTCTTCCTTTGACAACAAATCTAAAGAAAAATAGAAGAGGGAAGGGGAGAGGGGTTAAAGAATACCTCAACCTTTAGGGTATGGCTGAATACTTGCTCTTATGTCCAAGATGTCCCAATCTTCCATACCACAACAAATTCTCATCTTTAATGCTTATGTAACATGTGTTTTTGTTTTTGGAAACTTGGTATAAGTTTTCATTTGTTCTTTCACCCTTAATAAGAATAACACCATTTTTTATCTCTTTATTGTGTAGCCACTCTTATTAAAAGTAACTTCATGTCCATTATCACATGATTGGCTAATACTGATAAGATTGTGTTTTAGCCCTTCAACATAAAGGACTTTCTTTAATTTCAGCTTTTTTATACTAATTTTAGCAGCACCAATACCTTGAATCTTTAAATCACCATCATTGCCAAATTTAATAGAACCTCTATCATTTTTTGCTACTCTTTTTAACATCTTGGAGTCTCTTATCATGTGTGAAGAGTAGACATTATCTAGGATTTATGGTTTTTTTTTCTTGGAAACTTTTAAACCTATTTTCACAACCATAGATGTTTCTCTTCCTTTTTTTCTTTTTTTGGCCGAATGTGGGAGCATGTGTAGGTGTTCTCCTTTCCATTCTTTAACCGGGCAACAATGGTTGATGTGTTGTCCTTTGTATTTTTTAACCAGGTAGCAATGTCAAACAATCCTCAGCAATATGTCCAACCTTTTCAAATATTCCATAGATCTCTCTTAACAAATCAAAACTATTTCTCAGTGGAATATGACTTCTTTCCACCTAAAACTATCTCATTTCTTGACAAAGTCTCCCCCTAAACTTTTGTCTCACATTCCTTTTTATTATAAGTCTAATATTCCAACAAGTATTAGCCTTCTACCTATACTTACCATAGCTCCAGTAGAATCCTTTGAACCTGGATTTACTTCTCTTACCAAGTCCATTTATTCTTTTTTTAGTAGCTGGTGTGACAACCTTCTCTTCATTTTTGACAATTTGTCTCTTGTGGATAGGAGTTTCTACCACATCTTTCCTAACTCATTTTAACTTGGGTTGGTCTCGTTTCTCCATTATATCATTGTGTTTGCTTTCGGGCATAAACATAATTCTCTTACTTTCTTTAACCTTCTCACTCAACTTCTTAATGTAACTAAGTCCTTTCTTTCCTATAGAATGAGGTCTTTGATTGTTTAAACACTCATCCAACTTTTTGGTGGCATCCTTCTTGATGGCATTTGCTAATAATGATTCTCCTTTCATTTTCATGGCATGCATAAATCTTTCTTAATGCTTCTTTAGCTCAGACTACTTTGTGAAGCTTAGCTTACAAAATTAGCACCTCTTGCTCTTGTGTAATCACCTTAGCACCAAGATCTTCGTATATTTTATCTTTCTCAGCCTTAAGTATGATTAGTTCCTTAATTCTCTTCAAGTGCTCCTCCTCTTTTGCTTCAAACTCCTTTTCTTTCATCTAGAATTCATTAACAATAGAATTTTCATACAACTTCTTCATATGCTTTACCTCTTTCTCCAACATGTTTTTTTGCAAACAAGCTCTCAACTCATTTTCAAGTTACTACAACAACTCATCCTCTCCCTCTTTTATTGATTCCTCCTCACTTGAAGATCCTTGATTATTATTTGCTTAAGCAACTAATACATTCTTTGCAGCATCATCATTAGAATCATCATCAATTTTTCTTTAGAATCCTCTTTATTCAACTTGCTCAAATAATTTCTTCTTTTGGATCTAAAAAATTGCTTTTTCCCTTTAACACTTGAATTTCCAACTTTAAGACAATTGGATTTCTTTATTCTCCACCTTAGGGTAGGTTCATCATCATCATCACTGCTTGCTTCTATTCTTTTTAGGCAATTCACATCAAAGTGCCTTATGTCTCCACAGCTAAAACACTTCAAGGGTAATTTTCCCTTGTACTTCCCTTTTCCTTTCCTCAAGTTCCTAGTGATGTATGCCTTGACTTCATCCAGTTGAGTATCACCATCTTTTTCTTTAGAGCTGCTATCAAAGTCCTTTTCTTAGTCTTTACTTTTTAACTTCTTCATTGCCTTAAAAGTCAACTCCTTTTCTACCTTAGACTTCTTTTCTTTCTTCATTGGGGTTATTCTTATTTTATAAGCCACCAATATGCTATATAGGTCATTTAAGGGCAGTTTATCTAGATCTTTATCTTTTATGGAAGAAACTTTGGCATTATAAGCTTCTGGTATGGTTTTACGTATTTTTCTTACCATAATGGCATTATGGATCTCCTCTTTATAGCCTTTTGATAAAGCGTATAATTTCGTTGACTCTTGTGAAGAATGCATCCACATTCTCATTGTTCTACATCCTTATGTCTTTGAATCTACTCCTCTAGATTTGTAGTTTGGATTCCCTCACAACCTTATCTACTTCATAGATATTCTTCAGTTTGTCCTAAATTTGCTTGGTAATGTTACACCTTATCACCTTGGAGAATTCTTTACCTGACGGGAAGGCATATAACGCATTTCTTGCCTTTCCATCACACTCTACATTTTTTTTTATCAGCTTTCATCGTAGGATCACCTTTAACAACAGGGATGAAGCAATTAACAATAGACTCAAACACATCAAGACCAAGGGACATTAGATATGGAAGCATCCTATTCTTTTATAATTGATAATTCTGTCTATCAAACATAGGGATGCCCCGCTATTAATACTATTCAAGCTATCCATGATCTCAAGTAGTAGTAGAGATAAAAGCTCACACAATAATGCATAACTTCACTTTAAAGCTAAAAAAAATTGGATTAATAAAGGAACTATTTCTGATACCACTTGATGAGGACCGTTATAGGTCTCACATCAAGAAAATGGGTGAATTAATATGAGATATCTTATTTTTACAAATTGATTTGGATTTAACCTCTATGACTTATTAGAACTAATGATTCAATTTTTATCTTTCTACTTTATGTGAGCACGAATATAAATTAATGTACAAGTACTTAAGCACACACGTCAATTTTTATGTGGTTCGCCCACTATGTGTGAGCTACGTCTATAGTGTGATAGAATCCTTCCTAAATCACACAATCCACTCTTGTTATCAAAGGATATAGTTTGGTTATGGAATGATCACTCCTTAACCACTTACAATGATCTTTCAATCAAAGAGTTAATCTCTTGATCATTCCAAGGGTATCCTACCCTATTTTTTAACAAATCTATTAAAAGTTTATAGAAAAAACTTTCCTGGAAAACAATCCCTCAATATGTATAGTCTGCTAAATTAGAATATGGATCTTCTCCTTCCTCCACCATCACCAGTGTTATCTCACTAATTGACGGTGCTACTCGCGTGCTATCTCTACTGTCAGCACAAGCTGTGCTTGCTTTCTGCGTAAGCTGTGCTTGTAATCCGTGTGCATTATTGATTCTATCTACACACATTACTGCAATCCGCATGTGCTGCAGCTACTGTCCACACATGTTGTTCTTGCTATCCAAGCGCGCTGCTATTGTCTACTTGTACCGTTACTATTATCCACTCATGTTGTTACGCGTAAGCTGTGCTTGTAATCCGTGTGCATTAATGATTCTATCTACACACATTACTGCAATCCGCATGTCCTGCAGCTACTGTCCACACATGTTGTTCTTGCTATCCAAGCGCGCTGTCTACTTATACCGTTACTATTATCCACTCATGTTGTTACTGTTTACTTGCACTGCTGCTACTTTCCTCGTGCGCTATAGCAGTTTTCTCATGTCGTTGTTGCTCTCCCCATGTGTTACAACAATTTTCTTGCACCACTATTGCTATCCCCACATGCTGCAACTGTCTTCTCGCACCACTACTACTTTCTCTGCGTGTTGTAGCTATCTTTTGGCATGGCTGCTGGTTTGCTGGTTGATTCTCGGACCTACCACTACACTTTCTGCAGATGGTTGCTAATTATCAAACCTGCTACTACATATTCTGATTTTTTTCTTAATTCTCAAGTGTACTTCTGCTGTTAGGAAGCCTTTTAAGGTGTTGTTAGTGCTGGTATAACCTCCTAGATGTGCAAAGACATACTGCTGCTACTGGTATACCCTTTTGGACTTATTATTGCTACTAGGAAATCTCCTAGATGTGTTGTTGCTACTGGGAAGTCTCTTGGATGTGCTGCTGCTATTGGGAAGCCTTCTAGATGTGCTGTTAGTAAAGGGAAGCCTCTTAGATGCGCTGGGACGTACTGCTGGTGTTAGTATACCTTTATGGACTTAGTTGTTGGTATACCTTCTTGGACGTGTAAGGACGTGTTGCTAATCTGCTGGAAAGCCTCCTAGATGTGCTGGTGTGGTGGCCGACTGCTGCTGTCACCTTTGTGAGGGTTTGCTGGTATAGGTCACTGGTTACCTTGCTCTCTTTCTTTCCTTCTTTGCTAGCTACACCTTGCTACTTCTCCTTAGTGGCTGCTGCACTCTCCTCTCCTTGGTCAGCTACCTTACTACCTCTTCCTCTCCTTGGCCAGCTACATTGCCTTCTCTCCTTAGTGGCTACTACACTTTCCTTAGCCGACTACACCTTTCTCTCTTTCTCTCCTTCTTGGCCAATTGCACCTTGCTTGATGATTACCTCTTCTTTGTCCTTCACCTCTCTTTTTCCTTAAATTTGCCACCCACCTCTCTTTTTGGTTAGCTCTCTCAATTTTTACAACACACACCCTTCTTGCAAGACGCATAAGGGTATTTATAAAGCTTTGAGATTAGGGCTACAAAATCATCAATGGTCATCGTTAATTTTCACATATTGCACTACAATTAATGATCGGATTTGATTCTTAAAATTTAGGGTCAATGGTCAACATTGACTTCCTAAAATTTAGGGTTAATGATCAATGGTCAATCATTATCCCTAAAATTTAAGGTCACAGTCAATGTTGACTCCTTAACACTAATGCCAAGGTTAACCTGTCATCATCGGTTTCTCCTAATGACCTCCCTACATCTCAACAACATTCATAATACCAAATCAATACATATAATTGTATGAGATGATGTTGAAAATAAATCTAATATTAGCTATCGAAGATGGGCTCCATAACTCTATCTAAAAAGGTGCATAGATATAAAGGAAAAATTGAATGGCAAGCACCACCAAAGGATAATTGTAAGCTTAATGCTGATGCTTCTATCATGGTTCTATAAGAGTTATAGGGATTAAAGGAGTTTTAAAGGGACACAAAAAAAGGGAAAATGCATTATTTTAAAACTAGTCAGAGTTCTTAATATAAATAAGGCAAACCTATTATTGATTAAAGAAATGGTGAGACTATTGGGCCAATAAAAGGTTATTGATTAGAAAACTTTGTTAATAAATATTAACACATGCATGGTTATGGCTTAGTTAGAAATTGGTGGTGCAAGAGCTTGGTTTTTGGCTTGCATTTAATGAAATTAAAAACTAAACCAAGGAGAATATCATACTATAAATAAGTAACACTTTAGTTGATTCCATGGCTAAGTTAGGGACTACTAGGATCTAAGCCCTTGTCGTTTGGATCTAAAGGCAATAGTGTTCCTCTTATTATTGGTGTTAATTATAATGTAACTCTTAATCTTACTTTTAGCATGGAAATGAGTCATAAAGCAAAGAACTTCTGATTCCTCTAGATTACTAGTATTGTGGAGTGTTAGGGGTCCACTATATATGTTTTATTATAAGGGCATATTATTTAATTGGGATTTTATGTTTGAAGGGGTTTTCATTGCTATATTGATTTGTTTTTCTTTTTTCAGTTGTGTAAAAACTCCAATGTATAAAGGCTAGTTTTTTTTTAATAAGGACAAAGGACATTGGTTATTAACTATTAAAAGCCAAATTTTAAGTTTGAACATTTTTTTGGTTGCCTTCCTATTGGGCCATCTTGAATAAAATCATTATGCTATTAAAGAGAAAAAAATAATATATTTGTCCAGTTTTATTATTTTTCAATCTTTGCATGTATTAAGAATAGCTTAAATTTACCTTGCCTTTTAAATAGTCATTAAATAGGGACACTATAGGCTCAAACTCTTTCTCCTTAAATAAGCAAATGTACCATAATGACATGTATGAGTTCTTAATGCATATGTCATGTAGAGTCAGAAAAAGTAGCCTTAGCAAAGTTCACAAACCCTTTTGGCTTAATGAGTGCAAAATAGTCCTTTAGGGGTAGTTTCTTAGGAAGAATATTGTCATACACATATATTCCATTTCTTATTGGATAAACTTGAGTTTGCACTTAAAATTGAGTGACAAACATAATTTTTCAAGTTACATTATTTTATAACATGTTAGAAAAAACAAAAGATAGTATCCATTAATATTAATGTTGAAAAGCATAATTAAAACTCATAACTAAGGTTTGACTTTAGGGTATTGCATACATAATGACAATGTTTCCCTCAAAGATCAATAATTGATGGCTCTTTCTTGATGCCACTAGTTACATACATGTTTAATTCAACAAAATTCAATAGATTGATAATTACTTGAGTTAGATTGTCTATTTGAGTTGTAATGTACTTACTATAAACTTAATCAATTGATAATTATTAGATTGATAATTAGTAGATTAATCATTGTATAGTGAACTAGATATAAAGTGAAATATTATGATTGCAATTGGAAAATTGAAAGATTAATAAAAGCTTTTCTCTTTCTTTTGCTTTCTCTCTCTCTCTCTCTCTCTCTCTCTATTTATCTAACTATCTTATTCTTTACTTTTTGATGGTGTTTGACATTAATCTCAACTCGAAAGTCTTTTTTTTTTTTCATTAAGTTTTCTTGTAAAAAGATTAAGCTGCACCAATTTTAATATCAAAGTTGGTCATACTTCAATTAAGCTCGATTATGTTATAAGTTTCGTTACTTAAAAGAGTGTTCTTCCTTGTTTTAAGCCTCATCAAAGGTGACTAGAATGCAATCATATGATAATACCAACCTAGAGTTTAAGTGATTGGAGGAGATATTGAAGAATTTAACTTAAAAAGTTGCAATAATCAAATAATTGTAGTAAAAGGAAGCTATTGACATTTAAGATTAGCAAAAGAAGATCAATGAGCTTGGTAATCTTTGTAATAATTATCTACCCAAAATTATTATCTAAATTAGAATCAAAATGTTGGTACTTCTTCTTTAAATATGGGCAATACTCTTTTTTTTTTTAACTAAATAGTTAAGATTAGACTTCCTTTCCTTTAATGGTGAGAATTTGGATAAATGTTTCGACAAATGTCAAAATTATTTTGAGATGAATAGTATTCCTAAGGAGTCAAAGCTGAAATTAATAGTAGGGTATCTTGAGCATATCACTCTGCTATGGCATAAGAATTTCATAGGTAAAATATGAAAGGAAAAGTATTCATATTAGGAAGAATATGTATAGATGATTTCTTGTAGATTTGGTACTTTTGTATTAGGTGATCTACTCTCAGAGTTGTTAGATTTGAAACAAATTGGATCTAACACATAATACCAAAATTAATTTGATATTTTGTATGGAAAGGTGCAACTTACAAAAGAATATGGTGTGAATGTGTTCTTGAATGGGTTGAAGAAAGAAATTTAATACCATGTGAGAATGGTTATACTAAAGACTCTATAATAGGTATATGCCTTTGCTAAATTGTACGAAGTTACCAACTTAGCAATTAGCCAAAGAAATAAACCTAGCTATAAGGTTTAAGGAATCTTGCCAATCCTTAAACCTTTGATGGCTATAAATAGTTCCTCCAATCAAGTGCTTACTTTTACAAGTGTCAAAAAGTTAGAGAATTAGAGGCCTGATTGGTTGTTAAAGGTGACTAAGGTGAAAGATGGAGAATTTATGGATGAAAGAAAGGATAAGGTGTTATGGTGTGATGAAATTTCACTTAAGGACACAAGTGTAGGTAAAAATGATTATTAATGATAAAAGTTAAAGATAATGTTATGATTCTTGAGTTAGATGAACCTATGCTTTTTTAGAGTCAAGAAAAAGATAATGAATATCAATTGCATGTTTTGGTGTATAAAATGATGAATTAATAAGTTAAGAAGTTAAAATAATGAGAATTACTTGTCATTTGTACTCTAAGGTATAAATACCCTAGTGGATTTTGGTAATACCTATAACTTTTTAGATATTGGGGTGACTAAGAAGTTGAAGTGTTAGTTAACTCTTATCTATAAGCTAAAGTTAAAGGTGACTAATAGGAATGTTATACCTTACAATTAGATAGGTAAGAATTTTTAGTGAAGGTTATAAGGAACTCTCTTTACCATTAATGTATACTTACTTGATTTGTGAAGTTGTGATATGGTGTTAGGAGTTTAATGGTTAAGGACCTTAGGAAAAATCATTTAGGATTTTAAAGAGCTTACCATAGAGTTTATTATTTAGGGGAAAAGACATGTTAAAAGGATTTGCAAATTTGTCTTTGTAAAAGTTAACATCTAAAACCATTTCTATAGCACTATAGTAACCAATGGAACAAACAATTATTTAGCTTTGTAAACTCTTTTTGTTGGGGTCTCATATAGCTAAAATTTCTAGAGTTGCATCAAATTTTTTGATGTATTCTTATAGTTGGGTGTCACATTATAGAGACCATGACCATAAGATTCACTTAATACTTAATGTCTAACCTATTAATTCAACGTCTTATAGGTATCCTTAGTATAATTAATGTTGAAAGTTGACATTATTCAAAATAACACTTCCTCTTTTGCTTCTATTATTGTATTGGTCAAGAAAAAAGACAACATTTGGTGCTTATGTGTTGATTATAGGAAGATTAATCAAGTGATTGTAATAGACAAATTTAGTATTCCATTAGCAAAGGAATTAATGGATGAATTCAATAAGTCCATTCTTCTTTTGAAGTTAGATCTTGGTTTAGTGATTACTTTATTAGAATGCATCTAAATGTTATCCATAAAATAACTTTCAAAACCCATAAAGGGCATTATAAATTTTTAGTTATTCCTTTTGGGTTGTTTAATACCTTTATTACCTTTTGAAGTTTGATGAATATAGTTTTTAAACCCATTAACACAAGTTTATATTGATGTTCTTTAATGATATTTTAATCTATAATAGAAGCAAAAAGGATCATGCATGTCATTTGCATACTACAATGAAATTGTTAAGGCTTAATCAATTGTATGCCAAATAATCTAAGTGCTTCTTTGTAATTACTCAAGTATTTGGGGCATATAATTTTATTTAAGAGATCTCTACTTATCTCAAGAAAAGAAAGGCTATTACTTAATGGTCAATTCTATATAGTTTGAAATGGTTGAAGGGTCCATTACTACAAGAGATTCATAGCTAGATTTGGTAAAATAAGCAAGCTTCTTATTGAATTGCTTAAAAAAGATTTCTTCTAATGGTTTGATGAATCTACTCAAGACTTTGAAAAGCTTAAACAAGAACTTACTATACATCTGTGATGACCATACTTGACTTCTAAAAGGAATTTAGAATCAAGATAGATTCCTTTAGGATAGGCATAAAGGCAATGCTTATGTCGTAAAAGCATCCAATTACCTTTATTAACAAGGATTTTTCTATTAAACATCAAGGATTAAAGATCTTTTAGCAAGTATTTTTGTAATCATCAAATGAAGCCCTCAACTTTAAGAATGCATTAAAGACTCATAACCTCTAACCAATAAATTTGGTTGGCTAAGCTAATGACTTATAATTATAAGATTTTGTATAAGGAAGAAAAGACTAACAGTGCTACAAATGCCTTTTCTAAGCTTCTTGGTCATCACTTGTAAACCTCTGTCATTTTAATGGTCTCTTGTGATTTTCTTTAATAAATCTAGTAGACTTGGACCATTGGTTTTGTTGTTCCCACAGCCTTGTATGAGTTGTAATTGTTGTCAACCAAATTTAAGTGTGCAAGTAATTTGAAATTACATAGAGGGGTAAGAAAGTAAAGTCATATGGAAGGGCAAGAGAGTAATTTGAAACTACATAGAGGGGCAAGAAAGTAAATCACAATATAGTAAGCCTTAAATTGAAAAACAAATATGGTGGATGAAAAAAAAGAGAATGGATCGTCGGTAGAAAAATAGAGAAAACTAGAGACAGTCGAAGGGGGGCTGGACAACAAATCGAAAGAGCAAAATAGCAAATACATTAGAGAGAACTGGAAGAGTGAAATGACAAAAGAAGGGGCTGGTCGGTAAAATAGGGAAAAACCACCGTAAGAGAGAAAAAGGAGCCACCACCAAAAAGAGAGATCTGGTTGGACGGTAAAGAGAGAGAAAATACAAGACTGCCAAAGGGGGACTGGACAACAGAACAAGGGGTTGCAAAAGAAAAAAAGCCGACACGACAATAAACATAATTTGATTGAAAAGGAGAAAATTAGGATGGAAAAAGGGGGAAGAAAAGAACCCGGAACGACACACCACCAACACACCAGCGGTTGGCAAGGAAACAACACAACCAAAGAATAGTGATTAGCAGAAAAGAGAGAAAACAAGATGGCCAAAAAGGGTGGATGACAGAACAAAGGAAATCCGGTTGGACGGCAAAACGAAGAGTCACCACCGACAATGAAGAGCAGAGTAGACCAGACCAGAAATACACCACCGATAGAAAGAAAGAAAACCTGATTTGACTAACCCAGTGAGTACAAAAAAACACAACACTGGCAGAAAAGAGAAAATCAATACGGCTGGAAAGGGTGGACGACAAAGAGGTGAACGACCAAAATCGGGGTGGACGACAAAGAGGTAAACAATCGAAAGAGAGTGGACGACAAAGGAAAAGAGTGAATGGATGGACTGTGAGAGAGAAAACCCGTGAGAGACAGACCACAAAGAGAGCAAACGTGAAAAATAGATCACTGAAAGAGAGCAGATATGGTATCTGTGAGACCTAAGAACAGCGAAGTGGGTGCAAATCTAAAATATGAGACTAGAATGTGCGTCAGCATGAGACCAAAATGTGTGTCAGCATGAGACCTGAACGTGCGACAACATAAGACCAGATCGTGTAACAGCATAACTGTTCAGAAGCGTGGGGCAGGCTGTGAGATGTGAAATGATAATCCAGAAGTATGAATGTAAGTCGTGAAGCCGTGAGACGGTGAAAGTAGGAGTTGTGTGAAACAACCTAGAAAAGGAATTTGGTGAAGCATTGGAAAGAACTCAATATATTTCCAGATTTCTTCAAGAGAGGTTAGAGAGTGTTGTGGTGGACTTCTAAATGGTAGTGAAATAGCTTATTCAATTCAATAGAGGCAAGACATGCTAGAAGAAGGGTAGCACAGTAGGTGACACTTTTTGTATTGTACTTACCTTGAATTTGCAATAGTGAAAGGAATAGAGGATTAAGACATCTATTATAACTATATTATGAATATTGGGAGTACCACACTGGTATTCTCAAGTATAATGGATTGTCTCGGTAGAGGAAGAGTCCCTACCACCGTGGACTTACATCATATTAATGGAACCACGTAAATCTCTTATGTCCTACTTTGATTCACATTCTGTGTTTTGAATTGAATTGTGAACGTAACTAAAGTATCATCAAACCCATAACCTAAAGAAGACTTAATCAAGAACATCTGATCTATCTAATAGGCAAGGTGTTTAAAAGGTGACTTTGAGGACTATTGTGATTAGTATGTAACAATAGATTTACCTTAGTCAAATCTGAGAAAGAGTTCACTTTTGAAAAGAGTTTGAAAATGTTCACATACCTGCGTATTGATGAGAGCTAGAGTATTAAATAAATAAAATACTTTGGTTTAAATTATCAAAGTGTGTTTTTAAAAGGTATGATACTGATTCACCCCCCTTTTAGTATCACGGACTAGTAGATCATAGGGTGAAGTTGAGAACTTCAATTGGTATTTGAGCACAGGTTCACTAGTTTGAAACTTAACAGCTTGGTATACTAGTTTGAAGGGTTTTAAAAGTTTTAACTTGTTCAACATACTGAGAAATGGATGTTGGTACCAGCATTAGCACTACTTACAACAAGAAGGTTCCAATCTTTAATGGAACCAACTATCATATGTGGAGAGTAAGAATGCAGGTGGTATTTGCAACCATGGGTATGAACGTGGTAAAATCCATACAGGAGGGTTTAAAGCCTCCAAAAGAAAGTAAAGATCCAACCCCAGAGGAATTAAGGCAGTTTGAGATCAATGGAAAGGCCTAAAATGTCATCATTTCAGCATTGACAAATGCTGAATATGCTAAAGTTATGGACTGCAAATCTACTAAGGAGACATGGGATAGATTGCAGAAGGTCTATGAAGGTGATAGTAGAATGAAGGAGACCAAGCTTTAAGTTTTCAAGGAGAGATATGAATCCCTTAGAATGCAGAAGAATGAGACAGTCCAAGAGTTCTTCACTAAGGTTATTGATGCTATAAACAATCTTAAAAGTCATGGGAAGAACAAGAAAGACTCATCTATTGTGAAGAAAATTCTGAGAATTTTGCCTGAAAGGTTTGTCTCAAAGGTGACAGCTATAAAGGAGAGTAGAGATCTCAATTCTATGTCTCTGCATGATCTCCAATGCAATCTTATTGCATATAAGATGAGAATAAAGTTAATTAAGAACTCCTCAACGTCAAAGGTATTAAAAGAGGCAGCTTTCAAATCTATGAAATACTTAAAGATAAAAGAAGAGGAAGAATCATCCAGTGAGGATAATGATGGTGATGAGGAAGAAAGTGAAGGTGAACTGTTGGCTTAATTCATAAGGAAATTCAAAAAATGGTCTAAGAAGGAAAAAGGACAATTGTCCTTGAAATATTATCATTGTGGGTAGACTAGAAACTTTGCTTCTTAGTGCAAAGTGAAACTTGATGATGAAGATGAGTATGATGATGATGAGCCGAATTCAAAATGGAGATGATCATCATTCAAATCAAAGAAGTATAGTAAAAAGACTGCCAACCCATAAAAGAAGAAGATAGACTCATTCAAAAGTTATGTGAGTTAAACAAAAAAAGCTGATGAGGAGGAAGATGAAGACTCATCAGATGAGCATGCCTTTATGACATTAAGTCAAGGTAGTAGTTCAATTTCTGAAGAGGAAGAGGAGGTTGATAAAGAAGAATTAGATCTTAAAGTTGAGTTGCAAGCAACTTCAAAAGAGATAATAAGAAGGGGCAGAACATAAGAAGGTTGAAAGCCTGCATAAAACAAGTTGAAATAAAGATTGAAGAAGAAGAAAGTCAAAATAATGAAATAAAGGTTGAACATATTGATTTGAAGAGAAGATTTGAAGAATATATTAAAATATGTGAAGACTTTATTATTAAACTTAACTCAAAGACTTCAATATTTGAAAAAATGGAGATAAAGTTGCTGAAATTTCAGCAACTTAAAAGGAAGTAAGGAGAATTTATAAAAATTTGAAATAGTTGCTGAAATTTCAACAACTTAAAAAGAAGCGAAAAATTTGTAGAAATTTAAAATTATAGGATAAATAAGTTTTATAAATAAAAAGAAGAACGAAGAGAAATGATAAGAGAAGCTTGAGCGTCGATTCCTCGCAAGCGATTCCCAATAAACGGGGAGGAGTCGTCGTTACGACTGAATCGGTTCAAGGTTCGCACGGTAGTTCCGGCGGGCAGTGCAAAGGGTGGTGCCCAAGGGAGCAGGGTGCTGACAAGTCGGCCGGCTCCAAGTCTAAGGTAGAATTCTTTTATTGAATAAATAATAAGGCGACTAAAAAAGTTTGATCTTCGTCGTTTTGTAAAATGTAAAATAAACGTCACTTCCAACTTCTTTCCATCTAAGAGCACTCCCAAAAAAAAAAAAAAAAAGAGAAAACATGTTTTCTTGCAAGAAATGTTAAAATAATTAAATATATTTTAATATTTTTGTGATTTATCGTAAAAAAAAATTTATTTCTTGTTTATTGTGTGTTTTAGTATCTAAATTGTGAATTTATTTATTTTAAATGACAAGTTGAAATATCAAAAATTAAAAGAAAAAATAAATAAATAAAAATCACTCTTTAATTGAATAAAACTACGTTACGATAAATTTTAGATCGATCGATCTTCTGACTATAAAAACCGAGCTCAAATTATATGTATATATATATATATATATATATATAAGTAGAACGGGAGAGGAATAGTCTGGGTGGGTTTCGCGTGGTGGGGGAAGGCTGGGTTGTGCCGCCGACAGAGAGGGGAATTATAATATATGAAGAGTGATCTAAGTAATTTGAATGGGAGAAGCGTGAATTAGGTGCTTCCAGGAGTGAAACCAGAAGAGGAAACTGTTGGGTGCGGACTACTTAGCTTGTAGGCAAACCTTTTTCTGTGCCCCTTCTGTATCCCATTGAACGGCAGAAGTGTGCATTTTAATGGCTCCGGTTGTGCAAGGAGAAGAGTAAAATGTTAGGAGTGGGCTAGACGGCTTCCGGGCAGCATTCCCTTGGCCCCGTGAAAGTGGTAGCAGGCCTGCAAATATTTTTGTAGAGTAAACAGAGCTCTTCTGTCATTGGTTTCTGAATGGGGAAAAGTTTTTGGGGGATGAACTGAATGTTTCGTCCAAGTGGGTGCAGCAATATCCGTAAGTTTTGTCACGCCTCAACCGTCCGTTACTCGTTCAATTGAATGTTCGATATGTGCAATGTAAAGTAATGTGAGTGCCGTTAGGTGAGTGGTTATAGTATTTATTTCCATTTGGGCTCTAGTGTGCAGATGAATGGAATTGATTATTAATTGGAGGAAGCAAACGGATGGGGCAGGGGCCGACATCACATATATGAAAGTCGACAGAAATATGTGAGGTATAAACCAATTCATTGGGTTTTGTTGTTAGAAAGCTATTCTGCATGCTTGGTGTTGGGTTTTTGTTTAACATGAGGCTGCGCTTAATGAAGTTTCTGTAAATTGAAGCATACTCATGCTTTATGTCCAAAATTTATTATGTTGAGGAAATTCATTTATAGGGATTGTGATTGACAACGTGGATTAGTGTTAGTTTGGTCTTGATTATCAATGTGATGTCAGGAAAAATTAATCGCTAAATGGTTGATCTCCTCATACAAAAGCTCGTCTAAAAGATGATATCTTCTAACTGTTTGACACAGAATTTGTGTAAGGAAAACATCAAACTTAAGGGTTGAATTTGTTATGTTGTGGTTGATGATGGATAATTGTTAGTGGTTTTGATATGTGTTGGTTCTGTTTTATGTTAAAGGAGCAGTAACAGAATAAATTGTGATGTTTGTGTAATGGATTATAATCGGACTTTTATTATTGCATAAAGTGATTTCTTTATGCAACCAACGGGCAGGGTTATTGAAACAAATACATTTGGAGTAGCTGAAGTTGGCAGTGACAGTGGAGATGGGGGAAATGGCAAGGGAAACAATGGCATAGATGAAGAACAGTTGGTTGAGACTGAACTTAGAGTTGGAATGAAATTTGAAGAGATTGATCAATTGTATAAATTTAATAATGCTCATGCAAGAGCAAAAGGTTTTGGAATAGCCAAACTGGGGGTATAAAGAATGAAATTATAGGGCAACACTGATCGATGACAATTACTTGTTAAAAAGGACACAAGCATGAGTCAAAGGGGAGCAATGTGTTGTCTTGATGTCCTAGTGTGAGGGTTGGATGTAAAGCTTGAGTAAGCTGTGCTAAATTAGAAGGCTGTTGGGATAATCAATAAGGCATAGTTAGATCCCAACCATAAGGTTAGTCCAAAAATAGCTTAATTTATTAGGTAACACAAAGTTATGAATTTGCAATGTAAGAGATTGTTAGAAGTGAATGACATGGCATGTTTACAACCATGTGAGAGGCTTAAATCAGTTGTATTTCAAGCTGGTGGCGATGATGAGTTTTCATGTCTTAGTGTTAATCTAACCATGTGAATAGTTTTCATAGATTGCACTTGGTTGGAGGAGATGTTGATGTTGTCCATAAAATGTTTGGGAAGTTGTAGATTGAAAGGAGGGATTTCATGTGCTTCATTAAGCTAGACAAAGAAGGTAGGTTGAAACACATGTTTTGGGCTGATGAGAGGTGCCAGGCAGCTTATAAAGAGTTTTGTGATGTAATCATGTTTAACATGCCCTACACAATAAACAAGCATGGGATGCCTTTTGGGGCTTTTCTAGGTGTTAATCGCCATGGTCAATCAATCTTGTTAGGATGTGCTTTATTGAACAATGAGAAGTTTTGAAGACTTTCATGTGGTTGTTTGAGACATGGTTGAGTTGCATAGAAGGCAGCATCCTGAAGCTATGATCACCAATCAATGTGGGGCTGTTAGGGTGGCTACTAAGACAGTTTTTCCAAACACTCAATAATGACGATGCTTATAACAAATTATATATGAATATCCAACCAAATTTGTGAAGATCTCTAATTATGGAGCTGTGAAAGAGGCCTTTATGACAACAGTCTTTGAGTTTCTTAGTTTTGAAGAGTTTAAGCTAAAATGAAGAACTATAGTATTGGAGTATCATCTTGAGAGTAATGATTGGTTATTAACTCTATTTGAAAATAAGTAGTGGTGGGTTCAAATGTATATGAAATCTTCATTTGGTGATAGATTGTCCTTTACACAAAGGATTAAGGATATGCACTCTTTTTTCAATGGCTATGTGAATTTAAGAACCATAATTCGACAAGTCATTAAGTAATATGATTTGGCTTTGTGAGATAAGGTTGAGAAAGAATTGCAAGAGGATTTTTTGTCAACTAATTCTTAAATTCAATGTGTGACCCAAATATTAATTGAGTTGCAACTTTGTAGAGCTTATACAACTATCATATTTGAGCCCCTTCAAAACCAATTGACGGATATTATGTATTGTGATATGAAATTAATATGTATCAAGTAAACAAAGTCTATCCTTGAGTTGACAGAGGTTGTAAGTATTGTTAGTTGGAGGACAAGGAAGTTGAGTTTCTTGGTGAATTTTGATATGGAAAAATATGCTGCTAATTGTAACTATCATTTGTTTGAGTTCAAAGGAATATTATGTGTTCACGTTTTCAAGGTCTTCATTACAAATCATGTTGGGGTAATACCTGAGAGGTACATATTGTGTGGGTGGGAGAAGGATATGGGTCAATGCCATACAAAGGAGAAGTTAGGTAACATTAATATGTCCATTAAGGTGAAGGGAAAAAGAATTAGAGCAATTATTTTATTCCTTTATGAGCATCACCATTTGGGATTTAATTGAGTATGAATTTTTGTTAAGTGGAATGAAAGTGCAATATCATTAGTTGGAGAGTTGGCAAACTATTTGTGGGGCTCAACAAAGGCTAGGGTTAATATTGTTGAAGTTTAAGGGCATAATAATTTTCGGGACGTAGGATTAAAACACAATATAAAGGTCTTATGTGAAACAAATAGCGAGGCTTAAGACTAAATGTTTGTTGTTAGCATTAGAGAGAGTTTGTTGTAAAAAATCAATAAATAAAAGCTAAACGCATGTAATGACTACAACTAGTTCCACTTCAAATGTTAAATCACAAGCAATAATATTACTATAATAGTTTTAGCACATTTTAGTAAATTTTGGTTGAGATTATCTTCCATAGATTTTTTAACAGTATTGTTGTTGGTTTGACAACATAACATATATTGTGTTGTTTTTTTTCATGTATTTGATATTATACCCTAGGGTTTACTAATTATTCAAAGTAGTTAGTCTACTCTTTTATGTATTTGGTACTTGTTGTGCTCCAAGATCGGCTTATAGAGTGCCTAATACTTGGAAAGAGTGTTAGAAGATGTGTCCATGAATTATAACAATTGAGTTTCTATGTATGAAGAATGGATGTTGATTCTTATATTTCTATTTGAATATTTAGCTCATATTTTGTTGTATCAGTACTATAAGGATTTCCATTTTGCTATATATTACCTATTTATGGTCCTATTACTTTATGGTACCAATCTATTGTAAGCAAATAAAGAAACTATTTTTCAAGGAATTATCCATGCTTGAAGGTATATGTAATTAACAATTAGTAGTATTTGTAAATATAATGTTCTTGTTATGTTAGTAACCAATTAGCACAACATGAATTTAGGTTTCTCTAATTGAGTATATATTTTGTGATTATGGTCTAATGGGATTCTCTTTTGAGTCAATTAAAGTCAATTTTAAGAAATAATATAAATAATTCCTCTTGAAATTTAAAAGTTGTGTAAGATTAAGGTTAAGTGTAACTATAAAGGTGTTAATAATTATTCCCACAACATTGCTTTGGTATGGATCTAAATTCAAGTTTGATAATTTTTGAATTTTGCAAATATTATTTGTCATATCGTTGTACTAATTTTATGATACACAATTAACCAAAAATTAATGTAGTCTAAGGAAAATATATGACAATAAAAAGAGAGTACACAATATATGACAATAAAGAAAATTATTATATTATGTTTAGGATTTAATGATTTTTTTTAATAACAAAAAACAACAATAGTATTCAATAATTCGGCCATTTTTTCCTTCCTATTAAGCTGTGCTTAAACTTGTTTTGTGATTAGATTGGCCCAAATCCAACATATGTATATAAATACAAATAAAAAATAAAAATTAACCTTATTATTGAAAAAACCGATGTAGTTCCTCTACTAACACTAAACCCCTCTCATTCTTGGTGCTTTCATTTTATTTCATTTCCTTCTCTCTCTCTCCCTCTCTCTGTGTCTCAGGCAGTGTCTCTTACCAGCCTTATTCTGCATGATAGAATCATCAATAATCTCTAACCCATTCTTCAAAGTTCAGGTACGTCTATCGGGGCGGGGTTAGGGGGTGGGGTGGGGGATTGTCCTCTTATTCCTCTGAACAACTAAGCTTATGGGAGATTTGTGAATTGGGCAAGTGTGGTGTTATGATACTGAAGTGGTGGCTAGTAATGTATGTAAATCACTCTTAAATCCCCCCCAAAACCCAATGTTCCTCAAGAAACCCGCCTCCAAATCGCTAAAACCCTTACTCTTCACATCTCAAAATCTCATCTTTTCGTCGTTGAATCACAAAAAATGTAGTGCTTGTTACATGTACCTTCAACTTCAGAGCTACGTGAACGTGTACATGAAGTGGAAGAAGGATCCTTACTATGACCAGTTGGAACACATCCACCAGTCCATGGAGCTCAAACGCATCATTTCATTGAAAAATGTTATAGCTCGGCAACCCAATGGTTGTATCCCAATCTCTCATGTTTCCAAGAGGGGATTGGAGTTGGATATCAAGATTAAGGTTGCTAGATTTCTGAGGCAATATCCTTCAATATTTGAGGAGTTTACTGGTCCTAAATATGGCTTGCCATGGTTCCGATTGACCCCAGAGGCTATCCAGATTGATGGAGAAGAAAGAAGGGTGCTTGAAGAGCACGACGAGAATTTGGTGGAAAGGTTGAAGAAGCTAATATTGATGAGTAAAGATAAGGTATTGCCGTTAAAGATTATTGAAGGGATGCTATGGTACTTGGGTATGCCCGGTGATTTTCTGAAATGTTCAGATAAAAATCTTGATGAGTCTTTCCGATTAGTGGAGTTGGAGGGTGGGTTGAAGGGATTGGCTGTTGAGAGTAAGGAAAGGATTTTGTCAGTTGTGCAAAGAAATGCAATGAAATCAGGGCTATACTCTGGAGGACCAATGGAGCCTATTGAATTCCCTCTTTTTCCATCGAAGGGTGTGAGGTTGACGAGAAAGATTGAGAACTGGTTAAAAGACTTCCAAAAACTTCCTTATGTATCGCCATATGAGGATTATTCGCATTTGAACCCTGATAGTGATTTTGCAGAGAAGAGACTTGTGGGGTTTCTTCATGAGTTGCTTAGCTTGTTTGTTGAGCATTCTGCAGAAAGGAAGAAGCTTTTATGCCTGAAGAAGTATTTTGGCTTACCCCAGAAGTTTCACAAGGCATTCGAAAGGCATCCCCCATTTGTTTTATCTGTCTTTGAGGAATAAGACTTGTACTGCAATTCTGAAGGAGTCCTACTGTGATGAGTTCGCCATAGAGATGCACCCCATGTTGGAGGTTAGGAAGAAGTACATTGATTTGATGGAAGGTTCGGGGATTATCTGGAAGAGTAGAAGAGCGAAACATCCGTTAATTCAAGGGGAGGAACAGGATTTTGATTTGGATTCTGTGGGTGAAGCCACAGGAGAGATGGCAGAAAACTAGGTAGGCTTGACTAATGTTGAGTGCTGATTTCCTTGCTTTTCACTGCGGTCTGATTTTGTTATAGAAGGTGTTGAGGAAACTACAGCTGATGGCACTAGGAAGATGGTGTAATTTCATCGGGCATTCCTAACATTTGTTGTAGTTGTTGGTGTTACTTCCAGAGTGCTCAATTTGAAATAGTTGGTCTCCGACTCTCCTTATTCGTGTGGTCATTCTCATGCTCTACTCTTGCTGAAATTTTACAGGATAAAATGCCTTTGAATAACTGAAAACAATGATGGGCCCTGCGCTTATGGTCGGATAGTACAGTCTCGCGATATACCTCTTCAAGGCATTCAAGACGAACCTTCATGCGAGATAGAATTAACTCAAGATTCTGGTCATCGCATGTCTCGCGAACTTTCTGTACAACTTAATCTCCAAATTGATCTGTACAACATATATGCCCGCACGGAATAGAAGGAATGAAGGATCATTGTGCATGCAGAATCAATGCCGCATTCTAAAGTGCTGGGAAAATTGAAACTGGAGAAAAAAAAAAAGGTTATTAAAAAAAAATTTGGCACCCAAGACAGCAGAGCTCGACGCAGAATAGGTTCTATTTTCCCACCGTTTTTAACCAGCAATAAAAAGAGAATCCATCATTCGAATTTGATACCTCTTTAAGTTACCCTTCACATCAATTCCGACCAGAAGCACAAAACCAATCAATAAATCGATGAATCCTTACCCCCCCCCCCCAGTAACGCAAAAGCTTAGATCATAAACAAATAAAAAATTAAATAACGGAGGATTAAAAAAAAAAATACAAAACCCGAAGGAACTAAAATTTAAGGAGAATTCTTAAGCAAAACTTACGGCAGGAGGTTTAAAAATTCAGAACGACGCCGTGTTACCATTCAGATTTCTTAAAGATCAAGGTCTGGAATGCTCAAGCAAAGCAAGCGATTTACATGACCAAAATGAATAGGGAGAGAACCGCCCCCCCCCCCCCCCCCCCCCCCCTCGCCCCGGCTTTTGCCCTTTTAGTTTTGCCTATAGCTTTTGCAGTTCTGTGTTTTTCTAATATGATTTTGTAATAATATTAATGTATTTTGATGAAGAAAAATTTCAGCAAAGCATACCATTTTTTTTTTTTTTGAAGTAACGAAAAATTTTATTGAACAAGAGGGGTAGTTTGGTACTTCTGTTAATTAATCTTGTTGGTTAGCTTCACTTTTCACACATTTTCTCACTCACTGATATGTTTCAATTTTCTCTACTCTTACTTGGTTCATTAACATTTTGGGAGGTATTATCATCGCATTTATTATTGTGCTCTTTCTTTTTCCTCTTTTCTAATTTTTACTATTTCATTTCAAGATACAAATCAAAAAAAAAAAAAAAATTTCTAATTAAAATTTCAATTTTAAATTTTGTTGGTTTTTTTTTTTTCATTTTTTCTCCTCGGATTCGATAAATTAATTAAGAAGTAGATATATTTGCAAAAAAAAAAAAAAAGAAAGGAAAATTAATAATTCCACATGGTGCCATATTAATTTTGATGCAATGGGAATGCTAATTTAAATGTGTATTGTAATAAAGGGGAGAAAATGTAAGGAAAGAGATTTTATGAAATTGACCATTCAACAAAAGTGGCCTGAAAAATGGAAATTAAGACTATTTTTATTTGTACATTTAGAATAACGAAGGCGATGTCCAAATTCCATTTAAAGAAAGATTAGATTAGATTAGATTAATACAAGAATAATATTTCCTTAATTCAGAAATAAAGTGGCAGTAAATCCTTGAACGATTCCCCCACGCGCCCTCCGCGGTTCTCCCATTCCCCACGTAACGGAAAGGAAATCGTGTATCATTGCACCTCATTTTCCTCTACCACCCGCTGTCTTACGCCTCTTCCCCCCGACAGTCCTTTATCATGTCCGTGCCCTCCGCCGCTCGCTTTCGGCGACTCGCCGCTGCTGCCGCGGCAGCTTTGCTCCTTGCGCCCAATCTCTCAGCCAACGACCGCGACGCTGGTCCCTCCCTCAGCGCCATCAGGCAGAAAATCAGTGATCCGAGTGCTGTCGTCCCTTCCCGAGAAGTTCAGGAGTCGGCTTTGCTAGGCGCCAGTCCTGCCAACCCTCTGGACATTCTCGTTGTCGGCGGTGGTGCCACCGGCTGTGGAGTGGCGCTTGATGCCGTCACGAGAGGACTTCGCGTTGGCCTCGTTGAGAGAGAGGATTTCTCGTCCGGTACCTCCTCAAGGTCCACCAAGCTAATTCATGGAGGTAGGCCAACCCCTACGTGATTAACATAGAGATATCTGTTATGTATGCATTACAGTTAAAAATATTGGAAATGTTTAACCTCCTGAATTTCGCATTTCTTTACGATGATCTGATGTTTTCGGTTTCTGGAGCGTGGCGTTGTTGATGGCCTTGGTTTCACTCTAATTTTATTTAAATATATTTAATGCCAATGATCTACTCATTGCATATGTTCCAAGGGTGGATTCGGCTTGCATAGCTTGTTTGACGAGGTGGGTCTAGATGTGTATGCTAGTACTGCTGCAGCCGAACTTGAATGTTAAAACTTGAATTATCATATGCGTTCTGAACCAGCTAAAAATATGAAATTAACTGTAACAAAATGAATAGAGAGGCATTATAGAACTTAAATTGTCATCTTATGAAATTTGGTTGGCTTCTAGTTGTTCTAGGCACATTCAAGATCAGAGATCTTTCAAGATAAATGTATGCAAGTTCTGTGAATGTTTTGGTGAGGAAACATATTGCAAACGTTGGTCTCACTACACTTCTTTTTGGGTGTATGTGGATTTGAGTGGGTGGGTGGAAATGATGAAAATAATGTGGATGGGTTATTATTGCTTGGAGGAGTTCAAAGCAAAGATGGAAATGCAATCGTTGAATTTTCTTATTAAATTGTGGGATGTATTGTACTCTTTGAGAATGTTCTGACATATTTTTTAATTGCCTACTATTTTATTAAGATGACATTAACAACAAACTAAAACGTCTGCCTAGTAATACTGCCAAGAGCTGTGCTACTTGTGAATTGCAATAGTTATACTTCTCTTTGCAAATCTAATGCCTTATAACATGGTAAATTTCTGTGTTGTCATCAACTCATATTTAAAGGATTTGAAATAGAGAACTTGTTGATGCTAAGCTACCATGAAGATCACCTAGTGTGGTTCAAGTTTTCCATTTCTATGCTTATCATAACTGGTTTACACAGAAAGATGAAATTCTATCTTTATGCATTCTATTCATTTGTAGCCTCAAATATAATTATTTCTTTGATCTTCGTATGTGATTGAATAACTTTGTTAGGTGTTCGGTACCTGGAGAAAGCTGTTTTTAATCTTGACTATGGTCAGCTGAAGCTGGTATTCCATGCGCTTGAGGAGCGCAAACAGGTTATTGATAATGCACCATACATGTGCCATGCTTTGCCATGCATGACTCCCTGTTTTGACTGGTTTGAAGTAGTTTACTATTGGATAGGCTTGAAAATGTACGACTTGGTCGCAGGGCCACGCTTATTGCATTTGTCCAGATATTATTCATTGCAAGAGTCTGTTGAATTGTTTCCCACTCTTGCAAAGAAGGGTAAAGATAGAAACTTGAAAGGTACAGTGGTGTATTATGATGGGCAGATGAATGACTCACGACTTAATGTTGGTTTGGCATGCACTGCTGCATTAGCTGGTGCAGCAGTGCTCAATCATGCAGAAGTTGTATCTTTTCTAAAAGATGAGGCTGACAAGCAGATAATTGGTGCACGAATTCGAGACAATATATCAGGTACCACTAGAATCATTTCAACACACTCATATAAGCGGAAGATGACTTAAATATTGCAGTCTCTCTGCCTCTATCTAGCTTCCCTCGCCACCCAACTCTCTCTCTCTCTCTCTCTCTCTCTCTCTCTCTCACACACACACACACACACACACACGTTGTTTCTCTCCTAATTATTTTTTTGGATGAACTATTAAATGAATGGTTTCTATCCTATTTACTTCATATATCATCCCTACTCATAGCTGCTCAATCTTATTGAGCATTTTGATGCATTTTGCCAAAAGCTAAGTTATTCCAGGGCTACAACCATGTAGAAGTGCACAAATCTTCGACAGCTGATATTTCCTCCATTAGACTATGATTGATTGGCATTAAGTCATGCTATACCAGGTAGAGAGTTTGATACCTACGCTAAAGTGGTTGTTAATGCTGCTGGGCCATTTTGTGACTCTGTAAGAAAACTGGCTAAGCAAGATGTGCAGCCTATGATCTGCCCCAGCAGTGGGGTACATATTGTTCTTCCTGATTATTATTCTCCAGAGGGGATGGGCTTGATTGTCCCTAAAACAAAGGATGGACGTGTTGTTTTTATGCTGCCGTGGTTGGGAAGAACAGTGGCTGGAACTACGGATTCAAACACCACAATCACTCTGCTTCCAGAGCCACATGAGGATGAGATTCAGTTTATACTTGATGCCATCTCAGATTACCTTAATGTTAAGGTGTGTGGTTTTGCATGTGAGCTCCTCTATTCTTTATGAATTTTTGAATGTGTAGATTTTGGTGCTGATTGGCATTTTTGTAGAATGATTTCAATTGTCATGAAGACATCGGGTTTAAAGAATTGTTATTTTTTCTGATATTGTCCATAGGGAACCAAAATAAAACAATTTTTGGTACATTACAGCATTGTTGACTGAAAGCTTATGATATTCTTTGCAAACCATGATGATGGGAAACCAATGTAATAATGCAATTAGGTTTGCAATTAGAATTTGGCTTTTAGAAAGATGGGGTAAACATGTCGAGAAGATGACAGTAATATATCTGCCCAACATTAACAGAAAGTTATACTCCTCTCCCCATTCCCTAATAGATCCTAAGTGTCTGATCTAACTAACACTAAGCAGTAGGAAGATTATAATTAAAGTAAAATAAAAGGGCCAAACACTAAATATCAAAATTATGGTGCTTAAATATGTTCACTTTGGTTCTATTTTGTTCTATTTGCATGCAGATATTACAATAGGTTTGTTACATACAGGTACGTCGAGCAGATGTTCTTTCAGCTTGGAGTGGAATTCGCCCATTGGCTACAGATCCATCGGCAAGGAATACAGAGAGCATCTCGAGAGATCATGTTGTGTGTGAAGATTATTCTGGTCTGGTCACAATTACCGGTGGAAAATGGACCACATACCGAAGGTAACTTTGTTTGGCTGGGCTGAAATGTTCTGGATAACTAGTTGTGAGAAGGTTGCCTTAGCTATCAAGTCAGCATAGCCTTCCTGTTTATCTTTTGCTTAGATTTCCAGTTAATCCATTAGGTCTTGATTAGTGATTATGGTCCAACAATACCCCCTATCATCTGGAAAAAAAAGTTGTTCAAGAAATCTTATAGCCAAGACTTTATGGTGTATACATGTGTTTGATTATTCATCATCTTTCTTGCTTCTTTGTGTAGTCTTTCATTCTCTATGCTTACTAGAACCATTTTCAGCATGGCAGAAGATGCTGTTAATGCTGCCATAAAGTCTGGAAATTTAAGTCCAACAAATGGGTGTTTAACTCACAGCCTGAGGCTAATAGGTGGAGATGAATGGGAGCCTTCACATTTTACAGTTCTTACTCAGCAATATGTACGTATGAAGAAGACACATGGTGGTAAAGTTGTTCCTGGAGTGATGGACACTGCTTCTGCTAAGCATCTCTCTCATGCATATGGTACTTTGGCCGAACGAGTGGCAACCATAGCTCAGGTTGGTTTGATCCCTATTCATTCACTAATCAGCTGCAACCAATACCACTCTAACCCCATAAACTTTAAAGTCGTTGAAGCAATTGGGAGGACTTATTATCGATAAATATATTGCCGCTTGATGTCATTGAGCCCTTCTTAGTAACAAACTACATTCATATTTGATATCTACTTGATAAGAATTACTATTACTATTATAATTAATTATTATATTTTAGGCGGTGGAAAGCATTCAAAATTTTTAGTCACAACCATCTGATTTTCAAAAGTATGAACATGTGGAGGCTTGTGCAATGTGTTCTGACCTATTGGAGAACTGAAATTGCTTAATTTTTTCTTAGAATGTTCAGTTTCATGTTCTGCAATTATTGGACCATACTCTGGCTCGTCTAATTTGATAATGCATTGCTGCTCTGTACTTTAAACTAACTAAATGCATGTGAGGTAACTGAAGTAAATTGTGTCTTTGAACATTTGGTTGTTTGCTCCTCGTGGTTAAAATTTCTAAATATACAGAATGAATGTCTTGGGAAGCGACTTGCTCATGGGTATCCTTTCCTAGAGGCCGAGGTTGCCTATTGTGCTCGCAATGAATATTGTGAGTCTGCAGTTGATTTCATTGCTAGGCGATCTCGACTCGCTTTCCTGGATACTGATGCGGCTAACCGGGCATTGCCACGTGTAATTGAGATCCTTGCTGCTGAGCACAATTGGGACAGGTCGAGGCGGAAGAAAGAGCTGCAGAAGGCTAAAGAATTCTTGGAGACTTTCAAATCTTCCAAAAATGCTCAGTTCCATGATGGAAAACATATTTAGTGGGTCTCAAGTCACTTTATACCGGGTGAATCCATCGATATTTCAAGGATAGTAAAACAATGGTCGATGTGATTTGGGCTCTTTATTTTACTGGACCTGTGACGGTAGGGGAGTTTTTTTTTTTTTTTTTTTTTTTTTTTTTTGTTTTGTCCACTCTTCACACATCGCCCCAAATTTCTAAACCAATGCTGCTTGGAGGAGGCTTGGACTCTCAGTTCAGCAGAACACTGGTAACACAGGGTTATAGTTTATACATTTCTGGAGGAAAATGCATTTTCTTGGATTTAGACTCAGCACAGTTATCTACCAAATTTTTTTTTTTAAAGATTATTTTCATAGTTTCATTGAGCCTTTGCCGAAAGGTGTTCTGGATTTTGGCAAAGTTCTTGCTGGTTATTTTCACTATTGATTAGAATTGGCATATGATTGTCATTCACTGTGTAACATATTCTTGTCAATTCCTTTGTTTCCCAGTTGTTTCATATGCTGGTTTTTTCATGGTGAATTGATAAAAAATGCACTAATAGCTTCTGATAGAAAACGCATCCAATCAATAGCTGTCAGATATGAGCTCAAAAACTGAAACCCATACACACAAATAAGGAATTCACCTACAAAGCGGAAACTTCTTTTTTCTGGCCTTCTCTAATTTCTCGATTGCGGGAATGATGAAAACTAAATCCCCAAACTCTCGGTGGGAAAACAAAGAAACCAGTGTGATGTGATGGAGGTGGCAACTGGTTGTTTTTGGTGGAGGAGCGGAGTCAATGAAACTGATCGGCGCATACTTTAGATGCCACTCCCAAAAAAATGTACATCTGTCTATTCGCCTGTCTGATAACCCCGTTACGTGCAACTGCGGACAACGCAACAGACGGCGGATTCTTAAACAGGACAATGATGTTCATCGGGCACTAGGTTGGCAGTTACGGGCTTCACCATGCCTAGCAGGACAATTTTTAAGGGGTCAACGCACCTAATCACCTACAAAAGCGTGCACCTGATTTTGTTGCAGTTCGGCTGCTGCCTTGCGACCAATATCCATCGTCCTTCTTGGCAATTCAGCAGAACAAGCAAACTCCAACTTTGACTATTGACGTCAAACGTTAAGGGGATGCTGTGGTCTCTAACATTTGCCATTACCATAACTGGTAGCATCACATTAGTCGATGTACTCCCCATGCCATGCTCCGCAGTTCATACACATGGTTGCAAGCTTAGTTGTTCATGATTTTGGTGTGTAATATTACAAGACAAAAGATATTCCCAAGGAGTAATGGTGACTCGATGGAAAGTTCGTTTGTTTTACCTTGGGCTGCATGACCAATGGTTTTATACCAAATTACAAAATGGAGTTGCTTGTCATATACGCATGAATTTCACTGACGACTGTGCAGCACTTAACTTTTTTTATGTCCTTCGTAGAAGTTATTTTAGCCTTTTCCTTTGGATAATGAAGAGAAAGTAGAGTACCACAAAAAATACGAGAAAATGATGAGAGAAAAGAAATACTATATTATATTTGAGAGACAATACAAGTAAATTGAATGTCTTCCACCCTTAGAGCTAATTCCTTTTATATACAATTCTACCTTTTAGATGAATAGCTAAGATTTATCTAATATAATGGTTACAATTAAGGTTCTAGAGAATTCTATAAAGATCTCTACAAGTTTACATTATCAAGAGAATTTTAGAATAAGGTGAAATGTTCTAAAGTCCTAGTAAGCCTTTTCATCCTTCAAGATTTTGCTAGGTTTCTCTAGAACATTCTAAGGTGTTCACTCTCCCACACCTAATTCTTCAATGCCCTTGTTGAGTCCTCATGTTCTTGAAGTTGTTGTTGAAATTGCCACATATCTTCTTTGCTTTTCCAAATTGCTTCACTTTCGGGCAATCCCTTCCATTTAATCAAGTATTGAGTGCTTGGTGGTGTACCACATTTTCAAACAATCCGCTTTCCAAGTACTTTTTTGACCTCCTTGTCATAGGACTTTACTACAATTAGGGGAGCTCTGTTAGATGCTCCACGTCTTGGATCTTCTTGGTCTTTTTTGAATGGTTTGAGCATATTCACGTGGAAGATTGGGTAGATTTTTAAGTTTTTGGGTAGATCCAATTTATAGGAGACCTTACCAACCTTCCCGATAACTGAGTAAGGTCCTTCATACCTCCTTATAGAACTCTTATGGATAAAATGGAAAGTTTTGAATTGTTGGGGCAAGATTTTGACCATTACCTTGTCTCTAATAGTAAACTCAACTTTTCGTCTTCTCTTGTCTGCCCATTTCTTCATCTTCTTAACTGCCTTGTCAAGGTAGGAATGGGCTATGTTGACTTGCCCCTTCTAACTTGGCCATCTTTAAGGCTTCTGGGCTTTTGGCTAATGAATCCGTATCCACACTATGGGTTGTTGCCCAATCGCCAACTTAAAGGGACTCCTTCCAATCACCTCGCCCTTTTATAGATTGTAAGAAAATTGAGCCATGTCTAAGAGTTTTCCTTAATCGCGTTGGTTGGCACTTACAAAGTGCCTAAGATAACACTCTAAAAGAGCATTCACCCTTTTAGTTTGGCCATTGGTTTGAGGGTGAAAACTCATAGAGAAATGTAACTCGGTCCCCAAGAGTATGAACAACTCGTCCTACAGTCGACTAGTGAAATGAGAATCACGATCAACTATGATGTGGCACGGTAACCCTCAATACTTTACCATATTTTTAAAGAATGGCCACGTTACCTCTTTAGCTATGCAATTAGTTAGGGTAGGGATGAAAGTCCTGTACTTTAAAAAGCGATCCACAACCATTAGGATCGACCCTGACCCTTTTGACTTAAGTAAGGTAGAAATGAAATCCATAGTGATGGTCTCCCAAGGCCTTTGAGCTATTGGTAAAGGCTCTAGTAAGCCTCCAAGTAATTGGTGGTCAACCTTATCTTGTTGGCACACAAGATAGGTTCTAACATACATCTCAACCTTACCCCTTAACTGAGGCTAATAGTATATCGCCTCCAATAGTGCTTACATCCTCTTCATGCTTGGGTGACCCGACCACTTGGTATCGTGACACTCCTTAATGAGGGAGCATCTTATATTCTCCCATTAAAGCACATAAAGTCACCTACCTTAGGTATAGATTAGGCCGTCCTCAACCTAAAACCTTTTTGTCTCACTCTTGACAGTAAGGATAGTAATTTATCTAGCCATAAGATCATGTTTAAGCCCCTCTTGAATTAGGCCTTTGATATCCCTTTTTACTTGAGAGATGGTTGCTAGTTCTGCTTTACGACTCAAAGCATCAGCGACTACATTGACTTTGCCTGACTTATATTCTAATGTATAGTCAAACTCAACCAAATAGTCTTGCCACCTATCTTGCTTAGGGGTTAGCTTCTTTTAGGTTTAGAAGTAGCTAGTGGCCACATTGTCCATCTTGATCGCAAATCGAGAACCCAACAGATAATGGTGCCAAGTACAAAGACAATGCACAATGGTGGTCATCTCTTTCTCTTGCATCGTGTACTTCCGTTCAGTGTCATTTAATTTCCTACTCCTATAAGCCACGGGATGCCCTTCTTGCATTAGGACCCCTCATATAGCAAAGTCAAAAGCATTAGTGTGGACTTCAAATGCCCTTGTAAAGTCAAGGAGAATAAGGATAGGCTCTTTACCTACTGTAGCCTTCAACCCTTTAAAGGCCATTTGTTGTTGAGTTGTCCATTCCCATTACCGGTTCTTCTTTAACAAGTCAGTTAAAGCAGCCGTACATGCTGAATATCCCTTAATGAATCACCTATAGTAATTGGCTAGACCAAGAAATGATTTCAACTGTGATACGTTCTTTAGTGATTTCCAATCTTAGATGGCTTGTACCTTCTTTTCATCCATCCAAATTCGTCCATTTCCCACCATATGACCAAGGAAGTGTACTTCCTATGCCATGAAAGTGCACTTCTCCCTTTTTATGTAAAACTCACTGTCCTGTAAAAGTTTGAACATGGTTTGTAAGCGCTCTACATGGTCTTTAGGAGTCTCATTATAGATAATGATGTCGTCCAAGTAGACAACTACAAACTGGTCCAAGAATAGCCAAAAGATTTGGTTCATGAGTGTGGAAAAAGTGGCAGGGGCATTGGTTAGCCCAAAGGTCATCACTAACCACTTAAAGGAACCATAGTGGGTAACACAAGTTGTCTTTGTCTCATCTCTTTATGCAATACAAACTTGATAGTATCCAAAATGCAAGTCCACCTTTGTAATCCACTTGACTTGTCCTAATTTATCAAACAAATCAGGAATGAGAGGAAAGAGGTATTGATTCTTTACTGTAATCTTGTTGAGTGGCCTGTAGTCGATACATATAAGTAATGAACCATCATGCTTCCTCTGGAACAAGACTGGGGCGCCATAGTAAACTAACCAACTGTCTTTTCAACTCTTTGAGTTCAATGGGTGCCATGCAATATAGGGTCATAACGGATGGCTTAGACCCTGGCTCCAACTTTATTTTGTGGTTAATTTCTCTCCTTGGTGGAAGTTGTTTAGGCAGCTCGGGGGGTATGACATCCTTGTTTTCTTTAAGGATGTCTTTGACATTCTGGGGTAGTTCCACCTCTAAAGGGTTGGAGGGATCACTTGTTACCATTGTTGCCAAGTATGTGATTTCCCCTCGCTTAAGGCCCTTCTTTGCTTGCAACGCCAATATGATTTTCCTATCACTCACCTTCGAGGTGGCAGAAACCATGAACGAGACCTCCTTCTCAAGCACACAAACAGAGTTTAAATATGGCATAGGAATGATTTGTACTTAACGCAAGAAATCCATGTCGAGTTGAAATCATCTATATACACCACTAAGAAGTCAATTGCACCTTTCCATGGACTAAGGCTCATCGGTACATTTTGGGCAACCCCACTTAAAGGCTTGGCATCAGTGTTAATGGTCTTGAGCTAACCCCCGCCATTGGTCACTGAGAGACCAGGTCGTTTAGCTTCCTCCTCAATGATGAAATTGTGAGTCGCTCCCGTGTCAATCATGACCTGTGCGTGCTGTTCATTTATCTGTACATTTACAAACATCAACCCCTTACCTTTTATTGCTGGGAGCTCTTGTTTTACCTTAAGAGCATTGAGCAATTGTAGAGAACCAATCTACTCTGCTGGACCATTGACTACTTGTGACTTTTGTTACTTGATCATAGCTGCCAACGAACCCAATTTTGGACAATTTTTCATTGGGTGAAGCCCCTTGCACACGAAGTGCCCTCCTTTAGGCGTGAATGATTGTTTCTTCTCTTTATAGTCCCTTCTAGTAGACGGGTTGTGGCTTCCTTGGACTATATCTCTTTCTCCCTCATCTTTGTTGGAGTTACTCTTGGAACTCTTATTTTTAGAAGACTCACTCCTTTGATACTGGGTAAGGGACTTCGTAATTGCAATGACCTCATCAACATCTTTCACCCCTCGCCGTTGTACTTCTTGCTTGGCCCAATTTTGGAGGCCATCCACGAAGTAGAATAGTGCATCTTCTGCCCTTAGGTTAGGTATTTTCAGCAACAATGTAGTGAAATCCCTAACATAGTTAGGGATAGAGGACTTGTGTCTTAACTCCCTCAGTTGCTGGCATGCCTCATATACCACGTTCTCAGGGAAGAACTGCCTCTTGAGTTCCCTCTTGAAGTCCTCCCATATCTTTATGGTGCAAAGACTTTTTTGCATATCCACATGCTTCCTCTGCCACTACAAAGTTGTTGTATCCATAAGGTAAAGGGTTGTCGTGTTCACTTTGTCTCGCTTGTCTACCATTTTTAGACACTCAAAGTATCTCTCTATTTGCCAAAGGAAATTCTCCATCTTTTGGACAACCCTCTTACCCGAGAAATCTTTGGGCTTGGGAGCTTCCACCTTAAGAGCTCCCCTTGAGCCATCATCGCTAGCCACGACCCTCTTGCACATGGTTATGTCTTGTCGCATTTCCTTCAAAATGGTTTTTAAAGAGGTCACTTGAGTTTGCAAGCTTTTGACGGTATACATGACTGTCACCTTGAAGGCTTGCTTACTCCTATAACACCCTTAATTATTAGAAAGATACTATTGGATGTCCCCTTTAACTTTGTCAAGTTCTTCCAATACGTGAGATTCTAAAGCATCAAAATTATGCTCAATATGTTCAATACATGTACCTATTTTAGACATTACCTGTTCAAGGATGTTGGACTTTTCTTCCAAAGTGGCAAGGGTGACGACAAAACTAGTCTTGCTATGTCCATGCTCCTTCTTCTTGTTCCTATTATGAGTATGAGATGGATCATGTCCCCTTTCTATCCCTTGGTGTTTCCTTACCTTATTCCCCTATATGGTGCTCAACATTATACCTTACAAACCAGACTCTGATACCAACTGTCATGGACGTACAAATTTCACTTATGATTGTGTGACACTTAGCTTCCCTACGCCCTTCATAAAAGCTAAGTTAGCCTTCCCCCTTTGGATAGTGAAGAGAAAGTAGAGCACCATAGAAAACATAAGAGAGAATGATGAGAGAAAAGAAACACTATATTATATTTGAGAAAGAGTACAAGTGAATTGGATGCCTTTTACCCTTGGAGCTAATCCCCTTTATATACAACTCTACCTCCTAAATGGATGACTGGGATTCATCTAATCTAATGGCTATAATCAAGGTTCTAGATAATTTTAGAAGGATCTTTACAAGTCTACATAATCAAAAGAATTCTAGAATAAGGTGGAATGTTCTAGGGTCCTAGTAAGCCTCTTCATCATTCAAGATTTTGCTAGGCTCCTTTAGAACATTCCAGGGCATTTCATGCTGCTGTACTGTACTAAGTGGAATTTTCTTGAAGGGATCTTGCCAATCTAAAGTCTCTGACATAAGTATTCACTCATCTCATAGTATTGTTTAGAAGAACATTGATAAGCTACGAATCCTAATGAACAATGGGCATGTCACAATTGTGGTGCAAATGGTCATAAGCATTATCTTCAAATTAGACTTAAATACCTTGGCTTTGCACTCTGTCAAGTTTATCAATCTGATGCAACCATTCCTCTAGACTCTTAATCTCCATGTAATTGTATCCTAGAGCCTTGAAAATCAATATTAGAACATGCAGTCAATATGTTGAGTAGATTTCAACACCTGACATTTCTCAGTACTTCACACCCTGTCAAAAAAAATTTTAAAAGTACCCCTTTTGTAGAAGATTTAGTACATTTAATATCAAGGATTGTTTCATTTAGTTCAAAAATTCCACGGTACACAGACCCAAAACTGCCCATACACCTATGAAGTTGTTTGAATGGGTTCTGTTAGTTGCATTAGGAAGGGGATTTTCATATGTTACTTGTGGGAAAAGGGATAGTGAGCGAAGTTCTGGTGGATCGCTTATGGTGTTATTGTACATCTTTAGGCAATAATAGTAGAAAAGCAAAATGAAGGTTACTAAGATTGCTCCGATAATTCTAGAGATAACTGTAATGCAATAACTAACTTTGGTTGTTGTAAGGTCTCCAAAAGGAAAGATTTAGGATAAGAACAAGAGAGAGAGAGAGAGAGAGAGAGAGAGAGAGAGAGAGAGAGAGAGAGAGTATAGGAGGGAGGAAGAGAATTAGAACAAAATCTAGAAAGAAAATCAGCATTTTCTATTATCATCCAACTATTCCTTACATCCAATGCACTTTATACAGTTGGCATTATTAAGAAAGATAATGTTATTTTCTTCAAAGTAGTAAAATGCACCATTTACTATTTGTAATGGGATAGAAACATCAGTTAATGGCAACTTAATGAATTGAACAAACTCAATTGATCCAATAGTGCTAATGCTTCTCAGAGACATCCATTAAGTCAATGCTCCCAACAATAACAGAATGTTGAATCATAACATAAACAATGGCAAACAACAACAATAGTTCACAAGGCTATCTATCAAAATTGAATCCATTCTAAGTTGGCTCACATCAAGTCCTCTCCTACAAAAATGACCTTGTCCTTAAGACATGAAATTAGGAAATTGTGACTAGATGAAGGACCAATCCTTTCAATTAACATCTTCTAGAATTAAGTTTGATCACTATATCAACACTTGCATAGCGACTTTGTTTTGCCTCTTAGCCATCTTTCTATCCAAGACTATAATAGGTTGTGTGAAAGGCTACCCATCCTGAATAGTAAGGGGATAACTGAGGCATAAGATGACCTTGCTCACCTACCAATTTCTTTAACAATGACGCATAGAAAATGAGGTGGATTGTGGATCCTTCTAGCTATTGTAATCTATTGGCTATTTGACCAACTTTGTTTAGGATAAAAAATGGCCCATAATACTTAGTAGCAAGTGTCAAATTTCTTCTTATAACCACTGAAGTATGCTTGTAAGGTTGTAGCATCAAGTAGATCCACTCTCCCAATGAGAAAGGCTTGTCAATTTTGCCCTTATCAGCATAACACTTCATCCTTTATTGAGCACTTAGTTGCTGCTCCTTAAGGAGTCTTGACATATGCTACCTTTCTTATAACCAGGCTTCTGCAAAGGTTATGTTAGGTTGATCAATGGGTAACTTAGATAGTTATAAGGGTGCAAATCCATTGAGAGTTTGAAAAAATGACATTGCTATAACTAAATGATGACTGCTATTATAGCATCATTCTATCAAATGTAACTACTTATTCCATTGGGTTGGCTTGTGAAAAGTCATACAACGTAGGTAGGTTTTCAAAGTAAACCCTTTATAAAGTATATGTTAATGTCTCTTTAAACTTGTGTAAGAATAAGTAAAGGTTGCAACTTAGGACTCTTTAATGAAGTATGGAATTGCTTTAACATGTGTTTATTAATATTACTATGAGTCTTTATAGAGAGTTTGCCTTCATGTTTGAGCACTCCATTTTGTAAGGAAAATAAAGGTTTAGATCCTATAAAGTGTTAATATGGCTATAAGTTTAGAAGTTAAGGCATTATCCTTATAGCTTTCAACTACTTCATTAAGCCATTAGGGCACTTGAGTTGTTGTAGTAAGGCAAGCTATGGGCTCCTATGGTTGATACTCTTTAGGACCTTCAAATCCCTTTCTAGAAAGGGCATTTATTACTCTATTGTCTAGACCCTTTTTATACTAGATGCTATAGTCCAATCCCTAAAGTTTGGTCACACCTTTAAGCTGAAAGTATATGTGTAATTATTGTTGAAATAAGGATTTTAGACTTTTATGATTAGTTTGAATGATAAAATGGTGCCTTTCTAATTCATGATTTTATTTAAATACTACCATCAAGATTGCTAGTAATTCCTTTTCATATATAGATAACTTATAATGTTTAACATTGAATCTTTTACTCAAGTATGCAACGGGTCTTTTATTTTGCATTAACAAATTTCCAATACCATTCTTACATGTATTAGTTTTTAGAATAAACGGTTTAGTAAAGTTTGACATTACAAGTACTAAGGCAATAACCATAGCTTGCTTGAGCTGATTAAAAGCTTTTTTAGCCTTTTGGTTCCACCTAAAACTATTCTTTATAAGCAATTTTGTTAATGGCTTGCTAGTGTGCCCATAGCATCTAACAAATTTTTTATAAAATCCACTAAGACTTAAATCCCTTAATTCTATGGTTATAATTGTCATTGGTCAATCAACCATGGTTGCTATCTTTTTTGGATTAGTGGCTACACCTTTTCCAAAAATAATGTGACCTAAATAGTCCACTTATAATTAACTAAATGAGCACTTAGACTTTTTTATTGAAAGTTTGGTCCTTAAGAACTTGTAAGACTTGAGCTACATGCACCACATATTCTTTTATGTTAGCACTTCAACATCTCAGCCACCATTAGATACATTCTTATAGTTGCTAAAGGTGTTATATCTTAGAAAAGCATTAAGAAAATTGTTATTGACTCTTTCATTATGGAAGTAGAATTCATTGTGTGCAATAAGACTATAGTACAAACTTTATCATTGAACTACAAATTATAAATTCTATTTTTAGATTATTAAAGATGTACTGTGATTTAACTATACTATTTTTTTCAAAAAATAATAAAAATAAAAGCCAAATTAAGTAGAATAATATAAATTATTTAGTTATTAGAGATCATGTTGAAGTGCAAATAATTATAATAGTGCATATTAATACTTAACTTATGATTACTAATCTTATGGTTAAAAGATTGTAGGTTAAGTCATATAAAGATTATGTTAAATATATGAGACTTATTAACTTTACTTGAATTTTATTTTAAACTATGTTCTCTAATATTTTGACATTTTTAAAGATCTTTTAATCATTTGTAAATAAAATTTCATTTTGTATATATAAGGATTATTTGCATAAAATTTATTTAGAATTTAAATGAATGGAAATATAAAGTTTTCTATTTAATAAAGTGTTTAATTAGAAATTTACTATCATTATGGTATACAAAAGGAAATATTTTCAAGAGTGTTGCATAGCTACCAGGATTTATATATAAAAACTTTTTAGTTATGCAAAATACAATTTTAAACTAGTTGGCATAAATAGTTTATGAAATAGCTATTATTAAAAGTATTACTTATTTAGAATCATGTAGGCTAAGAGAGAGAATGTTGAAATTATCCTTAAGGTGGCCTATATGATTAGTGATAAATACAAAAATATTTATTTTTTAAGGTGATTATTGAAAAAATAATTACTTAATAATGTATACATTTATTAATTAAAAAAATTAGTTCCAAGTTCATTCACAATTATGATATTTAATACTTTCAATCATTTATTATGTTATTTTAATTCTATTAGGATTATTAACCTTATATAACAAGAGATTCTATTATAAAAATTCTCTCTTTGATATTCACTAAACAAAACAAACTTTCTATTTAAACTCTAATGATTATATTTTTAAATAAACTCTTTAAAGTTATATACTAACATCTTAAGAATTAGAAAAATAAGTTAATTCAAGTAACAATTATATAAGTTTAGATTGTTTAATTTGTTTTGAGTTATTAATAACAATATGACAAAAACTTATTCATAATCTCTTATTATTAATTACTGCTCAGTGATTAGGATATGATAAATATAGATCACAATTTCTAATTTTAACAATTGATATTTGTTTAATTAGTTGAATAGGCCAAGTTAATTAAATGAACAATCAATCAACAATTTAATTAGAATAACTCAAACAATTCTAATAAAAAGGAAAACAACATGCTATAACAATTTATACCATTGAAATATCAAATTTGTTTTGAAATCCCCTGAAATTGTTAAACAAACTTAACTACATCCTTTTTATGTGTCCATCTCTTATCTTTTCTCTCCCTCAATAGCTAAAAAAGTCCTTATTTATATTCTATAAAATATTCATAGAAAAAATAAGAAAATCTTAGGATACTCTTAAAAAAATCTTCTAAATTTTACAAGTTACAATAAATTTATTTCCTTAATTGTAATAGAATTCTTGTAATGAGTTTCAAATTATTTTCCATATATATATATTGTTCAAACTAGAGCCTATTTTTTCATCAAAGTTGTAATCCTTTTCTTTAACTTTCTAATGCATATAATCTTTCAAAAAAAAAAAAAAAGGTTTAAAGCCCATTTTATTAGTTAAAAATTGAGACAAACTCAATTTAGCCCATGATAGCTTCTATAATGCCTTCTTAACTATGTTTTAGGCCATTAAACAACTACTTTAGACTTAGGTATCCTCATAATAATTGTAAGCTTAAATATAAACTTCAATTTAAAATTTTGAATAAACTAATTGAGTGTTTGAAGTTCAAGTTATTTTTATTTAAATACTTAATGCTCGAATGGCAATTCTACTCCAATTAAGATTTAAAATTTAGTTTTTTGTCCCATCTTTGAAATAATGTCTTAAGCCTTAAATAAACTCAAATTTAGACTTATAATCCCAATCTTAAAAATTACGATATCTACTATAATTTCATTTAATACTACTTTTCCAATGTAAACCTTTAAATTAGTAAAAAACCTAAAATAAGTAATAAAAGTCAGAATGATGAAATGCTAAAATTTTACCTATTAAAAGTACCAATTCTCAAAACTTCTCCAAAACATATTTTAAGTAGCTTAAATTAATATAAAACTTATTAAAAAACCAAATATAAAAGCCAATAAATAAATAAATCTTCACTCATCAATTGCATATAAATCCTAAAATTTTTTGCTATCATATTTACTACCATTATCAAATTTTACATTTTATTTTTATGTTAGATTTATTCTTTACTTGACTTTTTCACTTCTTAAAAGTCAAAAAAACATTAAATTTAATTTTTTAAAAAGAAACCAATACCCTTTAATTACAGTCATTAACTAAAGTAACATAATGGAGTAAGCCACCTAGGAATGTTACTAAGGAAATACCCTAAACATAGTGTGCATTAACTCCAACTTCTATGTCTTGGGTGTTCCAACTTTAGAGAAAATAATTTTTTTTTTACTTCCTAAAATTATATTCCTTATAAATACCAATATACACAATTTTTATGTTAAAAATAATTTTCTCTTTACTACAGTTACCTTCATTCCTTTCTTACTCATATATCCAAGCTTGTAATTTCAAATCTTGGAATTAATGCTAAAGTTAACAACTCCTACTAAATCCATTATATCTGAGATTATATAAAGCATTTTTGTCTTATTTCCTCTTACTATCACTATTACACTTATGGTGGTTTTCCATGACCTACTAATAAAGATTATAGAATTTCTTTCTTCATCAAGCTACCCTATAGACATAAATTTGTTTTAAACTAAAGGAGTGTCTAATGTTTTCAAATTTCACAAATATTTGTTTGATATCTTCACATAAACATCACCCTTCCACATTATATCTAATAGTACATCATCAATAAAATGGACTTTTCCAAAATTATAAGAAACATAATTTTACATACAATTTCTATTTGAGATTGAGTAAAAAAAAAAAATGCTTTGAAGTATATAATTTATGGCTCTATTAATCTATTAATACTTAAAATTAAAGTGTCCAAAATAATTTCAATTATTATATTTACATAATCATTTTCATGACTTTTCTTCTTTAGTTACTTACAATCTCTCTTAGAGTAGCCCATACAACCGCAATTTTAACATGTAGTACTAGATTTTAATTTTTTCCTTTTCTTAGGTTTTGATTTGTCTCTATTATCATCACATTGCATTGTTCTTTATCTATCTTTCACCCATTTCAAGCTTCGTTGGTCTCACCTGGTCTCACGTTTCACTTGCTCTAGGTTTGGTCTGGTCTAGTTTGGCCTTACCCATTTTAGTTCTAGTCTACTCTCACCCGTTTCAAGCTTCGTTGGTCTTACTTGGTCACACATTTCATTTGCTCTAGGTCTGGTCTGGTCTCACTCGGTCGAGGTTTGCTCACAACGTCACATGTTTCTAGTCTCCTTTCACTGTCTCTTGTTTCTAACTTTGTTGGTCTTGGTCTGCTCTCACCTATTTTACTGTTTCTAGGTCTGGTCTACTCTTACGTCTCTCCTTCTCTAGGTCTGACTATCTTACGGTGGCTTCACCAATTTTGGTTTGCTTTGCCCGATTTTGGTCTCCATCATGCATTGTTTTCCAATTTTCATCTATTCTCACATCATTAAAAGTGACTACTTTTCTCAGTTTATGCAGAAAAACTCTATAACCTTTTGTCTTTGCTAAGTATCCCATAAAGATGCCTTCATCTAACCTAGCATGGAATTTTCCCATGTTTTACTCCTTGTTCTTCACAAAACATAGGCTATCAAAATTCTAAGATACTTGGCTGTTGTCTTCTTCCTACTCCATAGCTCATATGGAGTCTTATCAGTATTGGGCCTTAGTAAAAATCTGTTCAGTAGGCTTCAAATGTTGCTTCTGTCTAAAATCTTGTGTGAAACTTGGCTTCCAGTAGTAGAGTTCTTGTCATTTCAACCACAACTTTATTTTTCCTCTCTATCACCCCATTTTGTTGAGGTGTTCTTACTACTACCATCTGATGGTGAATTCCATGCCTTAAGGTAATCTTCAAAAGCTTTATTTGCGAATTTAGTGCCTTGATTTGACCTCAATACTTTGATCTTCTTTCCACTTTTATTTTCAGCCAATCTTTTGTATCTCTTGAAGTATTTCAAAACTTCTAACTTGTTTTTGAGGTGCATGATGTAGGTCCTTCTAGAATAATCATCAACAAATAAGATAAAGTACCTTTCACCATTTAACCCTTTTTGTTCTCATCGGCCCACACAAATCAGTATGTATAATGTCAAACACTACTTTGGAACTGAGCTCTTTGGTCTTATACTGCTTTCTGACCTATTTTCCTTTAAAGCATGCTGAGTAGACATACTCCTTCTCTCTTAAGGTAGGGAATGTCTCTGATTGCAGGAGTAGTGGTTAACTTCCTTACTGTGTTAAGTGTCCCAGCCTCCTATGCTAGAGTTAATTATTCTTTTTTTGTAAGTAAATAGCCATTTGTCTTATCCTCATCAATCACATATAAATTTCTAGCTGTTCTCTTCCTAACTGCAACAGTATTGCCTTTTTTTACTCTTTACTTGGCAACCTATTTTTGTGAATATTACTTTATGGTCTTCATTGCATAATTGGCTGACAAATGCTAGATTATATCTGAGTCCTTTAATGTGCAGAACATCTTTTAGTGTTGGAGATTGAAAGAGTAAATGTTGGAGATTGAAAGAGTAATAATCCTTCTTATTCTGAATAATACATTAGACAATAGCTTTATAGATGCTAGACCTAGTAAAAAAGGAAAGTAATAAAAGGTAAAAATACATCAAATCCCATAACTTATGGGACCTTAAAAAACCTACCTGAATTAGTTTATTCCTAAAGATATATTCTAAAAATAGCTAACTATGCACAACATAAGCCACTAATCACATTTTCCTGCACTCCCCCTCAAGCTGGTGAATAGGCATTTTCCATTCCCAGCTTGGATATTATATTTTGAAACACCGAATTGGTTAACCCTTTGGTGAGTACATCCGCAAGCTGGCTGTGTGTAGGCATGTAAGGGGTACAAATCAACCCGCTCTCCATGTGTTCTTTGATAAAGTGTCTGTCGACTTCAATGTGCTTTGTTCGATCATGTTGTACTGGGTTGTGAGCTATGCTGATTGCAGACTTGTTGTCACAATAGAGTCTTATTGAGCCATCCCATTTAATCCTCAAGTCTTCTAGAATGATTTTTAACCAAAGTACTTCACACACACCTTGAGCCATTGCTCGAAATTCTGCTTCTGCACTAGACCTGGCCACTACATTCTGTTTTTTACTCCTCCATGTCACAAGGTTTCCACCAAGGAAGGTGCAATATCCAGTGGTTGACTTTCTGTCAACAATTGACCCAGCATAATCAACATCTGTGTATGTCTCAAGTACTAAACCTCCGTTCCTTTTGAATAAAATACCTTTTCCTGGTACTCCCTTAAGGTACTGTAATACTCGGTAAGCTGCTTGTAGATGAACTTCCTTTGGGTTATGCATGAATTGGCTAATCACACTAACTGCATATGTTATATCTGGTCGTGTGTGAGACAAATAAATAAGTCTTCCTACAAGGCGTTGATATGTTGCCTTGTCTACCGCAACATCCTCCTCTGCTTTTCCAAGTTTGACATTCTGATCTATTGGAGTACTTGCTGGTTTGCATGCTGTCATGCCTGTTTCCTTTAGGAGATCCGTGACATACTTTTGTTGGGAGATAAAAATACCTTGCTTAGAGTGAGCAACCTCAATCCCAAGAAAAAATATTTGAGCCTTCCTAACACCTTGATCTCAAATTCCTTGCCCAAACAATGACTCAAGATTTGTTTTTCTTTGTCATCATCTCCTGTCACTATTATGTCATCAACATAAACCAAGAGAGCTGTGACTCCCCCTGACCTTGAGTGTTTAATGAACAATGTATGATCCCCTCGGCTTTGTTTGTATCCCATAGCTATCATAACTCTAGCAAATCGTCCGAACCATGCTCGTGGTGATTGTTTTAGACCATATAAGGATTTCTTTAAATTTACACACAGTTTGAGAATCCAAGTTCTTCCTATAACCTGGTGGGACCTCCATATAAATTTCTTCCTCTAGTTCTCCATGCAAGAATGCATTTTTTACATCGAACTGCTGTAATTCCCAACCATAGTTAGCTGCCAACGACAATAAAACTCTAACAGTATTCATTTTTGCAACTGGTGCAAAAGTTTCCAGATAATCAATTCCATAGCTTTGAGTATATCCTTTGGCTACTAACCTTGCTTTGTATCTTTCTATTGATCCATCTGCTCTATACTTTATTGTATACACCCATTTACACCCTACAGGCTTCTTTCCCACTGGTAACTTTACCAACTCCCAGGTTTTATTTTTCTCAAGTGCCTCCATTTCCACATTCATAGCTTGTTTCCATTTCTCGTTGGACAACGCCTCGGATAAGGTGGTAGGAATGGTAATGGTGTTTAAGCTAACAAGGAAGGATCGATGAGATGGTGAAAATTTCTTAAAAGACATAAAGTGTGCAAGAGGATATAAAGGTTGTTTTGTGCACTCTCTTGTTGCTTTCCTAATAGCAATGGGAAGATCCTGGTCATCCCTACTCATATGAAATTCAGTTTCATTTTGCAATGTAGGATTAGGTTGTTTTGTGCACTCCCTTGTTGCTTTCCTAATAGCAATGGGAAGATCTTGGTCATCCTTACTCATATGAAATTCAGTTTCATTTTGCAATGTAGGATTAGATATTGTTACCTCATTCTCATTCAGGACTTGGGTTGGACTCTTGGACCTGCATAAATTCAGGAACGATCATCTTCTTCCTTGTGAACACCTTGCCCTTGCCAAAACTTACATTCTTAGGTGCAGAATCTGGTTTTTCTTGAGGATTTTCAGACATATGGTTTGGTTCATTTTCAACTATGTGTTTAGGAAGATTTTTAGGCACACGGTTTGGTATAATGGGACAAGATGAACTGGATGGTTTACACATGGACAGTGGTGATAGATCAAGTAAAACATCCTCATCCTTATTTTCTATTGTTAAATTCTCCCCCTGAAAATAAGGATGGGTGAAGTAAGACTCATGTTCATTGAAAGTGACATCTATTGAGACATAGAACTTCCTTGATGGAGGATGGTAGCACTTATACCTCTTTTGAGTTGAGGAATACCCCACAAAGACACATTTTATTGCCCTTGGATCTAATTTCCCTTTAGTTGGACAGTGAACATGAACAAATGATACACACCTAAATATTCTAGGAACAAGGTTATTTGTAGTTTGTAGGTCAGGGTAGAATGTGGAGAGTATTTCCATAGGACTTTTGAATCCCAAAACTCTAGATGGCAAACGATTTATGAGATGGGCAGCAGTGAGAACTGCTTCCCCCCAAAAATTTTTAGGCACATTGTTTTGGAACATAAAGGCTCGCGTTTTTTCAAGAAGGTGACCATTTTTCCTTTCCGCTACTCCATTTTGTTGTGGGGTATTGACACAAGATGATTCATGTACTATACCTTCCTTTTGAAAATATGGAGTTAGGGTTTGATTGAAATATTCCCTAGCATTATCTGACCTAAACCTTTTGATATTGATTCCAAATTGATTTTTGACCATGGAGAAAAAATTTGGGAGAACGGTAATAACATCTGATTTATGCTTGAGTAGAAAAATCCAGGCAACACGAGTACAATCATCAATAAATGAAACAAACCATCTTGCTCCAGAAATATTAGGAATAGACGTAGGACCCCAAATATCACTATAAACAAGATAGAAAGGAACAGAACTCTTTTTGTTACTGGCTGGAATTGGTATACGCTTATGTTTAGCAAGTTCACATACCTCACAATGAAAGGTTTCAACATTTAGATTTTTTTAAACAAAGAAGGAAACAGAATTTCAATAATTCTAAAAGATGGATGTCCAAGTCGGCGATGATGGAGCCAAACTTTCTCTTTATTGGATGAAAGATTTTCTGACATAAAAGAATGGGATAATCTGCCCTTAGTAATGTTTAACTGACTTGGTGTTTCAAGGTAGTAGAGACCATACCGTTCTTTAGCATGTCCAATTATCTTCCCCGAATCCTTGTCCTGAAATTCACAATAGTCGTGATGAAAAACCACATTGCAGTATAAATCTTGAGTAAGTTTTTGTATAGAAATCAAATTTGTGGACAGTTTAGGGACATGGAGGACATTTTTTAGCACCAGTGATGGACCTATTTTAACATTCCCTACACCGGCTACAGTGGTCACTGAACTGTCTGCTGTGGCTATTTTCCTACTGCTTGGACACGGGGAATACGTGGAAAAAATATTTGGTAAGTGAGTCATATGGTCAGTAGCTCCTGAGTCCATGACCCAAGAGTTGGCAAAGGTTGTACCCGAAACGTTTAACCCAATGGAGAATGGAAACTCACCTGAATATGCCAAAGAACAGGTACCTGAGGGTGTTTCAAGGTTGTTGATAAGTGATCCTGTCCCTGCAACCTCAGACATCTTTTATGAAAAAAAAAATAACAATTCTAGGCAATTAAGGCCTTCCACGTGAAGTAGGGATCACCAGCAATAAAGGCTAGCAATCTGTTATGATGTCAAAGAAAAGAAAAGAAAATAGAAGGAAGAAGACTAAGAAGAACAAAGGCTCTGATACCATGTTGGAGATTGAAAGAGTAAATGTTGGAGATTGAAAGAGTAATAATCCTTCTTATTCTGAATAATACATTAGACAATAGCTTTATAGATGCTAGACCTAGTAAAAAAGGAAAGTAATAAAAGGTAAAAATACATCAAATCCCATAACTTATGGGACCTTAAAAAACCTACCTGAATTAGTTTATTCCTAAAGATATATTCTAAAAATAGCTAACTATGCACAACATAAGCCACTAATCACGTTTTCCTACATTTAGCTTTCCTTTTCCAATATTTACTGACCCTTGACCACTGATGTTGAGTGAATTATCATTGCTAAACTTGACTCTGCCATCTTTTGACTTGTTCAGCTTTGATAATTTACTCTTGTCTTCTGTTATGTGTGAAGTGCATCTACTATCAAGGATCCACTGCTTATCTTTATAGTCAGTCTTTAGTGCAATTTTAGCTATATTAGCCACCTCCTTTTTAGCTTTATATTCCTTCTTTTGAATTGGATTGATGATAACTTTTTCCTTTTTCTCAGCTTTGATTGTACCAATTGCTTTCACTATGCCATTGAGTGCCTTCTTTTGCTCAAGGAGAAGTGTCATGCATCTCTTGACATTATGGCCATCTTGCCCGCACCTTTCACATTGTTCTAAGTCTACCAATATAGCAAACTTGTTCTTTGAAACCACTAGTTTGGGCTTTCACCAACAAACTTTGTTAGTGTGTCCTTGCTTTTTACAGTATGTGCAAGAACTCACAACAGGTGTTCTCCTCTGAATTTTGCATTTTCTCCCCCTGTATGCAGCATCAGATCTTCTTAAGTTAGAGACAGTAACCTTGAAACTACTTCTTCTTGGGTCTAACCACTGCTTGTTTCCTTTTGTTCATTACTTGCTGTGTGGGCACAGTTGCTAACTTCTTTGCTTGTATGGCTTTCATTTCAACCACCTTCTTCTCTTTTTTTTTAGGTTCAGCCATTGCCCTTGGCTGGCTGACTTTCTTTTCTTCATTTTTGTTTGCAAACATAGGTTGCTTCTTCAAATCTTCTTTATTTTCAGCCTTCATTGTTCTTGGCTGATCAGTCTTTTCTTTTAACTTCTATGGCAAAGTCTCATTCTCTTTAGGCAGTACAACATTAGATTGCTACACTTTCTCCTCATTCTTCTTTTCTATTGCAGAGCTTGTTTCTCCTACCACTTCAAGCTTCTACAAGTTCTCATCACTCTTTTTGAGTTATTACTGGAGTCTCAGCAACTCTATCTCTATTTCTTTAATTGTTGAAGTCCTTGAGCCAAGCTCCATTGTAAAGTCTTCACATATTTTGATTTGTTCTTCAAATCTTCTCTTCAAGTCAATATATTTAGCCCTTATTTTATCTTTTTGACTTTTTACTTCCTCAATCTTTGTTTCAACTTGTTTTATATGGGCCTTTAACCTTCTTATGGTTCTGTCCCTTCTAATTATCTTTTTTGAAGTTGCTTTTAACTTAGCTTCAAGATTTGGTTCCTCTTCATTAATCTCCTCTTCCTTTTCAGAGGTTTAACTGCCACATCGAGCTGATGCCATAAAGGAATGCTCATCTGATGAGTCTACATCTTCATCCTTATTGGCTTCTTTTGTCTAACTTATATAACTCTTGAATGAGCCTCTCTTCTTCTTTTGTAGGTTAGCAATCTTCTTGCTAGACTTCCTTGACTTGGATGATGGTCTTCTCTATTTTGAATTCTTCTCATCATCGTGATCCTCATCTTCATCATCAAGTTTCACTTTGCACTGAGAAGCAAAGTGTCCGATCTGCCCACAACGATAACATATCAAGGACAACTATCCTTTTCCCTTCCTAGACCCCTTTTTGAATTTCCTTGTGAAGTAAGCCAACACTTCACCTTCACATTTTTCCTGATCATCATTATCATCCTCACTGGATGATTCTTCCTCTTCTCTTATCTTCAGGTGTCTCATAGCTTTAAAAGCTGCATCCTTTGATAGCTTTGATGTTGAGGAGTTTTTAGTTGACTTTATTCTCATCTCATATGCAATGAGATTGCACTGGAGATCATGCAGTGACATAGAATTGAGATCTCTACTCTCCTCTATGGCTGCTACTTTTGAGGCAAACCTCTCAGGAAGAATTCTTAGAATTCTTCACAATAAATGAGTTCTTTTTATTCTTCCCATGACTTCTAAGATCATTTACAACATCAATAACCCTGGTGAAGAACTCTTGGACTGTCTCATTCTTCTGTGTTATGAGGGATTCATATCTTTCCTTGAAAACCTTCATTTTGCCATCACCTTTATAGACCTTTTACAATCTGTCTCATTACCTTCCCATTATTCTCAAACTACCTTAATTCCTCTAGGGTTAGATCTTTACCTTTTTCTGGGGCACAAAATGTTCTTGTATAGATTTCACCATGTTTATGCCTATAGTTGCAAATACCACTTGCATTCTCGCTCTCCACATATGGTAAGTGGTTCTATTGAAGATTGGAACCTTCTTGCTGTAAGTAGTGCTGGTGCTAGTACTAGCATCCATTTCTCAGTATGCTGAACAAGTTAAAACTTCTGAAACCCTTCAAACTAGTACACCAAGTTGTTAAGTTTCAAATTGGTGAACCTTTGCTTTGATACTAATTGAAGTTTCCAACTTCACCTTAAGATCTATTAGTTTGTGATACTGAGAGGGGGGTGAATCAGTATCACACCCCTTAAAAATTCTGATAATTTAAGCCAAAGTATTTTACTTCTTTAATACTTTAGCTCTTGTCAATATGCAGGTATGTGAACAACTTCAAATTCTTCTTAAAAGTGAACTCTTTCTTCGCTTCAACTAAGTTAGATCTATTGTTACCTACTAAATTCAAAGCAAAGACACAAAAGATTTATATGGTTTCATCAATGTGACGTGCTCTGGTGGTAAAGTTTCTTACTCTACTGAAACAATCCATTATGCTTGAGAATACCAGTATGACATTCTTTATGATTACAATGTAGTTACAATGGATGTCTTAATCTTTTGCTCCTTTCACTATTGCAAATACAATGTAAGCACAATACAAAGAGTGTCACCGGCTGTATTTACCATTCTTCTAACTTGTCTTACCTCTATTTGATTTGAATAGGCTACTTCATTGTCACTTGGAAGATCACCAAAATACTCTCTAACCTCTCTTGAAGAAATATGAAATACGTTGAGTTCTCTTAAATACTTCATCAAACTTCTTCTCTTGGTTGTCTCTCACAACTCCTGGTCTCATTGTCTTACGGTCTCACCCGTCTTCTGGTCTCACTATCTCCTTGTCTCACCGTCTTATGGTCTCCAGGTCTGGTCTCACTGTTTCACCGTTCTGGTCTGATCTCACCTCATCTCACGTCTCACTTGGTCTGGTCTCACGCTTCACCCTCTCCAGATATCACGTCTACTCTGGTTCTGGTCACACCAGATATTATGTCTCACATGATCTGGTTCTGATCTGCTTTCACATCTCACCTTCTCCAGGTCTTATGTCTCACCTGGTTTGGTTCTGATTTGCTCTCACATCTCACCTTCTCCAAGTCTAACGTCCTCTCTTTCTGGTCTCACCAGATCTCACGTTTCACTTGCTCTAGGTTTGGTCTAGTCTGGTCTTACCCGTTTCAAGCTATGTTGGTCTCACCTGGTCTCACATTTCACTTGCTCCAGGTCTGGTTTGGTCTGGTCTCACCTGTTCTAGGTCTGGTCTGGTCTGGTCTCACCTGTTAAGCTTCGTTGGTCTCACTTGGTCTCACATTTCACTTGTTCCAAGTTTGGTCTGGTCTCATCCGTTCAAGGTTTGGTTTGGTCTCACCCGTTTCAAGCTTTGTTGGTCTCACCTAGTCTTACATTTCACTTGCTCCAGGTCTGGTCTAGTCTCACCTGTTTCAGGTCTGCTCACAACGTCACACATTTCTGGCTTTGCTGGTCTTGGTTTGCTCTCACTTGTTTCACAGTTTTTAGGTCTGGTCTGCTCTCACGTCTCTCCTTCTCTAGGTCTCACTATCTTATGGTGGCTCCAACAATTCTGGTTTGCTCTTCCCGATTCTGGTCTGCTTTATTTCACTATTGTCCAGGTGGTAATCCAAAAAAGAGATAAGTCTTTGTTTATATATGCAAACCCTAGTAGGGTTTACTGGAACACAAATTTCCTTTCTTGTCTCTTCATGTGGCTTTATATTACTGTTCCATTCAAAATTCAGCATTATCCTCCTTCTTAATTTATTATTCTTTCTCTTTTCTTTCTACTGAAAATCATCCCTTGAATGCTTGAATAAGCCACTTTTGCTTCCATACTTAAATCTTGTTGACAACAATTACAACTCATATAAGGCCGTGGGAACAACAAAACTTTTACAAGTCGTGGAAGTAAAAAAAGTCTTTTTCAACAAATGCTATCAAGGAAGATGCTATTAAAAAGTTAAATGAGTATCTAAGCAAACAAAGACCTCATTTTATAGGGAAGAAAAGACTTAGCTATATTAAAAAGCCAAATGAGGGTAATAGAGAAGGAGAAAATTATGTTTGTTCCTGAAAGCAAACACAAAGAAAAGATAAAGTTAAAAGATGTTGATGTTATGGAGAAGAGAAACCAACCCAAGCTAAAATAGGTATGGAAAGATGTAATGAAAATTTCTATCTAAAGGAGATAGGTTATTAAAATGCAAAAAAGGCTGCCACACTTAAAAATCAGGTGGCAAAAGGTGTGCAAAATAATTATAATGCTAATTACCACCAAATAGGTGCTGAAGATAAGAGATATGAACTTGGTGAAAGAAGAAAATTTAGATTTGAAGGATTTTTCTAATGCTGAAGTAAATATATGCACAAGGCTAATATGTGTTGGAGTAATAAGCCTACAATAGAGAGAAAAAGTCTAGGGGGAAACTTTATTGAGAAAGAAGAGAACCTTAAGTGAAAAAAAGCCAAAATTCTCTAAGAAATAGATTTGATATATTAGAAAAAGTCTGTGGAATATGTGAAAAGGTTAAACATATTATTGAGGAATGCTTGACATTGCTACCCAATCAAAGAATGCAAAGGAGAATACCTACATATGCTCCTAAGTTTAGCCTAAAAAGAATAAGAAGAAAGGAAATGACAATAGTTATGGAAGTAGCCTTAAAAGCTTTCAAGAAAGAAAAGCTATGGATCCTTTACAGTGGCTATTTTTCACACATGATAGGAGATTCTAAGGTGCTATAGTGATAAAGACCTTCTTGGGTCTCACACTAAGAGGGAGAAAGGGTGAATCAATATGAGATGCTCGCTTACAAATTTTCTTGGTTTAACTTCTGTGACTAGTTAGAGTTGATGATCCAATTTTTAGCTTTCTTCTTTATATGAGAGCAACTGTACAAATATTAATCAAATGTATGCACCCAAGAACACATGATAATTTTTACGTGGTTCACTCACAATGTGTGAGTTACATCTATGATGTAATAGTATCACTCCTAAATCACATAATCTGCTCTTGTTATCAAGGGATATAATTATATTGTGGAAGGATTACTCTTTAATCACTTACAATGATCTCCCAATCACTTGACAAGTTGATTTCCCAATTGTTGAGCCCATCTTCGATGCCTAATGTTGGATTTCTTGTCAACAACATCAAACATAATTGGTGGTGTTGATTTCATACTATGAATATCGTTAAGATACAGAGAAGTTATTGGTCAAAACCGATGATCGCAAGTCAACCTTAAGTTTAATGCGTCAATATTGACCATTGACTCTAAATTTTAGGAAGTAAATGTTGACTGTTGACCATAAATTTTAAGAATCAAATCTGGCCGTTGATTATAGGACAACCTTTGCGAATCAACGTTAATCATTGATGAGTGTGCAACCCTAAATCTCAAAGTCTATAAATACCTCTATACATCTTGTAAGATAAAGGTGTGAGTTGTAGAATTTTAGAGAGAACAATGAATAGAGGTTGAGTAGTAAAGAGAGAGGTAGCCACCAAAAAGAGAGTAACAAGTCAAGGAAAAGGAGGCAGCCATCAAGGAGAGAAGCAGCCAGCCAAGGGAGTTGTAGCAGCAACTAACCAAAATAGTTGTAGCCAACAAAAAGAGTTGCAGCAGTAGCTAGCCAAGAGAGTTACAGCAGAGTAGCCAGCCAAAAGAGTTGTAACTAAGGAGAGGTGTAGCTAGCCAAGGGAGTTGCAATAGCAGCTAACCAATAAAAAGGTGACAGCAACCACCAAAGAAGAAGGCAGCCCTACTAAAGGAAGAACAAGGTTTAGTAGCGGCAGCCATACCAAACTAATAAAAGAGACGTGCAGCAACCACACTAAACCAAAGGAAAGGGCATGTAACAGCCATACCAAACCAGAAAAGAGGGCATGTACTAGTTACACCAAACTAGAGAAAAAGGTGTGTAGTAACCACACCAAATTACAGCCACACCAAACTAGAGAAGAAGGTGTAAAGCAACCACACCAAAGAAAAAAGAAGGGAACAGCCGGCCAAACTAAATGGAGAAGAAGAAGGCAGCAGTTAAGCAAACCAAAGGGAGAAGAAGTTGTAATAACCACCCAAGGAAGAAGTTGCAATAGCTACTCAAGGAGAGGTGTAACAACTGGCAATAGTAGTAGTAATACCAGTAAGTGCAGCAGTAAGCATGACCAATAATAGTAATTGTTACACTAGTAACAAGCAATAATAGTAAGGGCAAGCAATAAAACAAGGAGAAACCAAGGAGAGGTTGAGTGGTAAAGAAAGAGGTAGCCACTAAGGAGAGAGTGATTGGCCAAGGCAAAGGAGGTAGTCACCAAGGAGAGAAGTAGCTAGCCAAGAGAGTTGCAGTAGTAGCCAACCAAGAGAGGTGCAGCCAAAGAAAGGAACAACCAACCAAGAGAGGTATAGCTGGCCAAGAAAGTTGCAGCACCAAAGAGAGGTGCAACCGACCAAAAGAGTTACAGCCAAGGAGAGGTGTAGCCGGCCAAGAGAGGTGTAGCACTAAGGAGAGGTGCAATCAGGCCAAGGGAGTTACAGTAGCAACTGGCCAAAAGAGGTGATAGCAACCACCAAAGAAGAAGGCAACCCTACCGAAGGAAGAACAAGGTATAGTAGCCAACAACCAAACCAAACCAACAAAGGAGATGTGCAATAACCACACTAAACTAGATGAGAAGGCATGCAACAACCACTTCAAACCAAAGAAAAGGGCATGCAGTAACCAAACTAAACTAGAGAAAAAGGTGTACAACAGCCACATTAATCCAAAAAAGGTGTGCAGCAACCACACCAAAGAAAGAAGAAGGCAGCAATTGACCAAAATAAAGGAAGAAGAAGGCAACAACCAGCTAAACCAAAGGAAGAAGAAGAAGGTAGTAACTGGCCAAACCAAAGGGTGAAGTAGTTGCAACAGCCACCCAAGGAAGAAGTTGCCGTAGCCACTCAAGGAGAGGTGGAGTAGCTAGCAACAATAGCAGTAATACCAGTAAGTGCAGTAACAAGCATAACCAACAGCAGTAATTGTAGCACTAATAACAAGCAATAGCAGCAAAGGCAAATAACAAACCAAGGAGAAACTAGCAACTTGCAAGCATAACCAGTAGCACATCCAGTAACTTATAGTAGCACATCTAACAACCTATAGCAACATATCCAACAACCTATAGCAGCACATGTAATGACTTATAGCCACACATCCAGCAACCTATAGCTGTACATCTAGCAATAGCATATTCAATAGATTGCAGCATGCAGTAAAGGCAACAAGTAAAGGCAACAAGTACAGGCACAACTAGTAAAGGCAACAAGTGCAGGCACAACCAATAAAGGTAGCAAGTGCAAGCACAATGAGCAAAGGCAACGAATGCAAGCATAACTTGCAAAGGTAGCAAGCGCAGGCACAACCAGCAAAGGTTGCAAGTGTAAGCATAACCAACAACAATAGCAGTATGCAGAACTGATAGCAAGTGAATCACAACCAGTATATTGTAGCAAACCCAACCAGCAATAGGCAAAAAGTGTAAGCATAACCAGTAAAAAGCAATAAGTGCGGGAACAACTAGCAAGTATAGGCACAACCAGCAGTAGGTTTGGTCGCTTATAGCAGTAAAGAAGAAAACATGTCCAGGCAGTAAGTCTAGTAACTTGCAACAACAAAGGAGAAAACATGACTTGATAGCAAGTCCAACAGCTTATGGCAGTAAAGGAGAAAACATGTCCTGGCAGTAAGTCCAATAGCTTACAACAGCAAAGGAGAAAACATTCCTTGATAGCAAGTTCAAAAACTTGCAACAACAGAGGAGAAAATGTGCATCAGTAACAAAGGAAGAAACCTGCTAGGGCAGCAAGTGAGGAAACATGCCAAGGTAGTAGGTGAGGTAGCATTGACATCAGAGGAAGAAACTTGTCAAGGTAGCAGGTAAGATAGCACCAGCAACAGAGAAAGAGAACCTTTCAAAGCCGAAGGAGGTAGCACCGATAGCAGGAGGAAAGAACTTGCTAAGGTAGTAGGGGAGGCAGCCCTAGTGGCAGAGGTGAGATCTTGTTGAGGTAGCAGGTGAGGCAACACTAGCAACAGGGGAAGAGAACTTGCAGTGGAGATAATTGGCAACAGAGAGAACTAAGAGGGGAATAGAACCTACAATAGAGATAACCTACAAAGAAGAGATTAATAGTGAGGAGGGAGAAGATCCGCATTCTGCACTAATAGCCTATGCACATTGAGTGATCTTCCTCAGGAAAGTATTAGTCATAAACCTTGTTAAAAAAGGGTGGGATACTCTTAGAGTGATCGGGAGATCAGTTCATTGAATGATCAAGAGATTAAACCTTTGAATGATTGGGAGATCATTGTAAGTGATTAAGGAGTGATCCTTCCATACCATAATAGTATCCCTTGATAACAAGAGTGGATTGTGTGATTTAGGAATGATCTTATCACAATATAGACATAGCTCACACATTATGGGTGAACCACGTAAAAATTGCTAATGTTGGATTTGCTGTCAACACCATCTCACATGGTTGTAAGTAGTGATTTGATGTTATAAATGTCATTAAGATGCAGATAGGTCATTGGGCAAAACTAGTGATGACAAGTCAACCCTAAAGTTGATGAGTCAATGTTAACTGTGACCCTAAATTTTAGGGATCAAGGTTGTCTGTTGACCGTTGACTATTGACCCTAAATTTTAGGAAGTTAATGTTGACTATTGACCTTAAATTTTAAGAGTCAAATTTGGTCGTTAATTGTAGGGTAACCTTTGGCAATCAATGATAACCGTTGATGATTGTGTAACCCTAATCTCAAAACTCTATAAATACCCCTATGCATCTTGCAAAGAGAGTTATATAGGCTACAAGAGAGAATGATCAACTGCAAAAAAAATAAGAGAGAATGGTCAGCCACAAGGAGAGAATGACAAGCTACAGAAAATTAAGAAAGGTAAATAGCAAACCTAAAGTCACAAGGAGAGGTGAACGACAAAGAGAGTTACAGCCAAGGAGAGGTGCAGCAAGCCAAGGAAAGTACAACAACAAGGGTAGGTGTAGTCTGCCAAGAAATGACAGTAGCCACCAAAGAAGAAGGCAACCCAACAAAAGGGAGAACAAGGTGTAGCAACCAGCAACCACACTAAACCAATAAAGAAGACATGCAGCAACCACACCAAACCAGTAGAGAGGGCTTGTAGCAGCCATACCAAACCAGCAAAGGAGATGAGCAACAGCCACATCAAACTAGAGAAGAGGGCTTACAACAGCCACACCGAACAAGAGGAGAGGGTGTGCAACAGCCATACCAAAGAAAAAAGAAGGCAGTAGCTGGCCAAACCAAAGGAAAAGAAAAAGGTGTGCAGTAGCTAACCCAAGGAGGAGAGACGTGCAGCAGCCAACCACCATAAGGCCAATTATAATAGCTGACCATCACAAGGCCAATTGTAGCAGCTGGCCATCACAAAGCAAATTGCAGCAACTAGCCATCACAAGGCTAATTGCAGCAGGTCTAGCAGCAAGGGAGATAAACTAGCAAGGTCAGTAGCCATTAATAGGTCCTGCAACAAGGGAGACAAACCAGCAAGGTCAGCAGCCACCAGTAAATCTGGTAGCAAAAGAGGCAAACCAACAAGGTTAGCAACCACCTGCAAGTCCAATAGCAAGGGAGAAAAACTAGCACATGGAAAGATGCATATTGCAAGTCTAGCAAAAGGTGTTGAAAAACCAGCAACTACACAAGGAAAGGTACAGATTGCAGGTCCGGCAAAAGGTGTTGAAAAACCAACAACTGGACAAGGAGAGATGTAGATTGCAAGAGTCCAGCAGTAGGCATTGCATAAACCAGCAATAGCTAAAGGTGGTGCAGCAGCAAGGTCCAGCAGCCAGGCAAACCCAAACCCAAACCAGAATTCGTCCCCGCACCAGCATCAAACCAGAATTCATCCCTGCACCAGCATCAAACCAGAAGGCATTCTTGCACTAGCAGCAAACTAGAAGGCATTCCTGCACCAGCAACAAACCAGAAGGCGTTCCTGCACCAGCAACACGACCAACAAGCATTCCCTGCACCAGTAGCACATCCAGGAGGGTATACCAGTACCAATAGCATATCCCTGCACTAGCAACATGTCTAAGAGGGTATACCATCACCAGCAGCACATCCAAGAGGCTCAACCAGCACCAGCAGCATGTCCAGGAGGCTATACCAGCACTAGCAGCACATCCAGGAGACTATACCAATAAGTGCAATGCACTCAGCAGCTAAATCAGTAAGTGCAGCGTGCCCAACAACCAAACCAGTAAGTGCAGTGGGTCTAGCAGCCAAATTAGTGACAGCAGAGCATGCAGACAGCGATAGCAGCCCATGCACATATGGACTGTGATAGTAGTGCATGCGGATAGCAATAGTAGAACATGCGGGCAGCAATAGCAGCACATGTGAATAGCAATAGCAGTGCATACAGGCAGTGAAAGCAATGTGTGCAGGACAGCAACAGCAGCATGTGCAAGCAACAATAGCAGAAGGTTCAACAGCTTGCAATAGCCAAGGAGAAAATGTATCCTAATAGTAGGACTAGTAGCTTGCAGCAACAGGAAGAGAAAACTTGGCCCAATAGCAGGTCCAGTGGCCTATAGCAGCAGAAGAGGCAACTTGCCAAAGTAGTAAGGGAGGCAATAACGGTAACAAAGGAGAGATCTTATCAAGACAACATGTAAGGCAACACCGGTAGTAAGAGCAGAGATAACCTGCAGAGAAGAGACTAGCAAAGCTTGAGCAAAGGCTAATAGTGAGGAAGGAAAAGATCCATTTTCTTCAACAGCAACCTGTGCACATTAAGTGATCTTTCTCTAAGAAAGTTTTTATTATAAACCTTTTGATAAACTAGTTGAAAAAAGATGGAATACCCTTGAAGTGATCGGGAGATCAATCCATTAAGTGATTAGGAGATCAACTCAATGATCGGGAGATCATTATAAGCGGTAAAGGAGTGGTCCTTTCACAAGTAGTTAAGGAGTGATCCTTCCACAACCAAATTGTATCCCTTGATAACAAGAGTGGATTGTGTGATTTAAGAGTGATCCTATCTCATTGTGGACGTAGCTCACACATTGTAGGTGAACCACGTAAAAATTGTCGTGTGTTCTTGGGTGCTTATGTTTGATTAAGATCCGTACAGCCGCTCTTATATAAAGGAGAAAGATAACGATTGGATTATCGACTCTAACAAGTCAAAAAGGTTAATCCAAATAGATTTGTAAAAAGTGAATATCTTACATTAATTCACCCCCCTTTTAGTGTGAGACCTAAGAAGGTCCTTATTGAACCTGCAAAGGTAGGAGGAGAGAACCTATAAAGGAGAAAACCAGCAAAGGAGAAAACCTGTAGAGGAGAGGCAGCATAAAAAGAAAAGAGACATAGTAGCAGAAAAGCTTAAGCGAAATCTGCAAAGGAGAAAACCTATAGAGATAAGAGAAAACCAACAGCAAAGGAGAGAACTTACAGAGGAGAAAACCGATAGCAAAAGAGAGAAACTATAAAGATAGGAGAGAATCAACGACAGAGGAGAGAACCTGTAAAAAGAGAAAGTGGCATAATAGAAAACAACAAGCAATGGCACAGTAGAAAACAACATGTGGTAGTATAATACAAAACAACAAGCAGCAAGAAGCTGTGAGCAGTAGAAACAAAAGTGAAAAAGGAGACAACAACAAGAAGTTATGACTAGTAATATAGAAGGTAAAGACTTGTAGTGTAGAAGGCAAAGATCGATAATGCAAAAGGGAGAGACCGGTAGTGTAGAAGGTAGAGGCCAGCAGTGTAGAAGGCAGAGACTGGCAATAAGGAAGGAGAGAACAATATAAAGAAAGGAGAAGATTAATTTGCTAACACAACAAACTGTGCCCATGGAGAAATCTTTTTCAAGGAAGTTTTTTGTCATAAACTTTTTGTAAACTCCTTTGAAAAGGGTAGGAAACCCTTAGGGTGACCAAAAGATCATTATAGGTAGTTAAGGGATGATCCTTCCACAATAGTTAAAGAGAGAACCTTTCATAATATTAATTATATCCCTTGATAACAAGAGTGGATTGTGTGATCTAAGAGTGATCCTATCACACCATGGATATAGCTCACATATTGTGGGTGAACCACATAAAAATTCTATGTGTTCTTGAGTACTTATACTTGCTTGATATTAATTCGACCGTTCTTGCATAAAGAAGTAAGATAAAATTGGATCATAGATTTTAATAGGTCATAGAGATTTAATTTGAATAAATTTGTAAAAAGTAATCATCTCACATTGATTCATTCCCGCCCCCTCTCAGTATGAGACCTAAAATGGTCCTTATCAAATATAATGAAATTAAAGAAAAATTGAAAGAGTGATTTTATTCTCTTAAGAATTCAATTAAAAGAAAATGTTTTTTTTTTTTGACTTTAATGGTAAAAGAGCAAGAGATATAGACTAATGCTAACATAAAGTATGTCAATCTCTTCAAAAGAGCTATTGACATATTTACTTATCTTGAAAAGGTGTTCAAAATCAAAAGGAAACCATTTTCTAATTTTGATTCTCTTGATGAATGCTTACTCTTAAAAAAGGCCTACTAGAAGTATTTGACTGAAAAAGGAAAAAGGGTTAATAGCATACACCCTCAACTGCGTAATCTCCCTATTAAAATTGATGAACAAGAGGTTATAACCTCTCCTTATAAAGTTGATGCAACAACCAATACTGTTATATAGTAAAGCAACTATACCAATTATTATCTTCAATCAATTAGTTCTCAATTGAATCGTATTAAGCAAAAAGAAGTAATTTCTAAACCTTAAGTTAAACCTAAGATAGAAAAAAAGGTTTTATTTAAACCCTTGTCATTTGAAAATATTAATTACAAAGCTTATTTTGTCACGTGTAGCACTCATATTGACCCTTAAGGAATACAAAGTGTATTCTCTTTAAACAAATACCCCTCATGTCAATAGAATTTAACAAAAGTAGTTTTTCACATATATTGTACACGCTACCAAAATTAGCATCATTAGCATACAAATCAATAATGTATTCAAACCTCAACAACTTAATGCCCAAAGTGCTAATTACTAGGTGCATTAGTCAAACCAAAGGCTATAACTAACCATTCATACCAACCATACTCAATCTTAAATGCAATTTTCTACTCATCACCTTCCCTCATCTTAATTTGATAATACCCACTTTTAAGGTCAATTTTAGAGAAGTCATAATCATCATGCAATAAATCAAGAATATCATCAAATCTAGATATAAGGTGTCAATACTTAACTATTATTTTATTAATAGCTTTGTAATCAACATACATCCTCTAAGACCCATCTTTTTATGGCATAAGCAATATTGGCATTACACATAGGCTCATGCTATTCCTTACATAACCCTTCTTCATTAACTCCTCAACTTGCCTTTGAAGCACCTTTGTCTCCTTAGGATTACTTCTATAAGTTGGCTTATTGGGAATGGGAGCTTTAAGAATAAGATTAATGTGATATTTAATCCCTCTCTTTAGTGGTAAGCCATTTAGGATCTCCTTAAAGAATAATCTTGCAACCAAGATGAAATAGCACTAGACAAAGAAGAATCAAGGTTAGTGTTAAAGAAATAAGAATCCTTTAAAAGGATTAAGATCATTTGCTACCTAATTTAGAAGGACCTTAACATTTGCTCATTTTGCATATACACTCACTTGTTTTCTCTTGTCTTCACTCCTTTAAACCTAACCACTATTGTGTTTATCTAGCACTTTCACCTTATTCTTTCCTTCACTTTCTTTTCTCTGTTCTTTCTCTCTCTTTTCACTCATTCTCTTTTGCTCACTCTCATAAAGTCTTACTTAGTCTTCATACACTTATTTTAGTGATAATGAAACAAGTGTAAATGGTTTTCCATCCATGGAGAAAGAATAACGATTTTTGTAACCATCATACAAAAATCTCCTATCAAATTGCCAAGGACGACTTAACAATAGATGCCCTACCTACATAAATACAACATCATAAAACACCTCAACCTTATATCTACCAATTGAAAATGGAACACAACCTATTTAGTCACTCTCACCACTCCACTATTACTTAATTATTGTAGATTATATAGTTTAGGATGTTTGGTTGTGGATAGACCCAATTTCTTTACTAACTATATGCTAGCTATATTGATACAATACCCTAATCTATAATCAAGCTATAATTTCTATCTTTCACTAAACACTTACTATAAAATATTTTCTCGCTTTGTATCTCAACATCATCTAACTCTTTAACTTGTACACTAAGGGCTTTCTGTACCACTAAAAGTTTAAAAGTTTCCTATTATACTCTAGGTATTTTACTCTTTCATCAACACACTAGCATTTACTAACAATGATAATTGAACCTCATAACTAGGCTTATTCCCAATCTCATATTCACCATAATCCCTAAAGATCATTAACCTTTTGTTAGGGCATTGTGACACTACATGCCTTTTACCCAAACATCTAAAACATGTGATGGCTTTAGCATTTCCTTGGATTTCCTTTGATTTATTTGTAAATTTGGCCCTGTCAAGGCTACTCCCACTAGTCTTAAGTTTATGTGTATTAGCTTTAAGCTTAGGAGTCACCTTCTCTTCTTTCTTCCTTCAATTTGGTTTCCAAAAAGACATACCTAAGTTTTGATTATATTTAGAAGTACTCATTCCCTTCTCTCAACTTTCATGGCAACGTGTACTATATCCTCAAGCTCTATATAATGTTACAATTTTACCATATCATCTATGTTTTTCTTCAAGCCTTAGAGGAACCTAGCCATAGATGTCTACCTATCTTCCATTACATTTGCTTTAACCATGACAATATCCAGCTCCTTATTATACTCTTCCACACTCTTAGATCTTTGTGTAAAACTTTGCAACCTATTATACAAATCCTTATAATAAGAGTTAGGAATAAACCTCCTCCTCATCACAGTCTTCAACTCATCCCAAGTCTTTATTGATCTTTCAAAATTCCTCTTAGTAGTAATTTGCTAGTCCTACCACATTATTGCATAATCAATAAATTTAGTCACAATTATCTTATTCTTAACCTTCTTTTCTTTAAAGAAGTTATGATCAGTAAATAGTAGCTCCACCCTTCTCTCTCAATTTAAGTATACATCGGGGTCAACTTTTCCTTAGAGAGAGGGCACCTTCATTTTAATGCCACTTAAATTTCTATTTTTTCCATCCTCTACTTTATTTCTGTTATCCCAACCTGTATTATACTTATCATAGCCATCCTCTAAATCCAACTCTGAAGTTTTTATTAGTATTATCATCCTCATTATAGTCATCATCACCATCCTCACCACAACATGTTCAAATTGCTCCATCACCCAATCTTTAGATGCCATAAAGGTTGATCACTCATTTGATAAGTCAAGATAATGTATTCTTCCAAGAACATAAATATGAAAGAAGATAAATTTATTTAACCAACATACTCAAGTATGAAAGTTCAAAATTAGTTCTCAAAGAGCCAAAGAAAATAGCTCATTCACTCATAAAAAGAAGTTCCTCCTCTCTAACCATCCTTTTTCTCTTTTTATATGTTAACCACTAAAAACCTTAATTGCTAAGATGTAATAAAATTTGTCTAGCTCATTACATAATAATAAAAACCCATGAAAATAACTCATTTGGGTGTTAAAATTCATCCAACCTATTACATAACAATATAACCCCTAAAAATAACCCATTTAAATGCTCAAACATAGGCCGCCAACTCCAACTTCCTTCCTAAGTCTATAGTCTTCATATTCTTCCAAAGATGACATATTTGCAAGCCCTAGTAGTTTTTAGTAAATAAATGTCGCACAACATGTTATTGAATGCTTTCTTTATTTTCTTTGACCTTGCCCTCATCATTAGCCCTTTAAGGTTTTGCAAAGCATCAAATCTATTATGAATTGGAACTAGTACAATATGGATTCCATCAACTCTTCTTCCACCTCAAATAATACGATCTTTATATGATTAACATGGCTTATTAGTCTTAATAAGAGAAAATTCTTTTATTTTAGATCTTATTAACAAAATTCCATATCCAGATGAAAAAAGAGCTTAATATGAAAAACTTCTATAGTGAGACCAAGAAAAGAAAAGGTTGAGCTTGTTGGTTAACCAACCATTGGAAGGATAAAGTTTAAATACTATAATCCAATGTATTAAAAAACATCCTTTTATATCTACAGAAGAACCTAAAATACAAAATTTTAAAGCAAAAATTTTTACTTTAAAAGTACAAATACAAAAGATTAAAGTAGTAATCTTTACTTTAAAAGAGACTATATAAGAGTCACAAGAAGCAAGTATTGTTTATAAAACCCTTCATAAGGAATATAGAGTTGATTCCTTGTTGATGAGAACCTTCTTAGGTCTCACACTAAGAAGGGGGGTGAATTAGTGTGAGATATTCACTTTTTACAAATCTATTCAGATTAACCTTTATGACTTGCTAGAGTAGATGATCCAATTGTTATAGTTATCCTTTATGTGAGAGCAGCCATACGGGTCTCAATTAACCGCAAGCGCCCAAGAACACACAATAATTTTTATATGGTTCGCCCAAAATGTATAAGCTACGTCTATAGTGTGATAGAATGACTCCTAAATCACACAATCCACTTTTGTTATCATGGGATACAATTTGGTTGTGGAAGGATCACTCTTTTACCACTTGTGGAAGAATTACTCCTTAACCACTTACAATGATATCCTGATCACTAAGTTGATCTCCTAATCACTCAATAGATTGATTTCCTAATCATTCCAAGGGTATCCCACCCTTTTTCAACCAGTTTATCAAAAGGTTTATGATAAAAATTTTCTTGGAAAATGATCACTCAATATGCACAAGTTATTGAAGAAGATGGATCTTCTCCTTCTTCACTGCCAGTCTTTACTCAGGCTTTATCAGTCCCTTCTCTGTAGGTTATCTTTGCTCCTACTGCTGGTGTTGTCTCACTTACTGCCTTGACAAGATCTTTCCTTTACTACCATTGCTACCTCCCCTACTGCCTTGGCAAGCTACCTCCTTTGCTGCTACAGATTGTCGGACCTGTTACTGGGCCAAGTTTTCTCCTCTTGCTGCTACAAGCTACTGGTCCTGCCTCCTCAGTAGTCTTGGCAAGTTTCCTCACTTGTTGTCTTGGTAGGTTGCCTCCTCTATTACTACAAACTACTAGACTTATTGTCAGATACATTTCCTCCTCTATTGCTAAACCTATTGCTATTGCTGCTTGCATGCACTGCTGTCACTACCTACACATTCTGCTATCACTGTCTACACGTGCATAGGCTGATATCATTGTCTACACATTTTGCTATTGCTATCTACACATGTACAAGTTGCTATCACTATTTAAACTTTCTGCTACTATTTTCTGCACGTGCTATTACCATAGCTTACACATTCTACTATTATTGTCCACATATGCATAGGCTATTATCACTGTGTACATGACTGTTGCTATCTATACATGCACAGCTTGCTAGACACTATTGGTGCTACTAGTGCAAGCTTACTAGTGCTGTTGGTGCTGGTATACGCTCCTAGACATGGTGTTGGGGCTGGTAGACCCTCTTGGACATGCTGTTGGTGCTAATAGACACTTTTGGATGTGTTGCTAGTACTAGTATATCCTCGTAGACATGTTACTAGTGCAGGGATATGCTATTGGTGTTGGTATATCCTCCTAGACATGCTACTGGTGCTAGTAGACCCTCCTAAATGTGCTATTGGTGCTGGTATACCCTTCTAGATGTGCTACTAGTACAAGGAACACCTGATGGTCATGCTACAAGTGCAAGAATGCCTTCTAGTTTGTTGTTAGTGCAGGGACACCTACTACTACTCCTGTAATCTGTAAGTTTAAGTTTGCACTTACTTGGTTGCTAGATGCTACTACTGCACTACCTTTTGCTATTGCTAGTTTATGTAATACCTACTACCAAACTCTTGCAATCTACACCTCCTCTTGTGCAATTACTAGTTTTTCAACACCTTTTACTGGACCTGCAATCTATACCTCTCCTTATGTAATTGTTGGTTTTTCAACACCTTCTGCTGAACTTACAATTCTTACCTTTCCTTATGCAGTTGTTAGTTTTCTTCCTTGTTGTTAAATTTGTAGGCTGCTAACCTTGTTGGTTTGTCTCCCTTGCTGTCAAACCTGCTGCAATTAGCCTTGTAATGGCTGGTTGCTGCAATTGGCCTTGTGATGGTCAGTTGTTGCAATTAGCCTTATGATGGTCAGCTGCTGTTGTAACTCCCTTAGCCAGTTACACCATCCTTGATGGCTGCCTCCTTTACCTTGGCTAGTCACTCTCTCCTTTGATGGCTTTAGGTTTACCGTTCACCTCTCTTTGGTTGGCACTCTCAATTTCTACAACATACATACCTCTTTGCAAGATGCATAGGGGTATTTATAGAGCCTTGAGATTGGAGTTACACAATCATCAACAGTCATTGTTGATTCACAAAGGTTGCCCTACAATCAACAACTAGATTTGACTTCTAAAATTTATGGTCAATGGTTAATGGTCAACAGACAGCCTTGATCCCTAAAATTTAAGGTCACAATCAATCTTGACTCACCAACTTCAGGATTGACTTGTCATCACCAATTTTTCCCAATAACCTCTCTGCATCTTAGCGGCATTCATAACATTAAATCATCACATACAATCATGTGAGATGATGTTGACAACAAATCTAACATTAGCCATTAAAAGTAGGCTCAACACTTATCTTTCCTTAAAGGAAAAAGAAAATACTAAAAATCTTGGATATTTCAAATTTTCTAATCAAGTTATTACTCAAAAATAACATACTTTAATTACAATAATAATTAATAAAAAGTATCAACTTTTAACTATTTTCTTAATCAATATAGGCATAGATATGAATTGTATTAATGAATGATTAATACCCTTAATATACTTTTCAAAAACAATGGTTAAGTTAAAAACAACTAATAAAAGCAAACTTTTTATTTAGTACAAGTTATCTCATGTGGTTATTTGCCATGAAGGAATATGTTTTCAAATTCCTTTTGTTATAGTTAAAAACCTATCTCAAAATGTGATATTAAGTAATCCACGAAATGAAGATGTAATCCACAAAAGATTTGCTAAAAGCTTCCTCCTCAAGACAAGACAAAGAAAATCCAATTAAGATGGTGGAAGACAACTTTTAATAAAGGTACTTTAAAAAAGCAAAAACTACTTTTATAGCTTTGTTTATAAAGCCTTTGTCATTTTACTTTTGCTTTTGTTGATGTCAAGAATCTCTTTTGAAAAAATACTTTATTAGAGTTATTTTAGTCATATAACTAATAAGGCATCCAATGCTAAAACATCCTAGGCAAGTTAAACCTATAAGGCCTTTTTTATATAAGGCCTAGTATGTGCCAAGAGCAGTGCATCAATATAAGAAGTTTAACTTAAAGTTCTCTCCCTCTCTCACTCTTGTAATATATTCTTCTCCTCTATAAATGATAATATCTTATGAATAAAGTTTCTATTTAGTACAAGTTTATCTTTCTTCTTTCTTTCTTAAATTTGTTTATATAACTTTTGTTTATGTACTTGTTTTATGTGTGTTTTTTAAGTGTGCTTCCTTGTGCATCCTTAGCCTTACAATAGCTAGGCCATCTAATACCATTCCTTGACCAAGCTACTCTAAGACTAGCGACACACATGAAAGCACATAAATTTAAACTAGGAACACACATGAAAGAAAAGATATAAATTACATAAACAAATAAAGTAAAAGAAAAGATAAGATAAACTTATAGAAAACAGAAACTTTATTCATAAGACATTATTGGTTACAAAGGAGAAGGAAAGTATATTACAAAAAGGAGAAAGGGACTTTAAGTTAGACTTCCTATATTGATGCTCTCCTTTTTCACATAGCTTGCCTTATATAGGAAAGCCCTAGAGCCTTAAAATCATCTAGAGTAGCCATTTTATCATGCATCTTTATAATTAAACCTTATAAAACCTCTTTCATCCTTTTTGTCCTTAGCCTAGTTATTGAACCACCAATTTCTTACAAAGGATCTTAGAAATACTTACTTTATTGTACTTAATTAACACCTTGTTCTCTATTAAGACCTAATTTAAAATACCATGTCTTAATCCAATTTGAAATCCTCTTAGGGTCAAATGGGAAATGAATTTTAATAAACCAGCTAAATTTCTTTGGTCGATTCTTATAAAGCCAAGCTTTTTCCCATGCTTTCATGTAATCAAAATAATTGTAAGTTTTAACGTTCAATTAATCTTTTAATTCTCTAGTGAAGAATACACCTCCTTGCCCATCTTAAGAAGAAAGAACCTTTTTTATCTTGAATTTGGCGTAAGCCCATTCTTTTATAATTGATGGAGGTTACTCCTCTTTCAATAGGTTCAACAACCACTAATCTTATTTCATGTAGGATTTTTTGATAATATGCATAATCCTTAAGATAAAATTTGGCCACGTCATTTGGCATTAATTGTAGATAATTATTTTTAATGGTGCACAAATAATCCTAATATTTAGGAATGAGTGGGTAAATTATCCTTTTGTCAATACTAAGCTTATAAGCAACTTCTCAAAGTTTATCAACTTCATTAATTTTTTGTATTTTTAGCCAATGAAATAACTGACTTGGCTGGAGAGCAAGTTCCCTAAAGCAACGAATACTCATGCACTGATCCCTGCAAAAACTCTTAAGTTAGGAAATCTAATAAAGAATTATAATTTCCTTTAACAAACTTAATTTCAAAATAAAAAACAAATAAGATTTCTTACAATCTAGCAAAGATTTGTTTTGCAGTAAGGTTCTTCACATCTTTAATGACAAATCTTTTATTGCTTTGTAGTCAATTTTAAAAAATGATTACTTAAATCATTTTCAAACTTTTGAATGCATAACACAATAGAAAGAATCTCATTTATGATACTAGAGTAATTAACTCTAACTTCTTTCCAAACTCCAAAAGTAAATCAAATGAGTTATTCTTTGGAATTTAGGCATTACTCAAGTCTACCACCATAACCTTTGTCGGATGCATCTATCTTAACTATTTTAAAGGCATCTAGATGGAGTATCATTAAGTAAGAGCACTTTTTGGCTCTTTGCTTGACCTTTCTTACAACTTGAGTATGTTTATCTATCCACTTAAGAGGATTCTTTCTTAAGCAATCAAACAAGGGTTTAGCATCATAAGCTAAATCCTGATAAAAATCATAAATATGATTCAAACTTTCCAAGAATCATTGCAATTGATTTTTGCCTTAAAGTTCATGAGGGATTTTTTTAGGGAAATTCAATCACTCTATCTATGGGAATGACAAAACTATTTTCAATGAAGTGACCAAAGAAACAAACCTTGGTTTGAAATAACTTGATCCTTTTAGTCGAAGCGACTAAACATCTTTTTTCATTACAAATGTTTAGAATGTTGTTAGATGATATTAAAAAATAATAATACATCATCAATATAAACAATCATGAATATTGTATAAGTATTAAATATTTCACTCATAACCTTTTGAAATTTAAAAGGAGCATCTTTTAATTTAAAAGGTAAACGTTCCATTCACAATGCCTAAAAGGCATTATGAAGGCCATTTTATACCTATCTTTCTTGTGGATCTAGATCTACCAATAAAAAAATTTCATATCAAATTTTGAAAATATTTTGGCTTTATAAAGCCTATTGACCAAATCTTTTTATTAAGTATTGGATAACTAATCCATCTCAATGCCTTATTTAAAGGTATATAATTGAAAACCAATTTTGGAACACCTCATTTCAATTTGGCATTATTTTCCACATAAAAAGCTGGACAACTCCAAAAACTTAAAATTTTTCTAATTAATCCCTTATTAAAGAGCTCTTAAATTTCATTTTTACAAATTTCTAAATGCCTAAGACCCATAACTATAAGCCTTAATAGAAATCGGACTTTATTTAAAGTCTTACTTATAAGGAAAATCAATAAAATGTTTGTTTCTTCCCCAAAAAGTAGTGGGAATTTTAACATATATCATTGATTTCATTTCTTTCTTTAACTTCTGTATTTAGGTAATAATAACAAGAGAAGAGAATTTTCCTTAGAGATACTGATAAGCTATTTCATCTTAAGGAGAATAAATAAAATCTTCTTTTCTTTTAATCTTTTTCTTAATTATATCTATCTCTTTATATTAAGGGACATATATAAATTTAGAACTAAGAAGTTTTTTGTTAATTTTTGTAAAATTATCATGATTATTAATTTCTTTATATAAGGTATAACATATGTAAAAAGGGATTACCCAAAATCACATCTTAAGACAATTTTTAACCATGACAAAAGGAATTTCTAAGCATATTCCTTTATGGCATATAGCAGCTCAAGATAACTTGTATTAAATAACAAGTTTCTTTTTATCAACAATGTTTAACACATTTATTGTTTTTGAAAAGTATTTTGAGGGTGTTAACCCTTTATTAATACAATTCATGTCTACGCTTGAATCAATTAAGGTGATAGCAAAAAAAGCATACTCTTTGTTAATTAGTATAGTAATCTAGGTAAGTAACTTATGAGTAATAACTATAGTAATAATATTAAGTTCAGGCTTGCCTATTACATCCTTTAAGGATGTTTCTAAAATCCAAAGACTTTTCTTTTCCTTTCAATTCTTTTCCTTTTACTTTTAAAGTAGAAATTTTGGCTTTAAGCTCACTAAGAGTAGGTTCTCCCTTTAAGGAAAAATTTTTATGGTTTTATAATTTTAACCTTTAAAGCATTACAAATACTTTTCTAATTCTTCACATCTTTCTTTTGGATCTAGAATTTTATCAAAAAGATTCATGTTTAAATTATTTTCTTAATATTAATAAGTCATGTTGCTTTTAGAGTATGTTTAAGATACATCTAAGCATCTCAAATTAATGAGTTGTTTGTAGGTCTTATCCACTAATAAAATGACTATACCAATAAAATGATTAATAATTGTATAAATCAATGTGTTAACACTATTAGAGATTATAACTCTTAAGTCAAATTTAATTGTTAAAAGGAATTGTTTTTTGCCTCATGAAAGAGAGAAAAATCTCGCTAACCTTTAAATTGTCTTGTAAAGCCACTAGTAATAAGTTTGGCAATGTCTATATCAAATTTGTCATTTGTTTTGGCTATAGTGGCCAATATCATCATGCAATGTAATAGTAACAAAATCTAATGCTTAGACATGTCATTAAGATTCCATTCAACAATAATAGTACCACCATACATTACATAATTATAATCAGCTTATCCTTTAAGACCAAATCCACGATAGTTGGTTAAGGATAATAAAATTTTGCTACTACCTTATTAAAGGTCATTTTAGAAATATTCATTGGTTAAAGGCGATGGTATTTTCATATTAGAATGTTTTAATGAAAACATCTATTGTAGTTCAAATGGTTCCTTTGAATAAGGAAGCAAAGGTTTTGCCGATTACTCTAATAACAACATCATTTGTAATTGATTTGCATAATCTTTGTTTTCAAAGTTAGATTTAATTTGTTCCTCTTTTTCTTCATTAGGTTTAACTTGTTTTTTTTTTTTGGTGTATAAAATCTTCTTTTTCAAGTTTAACCTGATCTTTTTCTTCTTCTCTCTTTAATTTAACCAAAGGTTTGGGAATAGTTTCTTGTTGAAGTACTGTAACTTCTTTATCTTCCATATTAAATTTTTGAAGCCTTTGACAATTTCAACAACTAGATTTATTTTATAAGAACTTTTATCTGTGATCTTATAATTAATATTAATAGACGATGAGGGTTTAAATAAAATCCTTTTTTCCATCTTAGGTTTAACCTGAGGTTTAGAAACTACTTCCTTTAGTTGTGCAACTTCTTCAACCTTTTGCTCAATATAGGTCAACTGAACTAATTGAATATATGGATTGGTATAATTGCCCTACTATATAATAGCTAATTATTGCATCAACTTTATAGGGAAAGGCTATAACCTTTTTTTCACCAATTTTGATAGAGGGATTAAGTGGTGGAGGGTACATGCTATTAACCCTCTTTCTTTTTTTAGTCAAATACTTCTAATATTCCTTTTCTAAGATTAAGCATTCATTAGGAGAATCAAAATTAGGAAATGATTTGCTTTGATTCTAAATGCCTTTTCAAGATAAGTAAATATGCCAATAGCTCTTCTAAAGAGATTGAAACACTTTGTACGAGCATTAGCCCATGTGTATTGCTCATTTGGTGTTAAAGTCATAAAGAACCATTTTTAGTAATTGAATTCTTAGGAGAGAAAATATCTCCCTTAATTTTTCTTCAATTTCATTATATCTTTTTAAAAGATTGTATGTACTCTATAAAAGAAGGCATTGGAAAACTTGGCCTTAATATCATTATTAGGCTTAGCTACTCTAAGGATTACACAAAAGCATACTTAAAAAAACACACAAAACAAGCACACAAATAAAATTTATATAAACAAATTAAGGAAAGAAAGAAGAAAGATAAACTTATAGAAAGCAAAAACTTTATTTGTAAGACATAATTGGTTATAAATGAGGAGGGTATATTACAAGAGAGAGAGAAGGAGTGATGCAAGCCAGATTGATAATGCCGCCCACATCAAAGATGAGCTTACTCGACCAAGGAGATCAGCCCGTATCCGAGCTCGACAAGTTGCTCAACCAGTCGAGGAGATATCAAAGGGACACAATCCGAAGACCAAGAGTCTCATTCATAAGTACATGCCACAATAAAGTCCTTGTCTTTCCTTATACATTGGAAGCCTAAAAGATACTTTGAGATGATCAAGAAGACGTTGAGAATTTACCTAGTTTCTAGTTTCTAAGTTCTTTAATTTTTTATGCCTTCTAGGATCTTTAATGCTCTTTAGCCTCTTCATTTGCTTGAGTCTTTTCATTTACCTAGTTTCTAGTTTCTAAGTTCTTTAATTTTTTATGCCTTCTAAGAACTTTAATGCTCTTTAACCTCTTCACTTGCTTGAGTCTTTTCATTTGTTTTTTTCTTTGGCTATAAAAGACCATTTACTTTATGTATTCGACAGACGAATTTGATTAATGAAAAATTTTGCATTAAGCAATTATCTTGAACCTTAAAGAGTTCATACCCCTAAAAACCTTGAAGAGTTTTCACTCCATCCTTGAAGAGTCGGAGGTTTTCAAATCTGCATCCTTGAAGAGTTGCAGTCATCGATCTAGAAGAATCGATGCCCTATCCACTTCCTTGGAGGCCTGGAAGAGCAACCAACAAAGTTCTATCTTTTCCTCTGTTCTGTCCATTTACATCTGTCCATTTCTACCCCAATTTCGTCCTGTCTACAGTACTTATTTGAGAAACTCAAAACATATAAATTGTTAATTCAGAAGTCTTTGTTCATTTGGTTTTTGAATCAGGTCATTCCGATCTATATCGACGAAGTTACATCCATTTTCCTGAGCTTGTGTAGGACTGTAATTACTGTTCATCCTGTTCCGCGTGTGCAAGTCAATCTCCCGATCCTAACGTCCGAGTAGCTACATTAGGCTGCATCATTTGGTATCAGAGCTTGGGAGGAGAGAACCATGCCACCAAGACAAGCTAGACGTCATGGAGGCAGGACCATCCCACTGAATGAAGTGCATACGCTTGCTGACAATTTGCAGCAACATATGCAACAACCAATTGATGAGTTGATGTGGGAAGTTGAGTGTCTGAGGGCGGAAAGAAACAATTCACCACCTCCTTCCAGGACCAAAGATTACAATGGTGACTCTTCATCCTCGAAGAATGTTTGACCATTTCATAATCAGAGGAATGTTTGACGTCACGAGCAAAACATTCGTGAACCGGAGTGGGAAAAAGAAGTTAAAAAGGATATCCTGGAATTCTCAGGTAATGAATCTCCTGAAGAAATTGTTGACTGGTTAATACTTGTTAATGAAGTGTTTGAGCATTGAAATGTTATTGAGGATTGTCAAGTCGGAATCGTCGCTATGCGAATTAGAGGTAAAGTCATCGCTTGGTGGAGGTGTGAGAAGCAAACTCACCAATCTATTGGCAAAGCGCCAATTACCTCATGGAGGAAGATGGAAGACAAGATGAGAAAGTATTTCCTACCTAAGGGATACAAGAGAGAGCTTTATCAACGATACCAAAATCTTAGACAAGGTACGCGAACGATGGACCAATACACCAACTAATTCAATGAGTTGGTGATTCGCAACAACATTCAAGATCCGGAGGAAATGCTGGTGAGCAAGTACTTGAATGGCCTTTCACTTCATATTTAAGATGCCCTGGAAGTCCTTGACATTTGGGACTTAGGAGATGCACACCAACAAGCACTCAAGGTAGAGCGTTCTCACTCAAGGAGGCAACCATCCTCTATCATGACTAATCGACCCGCTAGGAGTACCCCTGACATCACCAAAGTTGTTGAGGTTACGACGCAAACCACAAGTTTCCTAATCAGCCTAACATTTTGAAGCAACCAACTATGTCCGATATTTGTTGCTATGCTTGTAGTGAGTTGAGTCATCGTGCTAGCAATTGCCAAAACAACAAAATCAACAAGCCGACAAAGCCTTCTTAGTGGAAAATGATTCTGATGAGCATGTGGAGGATCCACTCGAAGAAGAGGTGAATGATGTTGAAGAGTCCGCAGGTGACGAGCAAATAGTGCATGCTGATTCTGGTAAATTTTTTATGGTGAGAAAAATCTTTCTAGTTCCTCGAGAGGAGACCATAGCTGTGCACCAACATTTTTTATTCCACTTGCACATTTAAAGGGAAGGTATGTCAATTGATTATTGACTGTGGATGTTGTGAAAATATAATTTCTGAAATGGCAGGGAACAAACTAAATTTGTAGTTAAAGGTGCACCCTACACCTTACAAGATGTCGTGGCTGTCGAAAGGTACTGAGATAACCATTTCCAAACGATGCCTTGTTAACCTATCTATTGGTTCTATTTATTTCGACAAAATATGGTGCGATGTTCTATCGATGGATGCTAGTCATGTTATTCTTAGGCAACCATGGCAATTTGATAGTCGGACTACTCATGATGGTTATCGAAATATGTATTCTTTTGAATTTGGAGGGAAGAAAATTATATTAGCACCCAATAAGGAGACTTTAAAAACTCCTATAGTCGAAAAGTCTTCATCTTTTACATTGCTTTCGATGAGGGTTATGAAAGGTGCTCTAAAAGGGGTTCGTATTATATATGTTTTACTTCACAAAGTAGGTGAAGTTGCTTCTTCCATACCTCTTGAAGTTCGACCACTTTTGGAAAAATTCAAGGTTATTTTCCCTACGGACTTACCTATAGGTCTTCCTCCTATGAGAGACATTCAGCACCAAATCGATTTGATGCCCGGTGCTTCGCTACCAAATTTGGCTCATTATCAGATGAGTCCAGCGAAGCATGAAGAATTGCATCGACAGGTTGTCAAACTCTTGACTAAGGGTTTTATCTGAGAAAGCCTTAGTCCATGTGCCATTCCAGCTCTCTTGGTACCTAAGAAAAATGGTACTTGGAGGATGTGTGTTGATAGTAGAGTGATCAACAAAATCACTGTCAAATATCGATTCCCTATTCCTCGCCTTGATGACCTCTTGGATCAAATCTCTGGAGCAATCATCTTTTCAAAGCTGGATTTGAAAAGTGGATATCACCAAATCAGAATCAAGCCTGGAGATGAATGGAAGACGACATTTAAAATGAAAGATGGGTTGTACGAGTGGCTAGTCATACCATTCGGTTTGTCAAATGCACCATCGACATTCATGAGGTTTATGACCCAAATTTTGAAACCCTTTTTGGGAAATTCCTTTTCCCTCAAGAAGTGCTATTTCATGGTACTGCAAATCCTTTTCTTGGTATTTCATATTTCAGAAATGGGGATTTCAGTGGATGATGCCAAGATCAAGGTGATTTGAGAATGGCCAACTCCATCAAATGTGCATGAGGTACGAAGTTTTCATGGTCTCGCTTCTTTCTATCAATGATTTATTGCACATTTCAGCACTATTGCAGCCCCACTTACTTCTTGCATGAAGAAAGGAGTCTTTGAGTGGACGTATACGGCTTAGAAAAGTTTTAAGCAACTCAAACAAAAATTGAGCATGGCCCCAAAACTCACATTGCCTAATTTTGACCTTGTTTTTGAAGTACATTGCGATGCGTTAGGTACTGGTATTGGAGGAGTTCTAAGTCAAGGAGGCCGACCCATTGCTTCTTTAGCAAAAAATTGAATAGTGCTAAACTTCGTTATAGCACTTATGATTTGGAGTTCTATGCACTATTTCGCACACTCGAACATTGGAGGCAATATCTTATTCATCGAGAGTTTGTTTTATACACTGATCATGAAGCTTTCAAGTATTTTAGGGTAGCAAAAGCTTAACTCCAGGCATGCAAAATAGGTTGAATACGTTTAGGAGTTCACTTTCATCATTAAACATAAAGCTGGAGTTCAAAATCAGGTTGTTAATGCTCTTAGTAGAAAGAAGAGCATACTCCACATAATGTGATCAACAGTTCTTGGATTCGAATCATTCCAAGAGTTGTATCATGAATATCCTTATTTCTCCAAAATCTTGCCCGAAGAAAAGAAAAGAAACTTGCTGATTTCACTGAGTGTGATGGGTTTCTTTTCAAAGGGAACCATTTATATATACCTGATTGTTCACTTCGATAAAGGGTGATCAATAAAGTTCATCGCAATGGACATTTTAGGCGTGACAAAATAGTGCAACTTGTTTCAGCCAAGTACTTTTGGCCTCATTTGAAACGAGACATACATCGACATGTTATGAGGTGTTGACACTGCCAAACCGGAAAAGGGCATACTATTAATGCTAGCCTTTATTTGCCCTTACCAATCTCTCAAGCACCTTGGGAAGATATCTCTATGGACTTTGTTCTTGGACTACCTCTCACTCTCAAAGGTATGGATTCCATCTTTATTGTTGTAGATCGATTCTTAAAGATGGCGCATTTTATTCTTTGCCACAAAACTATGGATGTCTCGCGTATTGCTGACTTATTCTTGAAGGAAGTCTATAAATTACATGGCATTCTGAAGACTATTACTTCTGATCGGGACACAAAGTTTCTTAGTCATTTTTGGTGACAATTGTGGAAGAATGTTGGTACTAAACTACAATATAGTACTATATTTCATCCCTAAATTAATGGGCAAACTAAAGTCGTCAATCGAACCTTAGAAAATCTATTGAGGACACTGATTGATGAAAATCCTCGCTCTTGGGAGATGAGATTGTCATAGGGCGAATTTGTATATAATTGTGTTGTAAACCGTACGACTAGGTATAGTCCTTTCATGATCGTGTATGGACAACAACCAAACACTGCTCTTGATCTTACACGCATTCCTTTTACTAAAAAGTCTAATGGCAATGTTGAGATATTGTTTCTCATATAAGAGCAATTCATGAAGATGTACGCCAAAGGTTAGAAAGCAAGACACAGTCCTATAAAAAGGATGTCGATAAAAGACGACGTGAAGTTATCTTCAAACCAAGAGATTTTGTTTGGGCTTACTTACCACCAGAACGTCATCCTGTTGGAAACTATAACAAGCTTAGTGATCGTAAGCTTGGTCCTCTTAAAGTCCTTGAGTGTATTAACCCCAATGCATATCGCTTAAGGCTTCTTTCTTATGCAAAATCACATGATGTTTTCAACGTTCGACATTTAACACCTTATGCTGGTGATTCCTCTGATGATGACATGAATTTGGGGACAAATTCTTTTAAAGAAGGGGTGGATGATGCAGGCCAGATTGATAATGCTGCCCGCATCGAAGATGAGCTTACTCGACCAAGGAGACCAGCCCAACAAGTGGCTCGACCAGTCGAGGAGATATCAAAGGGACACAATCTGAAGACCAAGAGTCTCATTCACAAATCCATGCCACAATAAAGTCCTTGTCTTTCCCTATACATTGGAAGCCTAAAAGATACTTTAGGATGATCAAGAAGATGTTAAGCATTTACCTAGTTTCTAGTTTTTAAGTTCTTTAATGTTTTATGCCTTTTAAGATCTTTAATGCTCTTTAACCTCTTTATTTGCTTGAGTTTTTCATTTACCTAGTTTCTAATTTCTAAGTTTTTTAATATTTTATACCTTTTAGGATCTTTAATGCTATTTAGCCTCTTTATTTGCTTGAGTTTTTTCATTTGTTTTTTTTCGTTGGCTATAAAAGACCATCTATTTTATGTATTCGACAGACGAATTTGATTAATGAAAAATTTTACATTAAGCAATTATCTTGAACCTTGAAGAATTCATATCCCTGAAAACCTTGAAGAGTTCACTCTGTCCTTGAAGAGTCGGAGTTTTTCAAATCTGCATCTTTAAAGAGTTGCAATCATCGATCTAGAAGAATTGGTGCCCTATCCACTTCCTTGGAGGCCTTGAAGAGCAACCAACAAAGTTCTATCTTTTCCTCTGTTCTGTCCATTTCCACCCCGATTTCGTTCTGCCTACAATACTTATTTGAGAAAACTCAAAATAGAGAATTGTTAATTTAAAAGCCTTTGTTCATTTGGTTTTCAAATCAGGTCATTTTGATCTGTATCGACAAAGTTACATCCATTTTCTCAAGCTTACACAGGACTGTAATTACTATTCATCCTATTCCGCGTGTGCAAGTCAATCTCTCGATCCTAATGTCCGAGTAGCCTACATCAGGCTGCATCAGGGAGAAAGCTCTAAAGATGCATTCTTAAAGTTTTTGGGATGGGCTTTGCTCTCTCCTTTCATGCACTTGGCCTTTATATAGAAAGGCCCACACGGTTAACTTGCCTAGGATGTTTTAGCATTAAATTTCTTATCAATCACATAAACAAAGTAACTTTAATAAAGTCACTTTTACAAAAGAGATTCTTAATACCACCAAAAGCAAAAGTAAAAGGCAAAAGCTATAAAAGCATCTTTAACAAAGTAAATTTCACTTTTTTAAAGTAACTTTATTGAAAATTATCTCTCACTATGTCTTTTACTAAAACTCATAGGGTCTTGGGAGTCTTGCATAATGTCTTCTTTTACAAATTTAACTCGATTCTTTTCATCTTGTTTGGGAACTTGCAAAGATAAAGTTTGTGATTGTGATGACTAAGATGATTATATAACGGTTGTCATCATTTCTATCAACCTTTCTTTAGAAACAAACTCTATTAGTGCTTTAAGCACTTAATTTGGTGGTGTCAATGCTAGCTTTGGGGTCATAAGTTGAGGACCATTAATAGTAATTTAAGCCTTTTGTTGTGTACACATAATCTTGGAAAAAATCAAATTTCTCTTACCATCAAATATTAATCCTTTTTGCTAACTACAAAACATGTTTTATGTTGACCTCAAAAAGATTCATCTATTTTGCTGTGATAATGTAGTCTCATTTGACTATCCATGGTACAAAAGTAACTAATATTTAGGATCATTATTTTCTCCACAAAAACTATCTATAAATAATTCAAACTCTATGAGGTAAAGTAATGGGATAAAGACCTCATTTGAAAAACTAGGTTTCAAACCAATTTAAAAACCATTTAGGGTCATGTGGGAAATGAATTTGAATAAACTAGCTAAACTTCTTTTGTCAATTCTTATATAGTAAAACTTTTCCCTATGCTTCCATGAAATCAAAATAATTGTAAGTCTTAACCTTCCATTAATCTTTTGATTCTCTAGTGGAAAATAAGTCTCCTTACAAATCTTCAAAATAAAGAACTTTCTTTATCTTAAATTTGGCGTAAGCCCATTCTTTACAATCAATGGAGATTGCTCCTCTTTCAATGGGTTCAATAATCATTTATCCTATTTCATGTAGGATTTGTTGATAATAAGTGAAATAAAGAGAAAGAAGCAACCCTTGAAAAAAGTTAAAAATTTAAATGTAGCATAAAACTTATGTTGTAACATTCTTTCTTTTAAATGTCTTACGGAGAGATACAATTTGAATTAGGCCTAGTGTACCAATAATTTGAAATATCACTTCTTTGGATAAGTCATTAAACTCTAAGAAAAAAAGAGGGGGGGGGGGGCTCTCTTACCTTAACATATGGCAATATTACTTGCACCAATAATTTGATGAATTTATAAAACCAATTGTATTCTATCTATTAAAAACATCTTTTATCAAAAAGGAAAATTCAAATGAACTTTGTTTTGATAGGTCCTGCGAATCAATATTTCATTTCAAGGTACTTATATCAACAAAATAATTTATGGATGAAATCAAATCAATCGAATCTCATAGTAATATTTCATTCAAGGTGAATTTTATTATGAAGCTAATACCATCACAAGTTTGAAACTACTCTAAGAAGAAATTGGGGCTTGGAAGATTGAATGGTAATTAAATGGCCGACCCGAGAGCGTTGCTTTAAGTAAACTCATTGTAAGCTTGTGCTTCAATTTGTGTAAAAGCAATAACAGTCTTTTTAAAAATTTTGAATTCTAATTAAAAAATAAATTTATGAAAATAAATAGAGCAACTCACATTTGTATTACTCAGGGCTTTGACTTAATAGACGAAAAGAAAAAATAAAAAAAAAAACTTAAAACAAAAAAGAAAAAAGTAACAACTCTAACTAATGGGCAATGCACAATACATTATGAATATTCTAGGGTTCAATTAGTAGGACATAGATTCCTACAAGTCCGTTGACAAAACAAGTAAGCTGAGGACAAGCTGGAGTATGTTAGCTGTCGGCTTACACACCCACGCCCCCGCTGAGAGACTAAAGTGATGTCGCTTAGCCAGCCAGTTGAGACTTTTGTTTTTTTCTCTTTGTTTTGGAAATATCGAGCAAATGCCAAGTATGGTATATATGAAGTTTGGGGTTTGTTATCTTCACTTATTATTCTTTTTTAGAGAATAATTTATTCATAATTTTATATCACATAAATTTATTTTATCATTTTTTATTCAAAATAAATACAATTTATGATATTATATGATATAAAATTATAACTAAATTATATTTAAAAAATGAGTCAAAATGAAAATCTCTTGTACTCCCATACACGCGGCAAGCGTGTCAGGCTTGCCAGCTTCCTCCAATATGCCTGGTTGCCCTCATCGCACTCCCCCTATCCTACTTCAGCCGCCGCGCCACCAATCCCAACGGTGAAGTTTTCAACATCGGATATCCTGCATTCTTTTGCAGCTGCAATCATCGATGTGCTCACTGTTCTTCACAACTATCTTCGTTCACATCGTCTGGCTTGTCTTCCCCTTTCAACTTCTTCTCTAATCATCGCCACCCAGTTGGCTTTCCGGCTGCCTTTGCATTTAATCTTGGTGAAGCAGAAGTTCACTCCTTATTCGATAAACGCGGTCGCCCTGTTGACAGTGGAGGTTGGAATCCGAGCTTTGCATTCGAGTGGCGATAAGCCTGAAGGTGAATCGAGCAAGCAATATGTCCAGGTTTTGTCATGACTCTGGGGGCTGCATCATTGTATGGGCTTATCTTGCGGTTGATTGAGTTGACATACATGAAGGCCAAGGAAGAGATTACCTTTACGGTTGTGATGGAGATCAATTTGGTTATGAGTTTTTGTTCTTCCATCTTTTGCCTCATCGGGATGATCGTTAACAATGATTTCCAGGTCAATTTCTTTCTCCTCTCAACACATATACAATACATATATATATATTGCATGCCAACCCCTGTCATGTATTGTGGTCATCGATTGAAGCCCCTTTCATCTATTTCCTAAATTATGAACTTCACTTCCATCAATTGAAGCGGTAGGAGGCCAGCTCCTTTCAGCGATTAGACTATGCAATCGTCGTTGTCATTTAGTCGTGTAGATGACATTGAATAGACCGTTGAATTATGAGTTGCGGTCTTTGACAGTGACGTTCCGTACAACAAACAATATTGTTCTTAATCAGATTGCACAGGCAAATTCAGAATCTTTTTCCAGCAGTCTGCGTAGGATGATGACATAAGGTGTCAATAATTAGATGCTACAGAAACCAAATATCAGGGAGGCTATGTCAAAATAACATAACTTTCTTTTCTTTCTTTTCTTTTCTTTTTTTTTTTATAGGGGATGGAGGGGGGGTATGGGGCAAATCAATAAGATTAATTCGGAGAACAATGATGATATTTCAAAGACTTGAACACTAATTTTGAGGGGGAAAATTTTAGAGGATCTTTGGGGCATGATCTAAACACATCCTTGGTACATATATATATAGTTTGAACATCAAGGAAAGAGGCAGTCTTGGGATGTAATTAAACTCCCACGTCTTTAGGTTAGATTGAAAGTCATTTATGTTAACATTCTAACTCAATTTTTTTGTAAGAAAGTCTCACAAGCTCAACACTAATAGTTACATGGACACAGAAATTATTGAACCTGAATCTCACATAACATCCAACCATTTTTTTCCTTGTAGAGAATGGGGCAGTACCATATAGGCAGTTCCAATTCTGGCCAAATATGTGGTTAAACACTGACTTACTAATAAACCCCCACCTCAGCTCCTGCATGGCGTAGGTATACATTGCACACAGAGAAGAAAACTTTATTGAGCAACAACTCGAACGAAACCCAAAAGGAGGCTCTTGGGGTGTCTATGTGTAGTTGTGTACACCACAAAATATATATATATATATATTTCACAAACTTTGTTATATCTTATCAAAATTTATGTTATTTTTACCTGATTTTCGAAGTAGCAACGAAAAAAAATGTTGTTTGTAACTGATATATGGGACCAAAAATGTAGACGAAAGTATTAAATTATGTTGCGAGAAGCAACAACCTTAGCTCCGGGATCAAAAAGTTTTTACTTAGTGCTGGTGTGGCTTGCAATAATATGGCATTGCTTCTTTATGGGAACCGTGGGGATCATCTTCTGTGGCTCCTCTTTACTCTCCGACATCATAATCACCGTTCTCCTTCCGATCACAGCAGTCCTCGCCGTCATTTTCTACAAGGATTAGTTCTCACGAGAAAAAGGGAGTTTTTTAGGGCTCGCTCTTTGGGGTTTCGTTTCTTACTTCTACTGCAAGGCAAGACAAAAGAAGAAGCAGAAGAATAAGAACATGAATAATAATCATCTTGAAACCGAGATACCTAAATCGTCTCCTGTTCCTAATGGAACAGCTAATTTTGATTGTCATGCTTCATTAATTTCAAAGATCGTAGAAAATGCATCACCAAAACAAAAACCCAAAAAAAAAAAAAACCCAAAAGTAGTCTCACTATTATTATAAGAGAGTAAGAGGGTTATTATTAGAAAATAAGTCTCAATCTAAGGTTAAAATTACCCTATTGTGACTTAGATTATGGAGGTCACATATTTGAGTAGCAAAAACAATGTCTAAAATTGAAATCCGTACATCTTATCTTTATCATATCATCTGGTATGAGAAACTCGTGCATTCAAAATGAACTTTTTAAGAGGGTCGTTATTATACCAAAAGTAGTTTCCTTTTTATTCCCACATGCCAAAGGAAACAATGAAGAAAAGGGCCTGTCCGTATGATGATAAAGCATATGGAAGGACAAATGTATTTAAGGACCCATTCATGTGCAAAAGAAAAGGGAAGGACAAATTTGGATTAATTATTAGGTATTGTGATGGAAGGTGGGAGGACATGGCTATTACTAAGGTGAAATTTTGATATAAATCAGATGACCCAAAATGTTATAAATCAGAGGTACTATCAAAAGTTCAAAAAAAAAAAGTCAAAAATCTAAAGAAAAATTACAAAAAAACTTGATTCTTGAATGCAATTTTACTATTTGGGATGTCTTTTCACTATTTAAATTTTTATAAAATTATTTAGAAATTTTTTTATTTTTAAATATTTCCTATTTAATTAAATATTATTTTAATATAGTTATCAAAGTGTTTTTCTATTTAAGTTGGAGTTTTTTTTTTCAATTAATTAGTTTGTTTTACCTTTAAATAGGTGAAAGTCCAAGAGATTAAAACATTGTAGTGAATTACTTTTCAATAAAATATTTGTATTATTTATAGTGAATTACATTTCAATAAAGTATTTGTATTGTCTTTATTTTTCTAAATATTATTCTCTTAAACTTAATTGAAGTATTAGCCTTGTTTCTGTTAAACATTGCATCAAATGATATCAAATCAAGTTTTACCTATTCTAATGGCAACATAAGACAAAAGGAATAACAGTCATCTTGCTAACAAAGATTAAGGGATGCTGGCTATTTGGACAACCATTCATGCCTAGGAGGCAACACTACAACACCTTGGCTACAGGTTTGATGGATTGAAACGTGGACTACAAGTCATCAACAATTGACTTAAAACTCTCTAAGTAGGAGGTGCCATCAGGAACCAGAAAGACAAAAGGAATTGAGTTGGAGATTTTGCATATATGAACAACAATGACCTCAACATCCTAGAATGTTAGATGAATTTTTGCTAAAAGTAGATATCCCTATCTTTAACAATGAATTTAATATTGAAAGTTTTATGAATTGGTTAGCTAAAATAAAAAAAAAAATTCTTTGACTACATGGAGATACCTGAAGAGCAAAAAGTTAGATTTGTTGCTTGTCGACTAAAAGGAAAACCTCTACTTGGTGGAACCGAACAAAAGATCGTAAGAGAAGAAAAGGAAAAACTCTGATTAGATATTGGTATAAAATAAAGAAACTTCTAAAAGGAGTGTTTCTTCCTTCAAATTATGAGTAGATTTTTTTTTCAAAAATATTAATATTACAATTAAGGTAACTAGTCAATTCATGAATACTCATTAGAATTTTTTAAATAATCTAAGTATAAGAACCTGAAGGAATTAGAAAGCCAACAAATCTTAAGATACCTTTATAGATTAAAACTAGTTATCTGAGATAATATTGGAATTCAAATGTTGTTGAACATATTTAAGACTAGGAATATAACATTGAAAACTGAAATTATGTTGCAAGAAAAAAATAAACTTCACTCCTTGCATAAGTTTTATGTTAAATCTAACAAATTTGTTCCAAAAAAAGAAAAATAGAAGACATTAAATCAACTAAAGAGAGTGATAATTTACAAAACTATAAGCAAAACAACTGCTTATTGAAAAAGGTGCAATTTGAAATGTCAATCATTATAAGAAGCATAAACCAAGTAAGTGCTTTAAGTGTAATAAGGTAAGCCATCTTCCAGTGATTGCTTACACTATAAAATAATGAATATAGTAGAGTAAAGGGAGACAATTAAAGATAAAGGTTAAGAAGTCTACTACTACCTAAATAGTGAGGAGTGTGACTGTAAAAAAGTCAAATTTATGTATGTGCCAAAAAAGCTGATACTAGCTCCTAAATAAAAGGATGACACTTAACGAAACAAGTTATTTCGTACTAGATACACAATCAATAATACTTGATAATGATAATCAAGAAAATATTATTAAGATAAAAGCTATTAAGAAATTACAGCTAACAATGCAAAAGCATCGAATCCATACACCATTAGGTGGATCAAAACAATTAGAGAACACTTAGTAACAAAATAATGTAAGATTCCTTTCTTAATTAACCAGTACATAAATGAGGTTTATTGTGATGTTGTATACATGAATGGTTGTCACTTATTATTTGGGTAACCCTAACAATTTGATATTGATGCATAAAACTCAGATCAAAAAAAATGTTTACAAGCTTGAGAAGAATGGGGTGAAATATATGTTACTACCTATGAAAGGAGTGTCCTGACCCAAGACTTTTCAAGTATAGCAAAGGATTTTTCTAACAGTTACCCATTCAAATGAAAAAATTAAAGCAACCATCAAAGAATCAAAGGAAGTTTATGTGCTAGTGGTAAAAGGTGAAGCAACCAATGATCTAGAAATAGAGCTTTCAAAATTAATCAAGTCATTGTTAAAAGAATTTAGTAACATTCTTCCAAAGGAGTTATTGAATGGGTTGCCATTGATATATAACATCCTGCATCATATTGATTTAGTTCTTAAGGTTAGTCTACCTAACTTGCTACATTACCAAATGAGTCCCAAAGAGAATGAGATTCTAAGGGAAAAGGTAGAAGAGTTACTACAAAAGGGGTATATCAAAAAGAGCTTGAAATCATGTGCAATATCTACCTTATTAACTTCAAAGAAAGATGGTAATGGCAGATGTGTGTTAATAGTCAGGCTATCAACATGATCACCATTAGGTACAAGTTCCTTATTCCCTAACTAGATGATATGTTAGAGTAACTGGATGAGTTTAAGGTGTTTTCAATGATTGATCTTCAAAGTGGCTATCGCCAAATCAAGAATAGACCTGGTGACAAATGGAAGCCTACATTCAAAACTCAAGATAGTATTTATGAGTAGCTAGTGATACCATTTTGTCTCTCTAATGCCCCTAGCACCTTTATGAGATTAATGAGTCAAGTACTAAAACCCTTTATTAGCAAGTTTATGGTTATATATTTTGACGGTATTTTTATTTATAACCAATCAATGGAGGATTTGTTTTACACCTGAAGAAGGTATTATTAGTGCTATAAGAAAATAAGTTATATGTAAATTTGAAGAAGTACAATTTCATGACCAATAAGTTACTCTTTCTAGGATACATAATCAATTATAAAGGTATCTAGGTTGATGAGGATAAAGTACAAGCAATTTAAGATTGGCCTATCCTAAAAATAGTAAGTGACGTACAGAGTTTCCATGGCCTAGCAACCTTTTATCGAAGATTCATTTGTAATTTTAGTACCAACAGAACCCATATCATTAAATGTCTTAAGAAAAAAAGTTTTAGTGAACAGATAAAGAAAAAATGTGCTTTGTTATCATTAAGAAAATGTTATGTACTATTTTGGTGCTAGCCCTCACTAACTTAGAAAAGTTGTTTAAAGTTGAATGTGATACTAGTAAAATAAGAGTCAATGCAGCTTTTTCTTAAGAGAAGAGCTCAGATGCATACTTTAGTAAGAAACTAAGTGAGGCTCAACAAAAGTGGTTAACATATAACAAGAAATTTTATGTGGTTATAAGAGCTCTAAAGCATCAGGAGCATTTTTTAATAAGGCATGAATTCATCTCATACTTTGATAATGAGGCTTTTAGATATCTTTACAGTTAGAAATAGATTAGCAATGATATGTATACTTAGTGGTTTAATTTCTTACAAAAGTTCTCTTTTAAGTTATTTTATAAAGCTAGACAATAGAATAAGGTTAAGCAGAAGAGCATGACTATTAATGATATTAAGTAGTAAGATAGCAAAGTTTGAATCTTTTTTAGATTGTACAAGCATGATGAAGATTTGATACTATTTGGGAAAAGTGCATTCAGAGGCAACCAGCAGATGATTTACATATTCTTAATGGCTATTTGATGCACAAAAATTAGCTTTGTATTCCTTGATCTTCATTAAGAGAGAAAATTGTGCACGATCTACATAAAGGTGGTCTTGCAAGCCATTTTTGACATGATAAGACAATTGCTACCATTCAAGATTGATATAATTGGTCATAGTTAAAGAGAAATGTTGGCAAATTTGTCCAATGATGCTATGTTTGTCAAACAACCCAGGGTCAATCATAAATATAAGAATATTTATGCCTTTGCCTATTTCATACAATATTTGGAAAGACTTGTCTATGAATTTTATTTGAGGATTACCTTGTACCTAATGCAATATGGATGCTATATTTTTTGTTGTTGATAGGTTTTCTAAAATGGGTCATTTTATTTCCTATAAAAAGACCTCTAATGCCTTAGGTGTAGCTCGATTATTCTTTAAGAAAGCAGTATACTTACATTAAGTGCCTAAATCCATCACTTTTGAATATGATACAAGATTTCTCAATCACTTTTAAATCAATTTATGGAAGCTATTTGATTTATCCTTTAAGTTCAACAATACAGCTCACCCCAAATAGATGGTCAAACTGAATCACTCAACAAAACCTTATACAATCTTATTCAAATTATTTGTAGAGATAAGTTAAAGCAATGGGATTTTGCCTTAGTTCAAGTTGAGTTTGCATACAATAGTGTAGTAATAACATTATAGACAAGTCTCCTTTTTCCATTGTTTATACTAAATGTCCATAATATGTTCTAAATTTGGTTAAACTTCCTTGAGTCCTAGGCCTCAACATTACAGCTAAGTATCTTGTAGAATAGATACAATCTATCCAAGCTAAGGTGAAATAACAATTAGAAGTCATCAATGAGAAAAAAAAAAAAATGCAGACAAACATTGAACCAGTTATTTCAAGAGGGTGACTAGGTAATGGTGTTCCTTCATAAGGAGTAGTTTTCTATTGATTCCTACAACAAGTTGTAGTTTAAGAAACATGGTGCTTATTAGGTGTTGAAGAAAATTAATGACAATGCATATGTCATTGATTTACCTCTAAAATGGAAAATTTCAAAGACCTTTAATGTTATAGATATTTATTTGTTTTATTTAACAATTAAGTCTCTCCATTTAGACCCTAATTTGAACTTGAGGATGAGTTTCTCTTAAGTGGAAGGGACTAACATAGAATGGGTGGCCTAAAACTTTATAAATCAAAGGGACTATCAGAAGCATAAAGGAAAATGTTAAAAGTCCAAAGGAAAATTTTAGAAGACTTCACTCTTACATACAATTTCACTATTTGGGATGTCTTTTTACTATTTAGGGTTTTATAAAATTATTTAGAAAATTTTATTTTTTATTTTTAAATATTCCCTATTTAATTAGATATTGCTCTAATTTAGTCATTAAAGTGCTTTTTCATTTGAATTAAAGTATTTTACCAATTAATTAGCTAGTTTTACCTATAAATAAGTATAAACATTTCAATGAATAACATCTCAATAAAGTATTAGTTTTATCTTTATCTTTCTCTTTAAGGAATATTATTCTCTTAGGCTTAATTGAAGTATTAGCTTTGTTTTTGCTAAAAGCAGCATTAAATTTTTATTAATTTCATTCAAAGGTTTACTTAGAGGATTTTTTTTTTTGCATGAATAACAAAATGATTGTATGAGATAAACAAAGGCTTTTTATAGTGTCAATGGAGAAGAAGGGTTCGGTAAACAATTTTGGAAGGTGATAGCATAATAAGTGGATATGGAAGTTTCATTGAAGGTGGGGTTTGTTTGATTGGGAAAAGAGCTAATATGCTAATTTCATGAACCTTATTTATACTATAATCCAACAATAGGTGGTCAAACATATTCAATTGGCGAAGGGAGATGGATAGACAATTTTTAATGAGATCCTTCATGAGGGGGGGATAGTGGATATTTGGCAAGGTTTAGCTCTCTGCCTAAAATGGTAATCTTTGGGTGGTAATTGATCTTAGATCATTTCCTAGTCATTACTACCCAAGGAGAGACCATGCTCATTAAAGGCTTGGATTGTAATTTCACTTACTTATTATGTATTGTGGGGTAAGAATTAACCAACCACTTATTTATACATTGCTTCCTAGCGTGGGCAATTTGGTATATGTATTTGTAATGATGGAGTGTTTCTTAGGTAGTCCTAAGGTCAATTAAGGATGCATGGGAGACTTAGTATGGATTAGGCTAAGGTTGTGCATCAAGGGAAATACAACTAATGAAATTTTATGCAATTGTCTAATCTATATGGTTAGGGAGAAGTGATAACATTTTTGGAGATAAGTTGTTTTCAATTGACAAAATTTGCAATTTGGTTTAGATATAGTTATGATAATGGTCAAGAGTGACATGATTGGAATCTAATTTCACCCTTGATGCATTCATCATTAATCTTAGGGGTGTTTGACCCATTCCAAAGCAAAAAAGAAAAGGCCTTAAAAAATAACACAGTCTTCAGCACCAAAGGGTACTTAAAAATTCAACATGAATACTGTAATGACAAATAAGGGTGGGATAATGGGGATAAAAGGAGTATTACATGGTGACAAATTCCTATTGATGGAAACTTAGTCCATGGTCCTATTATTAATGTCATGGAACATTGGTATGAGTTTTCAAAGTCTTCCCTCCCTATTGTTTAGCCATACAACCATTATATGGGAGTCACTATTAGTAATTAGCAAAGTCCTACCTGCCTCATTCCATTGACTTCATAACTATATTGCCTCCCTGATTATAAGTAGCTCAACCTTATTAATACAAATGGTCCTAATCACCTTAAAGAACATGCATTCAACTTTTCCATTCTCGCCTCACAATATACCTCTTATATTTGTCACCCCTTATGCATTAGTCATTTCAACATTCATATTAAATCTGTATATGTTATGCAAAGGTGGAGACCATATCATGTCTTGTGGTCATACTTTTACCTTCATCAATGAATGAATATTTCTAATATTTAATAATATAGGACAAAAATGTGGAGATGTCGAATGATGTCAAGTAAGGCAAATACAAGTTCTAATATTACTAATATGAGACAAAAGAATGGGAAAATAGATAAGAAAAAGTTAACACTTAATTGCACCTTTTAAAAAAGGAGTTTTATAATTCATTAGAAAATATAATAACTCTCATGAAAGAAAAATATGATTTGTAAAATTTTATAATCTGTAAAATATTTTAACATTTATACTTATATACATATTTATAACTAAAACTATTTATCTAATTAGAAAAATACCTTAGCCTAAATTAGAAAATATCTAATGATTCATTAAAAAGATATTCTAAGACAAATCAAAATAAGAAAGGAATCTCAATTCACATATTTTTCCTAAATAGGTTAACTAAAATTTCTATTTAAACTAAAATATTATAAAATAAGTAAATAAATTACAAAATAATAATAATAACATAATTTAATAAATAATTAAAAAATAGTCTTCATGGCGTATCTTACATTAAGCCCTTATACTTTAAAGAAACTCCCCCTCAAGTTAATAATGAGAAATTAACATCTTACAAATTATAAATTTTATGAATTACTTATTTTTGTGAATTGTTATGGGAATAATGACATTAATAAATAATAATGCCAAATCATTATATGCTTAATTATCCACTTCATGAAAATCAATAAATATAAGAGGTAAAGAATTAGTAAGATCTTTGGACTTATGGGTTATGGGTTCAACTTTTGAGTTAACAAAATTTAGATTAATCTTTCTGTCATCAAAATTTTCGAATTTATCAATATCTCCCTCAAAAAATATAAAATGAACTTGTTTAATCGTGTTGTGAACAACAATTGCCATTTCTTCTCCATTATTAGTAGACATATTATCATATAATTCATCATTTGGTAAGAAATATAAATTAATTTTTTTTCAACTTAATCCAAAAATTTTCTTAAATTTATTGTCAGCATAAATTTTAATGACTAATAAATTTCTCATCTCTATTCATAATTGAATTTTAAACTTACTATATCTTAATTGAAAATATTAAATATTATTCTACTATTCAACTGCACTATCTCAAAGTTTAGAATACACAAAAGTCATTTTCTCATCCTTATAAATATCATTATATTTGAAATAAGCATCAACTTTTGCTAACCATCTCACAAAATCTTTAATGAAGAAATTTCCATCAAAAAAGAAATATCTTTAAAATTAGGAACATATATATAAACATAATGACTGTGAGTGACATCTCCAATACAAGATTTGTTGTATCTTATGATCTTGTAAAATTATTCTACATAAAGTCTTCCCCTTACGAACTTCGTCATTAAAAAGGTTGTCTCAAACCCTATAAGACAATATCAAAGTAAGCCATATCTACTCTGATATCACTTAATGCAAAACGAAAGCGTGAAAATGTTAAATAGTATTAAATAAGGCAAATCCAAACTTTGATACCACTTAGTGTAGGAGGAAGCATAGAGACATCAAATAATTTCAAACAAGGCAAATCCACTTTTTGATAACAATTAACACAAGATAAAAGTATAGGAAAATAGATAACAAAAGGTTAAAACTTGATTACACCATTTAAAAAAGAGTTTTGGAATCTACTAAAAAATATAATAACTCTCAAAAGTGAAAAATATCATTTGTAAAATTTTATAATTTGTAGGATATCTAAGTTTTTATACTTACTTACGTATTTATTACTAAAACTATTTATTTGATTGGAAAAATATCTTAACCTAAATTAGAGAATATCTAATGATTAACTAAAATGATATTCTAAGACAAATCAAAATAAAAAAGGAATTCCAATTAAAATATTTTTCCTAAATAGTTTAACTAAAATTTCTAATTAAACTAAAATAATATAAAATAAGTAAATAAATTATAAAATAATAATTATAACATAATTTATAGGATAAAAAATAACCTTTATGGCATGTCTTATGTCAAACCTCTCAACTTGAAAGAAACTCGCTCTCCTGTTAATAATGAGAAATTAACATATTTCATGTCATAAAAACAAATATTTTGAATAAATTAACATCCTTAATATGAATCAATAGTTTCTTTTATGTATCGTTATGGGAACAATGACATTAATAAATAATAATGCTAAATCATTATATACTTAATTATCTATTTCAAGAAAATCAACAAATATGAAAGGTAAAGAATTAATAAAATCTTTGGACTTGTAAGTTATAGGTTCAACTTTTAAGTTGACATAATCCATGTTAAATTTTTTGTCATTACAAACTTCAAATTTATTGATAGCTTCCTCAGAAGATATGAAATCAACTTGTTCAATCATATTGTAAACAATAATTGGCATTTCTTCTCCATTATGAATAGATATATTATTATATAATTCATCATTTGGTAAAAAATAAGAATTAAATTTTTTTAACCTGATCAAAATTTTTTCTCAAACGTATTGTTACCATAAAATTCAATGACCAATAATTTCTCATCTCTACTCATGATCAATTTAAACTTATCACATCTTAATGAAAATATTAACTATCATTCTATCATTTAGCTACATCATTTTGGAATTTAAAATACGCATAAATCATGTTCTCCTTCGTGGAGTTCTAATTTAAAAGTTTGACTAATTCCTATTAGTGAAGAATGAACTTGTAAAAGATCTTGAAAGTCTAGAGCTTAAACAAAAATTTAAAAAAGAAAAGGACCAAATTATCAAATTTTAATAAAAAAAATGCATATCCCAAATATGGAATTCGCACACGATATTTATGCCAATATGAATTGGCCTTTTCATTTTGGAATATCTCTTGGTTATTTAAATTTGATTGCAAAGAGAAAAAACTATATAAGCACGTAAGATTGTCCCAACTAGAAATTTTAAATGAGGATTAGAACTGTGGGCTATCCAATGTTTGCAAGGTGAATTGGCAAGAACTAGTAGCTAGTTATGCATCAATTAGAATAATCTAAGGCAAATGGCCGCAACCTCCAAGAATTATTTATTATTATTATTATTATTATTATTATTATTATTATTATTTTGCTTTTAGTCTAGCAATTCGATTAACTTTAGATTGGATTGAGATTGTACTTAATTTGGCACTCCTTCCAAAGCTAGAATTAGATGGTCCTCAATACTAAAACATCTTAGTGTTCAAGCAAAGAAAATCAAGTTATTAAATTGAATGGATCCAACCATGATAATCAATTTTTTTTAACCCTTCTTGGGTTGACATATTCATTTGTTGGAGAAGCATACCGACTTAGCAACTGAGATTGATGAAAGTGGATGCAATGCCTTATACATGTTGGCGCTTAAGCCTCATCCTTTTTTAAGAGGAAACCAACTCAACTTTCTACAGCTTTGTGACGGAATCCCACATCGGAAAAAAGAAGGAAGTCCTTGGTCTTATAAATGTAGGTTTACCCCAACAGGTTAGTCTTTTAGGGAGAAAGTAATGGCCTCGTGATGAGTGATATTAGAACCAGCCCAACCCAAATCTGATGTATGCTAGGCTTGGGAGTAGGCAGAGGACCCCAGTCCACGACAAGGACGTCGATGGATTCAGTGGGGAGAATGGCAAGGAGAAGGGAATTCTTGGACTTATAAATGTGCGTACTGTACACCCTAACAGGTTAGCCTTTTAGAGACAGGATAATAGCCCTGTAACAACTTGCTATGCAAATGTATGTTTCAAAATCTCATCATCTATTACTCATAAAAGTTAATTTTGCATCTGCTCTTAATTGATGGATAAATTACATTCACCCCGTTATTGTGTCGATTATCATTTCAAATGCCCTTTTGAAAAGAAAATTTCCTACCAGAAACAACATATAATATTCTCCGTTTATTCATTTTCTCCATTCCTACAAATATGAGCTTTGATAAAACTTCCTTCATGTGTCATAGGTGCTCAAGTGGAAAAGGTTATTGTCCATCGCAGAGAAGATGTAGAGAATCCTCATGCAGAAACCGAATATCCATTACATGAACCAAGAGAATCACGTAGAAACTTTATATTCTTGCAAAATATACATGACACAATGCGGACACACCGACAAGCCCTTGAGCTTACCAAAAAATTATGCAAAGAAATTGAAAAAAGCAAAGCTACTGACACTCTTTTAGCGGTTCCAGTCATGCAGCTGTTGAATATGGGACCCATGAATTGATCTGGGAAATTGTCAATACCTATCCTGATGCAATATGGTACACGGATAAGGATCAGCGTCACATGTTTCACCTGGCAGTTTTGCACCGCCAAGAGAAGGTTTACAATCTAGTGTATCAAATGGGTTTGCAAAAGCATTACATGATTCAATATGCAGATAAGTTCGGAAACAACATCTTGCATCTGGCAGCAATGTTGGGGCCCCCAGGTAGGATTCATGGAGCGGCATTTCAAATGCAACGAGAATTGCAATGGTTCAAGGTATTTTTTGCTTGCTTTAAATAATAGTATAGATATGTCTTTCCAATTTAAACTTATTTCGAATGGTCTCTTTAATAGATTTATAAATACTATCCTTCATGTTTTATCATATTGAGAAAAAAAAAAGAGAATGAGATAATTTGCGTACAAAACACAACAAATTTGTATGCGAAAGATCGCTCAGTGAACGATAAAGATCGGACGATTGATGTCCAAAAAGAAACAAAAGAAAAAACTTTTTGCTATCAACAAATAAAGGGGGGATTAACTCGTTGCGCCACCCACGAAAGACTTTTCTCTATCTCCGTACAGCCTCGTCGGCCGCCAACTGTCTTCCACTGGCGACGCACGATTCGCGAGGTCAATGCGTTTTGGATTCCCTGAATCCAAATCCAAACCCGCTTAGGACTCTTTGATGTCTCTCCATCGCAACGAGCATTATTAATTTGCTTTTAGATACCTAATTTAATTTTCATGAATCTTTCTTTAAGTCATTTAAATATTTGTTTAATCATAGAAATATTTAAGTAGGATGTTTGTTTGTCTTCTCGCGGATTGAGAATGCCAAAAATGGAAAATTATATATTCTATGCGAGTGATGATGAGTGATCCATGGAGTCAGCATGGTGACTTCAAGCTATTGCGTCTGCATCCATGGAGTCAGCATGGTGACTTCATGCTATTGCGTCGGCATATTTCACCGCATGGCCCCCAGTCGGTCGAGAGGTAGGTGGCCATATTATGGGCGGGTGGGCGGCGTTTCACTTGCAAGAGAAGTGCACATATTTCTCCTAGAATACAATTATTGAACTGTTGCACACTTTTTATTTTTTTCTTTTTTTTTCTTGGTTAGAAAAGTATTAGCTGGATTCTTTTGTTTTTGTTTTTTTTTTTTGTTGGTTTAGAAAAGTATTAGTCCCTTTTTTTTTATATTCTTTTCTGAACTTCCATTAGGTAAGTTTGCCAAGGAAAGCGTAAACCCATTTACTAAGAATCAAAGACAAATGCTTCCTGAAGGAAGTTTGCACAGAGCCAAAAATCACCAAAACTTCGGCATTATATGAGCAGTTTGCTTATATATCTGCAATTGATCATCATTAAACAGAATTGCTTAACGTGTCGCAGAACAAGATAAATAATCAAAGACCCAAGCTTTTACTTACCGGCACTCCTTGTATCTTGTTGGCTATGTTTGAAACTCATAACCCCAACAAGTCAAGGGTTCAAACTCCCATGGCCGAGATGTCAGACCTTTTGATGAAAGCACTTATGTTGCTTTCCCTTCTCTCCAGCTGTGTCAATATGGGTGCACAGATGTGTCGAGATGGATAAAAGAATATGAATAGTACGAATTATTATTGTATACATAATGACGAACTTAGTGAGTAAAAAAGGAAACCAAATTAAAGGAATAATTTAATATTCTTATTAGATATAATAGAATATAAAAGAGAATATTTATATTAAAAATGTTTATGCAAAAAATAAGCAATCAAATTAAAGATAAAATTATAAAAATTATACAAAATAATGTAATTTAATTGTTTTTAACTTACGCATGTAATTGTGCTCTAATTAACATGAATATAGAGATTTTCCATTCTGTAATATCATCAATGACTGTATAATGTCATAATTTTAGAACTGAAAAAATAAATTATATTACAACAAAATTGAAATTTAAATATAAATTAATAGCTTAAAATTTAAATGGTAAGCATTATTTTATTTTTTTATTTGCTTTGTTGATAATATATAAAATGAAAAAGAAACATTATAATTTAGGCTTCAAAATTAAACATGATCAATATAAAATATATCTCACTTAAAAATAATTTAAAACATAAATTATGTTAAAATCCTATTAAAAAGGAAGTTTACTAATGACTCCTCAACTAATAGTGCCACAATATAGACAGAATAAAGATAATATGATAAGTATTGCATCATATTAAATATTTTGTTAAACAATCTATAATTTGCTAATGTTAGTAAACTGATATTGTTCAAAGTCATGCAAATTAAATTTCTTAGTACTGTGCCCCAATTGTCAATTTGGCTTATTTTTGACCTGATATAAAATATAGTAATTAATCACATAGGCAAGGTCTCTTAACAAGTTTGACGGTGATAAAAGGAAAAAAAAAAAAAAACAAGAGGACAAGGGTCTCCCACTCGGTAGAGTTTGTGTGAGCCTCACCAATTTTGGCTATTACAATATGAAAAATTGTACATAAAATCCCGTCAGGGTCTCATCAAAAAGAAAAAGGCAATGCTTCAAGATGAAAAACAACGAAAATTTTAGCCGACGCCAATAAAATAGACTGTCTATCTATCAATTGAAAGAGCCTGATCTCGCGTGCAAAAACTATTAACTACTTGGCTAAAGTAGCAATATAAAATTGAGTGTCTTGGAGGAGCAGTGCGTACAGCTACCCTCAACAATTCCAGGAAGCATCCATGACCTATCGATATCACTTTATGTGTGACGTCAGAATTAAAACTCTCCAATTTGAGACCAGTCAGATTGATTAAGATGAAATTCTATGTACTAGGAACGATACACGTACCTTTTGATGCATACAGTTCAACAAAAATAAAAGCACCAAAAAAGAATCAACGTGCCGATTCCAATCCTCTAATAATAATAATAATAATAATAAAACTCTGTAGCACCCTTCTATATATACCTTCTCTAATTTGGGGTTTGTTTTACACGGACTTGCATATTATTGAAAGTTTGTCCATCACATATATTAGCTGCAATGAATATGGCCAGTGATGCTGCTAATCAGGGGGCTAAGACCAACCACTCACCGGGAAATAGGTGCTGTAACTGGAATTTTTTGTCCCAGTTTATGCCCGGACGAGACATTTCGGCCGAGGAACGAAACACCCTTCTGGTAGTAGCGACGCTAATAGCAACCGTGACCTTTCAAGCCGTCGTGAATCCTCCGGGTGGAGTTTGGCAAGAAGAGGACGATGGCACTCCTGGGAAGTCCATATTTGGTTCTACTAGCAAGGGTGGATACACTGTATTCATCTTCACTAATACATTGGCATATGCTTCAGCTGTCCAGGTTATATTTTTCCTTGTTATTGGTTGCCCCTTTCATACTGAAGTTTGGATTGCCATATTTTCAATGAGCTGCACGTACGGTGCCTCAATTGCTTCCGTGCAACCATCAAAAGTTGTGAATGCAGGATTCCTATTCATTGCCTTTTTCAGTCCGTGTATCTTGAGCTTGGCTAGCCAAATTATAAAGGCGGTTGGAAAGGTGGTTGCTAAGGATGGCTCGGAAAATCCAACGAAGGTTTGAGTAGAACAATAATAGCGCAAAAGGGAAAATAAAATTTCAAGTCTACATGTTCCGTCTATCTGTGTGATTATGTACGAGAGTAGCCTTAAAGGATGTCAAGACTGTTAATACGACTTTTGTTTTTGTTGATAATCTTCAATATCTTACTCGTAGAAGGTTATTTTCTTAATGTTATAATTGTCTTAATGATATACGAGTGATAGGTAAAGTATGATTAGGTTGCTTATTTGGTTTTGTAAAGTTCCAGGTTAAGTTTCATGTTTGTCAGATGTCATGAATTTTATTACTATTTAATATTTTCTATTTTTTGTTTGTTCCATGTGTTATATTTATAAAAAATTTAGTGGGTATATTTTTTGAAAACACTCACAAGACCAAACTTGTTTACTAAGGCGACTTAAGGGTTTAAAAACATATTGCATGCATCAAATGCACCACATTCAATTCCAAATGTCTTGGAAATGTTAGGGAGTGGAGGGATTGGTGTATCTGGAATTGACCTCTTTAAATCCTTTTTGAGCAATTTGCTTGTATTGGAATTCTCCTTTCTTCATGCATTCTCTTCAGCGAGCCATAATTGTGTTCATGCCTTGAATGAATTTTCGATAAAAGGAAGGAAGGTCATGACAACTTACGTCACGAATATAGATGGGAGCTTGCCATTCTTGGATTGCCTCAACCTTTTTCCTCATCTACTTTAATGTCTTCATCTGAAATCACACGGGTTACTTGACCGTGCATGAATTGACCTTTCTTCTGGTTTCCATACAACTTTTCATGTCTCAAAACATCAAAGACTTGTTGCATTTAAGCATCTAAATGGCATTACAAGCCAGTCAAAACTTGTGTTGTGAACACCCCATCAAATGTCCTGCCACTGCCACTGCCACTGCCCCTGTAATGTCAACAAGGGTAAACAAGAAATAAACAAAAAAAGTTCTGTAATTAAAAAAAAAAAAATCATGGCGTGTATGGGGACCATTGGAAAGAAGGAACTTAAGTGATGCGAATTCCTCTTATGGCCTTTGCTTGGGTTCATCAAGGTTTGACTTATTGTAAAGCAACTCGTGCTGACTGCTCATGGTTGTTGGTGCGTCTAGATGAAGGCTGTCGGCAGGGCTTGCGCAACTGCCTACATGGAATCGGCGTCTATGTAACGACGAATAATTCAAAATCATAACACCTAATCAAATGTCCTGCCACTGCCCCTCTCCTTGTCAACGCGAGGAAGCAAGGAAAAGAAAACAGAAAGATAAAAACAAACTTCGGTAGAACACGAATATATATATATTTTTTTTTAAAAATATTGGATTGATTATTTTACTTAAAATTTTAAAATTAATTTTTATAAAATTATATAGATATTATTATTAAGTTTTTTTTCAATAAAATAACAAAACCTAATATTTGTCCATATCTCTTATTAAATACTGAAATTAATTTCTATTTTTACAAATAATTTTTACTTTCATTTGTACTCATTAAAAATATTTTTACTTGTCATATTTTGCTGAAAATATTGTGGATAGATGACGAGTCCTTGTTACCATCCTACCCCGCATAGAAAGAAAAGTAAACAGGAGAAGAAAGGCCAAAAATTATGGTCCGAGGTGGGAGACCAGAGAATAGAAAGAAAAGTAAACAGAGAGAAAAATAGAAAAGGCCACAAATTTCTACTTGTCGTTTTGCAGAAAATATTGTGGGTAGATCACGAGACCTTGTTACCATCCTGTCCTACGTAGAAAGAAACGTAAACAGAAGAAAAAAAGGCCAAAAATTGTGGTCCAGGGTGAGAGACCAGAGATTAGAAAGAATAAAAGAGAGAAAATGAATAAAATGCCAAAAATTATGGTTCGGGGAGACAAGACCGGAGCGAAAATGAAAGATGCTAATGGCAATTCACAAAGACTGATAGACGACGAGAGTCTTCCAATGACTAACAGTTTGTGTCATTGTCTAGACTGATTTCCTTGGATAGGTAAACGAAATACAAATTATTTAAAAGATTTTTTTTATTTATTTAAATATATAAAAATTTAACTTAATAACAAATAAAATAACTTAAAAAATCATACACTAATTTTTTACGTAAAAAATTTCTTCAAAGTAGAAAAGAAAAATTACGGGACACATCAGTTCAAAAATTAATTTCACTATAATCAATAAGTGAGTACAATAGAAGTATATAACCTCAATTTCATCAACCAAATTGAACAAACTCAATTTAAACTAAAGTGATAATTTAAATAAATTAAATAATACAAAAGACACTTTCTGTCAATAATAACTCAATAACCAGATTTCAAAGAAGTAATCCAACCGTTCAAAATGAACCCCCAGATGTCCTCTAATAGCTTTCAAAATTTAAGCTCAATCGAACCACGGGTCAATAATATATCATATGGTTTACCAATTCTGCCACAGATGAGAGAGAAGAGAGTTACCAGAATTGAGAAGTTTCAATTCGAATGGAATAACTACACTTTCAGTTCACCGAAATTTAATCCAACCGTCCATAAAGAAGATCTATGTGTCCTACAACTACAGACAAAATATCAGCTCGATCGGACCACAAACAATCATCTAATTATACGATTGATCAATTCTGCACATAAAAAATTGTCCAGAGAATAAACCTACGAAAACTGAAGAGAAGGAGGACTTACAGTACTCAAAACCCAATCTCCACCGTTCAGAAATAAGAACCAAACGCCCTCTATCAACCATCCAAGCTTCAAGCTAATCGGACACCAATATCCTTTCCAAACGTAAGATCAAAGATAGTCTACCAATAGCTCTCACCTCTTCATTTAGATTTTTCTCTTTTTTCCCTCTTTTTTCTCTTTTTTTTTCTTTCTTTAACTCTTTCGGCTGCCCGGACAACCTCTCCTTTCTCTCACTCTCTTAACCTTAACAAAACCTAATCTTAATGAGGTATTTATACCTCATTAAGTCAAAGTCGTCCTTTTTTTTTTTTTTCTTCAAAAGGTTCCCTCCACGTGGAGGGATATCTAACAATTCTCCCCCTCTCGACTACGTGGAGGTGTTGACCATCCCGGCCAACGAACAATACAATTCAAACTTTCCTCTTGGCAATACCTTTGCTAACATATCAGTAACATTATCATCCGTATGAATCTTTTCAAGTGCTAATTGTTTAGAATCAATAACATCGCGTATCCAATGATACCGCACATCAATATGTTTTGATCTAGCATGAAAAGCCGAATTCTTACCAAGATGGATGACACTTTGACTATCACAATACAACACATAATTTGATTGTTGAAAACCAAGTTCCTTCATAAACCTTTTCATCCAAAGTAATTCTTTAAACGCTTTAGTTATTGCAATGAACTCTGCCTCTGTAGTAGATAATGCAACACACTTCTGCAATCGAGATTGCCAACTCACTGCTCCCCCTGCAAGAGTAATTACATAGATTGAAGTAGACTTTCTGGAGTTAATATCACCAGCCATGTCTAAATCAGTGAATCCAATAAAAGTAGGCTCATCACTCCCAAAACAAAGTTCAACGTTAGTAGAGCCTCGTAAATATCTCATTATCCACTTCACTGCATCCCAATGCTTTTTACTAGGATTTGAAAGGAACCGACTAACTGTGCCAACTGCATAAGCTATATCAGGTCTCGTACATACCGTTGCATACATCAAGCTGCCCATGGCTGATGCAAATGGAACTCTTTGCATCTCTTCCTTTTCTTTTTCTGTGGAAGGACATTGGTTAATGGATAATTTAAAGTGTGTAGCAAGAGGAGTACCTACCACTTTAGCCTTATCCATATTAAACCTCTGAAGCACATTTTCAATGTACTACTTTTGGGACAGGTACAACCTTTCTTTTTCCTATCCCGAGTGATTGATATGCCGAGGATCTTCTTTGCTGGTCCCAAGTCCTTCATGGCAAAGGACTTACTCAACTCTTACTTCAACTTGTTAATTCTAGAAGCATTACAACCAATAATAAGCATATCATCAACATAAAGCAGTAAAATGATAAAATCATCATCAGTAAATCTCTGAACAAAGATACAATGATCAGAAGTAGTCTTTTTATAGCCTTGCTCCCCCATAACAGACTCAAACTTCTTATACCATTGTCTCAAAGCTTGTTTCAGGCCATACAAGCTTTTCTTCAACTTGCACACCTTTCACCTTAAATCCCTGTGGTTGTTCCATATAAATTTCTTCTTCCAAGTTACCATGGAGGAAAGCTGTTTTCACATCCATTTGCTCAATTTCTAAGTCATGGCAAGCAGCTAAACTCAACATAACTCGAATGGAAGACATTTTCACCACCGGTGAGAAGATCTCTTCAAAGTCGACGCCTTGTTTCTGACTGAATCCTTTGACAACCAATCTGGCTTTATACTGTGGACGTGAAGTATTTTCTTCTTACTTTATATTGTAAATCCACTGATTCTTCAAAGCCCTCTTACCTTCAGGTAACTTTACCAACTCATAAGCAGAGTTATCATATAAGGATTCCATCTCATCTGTCATAGCATCAATCCAGTGCTGCTTGTGCTCACTTTCAACTGCTTCTGTATAGCACTTAGGTTCTCCCCATTAGTTAATAACACAAACTCATCAGGAGAGTACTGAGTAGAAGGCACTAAAATTCTATTGGACCTTCGTGGCTGAAATGGAGGTGAAGGTATGTGCGGATGATCTTCTATTGGAGCATTAATATCACCTACACCCTATATATCATAATCCTCTTGAACATTCTCATCATGTTCTTGAATATCACCATGCACATCAGGATCACTTAGAGGAGTCTGAGGAAATGGAACAATGTCAGTAGGATTATCATTAACCTGAGGAGTTGACTTCTTGATGTGTTCAATGTTTTGATCCTCAACGAACACAACATCTTTGCTCCTTACAAGCTTTTTCTCAATCGGATCATATAAACGGTACCCAAAGTCATCTTCACCATAACCAAGAAAGATACACTGTCGAGTCTTCACATCTAACTTCCTTCTTTTATCTTTAGGGACTTGAAAAAAAGCTTTACAGCCAAAGACTCGTAAATGGTCATAAGAGACTTCCTTACCAAATTAAACTTTGTCTGGAACATCACCTTGTAGTGGAACACTAGGAGACACATTAATTACATGTATCACTGTATTCAAGGCTTCACCCAAAAAGGATTTAGGCAGCTTTGCATCTAAGAGAAGACATCTAACCCTCTCAATCAACGTTCTGTTCATCTTTTCTGCTAAACCATTTAACTGTGGTGTCTTGGGAGGTGTCCTCTGATGTCTGATCCCATACTTTCTGCAGTATTCATCAAATGGACCACTATACTCACCACCATTGTCAATACGGATACATTTTAACTTCTTACCAGTTTGTCTCTCAACAAAGGCATGAAATTGTTTAAATGCATCAAAGACTTGATCTTTAGTCTTTAACGCATAAACCCAAAGCTTCCTTGAGTGATCATCAATAAAAGTCACAAAGTAAAGAGCACCACCAAGTGAGCGTACCTTCAAAGGACCACATATATCAGAATGCACCAATTCAAGTAACTCTAATTTCCTTGAAGGCGAGTGACTCTTAAATGTGACTCTGTTCTGTGTTCCAGCTAAACAATAAGGACACTTCTTCAAAGCTACACTCTTTATACCTGAAAGCTGGTTTTTCCTTGTCAAACAATTCATCCCCTTTTCACTCATATGGCCAAGTCGTTTATGCCATAAATCAATCAAATTCTCATTCTCCACAGCATTCACAGCATCTCTAGCAATAGAAGCTTGCATAAAATATAAACTAAAGCATTTCTTATCTCATGCCACAATTAAGGAACCTTTGGTGAGCTTCCACTGGCCATCACTGAAGATACTGTAAAAACCTTCATCATCTAACTTTCCCGTTGAAATCAAATTCAAACGGATATCAGGGACATGTCTAACATCCCTTAATGTCAGTTGTACTCCATTGCTAGTCTTTAAGCAAACATCACCAATACCAATGACTTCTGCTAAGCCATTATTACCCATCTTCAACACCCCATGATTTCTAAGTGTATATGTAAAGAAGAATTCCTTATGTGATGTAACATGAAGGGAAGCACCACTATCAATGACCCAATCAGTCTCATGAGATGTCAAGTTAACCACATTTTCATTAGAAACAACAATAAGGTCACCAGTACCAGAAGTTGATGCAGTAGCAACATAATCATTACTCACATTCTTTTTCTTGTGCTTATCACTGCCATCTTTATTTTCTCTTTTCCACTTGTAACACTTTTTCTGAATGTGACCCATCTTCCCGCAATAATGACACTGGACATTCTTGTACTTAGATCATGACTTGCTTCGGCTCTTGCTTTTACCATTTTTACCACTTCTTTTTTCTTGACTTCTCCCTCTATTTTCAGTAAATAAAACCTTTGATTTGGATGATGATGAACCTTGAGATTTCCTTCTCATCTCCTCATTCAACACACCACCCTTTACAAGTTCCATTGACAAAACACCACCGGAGGCAGAATTAGCGAGAGACATTCGAAAAGTCTCCCAAGAATCAGGTAAGGTAGCAAGTAACCATAACCCAAGAACTTCATCATCAAACTTAATGCCCATGCCTAATAGTTGATCAATGAGACCCTGAAACTCATTTAAGTGGTCAGCAATTGAACTCCCTTTATTATATCTCAGCTGCATCATTTTCTTTAACAAGAACAACTTGTTATTACCAGACTTTGAAGCATACAAAGTCTCAAGCTTGCTCCACAAATTTCGTGCGTGTGTCTCATTGCAAATGTAATTATAAACATTATCATCAACAAATTGCCGTATAAAACCACAAACCTGTTCGTGCTCAAATTCCCATTTTTCATCAGTTTTAGACTCAGATTTCGTGGTAGCAAATACTGGCAGATGCAATTTCTTCACAAATAGGAGATCCTTCATTTTACTCCTCCATATATGATAATTCGTGCCATTCAAACAAACCATTCTATTCACATTCAACTCCATCATTCAAACAAGCCAAATACATCAACCAGGTAACCAAGTAACTAAGCTCTGATACCACTTTGATGGGAGAGGGGCAGCGGAATACAAATTTCCCAAGAGACCTCTCCCACTTGTTTGAATCTGTGAGAAGTTAACTAAATAACAAATAAGGCAACTTAAACAATCACACAAGAACACACCGATTTTTTACGTGGAAAACCCCTTCAAAGTAAAGAGAAAAAACTACGGGACACACCGGTCCAGAAATCAATTTCACTATAATCAATAAGTGAGTACAACAGAGGTACACAACCTCAATTACATCAACCAAATTGAACAAACTCAATTTGAAACAAAGTGAGAGGCCAAATGAGTTAACCAATATGAAAGACACTTTCTGTCAATAATAACTCAACAACCAGACCTTAAAGCAGTAATCCAACCGTTCAAAATGAACCCCCAGATGTCCCCTACCAGATGTCCAAATTTAAGCTCAATCAGACCACGGGTCAATAATATTTCATACAGTTTACCAATTCTGCCACAGATGAGAGAGCAGAGAGTTACTAGAATTGAGAGGCTTCGGTTCGAATGGAATAACTGCACTTTCAGTTCACTGAAACTTAATCCAACCGTCCATAAAGAAGATCTATGTGTCATACAACTACGGACAAAATATCAGCTCGATCGGACCACAAACAATTATCTAATTACATGATTGATCAATTCTGCACACAGAAAATTGTCCAGAGAATATACCTTCGAAAACTAAAGAGAAGGATGACTTACAGTGCTCAAACCGAATCTCTACCGTTTAGAAATAAAAACCAAATGCCCTCTATCAACCATCCAAGTTTCAAGCTGATCGGACACCAATATCCTTTCCAAATGTTAGATCAATTATAGTCTGTCAATAGCTCTAACCTCTTCATTTAGATTTTTCTCTTTTTTCCCTCTTTTTTCTCTTTTTTTTTTTTCTTTCTTTCTCTCTTTCGGCTGCCCGGACAACCTCTCCTTTCTCTCACTCTCTTAACCTTAACAAAACCTCAAAATCTTCCTTTTTTTTTTCTTCAAAAGGTTCCCTCCACGTGGAGGGATACCTAACACTTCTCGATGTTAATGTCCCCTTATTTACATTTTTGTTTCAGTGAAAATTTAAATTAGCACCAAACAGGCGGAGCTGAGTCTTGCGAGAAGTTGCTAATTGCTTGAGGCAATTCAAGCACACCCTATATGCTATAAATTTTCACAAGTATAAAACACTTGCAGAATTAAAGGTAAATCCAGATCCAAGAACTCGAAAAGATTAATGGGAAAAACTTGTTACTAAATGGTATTCAGAAAAATAGCAGGTATTAATTATAAAATTTTCATAAATATTATATATATATATGTACAATGGTTTGTAGTTGATGACCAACTTTGGCGTTCCTCAATTGATTTCAGAATTCTTGTGATATAAAATGCAGCATAAGACCAAGGAGAACGAGACTTCGAAATTGGTCTTTTTGATTTCAAATTCCTAATTTCATTATTGCGGTGTTGTTCTAGTTTTGTAGACATTTGAAGATGGCATGGTTTTGTGAAAATTTGGTTTTTACTAAAGTTTGGCTCATAAGGTAGGTCAATTAGATGTTTTTTTATTTCAAAAATTATTTGGTAAATCTGAATAAAGTTTAGTAGGTAAAAGGGTTTTGAAAATTTTAATTCTCTTTCGAAGAGAAGAGTTTTATAATTCTTTTTCAATTTTCTTAAGAGAAAATTGGTTTTGGAGTTCAAAGAGTTGAAACACTTTGAAAGTATCAAATTGTAAATCCTATTATCATAAAGTGAATTAGCTTTTATAAGATTAAGATTTCTTATCTTGAGTTTTTCTAAAATGGAAAAATGAGATTTTGTGATTTTGTTTTAAAAGTGATGCTATCATAATTGACATAATAAGGAGTTATTAGATTTATGAAAGGAATCCTTAAAATGACAATATGATGCATTTTTTCAACAAGAACAAAACTTGTCTTGATTTTGAAATTTTGGTTTTCAATAAAAGTAGTAGTTTTGCAAGAAATCACCATTTTGAAATCATTGGTAGCAGCCAATTTTTCACTTGTTTTTTCTTGAATTTTTTTTTCAGTATTATGCTTTATTTAATGAAATTCAAATCTGCACAAGTGTTAAAAAGAGCAATAGTATCTATTCCAAAATCATAAAAAAATAAGAGAAATTTTTATTAAATATTTTTGAGAAGTAACCTATTTAAGAGCAAATAAAAAGTCTTGAGGAACTTTTTTTTCTAAACTTTCAATATTTTGTGATTCCTCTTATTTATCTGGTTCATCAAGTTTAGAGGTTTCATGGTGGTTTAAGAGAAGAAATTGAATGGCTTCTTCTCCCTTTTTTGGTTTTCTTTAAGCTCTGTGAACTCAATTTTGATAGTTTTGATTTCCTTTTTGGAGGTCTTAGAGGGTAGGATTCAAAACTTTTGATTTTTGTTTTGGAAAGATCTCAATAAGATTATAAGGAACTTTATTGAGGTTTGGGTGTTTAAGTGTTTTGGGTTGGTTTTTAAGGGTTTTGAGAAGTTTTTTAAGGTATTCCTTGGTGTTGAAAGTGAGATATCTAAAGTTGAGAATCTTGGTAATTGGGTTTTATAAGGTAAATTTATATGTGGTAAAGGGTTGGACTCTTGTGTTAGATTTATAGTTGAAGAGATAGAAAAGGTATAAAAAAATGTCATGCTTTGAGATTTCTTATTAAAGGTTAGGGTAACCTTCCCCTGTAGGTTTTATTGAACTTTGGTGAGTTTAATGTTTGGTTCTGCTTAAGGTAGTGGCTCAGGTTTGGTGGCATTTTCAAGGATCCAATCTTCTGGTAAGGTGACACCTTTCCACTGAATTGATCTCAGAATTACAGTATTGGAATGAGTTAAATTAATTTGAAAAAGAAGGGTTTCTCCCTTTGGAGAACATACCTTGTAACTTGATGCAAATGCAAATATCTCTCATTAATATTAGAGCCTAAGGGGAGGAGTGAGTTGTATTAGGTATTTGTTCTTTAACTGAGGCTGGTATTTTAGATTTTCATGAGGTATTAAGCTTAGTTTTATTGTTTCTGAGTGTTCTTAAGTGGTCTTTGAGCGGTTTGAGATTTTAGCCATGTGTTGAAAATGTTCTATTCCTTGTTTTGCTCGTGGGATAGTAGGAAGCAATATTACAATTGTAGATTGTTAGGTGATCCCCATTAGAGATCTATAGGTTTTGCACCAGTTACCAAATGGTACCAAGTGTTCTACATAGTCTCTTGAAAAAATAAACTTAGTCTTTTATAGAATAACTTCCTGTTCATCTTTTTTACCTTTGAAAGCTCTTCATTTTCTTGTCCTTTTCCTTCTTTTTCTCTCTTTTCTTTAATAATCAATAGTGAAGAAATCACTATTGAAAACTTTTATAAAGGGATTGATATTTGGGAAATTCCCAATATACATAAAAACCATATTTATAAAAAATCAAAACTTGATTTTATGAAAACTGATTTTACTATTAAAATAGAAGAAAGAGATATTTAACTTTCAAAACCTTATGAGACCATCTTCTTTCTTTAAAAACTCTTCAAAACCATCGTGAGAAACAATACAAATACATCTATATGTGACTAGTTCAAGTTGGAATATAGCCTATAACAAAAGAAGGTTTGAATACTTCTATACTTGCCATCCTCAGGGGTGCCAAGTTTCTCAAGTATAAAAATCCAATGTTGAGCACTATAGAGTCAAGTCTCTGTAGTGGTCCAGTATCTTTCAATTGCTTTCCAAACTTTGCCATTTTTTTAAAAGACAAAAAAGCTTTTACAAAGTATGGTGTTACAAATTACAACTTATAATTACAAAATGTTGGAAGGATCAATCCTAGTAGTTTTGATTTACAAAATATTTTATAAGGCCATGATATTTGCATTTGCATCAAGAAATAAGGTATGTTCTCCAAAAGGAGAAACCCATTTTTAACAAACTGATTTATCTCATTCTAATATTATAATTTCAAAATCAATTTAATGGAAAGATGTCACCTTACTAGAAGACTGGATTCTTGAAAATGCCACTAAACCTGAGCCACCACCTCAATTAAAACCAAACATTGAACTCACCAAAGTTCAGCAAAACCTATAGGGGAAGGTTACCCTAACCTCTGATAGGAGATCTTAAAGCATAATATTTTCTAATACCTCATCAGTCTCTTTAACTATAGATTTGGCATAAAATTCTAACCCCTTACCACCTATAAATTTACCTTATAAAACCCAATTACCAAGGTTCTTAACCTCATATATCCCAGCCATTTCTTTCCAAAATGTGGATTACCAGACAAATGTTTCTCATCCAAAATACAAAAATTAAGAAAATCTATTAGCACCAAACTCTCTAGTAGCATCTACAATCATTAAAAAATCTTACACATGAATTACATATGTTAGAAAAAGAGTTTCAGGTTAACAGAAAGCTTTTGCATGATGATTTTTATGCAGAACATAATTTTGCAAAAAAATTATGGGTTTTCAAAAACTTTTCAAAAACTAGTTTTATGAGTTTGTACATCAGCATAAAATTCATATTTTTTCTTTGATTAGTTTTAATTATATGCATCCGAAAATTGCATTATATATCCTTTCTCCAAAACATCTAACCCTATTGTACAAAGATACAAAGTCAGGGAGTGCACTACTTCAAATGATAGAATCATTAAAGCTAAACATCCACCTTTTAGACAGCTAAAGATTTGTCATGAACAAAAAGCATTATTGACCTAGCCTTTTATAAGGTTCCTCAAAAGGATTATGATCCTAGGAAACCTTCTGAGATGATTATCCAACAAAACAACTATTTAGACACCCATCTTCATACTCTTGGAAATTAGCTCAATCAAATAGAAAAATATATCTATAAAACTGATGTCCAGATTACCAAATCCTCCAAACCCTCTAAACAACTTGTTTTAAAGCCCTATCAAATTTCCAAACCATTTCCAAAACTAGAAAGTGATAACTTCATAGAAGCCATCAAAATTTCCCTCTAAAATTTAAAACCATATTCATTTGGCAAAAAAATTAGTACCTATGACCAAGTACATGATGAAGATTCTCAAAACTTGGAAAGTCTAAGGATAAAAAAGTTAGTTTGGCCAAAATCTATTTCTAGTTTAATTGCTCTAGACATATACATAAAAAACAAGCCAAACACCTTTGCCTAGTATAAATTCAATGTCTCTTTTATTTACAAATGAAACATTGATAGCATGTCTGAATATAACATCTTTAGTCTTTTACAACAAATGACTATAGCTGCTAATGCTTACAAAATCCAAAGTAGAGTTCCTGATAAAGATGTCGCTGAGTACCTTATTACAGGATTCTTAGGATAGCTCAAAGGATGGTGGGATTTTCACCTTACCAATGAACTTAAGTCAGAGATTCTTAATGCCTTCAAAACTATAGAATAAAATATACCCATCCTCGACATAAATGGAAATACCATCGATGATGTAATAGCCTGTCTCATTCTCACCATATCTGTTCATAGTATTAGAGATCCTTCTTACCTCAAAGACAAAAATGCTAAATTACTTAGCAATCTTAAGTGCAAAAAATTTTCTGATTTCCAAAATTACAAAACCACTTTTCTTACCAAAATCATGCTTAGGGATGATTCCAACCAACCATTATGGAAAGAAAAATTCTTGGTAGGACTTCTTACTCTTTTAGGGGAAAGTGATAAAGATACTCTGAAGAATGCTTATGGAAATCCTATTTTGTATAACCAATTGACATATGGACAATTGATAAGTTATACGCAAAAGAAAGAATTTAAAATTTGCCAAGATCAAAAACTCTAAAAACACCTCAAGTGGGAACTTAAGCAATCTCACTTTAAGGTCAATACGTTCTATCAATAGTTTGACTTAGGATTTCCTAAATCTTCTAGATCTTCAAAATCCAAGATGAAAACCTTTTCCAACCCTTTCAAAACATTTGCTAAACAAAGAAAATCTCTTTTTTACTCAAAGCATAAAAAACAACCTAAAAACCTTCCTAAACCTTTGATGATATCACTTGGTACAAGTGTGGGAGAAAGGGACATACTACAAAGTACTACAGTCTTTAAAAAACTCTAGGAATTAGATCTCGAGGAAAAAGCCCTTCAAAGACTCTAAAACCTATTTGTTACTGACTCTGAATATGAACTTATAGGTAGCACGAATGAGGAATCAGAACAAATAGATGATCTCTAAACATCATTGTTTGAAGTTGAGATTGCCCAAAAATAGAAAATGTGCCTACTAAAGATGAGGAATTATTACTTAATATTGTTAAGCATATTACTGACCCTTCCTTATAAAAGGAATACCTTGAAAAACTTCTCAAAACCATTGGAGACCAACCCAAAGCACTAAAACACCTAAATTTCAGTAAGGTTCCTTATAATCTTACTGAGATTCTTTTAAATCAAAAATCAATTTTTTAATCCTACCCTCTAAGACCTCCAAAAGGAAATCAAAACTATCAAAATTGAGCTCAAAGAGCTTAAAGAAAACTAGAAAATGAGAGAGGAAGCAATTTAATTTCTTCTTTTAAACTACCATGAAGCCTCTGAACTCGACAAACCAGATAAACTAGAGGGATCATAAAATATTAAAAACCTAGAAAAAATCCCACAAGACTTTTTATTTGCTCTTGAATAGGTTACTTCTCAAAAATATTTAATAAAACTTCCTCACATTTTTTCTAATGATTTACAATAGACATTATTGCTTTTTTTGACACTGATGTAGATATGAATTGCAATAAATAGAGTATAGTATCAAAAAAATTACAAGAAAAAACAAGTGAAAAATTGGCTGCTACTAATAATTTAAAAATGGTAATTTCTAGAAAAATTACTGATTTCATTGAAAATTAAATTTTCAAAATCAATACAAGTTTTGTTCTTGTTGAAAATATGCATCATATTGTCATTTTAGGGACTCCTTTCATAAATCTAATAACTCCATATTTTTATAATTATGATGGTATCTGTTATTCCCACAACCTTGTATTGGTTGTAATTGTTGTTAACCAGATTTAAGTATGCAAGCCGAAGTGGCTCATATCTCAGGAATTACAGAATAAGACTAGCATGTCAAATAACCTCGCAAAGTGATTTCCTTAGAGTGAACTTGTAAAGGGAATTTAGCATTGCTTAAGTCTTAGTGTGACAGTGTGACAGGGTTATAATTGCTTATTAGCAATCCTGGCCATTCGTTCAAGCAGTTAAGGGATGAGATTTCAGTAGAAAAGAAAAGAGCAAGGAAAATAAATTAAGAAGGAGGATAATGCTGAATTTTGAATGGAATAGTAATAGGAAGCCACATGGAGGGGCAAGAAAGAAAATATGCTGTAGCTACAGTAACCCCTACTATGGTTTTCATAGAAAAGAGTATATAAACCAAGACTTATCTCTTTTGGGACAACGACCGTCAGATAGTGAGACCTAGAGAAGGAGAGACATGAGAGCAGACCAGACCTGGAAATCGTGAAACAGGTGAGAGCAAACCAAGACCAGTAAAGCTAGAAATGTGAGACGGTGAAAGGAGACCAGAAACATGCGACATTGTGAGCAGACTAGAAATGTATGACGGTGCGAGTAGACTAGAAATGTTTGACTGTGAAAGGAGATTAGAAACATGGGACGTTGTGAGTAGACCAAAAACGTTCAACGGTGAAAGGAAGACCATAATCCGTGAGATTAGAAAAGGGTGACTAGGTGAGACATGAGACCAGGTGACACCAGAACACACCAAAAAACCAGAATTGGTAAGACTAGAAAAGAGGGAACCAGGTGTCACCAGAACACATTGGAAAACCAGAATTGGTGAGACTAGAAAAGTGGGAAACGGGTGACACCAGAACACATCGGAAGACCAGAATCGGTGAGAGAAAAACGGGGGAGACCAGAAAAGGGTGTAACGCGTGAGACCGAACTAAAGAAGATGTGAGACCTAGAGAAGGTGAGATGTGAGACCAAACCAGATGAGACGTGAGACTAGACTAGGTGAGACATGAGGCCAGGTGAGACTAGAGCAGAACGGTGAAACGGTGAGACCAGACCTGAAGACCTTGAGACCAGAGATGGTAAGACGACAAGATTAGGAAATGGGTGAGATCATGAGATGGGGGGAGTGTTTTGGTGATCTTTCTAGTGATAGTGAAGCAGCCTATTCAAATCAAATAGAGGCAAGACAAGCTAGAAGAAGGGTAGACATAGCAGGTGACACTTTTTGTATTGTACTTGCTTTGTATTTGCAATAGTGAAAGAAGGAAAAGATTAAGACATCTATTGTAACTATATTGTAATCATAGGGAACACCACACTAGTATTCTCAAGCATATTGAATTGTCTCGGTAGAGGAAGAAACTCTACCATCATGGAGTACGTCACATTGATGGAACCATGTAAATCTCTTGTGTCCTTACTTTGAATTTACATTCTGTGTTTTGAATTGAGTTATGAACATAGCTAAAGAATCATCAAACCCATAACTTAAAGGAGATCAAGAACAACCAATCTATCTAATAAGCAAGGTGTCTGAAAGGTAACTTTGGGGACTATTGTGACTAGTAGGTAACAATAGATCTACCTTAGTTGAATCTGAGAAAGAGTTCGCTTTTGAGAAGAGTTTGAAGTTGTTCACATACCTGCATATTGACGAGAGCTAAAGTATTAAAGAAGTAGAATACTTTGGTTTAAATTACCAGAGTTTTTTTTTAAGGGGTGTGATACTGATTCACCCCCCTCTCAGTATCACAGACTAGTAGATCCTAGGATGAAGTTGGGAACTTCAATTGGTATTAGAGCATAGGTTCACCAGTTTGAAGTTTAATAGCTTAGTATACTAGTTTGAAGGGTTTCAAAAGTTTTAACTTGTTTAGCATACTGAGAAATGGATGCTAGTACCAGTATCAGTACTACTTACAGTAAGAAGGTTCCAATCTTCAATGGAACCAACTACCATATGTGGAGAGTGAGAATACAGGTGGTATTTGCAACCATGGCTATGAACATGGTGAGATCTATACAGGAGGGTTTTATGCCCCCAAAAGAAGATAAAGATCCAACCCTAGAGGAATTAAGGTAGTTTGAGATAAATGGAAAGACCTTAAACGTTATCATTTTAGCATTGACAAATGCTAAATATGCTAAAGTTATGAACTATAAATCTGCTAAGGAGATATAGGACAGATTGTAGAAAGTCTATGAAGGTGATAGTAGAATGAAGGAGTCCAAGTTTCAAGTTTTCAAGGAGAGATATGAATCTCTCAAAATGTAGATAAATGAGACAGTCCAAGAGTTCTTCACCAGGGTTATTGATGCTGTAAACGATCTTAGAAGTCATGGGAAGAACAAGAAGGACTCATCTATTATGAAGAAAATTATGAGAATTCTACCTAAGAGGTTTGCCTTAAAGGTGACAGCCATAGAAGAGAGTAAAGATCTCAATTCTATGTCTTTGTATGATCTCCAGTGCAATCTCATTGTATATGAGATGAGAATAAAGTCAACTGAAAGCTCCTCAACATCAAAGCTATCAAAGGAGGTAGCTTTCAAAGCTATGAGACATTTGAAGATAAGAGAAGAGGAAGAATCATCTAGTGAGGATGATGATGATGATAAGGAAGAAAGTGAAGGTGAAGTGTTGGCTTGCTTCATAAGGAAATTCAAAAAGGGGTCTAAGAAGGGAAAAGGATAGTTGTCCTTGAGATGTTATCGTTATGGGCAGAATGGACACTTTGCTTCTTAGTGTAAAGTGAAACTTGATGATAAAGATGAGGATGGTGATGATAAGCAGAATTCAAAATGGAGAAGACCATCATCCAAATCAAAGAACTTTAACAAGAAGATTGCCAACCCATAGAAGAAGAAGAGAGGTTCATTCAAGAGTTATGTGAGCCAGACAAAAGAAGCTGATGAGGAGGAAGATGTAGACTCATTAGATGAGCATGCCTTTATGGAATCAGCTCAAGGTGGTAGTTCAACCTCTAAAGAGGAAGAGGAGATTGATGAAGAAGAACCAGATCTTGAAGCTGAGTTAGAAGTAGCTTCAAAGGAGATAATCAAAAGGGGCAGAACCATAAGAAGGTTAGAGGCTCATATAAAACAAGTTGAAGCAAATTTTGAGGAAGCAGAAAGTCAAAAAGATGAAATAAGGGCTGAACATATTGACTTGAAGAGAATATTTGAAGAACAAATCAAATATATGAAGACATTATAATGGAGATTGGCTCAAGGACTTCAACAATTGAAGAAATGGAGATAAAGTTGCTAAAACTTCAGCAACAACTCAAAAAGAGTGAAGAGAGCTTGTAGAAGCTTAAAGTGGTAGGAGAAACAAGCTCTATAAGAGAAAAGAAGAATGAAGAGAAAGTGCAGCAATATGAGGCTGCACTGCCTAAAGAGAATGAGACTTTGCCACAGAAGTTGAAAGATAAGGTTGTGACTCAGGAAAAGATAATTGAAGAAGAGAAGACAGTTATCAAACCAAAGCTAGGCCCAAAAATGATGTATGTGGTTAAAAGTAGTAGCCCATAACTACGATCTCATAAAGAAAATACTGATTAGCCAGGAACGGTGAAGGTTGAAAATAAAGAAGATTTGAAGAAGCAACCTAGGGTTACAAACAAAAATGAGGAAAGGAAAGCTAGCCAGCTAAGGGCTATGGCTGAACAGAAGAAGGAGAAAAAGGTGGCTAAAATGAAAGTCATGCAAGCGAAGAAGCCAACGACCTTGCCTAGACAGCAAGTAATGAACAAAAGAAAACAAGTTATGATTGGACCCAAAAAGAGGCAGTTTTAAGGTTACTATCTTTATTGTGAAGTTTGGGGTCATAAGACAAGTAAATATTGGTGGAGAAGGCTAGTATATGTCTCCAAATTGAGAAGATACAATGCTGTATAAAGGGGGAGACAACACAAAATTCAGAGGAGAACACCTATCTTGGGTTCTTGCATATATTGTAAAAAGCAAGGATACACTGGCATGGATTCTTGGTGGAAGCCCAAACCAGTGGTTTCAAGGAACAAGTTTGCTATATTGGCAGACTTGAAATAGTGTGAAAGGTGTGGGTAGGATGGCTATAATGCCAAGAGATGCATGACACTTCTCCCTGAGCAAGAGAAGGCACTCAATGGCACAGTAAAACCAACTGGTACAGTCAAAGCTGAGAAAAAGGAGAAAGATATCTTCAAGCCAGTTCAAAAGAAGGAATATAAAGCTAAAAGGGAGGAGGCTAATATAGCTAATTGCACTAAAGGCTAATTACAAGGATAAACAGTGGATCCTTGATAGTGGATGTACTTCACACATGACAAGAGACAAGAGTAAATTATAAAAGCTGAACACATCAAGAGAAGGTAGAGTCAAGTTTAGCAATGATGATTTACTTGACATTAATGGTCAAGGGTCAGTAAATATTGAAAAAGGAAAGCTGAAAGATGTTTTACACATTGAGGGACTCAGATATAATCTAGTATCTGTCAACCAACTATGTAATGAAGATCATAAAGTGATATTCACAAAAATACGTTGCCAAGTAAAGAGTAAAGAAGACAATACTATTGCAGCCAGGAAGAGAATAAATAGAAATTTATATGTGATTGATGAGGATAAGATAAATAACTATTTACTTACAAAAGAAAAAGAAAATCTATCATGGCATAGGAGGCTGGGACACTTAACACAGAAGAACATGAGGAAACTGACCACTACTCATGTAATCAGAGACATTCCAGACCTTAAGAGAGAAAGAGAGTATGTCTACTCAGCATGCTCTAAAGGAAAATAGGTCAGAAAGCAGTATAAGACCAAAGAATTTAGTTCTGAAGTAGTGCTTGACATTGTACATATTGATTTGTGTGGGCCGATGAGAACAAAAGGATTGAATGGTAAGAGGTACTTCATCGTGTTTGTTGATGATTATTCTAGAAGGACCTGCATCATGCACCTCAAACGTAAGTCAGAAGTTTTGAAATACTTCAAGAGATATAGAAGATTGGATGAAAATGATAGTGGAAAGAAGATTAAAGTATTAAGGTTAAATCAAGGCATTGAATTTACAAATGAAACATTTGAAGATTACCTTGAAAAGTATGGTATTCACTATCAGATGGCAGCAGCAAGAACACCTCAATAGAATGAGATGGTAGAGAGGAAAAATAGAGTTGTGGTTGAAATGGCAAGAACTCTACTGTTGGAATTCAAGCTTTACACAAGATTTTGGATAGAAGTAACATTTACAGCTGTGCACTTACTGAACAGAGTTTTACTAAGGCCTAATACTGATAAGACTCCATATGAGCTATGGAGTGGTAAGAAGACAATAGTCAAGTATCTAAGAATCTTTGGTAGCCCATATTTTGTGAAGAAAAAGGAGCAAAACTTGGGAAAATTCCATGTTAGGTCAGATGAAGGCATCTTTGTGGGATACTCAGCAAAGACAAAAGGTTACAAAGTTTTTGTGTATAAACTGGGAAAAGTAGTCACTTCCAGTGATGTTAGAATAGATGAAAACTAGAAAACAATGCGTATTTGAGAAGCTGAGGATAGTGAAGAAGATGACTTCTAAATAGATGAAGAATCAGACCAATATGTAAAAAAAGGAAAAGCAGTAAGTTCAAACTTAGAGAAGAGTGAGTCTGAAGATGAAGAAAGAGATTCTCTTGCAACTAAGACTGTGCAAGGGAGAAAGACAAAGAAAATGTGTACCAGTGCTCATCAAGGAAATCAAATCATATGTGACCTATTAGCAAGAGTTACAACAAGAAGAAGAATTGTGGAAACTATTGCTTTACTCTCACAAGTTGAGCCTAAATCTATTAAAAAGGCTGCGCAAGACAAAGCCTAGGTCAAAGCTATTAATGAGGAGCTAGATCAAATTGAGAATAATGATACATGGGAGCTGGTTCTAAGACCTATTAATAAGAATATCATAGGAACCAAATGGGTGTTTAGAAAGAAACACAATGAAGATGGCAAGATGGTGAGCAACAAGACTAGGTTGGTTTGCAAAGGCTACACTCAGATAGAAGGAGTATATGTTGATGAAACTTTTGCACCAGTAGCAAGGTTAGAAACTATTAGAATGTTCTTAACTTTGGCAACATATAAGAAGTATAAATTTTACCAGATTGATGTGAAATCAGCATTTTTGAATTGGCTCCTGAAAGAAGAAGTGTATATTGAACAACCCATGGAGTACATATTAGTGAGGATGAGATACACATGTACAAGCTGAAGAAAGCCTTGTATGGCCTTAAACAAGCCCTAAAAGCATGGTACAGTAGGTTGGATGCATATTTGAGAAGATTGAACTTTAGAAGAGGAACAGTTGATAATAACCTTATGTGTTCAACTTAGAGAAAGGTCAGCTGATAACCATAGTATATGTAGATGACATCATCTTTGGAGGGGATCACTCTGAGCTATGCTAAGAATTTGCACAGAAGATGAGTGAGGAATTTGAGATGTCATTAATTGGAGAAATGACTTACTTTTTTGGATTACAGATAAAATATTGTGAAGAAGGTATTTTTATTTCTCAGGCAAAACATGCCAAAGAGATGCTAAAAATGTTTGGCATAGAGGATAGCAGATTTGTCAGTACCTATATGTTAGTGGGCTGCAAGTTAACAAAAGATCAGGAAGGAAGGAGTATAAGCCTTATAGAATATAGGAAGATGATAGGGAGCCTTCTGTACCTTACAACATCAAGGCCTGATCTTATGCAAGTTGTGCGCATTACTTGCAGATTCCAAGCTAATCCTAAGGAATCTCATGTGTTGGCAGTGAAAAGAATCCCAAGATACCTCAAAGGGACGCTGGAAATGGGTTTGTGGTATCTTGCTATAGATTCTGTAAAACTACGAGCATACACTAATGTAGATTGGGTAGGAAGTACAGATGACAGAGAATCAACCAGTGACTGCATTTTTTACTTGGGTTCAAAGTGTATTGCATGGTTATGTAAAAAGAAAAACAATGTTGCTTTGAGCACAACTGAGGCTGAGTATATGGTTGCTTGTGCAGCATGTACTCAGGTAATATAGATGCAAAGACAATTGGCAAATTTGAGTGTTGAAGTGAAGTTACTAGTGAGTGTACTTTATGATAATCAAAGTGGAATTGATCTCAGTAAGAATCTAGTTCAACATTTAAGGAGTAAGCATATTGACATCAAGTATCACTTTATCAAGGATCAAGTGGAATAGGGTACAATTCAATTGGAGTATGTTGGTACTAAAGATCAAATTTCAGATATTCTAACTAAACTTCTATCCACAGAGCTGTTTGAAAAGCACAGAATGAGTCTGTCTGTGTAAATGCCGCCTCAAGCTTGAAGTTTAGGTGAATCCTCCATCTTTACTTTGTAGGTTTTTCAAATTTTGTAAATGGTTGGCAAAAGGGGAGAGAAGCAACAGTACAGAGGGAGCTGTAAAGGAAGGGGGAGTGTAGATTTAGGGGGAGTTGTAATCCATCTGCTTCTAGATTATTACTCTAAAGATTATAAAGGATTGCGACATAATGGCTTTTGTTGCGAGTGTTGCCAACAATTACAAAAGGAAAGATTGTTGTTCCTATAGCCTTGTATCGGTTGTAATTGTTGTCAACCAGATTTAAGTGTGCAAGCCAATGTGGCTCATATCTCAGCAATTATAAGATAAGACTAGCATGTCAAATAACCTCACAAAGTGATCTCTTTGAACTTGTAAAGGGAGTTTAGTATTGCTTAAGTCTTAGTGTGACAGGGTTGTAATTGTTCATGGGCAATCCTGGCCATTTATTCAAGTAGTCAAGGGATAAAATTTCAATAGAAAAGAAAAGAGCAAGGAAAATAAATTAAGAAGGAGAATAATGCTAAATTTTGAATGGAACAGTAATATGAAGCCATATGGAGGGATAAGAAAGGAAATCCATCGTAGTTACAGTAAGCCCTACTAAGGTTTTCATAGAAAGGAGAATATAAACTAAGACTTATCTCTTTTGGGGTAACCACCATAAGATAGTGAGACATAGAAAAGGAGAGACGTAAGAGCATACCAGACCTGGAAATCGTGAAATAGGTGAGAGCAAACCAAGACCAACAAAGCTAGAAACGTGAGATGGTGAAAGGAGACCAAAAATGTGTAATGTTGTGAGCAAACCAGAAACGTGCGATGTTATCAGCAGATTAGAAACGTTCGACTATGAAAGGAGATCAAAAATGTGCGACATTGTGAGCAGACCAGAAAAGGGTGACCAGGTGAGACGTGAGACCAGGTGACACCAGAACATACCGAAAATCCAAAATTGGTGAGACCAAATAAGAGGGAACTAGGTGACACCAGAACACATTGGAAAACCAGAATTGGTGAGACCAGAGAAAAGGGAAATGGGTGACACCAGAACCAGAAACTAGAATTGGTGAGACTAGAAATGAGGGAGACCAGAAAAGGGTGTAATGTGTGAGACCAAACTAGAGAAGACGTGAGACTTGGAGAAGGTGAAACGTGAGACCAGACCAAGTAAGACTAGACTAGAATAATAAAATGGTGAGACCAGACCTGGAGATTGTGAGACTAGAGACGATAAGACAGTTAGATCAGGAAATGGGTGAGATCGTGAGACGGGGAGACGGGTGAGACTAGGAGTTGTGTGATACAACTAAGAGAAGAAGTTCAGTTAAGCATTTAAGAGAACTCAACGTATTTTCAGATTTCTTCAAGAGAGGTTAGAGAGTGTTTTGGTGATCTTCCAAGTGATAGTGAAGCAACCTATTCAAATCAAACAGAGGCAAGACAAGCTAGAAGAAGGGTAGACATAGCAGGTGACACTCTTTGTATTGTACTTGCTTTGTATTTGCAATAGTGAAAGGAGCAAAAGATTAAGACATCCATTGTAACTACATTGCAATCATAGGGAATACCACACTAGTATTCTCAAGCATAGTGGATTGTCTCGGTAGAGGAAGAAACTCTACCACCGTGGAGTACATCACATTGATGGAACCACGTAAATCTCTTGTGTCCTTGCTTTGAATTTACATTCTGTGTTTTGAATTGAGTTGTGAACACAGCTAAAGAATTATCAAACCCATAACCTAAAGAAGACCTAATCAAGAACAGCCAATCTGTCTAATAGGCAAGGTGTCTAAAAGGTAGCTTTGGAGACTATTGTGATTGGTAGGTAATAATAGATCTACCTTAGTTGAATTTGAGAAAGAGTTCACTTTTGAGAAGAGTTTGAAGTTGTTCACATACTTGCATATTGAGAGCTAAAGTATTAAAGAAGTAGAATACTTTGACTTAAATTATCAGAGATTTTTTTAAGGGGTGTGATATTGATTCACCCCCTCTCAGTATCACAAACTAGTAGATCCTAGGGTGTAGTTGGGAACTTCAGTATCACTTTTAAAATAAAATCACAAAACCTTGTTTTTCCATTTCTAGAAAAACCCAATACAAGAAATCTTAATCTTATAAAAACTAATTCACTTTATAAGAATAGGATTCACAGTCTGATACTTTCAAAGCATTTTTAACTTTTTGAACTCTAAAACCAATTTTCTCTTAAGAAAATTGAGAGAGAATTGAAAATTTCAAAACCTTTTTGCACATTAGACTTTGTTCAGATTCACTAAATGCCTTTTGAGATGGAAAACAACACTTAATTAACCTACCTTATGACCCAAACTTTAGTGAAAACCAAATCCCCACAAAAGCATGCCCTATTCATATGTTTGTAGTACTAAAACAACACTATAGAGATGAAATTAGGAATTTGGAATCAAAAAGAATAATCTCAAAGTTTTGTTCTCCTTGGTCTTTCACTATATTTTAGTTAATAAGAATTCTAAGATCCAACAAGGAATGCCAAGGCTGGTCATCAATTACAAACCTTTGAACAAGGCCCTTAAGTGGATTAAGTACCCTATACCTAATTTCAAAACAAAGTATGACCATTGCTTATTTTAGAGGCATCAATCTCAACAATTTTCTAAAGTGAAAGGTGTGTGATGTGAAGATAAGTAATTTCTTTGACCAAGGATTTCACTTGCTGAATAATGGTAGAGTGATTTTGTGTCCAAGGATTAGGATTTTTCCTAAGCTTGTCATGTAGATGTTTTATGAGATTTTGAATGTTTGGGATACATCAAGGACATAGTTCAGACTTGTCATGTAGAAAAGGCTAAGGACTTTTCAATAGGAGTGATAGTTCCTTGGATGATATAATAACCATGAAACCAAATTTTTTTTTTTTGGAATAAAGAGATCTTTGATTGGGAAATCACAACACCATTTTTCTTAGTAATTGAAAAGAATTTATACAAATGTCTAAAATGCTTTTCAATTAATTTTGAGAAAATTAAAACATCATCAATGTAAATGATGTAGAATTTTGAGTGAGGATGAAAAATGTCATTCATGATTCTTTGAAATTCAGAATGAGCATTTTTCAAACCAAATGGCATAACATTCCATTCATATTGTCCAAATGGAACAATTAATGCAATTTTGTAACAGTCTTTTGAATGAATATGGATTTGCTTCAATCTTGATTTCATGTCAAATTTTGAGAAAATGCATGCTGAATGCAATCTTTGTAACAAGTTCTTTTTATTAGGTATAGGATACCTAATCCATTTGAGGGCCTTGTTCAAATTTTGATAGTTGATGACTTGGCATTCCTCGTTCGATCTCAGAATTCTTGTTAACATAAAATATAACCCAAGACCAATGAGAACGAGACTTTGAGATTAGTCTTTTTGATTCCAAATTCCTAATTCCATCTCTACAGTGCTGTTCTAGTTCTACATATATTTAAATAAGGTGTGCTTTTGTGGGGATTTGGTTTTCACTAAAGTTTGGCTTACTGGGTAGGCCAATCAAGTTTGTTTTCTATCCTAAAAAGCATGTGGTAAATCTAAACAAAGTTCAATATGCATAAGGGTTTTGAAATTTTCAATTGTCTTTTGAAGAGAAGAGTTTTGTAATTCTTTCTTAATTTTCTTAAAAGAAAATTGGTTTTGGAGTTCAAAGAGTTGAAAACACTTTAAAAGTATCAAATTGTGAATCTTATTATCATAAAGTGAATTAGCTTTTATGAAATTAAGATTTCTTGTCTGGGTTTTTCTAAAAATGGGAAAATGAGATTTTGTAATTTTGTTTTAAAAGTGATACCATCATAATTGACAGGACAAGGAGTTATTAGATTTATGAAAGGAGTCCCTAAAATGACAATATGATGTATGTTTTCAACAAGAACAAAACTTGTCTTGATTTTGAAATTTTGGTTTTCAATGAAAGCAGTAGTTTTGCTAAAAATTACCATTTTGGAATCATTGGCAGTAGCCAAAAATTTCACTTGTTTTTTCTTGAAAGTTTTTTGGTACTATGCTATGTTTAATGCAATTCAAATCTACAACAGTGTTTAAAAGAGCAATAATATTTATTGTAAAATCATTAGAAAAAATGAGAGAAATTTTTATTAAATATTTTTGAGAAGTAACCTGTTCAAGAGCAAATAAAAAGTCTTATAGGATTTTTTCTAAGTTTTCAATATTTTGTGATTATTTTGATTTATCTGGTTTGTCGGGTTTAGATGCTATATGGTGGTTTGAGAGAAGAAATTAAATAGCTTCCTTTCCCCTTTTCTAGTTTTCTTTCAGTTCTTTGAGCTCAATTTTGATAGTTTTGATTTCCTTTTGGAGGTTTTAGAGGTAACTTTTGATTTTTGCTTTAAAAGGATCTTAGTAAGATTATAAGGAATCTTACTGAGGTTGTGGTGTTCTAGTGTTTTGGGTTGGTCTTTAAAGGTTTTGAGAAGTTTTTCAAGGTATTCCTTTTGTAACGAAGGGTCAATAATATGCTTAATAATATCAACTAATAATTCTTGATCTTTAATAAGCACATTTACTTGTTTTGGGGTAGTCTCAACTATAGACAAAGATGTCTAGAGATCATTTATTTGTTCTTATTCCTCATTTGTGTTACCTATATGTTTAGATTCAGATTCAGTAACAACAGGTTTTTGAGTCTTTGAAGGATTTTTTCCTTGAGATCTAATTCCTAGAGTTTTTTAGAGACTTTGCAATACTTTGTAGTATGTCCCTTTCTCCCACATTTGTAACAAGTGATATCGTCAAAGGTTTTGAAAGAAGGTTTTTTGGTTGTTTTTTTCAGCTTTGAGTAAAAAGGAGATTTGTTATGTTTAGTAAACATTTTGAAAGGATTAGAAGAGGTTTTCATCTTGGATTTTAAAGATCCAAAAGATTTAGGAAATCCTAAATCAAATTGTTGACAAAACATACCTACCTCAAAGCAAGATTGCTTAAGTTCCCACTTAAGATATTTTTGCTTAAGATTTAGGAAATCCTCAAATCAAATTGTTGACAAAACAAAAATCAAACGTTTTGAATCCTACCCTTTAAGACCTCTAAAAGGAAATGAAAACTATTAAAATTGAGCTTAAAGAGCTTAAAAAAAAAAAAAGAGAGGAAGCCATTCGATTTCTTTTCTTAAACCACTATGAAGTCACTAAATCCAACAAACTAGATAAAATAGAGGAATTACAAAATATTGAAACCTAAAAAAAATCCCATAAGACTTTTTATTTGCTCTTGAATAGGTTGCTTTTTGAAAATATTTAATAAAAATTTCTTATTTTTTCTAATGATTTTACAAAAGTTACTATTGTTTTTTTTGACACTGATGTAAATTTGAATTACATTAAACAAAGCATAGTACCAAAAAAATTTCAAGAAAAAAAATTGAAAAATTAGCTACTGTCAATAATTCCAAAATGATAATTTCTAGCAAAACTATTAATTTCATTGAAAACCAAAATTTCAAAATCAAGACAAGTTTTGTTCTTGTTGAAAATATGCATCATATTGTCATTTTAGGGACTTCTTTCATAAATCTAATAACTCCCTATTCTATCAATTAAGATGGTATCACTTTTAAAACAAAATCATAAAACCTTATTTTTTCATTTTTAGAAAAATCCAAGACAAGAAATCTTAATCTTATAAAAGCTAATTTGCTTTATGAGAATAGGATTCATAGTCTGATACTTTCAAAGTGTTTTCAACTCTTTGAACTCTAAAACTAATTTTCTCTTAAGAAAATTCAGAAAGAATTACAAAACTCTTCTCTTCAAAAAAGAATTGAAAATTTCAAAACCCTTTTGTATACTGAACTTTGTTTAGATTTACCAAATGCTTTGTGGGATAGAAAACAACACTTGATTGACCTACCATATAAGCCAAACATTAGTGAAAACCAAATCACTATAAAGGCATGCCCCATTTAAATGTTTATAGAATTAGAACAACACTGCAAAGATGAAATTAGGAATTTGGAATTAAAAAGACTAATCTCAAAGCTTGTTCTTCTTGGTCTTATGTTGCATTTTATATCAATAAGAATTTTGAGATCGAACAAGGAACGCCAAGGCTGGTCATCAACTACAAACCTTTGAACAAGGCCCTTAAGTGGATTAAGTATCTTATACCTAATAAAAAGGACTTGTTACAAAGATTGCATTCAGCATGCATTTTCTCAAACTTTGACATGAAATCAGGATTTTGGCAAATCCATATTCATCCAAAAGACTGTTACAAAACTGCATTCACTGTTCCATTTGGACAATACAAATGGAATGTCATGCCATTTGGTTTGAAAAATACTCCTTATGAATTTCAAAGAATCATGAATGACATTTTTTTTTATCCTCATTAAAAATTCTGTATCATTTATATTGATGATGCTTTAATTTTCTCAAAATTAATTGAAAAGAATTTTAGACATTTGTATAAATTCTTTCCAATTACAAAAAAAAAAAGGTCTTGTGATTTCCCAATTAAAGATCTTTTATTCCAAACAAAAATTTGGTTTCATGGTCATTATATCACCTAAAGAACTATCACTCCTATTAAAAAGTCCTTGGCCTTTTCTAAAAAATTCCCTGATGAAATCACAAAAAAAAAAAAAAACTCAACTCCAGTAATTCCTTAAAAGTTTGAACTATATCCTTGATTTTAGCCCAAACATTCAAAATCTTATAAAACCTTTACATGATAGGCTTAGGAAAAGTCCTAATCCTTGGATAGAAAATCACTCTGCCATTATTTAGCAAGTGAAATCCTTGGTCAAAGAAATTACTTGTCTTCACATTGCAAACCCTTCACTTCAGAAAATTGTTGAGACTGATGCCTTTGAAATAGGTTATGGTGGTATTCTAAAGCACGTACAAGATGATAAAGAAAGAATTATCCAATTTATTTCAGGACATTAGAATGATTCAAAAAAAGAATTACTCTAGCATAAAAAAAGAAATTCTTTTTATTGTCACGTGTATCCAAAAGTTCTAAAGTGATTCACTCAATAAGAAGTTTATACTTCAAATTGATTGTAAATTAGCCAAAGAAGTCCTCAAAAGAATGTTCAAAACTTGGCTTCTAAGTAAATCTTTGCTAGCTGACAAGCAATCTTGTCTTTGACTTTAACATAGAATTCATAAAGGAAGAAAATAACTCAATTCTTGATTATCTAACAATAGAATTCTTGCAGGAAGATCCAAAACCATGTTTCAAAAAACCAAAGGAAAAGAAGTCCTAATCCAAAAGGAGGAGGCCAACCCTTCTTTGGAAACCAAAACACAACCTACTTCAAAACCCACAAAACCAGAATCAAATACCCCAAACAAAAAAAACCTAAACAAGACCCATCAAAACCTAGGTTGACATGGTCCAAGAAGATGAAAAAGCCTAGCAATTCCAAAAATAGTTAGAAGACCTTGACTCAAACCCAAAATTGTGCAAGGATGCTTAAGAACTTTACATAGAGATGGAAAACCTCACAAGTAAAGTGTGAAAACTCATTTCAAAAAAGGAGATAGGTTCTTTTTTAAGACCCCTATCTCAAAATGTTTTTGAAAATTCTTTTTTAAAAGTAGTTTCTTCATAAACACCTACCAAACACTCAAAATATTTTGAAAAAAAGAGATTTTCAAAATGTTTTACCTATTGAAAAATGTTTCTTTCATGAAAATCCAATAAAGGTCATAACAAATGCTTTCCCCATTGGATGACATTTTAAGCCCATAGATACCATAAAAACCCAGAAATATTATATGGCCATCCTTAAATATATTGAGTTTACAAAATTCAAACACTTCCCACTAGGTGAAAACCCTGTAGAACTTAGAGATTCAACTTACCAAATTGAAAAAATCCTTAGTCCATCAAATTGGGAATAAGCCTTTACAAAACCAAAACCTTTCCCAACCAATTTCAAAACAAAGTATGATCATTGCTTATTTTTTAACTATTGGGATTACCAGTAAGCATGGTTTAATACTTTTCTTATCCAAAATAAAAAGAATAGACATTCGTGGTATAAAAAATGATTATTCCAAGACACTAAACTAGTTCAAACAATGGTGGGGATACTTTGGATCTACCCCAAACCTCTTTACTGAAGGGGTAAGAGAGGGGTATGAACTTTTCAGAATTAGTTATGAACCAACAAAGCATGAATCTCGATTCACTCCTTTGTTTCAATTCCATGTTAAATTCTTTTTACCATGTGTATTAGCTTAGTACTATAAGATCTAGGTCTAAAAGGATACCCTTGTTGTAATTAGAAAATTCAGAGTGGTTGGACACCTATACAAATTCCAAAAATCTCACTAAAGAAATAGTGCAAAATTGGCTTAATAAGAACTAGGAGACTTAACAACTAGACTTAGTTCTTGCAAAGGCTAATTCATTATTCCTAGCCCAGAAGTCCCATGCAATAGCAAGGCTTGCCCAGTCCAAAATTGAAAAAGAATACTTTGCAATAATGAAATAGATATTGCAATCCAAAATGTTTTTAAAAGGAACTTCAGTCCAAGCCCAAAACTTAAGCACATCTAAAGATGAGGAAGATTCGACAAACTAATTTCAAGACAATGAAGATGACTGCTATGGATTTTTCTCTTTAATAAATCCCAAAAAGTAATGCCCAACACCATCCAAAAGGGCTCAAATCCACAAAAAGAAAAAACCCCTTGGATTCCCATCAAAAACACTATCACAAAAGGACAAAAATGCTTAGGTGGAAAGTAGATTCTCCATCAACTCAAAGAAACCAACTTAAAAGCAAATTCTCCATTAACTTAAAAACCAATTCAAAACTTCTTTTAATAAAGTGGATTCCCCTTATCTACCATTTCATCAAAAGAAGATGAAAAAGCCAATATGACTCCCACTCAAGTAGAGCTCCCCAAGTATTTATAAAAGGAGACATCGAAGAGCAAGGAAGGCATCTGTCTTTTTACCCCAAAATTGTATCCTATCCCTTAGTGTTCTCTTTTTAAAATTCATTTATTTCTCTCTTTATGTAAACAACCCTTATAAAACATCTTCCATCAGTGCAATAATACTTCTTTCTTCACCCTGTGATCTTCCCATTCGAGGGCTTCATCTTTCTCACTCTCTCTCATGTGTCTGTGTGTGCAACGATCCTATCTCTCACTGGTATCAGAGCCTGGGCAGAGGAGTGAGTTGTATTAGGTATTTGTTCTTTATCTATGCTAGTATTTTAGATTTTCATGAGGTATTAAGCTTAGTTTTATTGTTTCTGAGTGTTCTTAAGTGGCCCTTGAACGGTTTGGGATTTTAACTATGTGTTAAAGGCATTATGTTCCTTATTTTTGCTCATGGGATGGTAAGAAGCAATATTACAACTATAGTCTTTGGGTAATCCCCACTAAAGATCTGTAAGTCTCGCAATGTTACCAAATGGTACCAAATATTCTATATAGTCTCTTGAAAAAAAAGAACCAGTCTTTTACAAGACAACTTCTTGTTCAATTTCTTCTACCTTCGAAAGCTTTGCTTTTCTCTCTTCTTCTATCATGTTCAACTTTTTTTTTTTAAGTTTTAAACTAATAGTGGAATGCCAGATCCCTTTCATCATTAAATTAGTAGTATATTTATGTGTGTTTGATTGTGTTAGTATCTGTTTACTTCTGTATCCTAGTCATTGTATCCAAACTTTTGCGTGTAATTTTATAATACTTTGTTGTGTTTACCTTTGTAATATTGTCTGTTTGTTTGTATGATCATTTTTTGTTTGTATTTGTGTTCATGTAGTCTATATTTACTTCTTACATTTTATTGTTTAATTTTTGTATTTACCTTTACTTGTGCCCATTATGTCTCACCTTATTGACAATTATGTATAATGTATTTCTGAAATTAATTTTTTTGATCACATTAAAAAACAAAGTCTTATTGATGAACTTCATACAATGTTTCCTTTTGAACTTGAAGATTTTCAAAACCACATGTAAAATGCACCTCTTGAAAAATGATTCCCTAGATCAAGATGGATTATTATACTTGAATACATTTTGTTTATCTGTTAATCCTTCTTCTCATAAACCTAGCTCCCAGATCAGAATATGAAGAACCTGTATCTATGGATATTAACATGGACATAGACACACGATAAAATAGATAAGAGCATCTCTTTCTAATAAATTTTTTACATCCTTTCAAAAAATATAATATATATATAGATTATGAGCTTGGACTTCCACTCGAAGTAGCACACGATATCAAAGCAACATATGAGCATGGTAACTACGCCTGCCAACTCATTTTTGGCATTTACAAAGCATATATGCATATGGGAAATATCAAGTCCACGTAACTCATGCCAACGATCTCCGTTCAGACCTTACTAAACTACAAATTTCTAAGTGAAATTCTTTTCCTTATGACCCAATACACTGAGACATTTGGAAGAAAGCTAACAGCTATGACACAGCACTTGATGAGCCAAAGACCAAACACTAGAGTGCTTATCGATGTTGAATCAACACCTCCAGAGATGGTTAAAGGTGCTCTCATTCTGGCCCAACACTATTTCTATGTTAGGTATGGTGAATGGATTCTGGATGAATCATATTAACCTTAGGAAGCACTAGCAGATCCATCCAAACAAATCAAGGTTGCAAGAATCTACATCAATCATAGGCAGTTTTATCAGAACGAGTATTCAAAATACAATCTCTATGCCGAGGACAACATCTAAATTATCTTTGTTAAGATTTCCTTCTCCTATGTCCATCTCCTTTTCAAATTAAGCATACCCAAATTGTGTATGAAATTGGAATTGCAAAGGCATTGATAAAAGGAATCCTAGACCACTCAAATTTGGAAGGATCTCTTCCATAGGAAGAAGACCCTAAACCAGAAAATGAAGATCATTATGAACTCAAATTGGTAATGGGTGATAAAGGTGTAGACAATGTAATGGGAGAATAATAATAATAATAATAATAATAATAATAATAATAATAATAATAAGTCTTCTAGAAGAAAAAGAAAAGAAACCTGAAAATATCAACTTAGTTGTCTTTCCAAGACCCAAAAAACTCTTACAAAACTTAGAATCATACAGATCCAAGCCCAAAGCTCATAAAATCCAAAAAGGCCTAGCCTATTTCAAAACCTAAGGCCCAACTTATCCCAAAAATCACATTAAACAAACCTTTCTAAAATCCCACACCAAAAAACTTTAAAATTCTTAGCTAAACAAACTAAGGATAATCCTTTTTCCAAAGTCTATAAAAACCTTGGTCTCCTAAAGGTCCCAAATTCTTTTTGAAAACTATACTCCAACTAACCTACAAAATATTGAGCTAACGTTGAGCTAGCAATGCTTTTAGGAAATAAGACCTAATCCTTTTCTATAAAAGGCCTAAAACCTACCCAAAAAGGGCTCTCAAAACCCAATTAAGGGGCCATGCCTACCCAAGGAGTGGCTATACAAAAAGTAAAGCCCAAAACCATCCAAAACAAGCCCAATCTACAAAAAGACAAAACTCTTTGGATTCCTATTAAGGAGCACTATCACAAAAAGAAAAAAAAAATGCTTAAGTGGAAAGTAGATTATCCATTAACTCAAAAAACAACTCAAAATGTCTTTTGATAAAATGGATTCCACTTGCCTGCCATTTCACCAGTAGAAGACGAAAAAGTCATGATGAATCTTACTCAAGTGAAGCTCCCTATTTATAAAAGGAGACGTCTAAGAGCAAGGTAGGCATTTGGTTTTCTTCTCTTAGTTGTATCTCATTTGGCTTTCTACCCCAAAATTGTATCATATCCCTTAGTATTCTTTCTTTAAATTTCGTGTGTTTTTTCTCTTTATGTAAACAACGCCTATAAAATGTCTTCAATCAATGCAATAATACTTCTTTCTTCACCTTGTGATCTTCACATCTGAGTGCTTCATCTTTTTCACTCTCTCTCATATGTATGTGTGTTAAATATATATATATATATATATAGTCACATAAATATTTATATAATTTTATTCAATTACATTTTATAGACAAAATCTAAAAATGGTCAAAGGAGTAAAGAACAAATAAAAATGCCACAAACTTCTAAAACAATATTTTTGCTTGCAGAGTTGAAATGGAGGTAATACATTTCATTTATGTAATATTTTTAAAATTTTTATCATATATCTTGTGTAATTATTTAATATGAAAAAATTACAATTATATGTTAATAACTTCTTTTTGTTGCATTTGTGATAGTCCAAGAAGACTGGTCAATATCTAAGTAGAACTAAGACATATATGGATTTCCATAAATATAAAAATGGAGCGCTAGTAACCCTTGGGGCAGCAACAATTCTTGTAATTTATGTTTTTCTTTATAATTATTTATTTGAAATAGTGACAAACTTTAAAATTATATCACAATATTATTAATTTCTTTTGTGCATATTACTTATGTCGGAAAGGCTTCAAGCAATTCAATCTAATATGCAAGCTAATGGTGAAAATTCTCAAGTTGCATAAGGTTTTGCTATATATATATATATAACAACATTTAGTTGAAATGTTACTTTATATAATTTTAAATGGTGAATTTCTTAGTTGTATTATTGTTTATTTAAAGCATTAACAAATATATGTCACTAAAGATAGTTTTTGTTGTAGTGTAAATGGCCATTAGATAGTTTGCGGCTTTAATTTCAATCCTTCTCATTGAAGATTTTGCAAGTATTGTCTATGGTAATCGCATTAATTGCAGTAAAAAGAGCATCAAGTTTCCCTGGATTCTAAGAGCATGTGGTTTTGTAACTTCTCCTTGTCCATTTTTTGTACAGCCCTTGTAGTTAATTTCCAAATCTTATACCTTAGAAATCTTATGATCAATGATTACACAAAGGTCCTTGAAGTCTTCTCATCCACCATTTTGTTAGGTGTATCAATCTAGGGAACAATAGGGATAATCTTGACAGTGTCTAATGGCATGAGTGAACCACTTCTTCATGGAAAGTATTACAAACATTTTGAAGGGACAAGGGATTCATTCACCAGCCCCACCATGCTGCTGTCACTGCCACTGCCACTTTTGACAATGGTGGTGTTGGTGATGTCGCCGCAGCCTTGCTGCCTAACCCATTGATACCGTGAGATCTAAGGTTTGTTTAACGTGTGTTTCTTCTTTTTTCTTTTTTGAATTTCTCTTGTCTTTGTTCGTTTTATTTCTCTTGAGCTATACAAGAGATGGTCACTCCTTTACCTACTTGGGTGTTGGAATGTACTTGAATTTTTTTTTTTAAAAATATATTAGTCGAAGGTTCATTAGTCTCTCGTAGGTAATACAAGAGAATTTTGATAATTTTCTTTTTAACTCATAAAATTTTACTCTTTTATTGTTTCTTCTAGTCTCTTGTGCTTCTTTCATGGTTCAAATATTTTTTTATGGAAATAACATCCTTGTTATTAATCATATGTCATCACGAAGTTATTGCACAGATACCCATTTTAATATTTTTATAATTTGTGTTATTTTAAAATTATATTTCCCTTTATATTGATAGATTTAAATAAATTTACTTATTATTTTTTATTATTTTTTAATTTTTAAGACTAAATGTGGTGGTTGAGGATATTAAATGCTGATTAAATTTTTCTAAAATGATTATAGCTTTGATTAAGCTTGATGCAAACAATTTATAAAATAATAAGACTATAAAGTTGTTATTTTGAATTTGTACAATAATAAAAATAAAAGTTATTGTATGTTTCATAAGAGCTAAAGTGTGGAAAGTACACCCTCCCATTTTCATTAATGGTCACTTTAATAGAAATAATGTTTCAAGTGAGATCAATAAGAAAATTACACCCTTTTTTTAAAATTAATATTTTGTCCTTAATTCTTCTTTTGAGTAAATAAAAATGGACATTTTTGTAATTTTATTGTTTTCCTTGCATCCTCATTAATGGTCTATGTGTGTATATATATATATATATATATATATATATATTCTATTGTTTCTTTTTTATTTTAACCTTTTTCCTTAAACTTTTCTTGCCCTAATTATAAAAGTGAAACAAAATAAAATTTCCATTTCAAGGCAACAAAAAATGAAAAAAATTAGACTTGCATGTAATCGATTTTACCTTGTAGCATTTTGCCTAGGTCATATTTCTCTTTCTCACTCAAGTCTTCTATTTGAAATTTTATTTTGGTAACTAGCTATTAACTGAGAGTAGATGTGTGTATTTTTGTAAGAGGAGGGGGGACTTTGGGAATCTTTGTTTTGACAAAATCCTACTCATGTCATTGTAATTAGTATGTCTAAATTGATACAAAATAAGGGGTGGCCATTTTTGGCTCTAATAACAACCTACTGCCAATAAATGACATCAAAACATTGCAATTTGTTAGCATTAGATATTGAACCATTAGATTGCAACCTACCCCCAATCAATGAGACCAAATTTTGCATTTGTAATGATTTCACAACAAATTATAAACAATATGGCAACATGAAGAACAAATGGGTTTTTTCATGTAATGTTCTTGCTTGCATTGCATGTGCATCAAAGCCATGCAATTGTGCTAACAACTAGTGTGCTTGAACATTTCATTCTATGTATCGAGTTGTGCATCTATTTATCAAAGAAAATGACAAGGTTATGCAAAGTTGTTAAGAGTTAACTTATATTGGTGTAAACTAGCACTTTCAAATGTGAATAACAATCCCAAAACTGTATTTAAAATTACCCAATACACAAATTTTGTTTTCTTTAATTAGCTTGAAAGCATAGCAGGGTTTGGCATAAATTGCATGAATGTGAACATCCTCTCCCCATAAGTTTTGCTAAAGCAAAAGTATGATAGATGAGTATTTTGTTCTTTGAACTATTACTTGTCCATGCTCTCATTGTCATGGAACTTTTTGGTCAATCAATGTTTTCAAGCAAAAAAAAGTTCCAAATCAAAATTCAAAAGACTTTTTGAAAATAGACAAAAGAATTGCCCAACATAGTAGTAACCAAATAATTAATATGCATTGTTGCAAGAAATTTGGCCCAACTGATTAGTAGTCCATTAAAAGCACATATAATGCGATTGTTTATTTGGATTTATTCGATGCATAAATCAAAAGAATTGTTTGAAGGACATTTTAGTCAATTGAAAGACACTGCGAAGGATGTGATTCTGTAAATAGCAGGAAAATATAGGAGTGGTATTGGTACGAGAAAAAGTTGAGTGAGAGAGATGGCAAGTGAATCGTAGTCCTAAATTATCTTTAAGTAAGCAATTGAGATATGAATTGTTCTTCCTTTTTTTTTTTCCCCCTATTTCAGCTACCTTTCTATGATTAAATTACTTTGTGTGTGTGTGTGTGTGTGTGTGTTTGTTTTTATTTACATTCTTTTCTCATGTTGGAATCCAAAGTAATTTAATAAAAAGGATTCTAAATTTATTTTTTGGATTCAAGAAATTATGACGTGTAATTCTTTGCATTATAAGACTTTGCCATGGAATAGAAACATCTGAGCTAGCTAGTCTATGGATAATGTATTTAGGGGAAGAAAAAACTAAGGCAAGGAATTTAAGGAGGGTTGGTTGTGTATATTGTATTCAAGTTTCAGTGCTTGTATTGTAGGAGACTTGAATCCACACATTAATTGGTTTTATCAAATAAATAGAGGTGTGGCATATAAAAAAAAAATCATTGCATCTTTTCCTTCAACACGTGTGGTTCTCTCTTTCTCTTGTGTAATAAGAGTAACATTAAGTGTGTATGGTTTTTTACATCTTCTTTTTTGTCCAGTTTTTCATATTTATGTTTTAAAATACTCCTTCATCTTGCATTATTTTCTTATTATTTTTTTTATCTTAACCACTATATTTGAATATATAATTACATGATTATTATATTATTTGCAATAATAGAATAATTAGAATCTATTTCAAAATTTAACATAACTCATATTAACACTTCTTCAAAAATATTATAAATTTGCATATCAAGTGAGTCCAATACTAGTATAAGTATATAAGAACATCTTGAATGTCCTTGTAAATCCATCTTTTGAATTTGCTTATGACATATCTACTCAACAATTTCTTTTGGTGGCACTGCCCACCAACTCTTTTTAAATACATCTAGACGAGTAATTTTTATATTGCTTTTATGACAAATGAAATTTGTTGAGCCTAAAATTCTCTCCATGTTTTGTTATATATAATCATAGTTAACCCACTGATGAGGATGAACATAAATTATGTTTCAACATGCTAACTAATCTATTATGGCCATGAAACAAATAGGACTTAAAACTAAAGAAAAAAGAAGAAGAAGAAGAAGACCACAATAAAGAATAAAGAAGAAAATGACTTAAAGATTCAAAGAATGGGCAAGTATACATGCATTTATTTCTCATAAAAGTATAGCAAGTATACATGCATTTATTTCTTATACAAGTATAATTATATTATATGTTACATTTTGTCACCATCTCCTTGTTGAGGATGAGGAGGAGGTCATTTTTGGTTGCTTGTTCGAACTTTGAAGCCTATATATATGTCCTTTAGAGTGCTTTTAGAACCTAGCAAAAATTCTTTTCATCTAGTTTCATCTTATTTTATTAATCTTGTGATGTCCTAATTAATTAATTCTTTATAACAACATAATTTACAATTTACCATTTGTGTGAGTTGCAACTTTCTTGTAGCTTCATGTTTTTTTGTGCAAGTAGATTGAATAATGTTTTTTCTTTCTCTCTCATTTTATTTTTTTTTAAATTTTTTTCATATTTATTTATTTATTTAACACGAGCAAAGTAACCTGAAGACATTTATGCTTATAACTACAAGGAAAGGAGCAAAATCCATATAACCATTTGAGCTAACATCCATTGTCTAGAAGAGTACTAGTCGTTTAAATTCACATATAATGTAGATAGCAATTAATAGTAACTTTGAAAGAATGCTTCAAGTTCTTTCAAATGATAGCATGTAACAAAGTAGTAAGTGTCTTATTAATTACCTCAGCTTATCCATCTATTGAGGATGTCCAACAATAGAAAATAAGAGTGTAGTTCCTAATTTCTTGGTAATCCATGCAATCACACCACTTCCTTAAAGAATAACTTAGCAATATGTGTTGCTCATTGGCTTTAAAACATGTAACAAAATGAGCCATTTTGCTAAACTTATTAACAATAACAAATATGTTGTCCCTACCACTTTGAGACCTTGGTAATCCTAAGACAAAGTCTATAGAAATATCAGCCTAAGGTTGGTTAGACATAGGTAAAGGTGTATACAAGCCATAGGGTTTAACTCTAACCTTTGCTTACTTACATGTAGCATTTATCATAATTGGAATGCACATCATGCTTTATATTAGGCCAATAAAAATGCTCATGCAATATATCTAGAGTCTTCTGCACACTAAAGTGCCCCATTAATCCACCATCATAAGTCTCCCTAACAAGAAACTCACAAATAGAACAAATAGGCACACATAATTTATCCCTCTTAAACAAAAACTCTTCATGCCTATAAAAGTCACCAAATGCATACTTATCACATGCATTCCATACTTGGCCGAAATCAGAATCATTCACATACAAGCTCTTAAGCAATTCAAAGCCAACTTATTTTGCAAAGACTGTACCTCCTGGACAATGCATCAGCAACAATGTTTTCCTTTCCATGTTTGTACTTGATCACATATGGAAATGTCTCTATAAACTCCAGCCACTTAGCATATCTTTTATTAAGCATATCTTGGGATTTCAAGAACTTTAAACTCTCATGATTAAAATGAATGATGAATTCCCTTGGCCACAAATAATGTTGCCATGTTTAAAGAGTTATACCAATGCGTAAAGTTCCTTGTCATAAGTGGGATAATTTAAGGCTACCCCACTTAGCTTTTTACTAAAATAAGCAATTGGTTTGGAATCTTACATCAAAACAGCTCCTATTCCTATTCCAAATGCATCACATTCTACCTCAAAAACTTTATCAAAGTTAAGCAAGCATAACAAAAGTGCATTAGTAAGCCTTTCTTTCAAAGTATAGAAAGCCCAATCATGCACATCATCCCATTTGAAAACAACATTCTTTTTAACAAGTTCATTTAAAGGTGCAGTAATGGAACTAAAATCCTTAACAAACCTTTGATAAAAACATGCTAAATCATGAAAGCTTCTTACCTCATTCACATTGCTAGGCATAGGCTAGTCTCCTTATCACCTTTACCTTCTCCCTATCCACAGTAATACCTTGTGAACTAACAACATAGCCAAGAAACACAATAGATTCCATGCAAAATGCACACTTTTTGAGATTAACATATAGTTGGTTCTTTCATAACACATTATACACAACATGCAAGTGTTTCACATGTTCATCCAAAATCTTACTATAAACTAAAATATCATCAAAGTAAACTATTACAAATTTCCCTACGAAAGCATGTAAGACATGATTCATTAACCTCATGAATGTATTAGATGCATTAGTTAATCCAAAAGGCATCACTAACCACTTATACAATCCATATTTAGTTTAAAATGTTGTTTTCCATTCATCTCCCTCTTTCATGCGAATTTGATAATAGCCATTCTTTAAATCAATTTTTGAAAATACATGTGAACCATGCAACTCATCAAGCATTTTATCTAATATAGGGGTAGGATGTCTATACTTTACAATGATCTTATTAATGGCTCGATAATCCATACACATGCACTAAGTTCCATCTTTTTTCAGGAGTAAGATGATAGGGACTGAGCATGGGCTAAGACTCCCCCTTACAAACCCCTTTTGCACCAACTCATCCACTTGTCTCTATATTTCCTTCATTTCATCTGGATTAGCTCTATAGGCAGGTTAGTTTGGTATGCTAGCAATAGGTATAAAGTCTTTGGTGCTCAATACCCCATAAAGGAGGTAATCCCTAAGGAATCTACTCAAGAAATAAATCTTCAAACTCTTGCAATAATGGAACAACTACACTAGGCAAAGAGGAATTAAACTCATTAGATGAAAAATAAACATCCTTGTACATAAGTACAAACAGTTGTGGCATTGTGATCATAGCACTCTTAACTTCACTTTTCCTAGCAAACATACTCACTTTCTTACTTTTCTCTCCTCTTTGCACATTTTTCTCTCTAACTTTTCTCTCTACCTCACCCTTTTCACTTGAATTTTTCACCATAGCCACACTTCCTTTCCTTTCCTTTGACCTCTCTCTCTCTTTGTTTTTTTTTTCTTTTCCCCTTGTTCTCTTCTTTGTTCTTCTCTCATTTTGCACTCTCTTTTTATCTTAATTTGATTTTCATATGCTTAAATAGGTTTAAGAGGAGTTAATACAACAATCTGATGATTAATTACAAAAGCGTATCTGTTCTTGTGGCCATTATGAGTAACCTTCCTATCAAATTGTCATGGTCGCTTGAGAAGTATATGACCAACATGTAGTGGTGCCACATCACAAAGAATGTCATCGTTGTAATTTCCAATAGAATAGGCAACTAAAACTTGCTTTGTTACTCTAATTTCTCCATAATCATTCAACCATTGCGACTTATAAGGTTTAGGATGCTTGAAGATATCCATATCCAACTTCTCTACTAGTGAAGTATTAACAACATTAGCACCACTTCCACTCTCAATAATCATGCTACATACCTTATATTTAACATGACATCATGTATAGAAAATGTGCTTACATTTCTCCTTATCATTATCATCTTTAGGCTAAATACTTAGTGCACGCCTTGCAACTAGCATATCTCCATAAACAAGTTCTTTAACTTCAACATCAGAACAATCCTTCAATGGTGGCATGTCATTATCACTTGAACTAATGCTTTCTATGTCACCATTCTCCAAAATAATCATAGCTCTATTGTTTGCACATTGACACTTAAAGCACTTAACATCACAAGATTTATAAGATTTAATTTTGTTTTTACCTTTAGGAGTAGCAGTTGATTCTTTTTCCCTCACTTTTGACTTTGAGATTGCTTTGGCATCTTTCCAAGTTATCTTCCATGTAGAACTAGAAGCTGATACAAATTTGGATCTTTTGGACTTGAGTTGTTTCTCCACCTTGATAGCCTTAAGTAATAGCTCCTCTATTTGTAAATAGTGTTGCAAATCCACTACATTTGTAGTTTCCTTGTTCAAGCAACCAATAAACTTTGCCATGTTAGCCTCTTGGTCTTCCTCTACATTAGCTCTAATCATGGCTATCCTCCACATTCATGGACCCTTGCACCAACCCCTACAACTTTATATGTAAATCTTTATGATAGTGGTTAGGTATAAATCTCTTGTGCATTACTGATTTCATCACATCTGTTATTCCCACAGCCTTATATGGGTTGTAATTGTTGTTAAGTAGATTTAAGTGTGCAAGTAATTAGACATGGAGGGGCAAGAGAGTAATTTGAAACTACATGAATGCGCAAGGAAGCAAAACTACACGATAACCTTAAACCATCGATAGAAAAGAGAGAAAATGAGACACGACAAAAAGGGGGCTGGACTATAGAACAAAGAGCGGTCGGCAAGGAGACAACATTGAAACACACACCAACGGGGTTGCAAAAGAGAAAAATCAGAGATGGCCAAACAGGAGCGGAATGACAAAAGAAAAGTGGTCAGCAAAACAGGGGTGCCCGGCTAGATGGTGAGAGAGATCTAGCTGGATGGTGAAAGAGAAAACATGGTTGGACGGTAAGAGAGAAAACAAAGAGCCACCACCATACATGAAAAGCCACCACCATAAGAGAGAGAGCTACTACCGTAAGAGAGAAAGCCACCACTGTAAGAGAGAAAGCCACCACCGTAAGAGAGAGACAGACCACCGGGAGGGCAAATGTGAAAAACAAATCACTAGAAAAGTAGATCTGGTATCCGTGAGGCTTGAGAACAGTGAAGCGGGTGCAAATCTGAAACGTGGGACTAGAATGTGCATTAGTGTGAGACCAAAACGTGCGTCGGTGTAAGACCAGAATGTGTGATGGTGTGAGACCAGAATGTGCAACGATGTGAGACTAGAATGTGCAATGGTGTGACTAATTAGAAGCATGGAGTAGGCCATGAGACGTGAAACGGCAGACTAGAAGTGTGAGTGCAAGCCATGAAGTCGTGAGACTGTGAAAGTAGGAGTTGTGTGAAACAACCTACAGAAGGAATTCAATGAAGCATTGGAGAAAACTTAACGTATTTCCAGATCTCTTTAAGAGAGGTTAGAGAGTGTTGTGGTGGAATTCTAAGTGGCAGTGAAACAGCTTATTCAATTCAACGTAGGCAAGACAAGATAAAAAAAGGGTAGATATAGTAAGTGACATTCTTTGTATTGTACTTGCTTTGAATTTGCAATAATGAAAGGAACAGAGGATTAAGACATTCATTGTAACTACATTGTGAACATCAGGAGTACCACATTGGTACTCTCAAGTATAGTGGATTGTCTCAGTAGAGGAAGAGTCCTTACCACCGTGGATATACGTCACATTGACAGAATCACGTACATCTTATGTCCTTACTTTGATTTACATTTTGTGTTTTGAATTGAGTTGTGAACGTAGCTAAAGTATCATCGAACCCATAACCTAAAGAAGACCTAATCAAGCACATCCAATTTGCCTAATAGGCAAGGTGTCTGAAAGGTGACTTTGGGAACTATTATGATTAGTCGGGAACAATAGATATACCTTAGTCGAATATGAGAAAGAGTTTGCATTTGAGAAGAGTTTGAAGTTGTTCATATACCTACGTATTGACAAGAGCTAGAATATTAAATAAGTAGAATACTTTGACTTAAATTATCAGAGTGGGTTTTTAAGGGGTGTAATATTGATTCACCCCCCTTCTCAGTATCACAGACTAGTAGATCCTAGGGTGAAGTTGGGAATTTTAACTTCGCATGACTGAATTGGCCTCTTACCATTCCTCCTTCTACTGTCATTTGGTCCTACCAAATACTTGTATAATCAGTGAATTCTATAGTTGCCAATTTTACTTTCTTCTCCTTAGAATAATTATGGCAATCAAATACATGTTCAACCTTTCTCTCCCACTCTAAATAATGTTTAAGATCATTCTTCCATTGAAATATTGGAATCATAATCTTTATGTTACCCAAATTGCTATCTTTTTTGGAAATAGACTTCCTGCCTCTTCTTGAACTTGATTCTTCATAGTTTAATTCTTCCTCATCTTCTTCCTCAATCACACACCTTCTAAAGGATTTTGAATTTTCTAGGTGATTAGAACTCATCTAGCCTTGCATTTATCAACTTAAATTGCTCAGTGATAGCCTTCATCCAAATCTTTATATCTATATCATACACTTCTCCTTCACTACTCATGTTTACAACCTACAGAAACAAGTTAGTAATTAAAAGAAATTTGTTCCTCACTCACTCCCTCATGTGTTTGTCCTGAAGTGAGATTGCTATCACTCATGTCACTCTATTTTGGCTTTTCTCAATGATGATCTCACCACTCTTGCCTTTTACCACTTAAGCCCCCTTCATGTTCTTGAAAGACTTGGATTAACAAATTACAAGGAGCAATCTACTAGTGGCAAATCTTAAAATCAAAACTTTTAAAAGAAATTCATGATATCCTTTTCTAGGCTTTGAAAAAAAAAAATTTGCAACCTTATACACAATAGGTTGAAAGAATCAAGATACATTACTCAGCTTAAACACAACGTCTTCTTCTCCTTTTTTTTTCTTTTCTTTTTCAACCTTTTTTTTATAATCAAATCAAACTCCCATGAAATTAACACAACTTCACATGTCATAAGTTGATTAGTAAGCAAAAAAACACAAGGAATGAATAAAGAGCAAAGAAAAGTACTAAATAAAGATGGAAAATTGATACGTAACTTATTTCTAGAACTAAGGCTCTGATACCAAATGACAAAGAACCCGTTAGGCGACCTACCTTAAGAACTTTTGAATCAAATGTTATACACACCATAGAAAGCTAAGAAACAAATTAGGTTGATCAGGTTAGAACCTTAAGGAAACCAAGTCCGAAAAAAAAAAGACCTAATCTTAAGACACCACAAAGGTTGATCCTCCTATAATAAGTCAAAACAATGTATTCTTTCAAGAACACAGGAAAGCAAAGCAAAGCTTGTTGAAAAATACCTGTCTTTAATTGTGGAGCAATATGAAAACCATGGCCTTGTGAAGGAAATTGGAGTTAAGAGCCCATGTTTGGGCATTTAAATGGGTTATTTGCATGGGCTATATTGTTATGTATTGGGTTTCATGAATTTCAGCATCTTAATGGGTTATTTTCATAGGTTTTATTATAATTTAGTGGGTTGGACGAATTTTCTTAATAAGCCCACTTTAGCAACTAGGGTTTTTAGGGGTTAGTATATAAAGAAGGAAAAAGGATGGTTGGAGGGGACAGAACTTCATTTTATGAATGAATGAGCTATTATCTTTGGTTTTTTATTTTAGAACTAATTCTAAACTTTCATACTTGAGTATGTTGGTTCTATAGACTTATCTTCTATTGTTCCTATAGCTTTGTATGAGGTTGTAATTGTTGTCAACTAGATTTAAGTGTGCAAGTAGAAGTGGCTCATATCTCAGGAATTACAGGATAAGACTAGCATGTCAAATAACCTCGTAAAGTGACCTCCTTAGAGTGAACTTGTAGAGGGAGTTTAGCATTGCTTAAGTCTTAGTGTGACATTACATTGCTTGAGAAAAATAAATTAAGAAGGAGGATAATGCTGAATTTTGAATGGAATAGTAATATGAAGCCACATGGAGGAGCAAGAAAGGAAATTTGCCACAATTATAGTAATCCCTACTAGGGTTTTCATAGAAGGGAGTATATAAACCAAGACTTATCTCTTTTGAGGAGCCACTAGAAAATAGAGCAGACAGCAGAACTAGTATCTATGAGACCACCCAAAAGAGAAAACAATAGACCTGGTATCCGTGAGACCACTTGGAAAAGAAGATGATAGACCAGAACAACCCACCAAGTGAGACAGACCAAAATGTCCCACCAGGCGTGATAGACCAGAATGTGCAATGGGGAGTGATAGACTAGAACATGTGACGGGGAGTGACAAACCAGAATAACCCACCAGGTGTGATAAACCAGAATAATCCACTAGGCGTGACAAACCAGAACGTGCAATGGGGAGTGATAAACCAGAACGTGTGATAGGGCATGATAGACTAGAACCTGTGACGGGGTGTGACAAACCAGAACGTGCAATGGGGCATGAGAGCAGATCAGAAATGCAAGAGATGTGAACCAGAAAAACTAGAAGCGTGGTGCAGGCCGAGAGATGTGATGGCAGACCAGAAGCGTGAGGCAATCCATGAGACATGAAATGGTAGACCAGTAGCATGAGGTAGGCCATGAGATGTGGAACGAAAAACCTGAAGCGTGAGTGCAGGCCGTGAGTCGGTGAGATGGTGAGACCAGGAGGTGGGTGAGACAACCTATAGAAGAAATTTGGTGTAGCATTTGAGAGAACTTAATGAATTTTTAGATTTCTTCAAGAGAGGTTAGAGAGTGTTTTAGTGATCTTTCAAGTGGTAGTGAAGCAACCTATTCAAATCAAATAGAGACAACACAAGCTAAAAGAAGGGTAGACACAGTAAGTGACACTCTTTGTATTGTGATTGCTTTGTATTTGCAATAGTAAAAGGAATAGAAGATTAAGACATCCATTGTAATCATAGGGGATACCACATTGGTGTTCTTAAGTATAGTGGATTGTCTCGGTAGAGGAAGAATCCTTACCACTATGGATTACATCACATTGACATAAACATGTAAATCTCTTGTGTCCTTGTTTTGAATTTACATTCTGTATTTTGAATTGAGTTGTGAACATAGCTAAAGAGTCATCAAACCCATAACCTAAAAAATACCTAGTCAAGAACAACTGATTTGTCTAATAGGGAAGGTGTTTGAAAGGTAACTTTGGGGATTATTGTGATCAGTAGGTAATAATAGATCTACCTTTGTTGAATATATGAAAGAGTTCATTTTTGGCTTAAATTATCAAAGTTTTTATAAGAGGTGTGATATTGATTCACCCTCCTCTTAGTATCATAGACTAATAGATCCTAGGGTGAAGTTAGGAACTTCAATTGGTATCAAAGCATAGGTTTACTAGTTCGAAACTTAACAGCTTGGTGTACTGGTTTAAAGAGTTTCAAAAGATTTAACTTGTTCAGCATACTAAGAAATGGATGTCGGTACCAGTACCAATACTATTTACAGCAAGAAGCTTCCAATTTTTAATGGAACCAATTACGATATGTGGAGAGTGAGAATGCAGGTGGTATTCGCAACCATGAGTTTGAACATGGTGAAATCTATACAACAGGGTTTTGAGCCACCAAAAGAAGGTAAAGATCCACCCTAGAGGAATTAAGGCAGTTTGAGATCAATGGGAAGACCTCAAATGTCATCATTTCAGCATTGACAGATGCTGAATATGCTAAAATTATGGACTGCAAAACTACTAAGGAGATATGGGACAAATTGCAAAAGCTTTATGAAGGTGATGATAGAATGAAGGAGGCCAAGCTTTAAGTTTTCAAGGAGAGATATGAATCCCTCAAAATGCAAAAAAATGAGACAATCTAAGAGTTCTTCATTAGGGTTATTGATACTGTAAATGACCTTAAAAGTCATGGGAAGAACAAGAAGGACTCATCTATTATAAAGCAAATTTTGAGAATTCTGTCTGCGAGGTTTTCCTCAAAGGTGGCAGCCATAAAGGAGAGTAGAGATCTCAATTCTATGACTCTGCATAATCTCCAGTGCAACCTCATTGCATATGAGATGAGAATAATGTAAAGTGAAAGCTCATCAATATCAAAGCTATCAAAGGAGGCAGCTTTCAAAGCTATCACACTTGAAGATAAGAGAAGAGGAAGAATCTTCAACTGAGGATGATGATGGTGATGAGAAAGAAAGTGAAGGTGAAGTGTTGGCTTACTTCACAAGGAAGTTTAAAAAAGGGTCTAAGAAGGGAAAAGGACAATTATCCTTGAGATGTTATCAGTGTGGGCACACTGGACACTTTGCTTTTCAATGTAAAGTGAAACTTGATGATAAAGATGAGGATGGTGATGATGAGTAAAATTCAAAATGAGAAGACCATCATTCAAGTTAAGGAAGTTTAGCGAGAAGACTGCCAACCCACAGAAGAAGAAGAAGAGAGGCTTATTTAAGAGTTATGTGAGCCAGACAAAAGAAGCTGATGAGGAGGAAGATGTAAACTCATCAGATGAGCATGCCTTTATGGCATCAACTCGATGTGGTAGTTCAACCTCTGAAGAGGAAGAGGAGATTGATGAAGAAGAACTAGATCTTGAAGTGGAGTTATAAGCAGCTTCAAAGGAGATAATCAGAAGGGGCAGAACCATAAGAAGTTTGGAGGCCCATATAAAACAAGTTGAAGCAAAGATTGAGGAAGCTGAAAGTCAAAAGGATGAAATGAGGGCTAAACATATTGACTTGAAGAGAAGATATGAAGAACAGATTAAAATATGTGAAGACCTTACTATGGAGCTTGGTTCAAGGACTTCAACAATTGAAGAAATTAAGATAGAGTTATTGAGACTTCACGATCAACTCAAAAAGAGTGAGGAGAATTTGTAGAAGTTTGAAGTGGTAGGAGAAACAGGCTCTACAAAAGAAAAGAATAATTAAGAGAAAGTGCAACAATCTAAGGCTGCATTGCTTAAAAAGAATAAGACTTTGCCATAAAAGTTAAAAGAGAAGGCTGTGACTCAGGAGAAGATAATTGAAGAAGAGAAGATAGTTATCAAACCAATGCCAAGGCCAAAAATGATGTATGTGGTCAAAGAGTAGTAGCCCATAACTGCTATGTCTCAGAAAGAAAAGACTGATTAGCCAGGAATAGTGAAGGCTAAAAATAAAGAAGATTTGAAGAAGCAACCTAGGGTTGCAAACAAATTTGAAGAAAATAAATTCAGTTGGCCAAGGGCAATGGCTGAGCAGAAGAAGAAGAAGAAGAAGGTGTTTGAAATGAATGCCACACAAGCAAAGAAGCCAGTAACCTTGCCTACACAACAAGTAATAAAAAAAAGAAAACAAGCTATGATTAGACCCAAAAAAAGGTAGTTTCAAGGTTACTACTATCTTTATTATGGAGTTTGGGGTCATAAGGTAAGTAAATGTTGATGGAGAAGGCCAGTATACGTCTCCAACTTAAGAAGATCTGATGCTGCATACAAGGGGAGACAATAAAAAATTTAGAAGAGAACACCTGTCGTGAGTTCTTGCATATACTGTAAAAGGCAAGGACACACTGATAAGGATTGTTGGTGGAAGACCAAACTAGTGGTTTCGAAGAATAAGTTTGCTATATTGGTAGACATGGAAAAGTGTGAAAGGTGCGGGCAGGATGGCCATAATGCCAAGAGATGCATGAAACTTCTCAATAAGCAAGAAAAGGCACTCAATGACATAGTAAAACCATCTGGTATAGTCAAAGCTGAGGAAGGAGAAAGCTATCTTCAAGCCAATTTAAAAGAAGGAAAATAGTGCTAAAAGGGAGGAGGTTAATATAGTTGAAATTGCACTAAAGGCTGACTACAAGGATAAGTAGTGGATCCTTGATAGTGGATGCACTTCACACATGACAGGAGAGAAGAGTAAATTATCAAAGCTGATCAAGTCAAGAGAAGATAGAGTCAAGTTTGGCAATGATGATTCACTTAACTTCAACGGTTAGTGGTCAGTAAATATTGGAAAAGGAAATCTAAAAGATGTTCTGCACGTTGAAGGACTCAGATATAATTTAACATCTATCAAGTGATATTCACAAAAACAGGTTGCCAAGTAAAGAATAAAGAAGGCAATACTGTTATAACCAAGACAAGAACAGCTGAAAATTTATATATGATTGATGAGGACAAGATAAATAGCTGTTTATTTACAAAAGAAGAAGAAAATCAACTCTGGCATAAGAGACTAGGACACTTAACATAGAAGAACATGAGGAAGCTGACCACTACTTATGTAATTAGAGACATTTCAGACCTCAAGAGAGAGAGAGGGAGTATGTCTATTCAACATGCTCTAAAGGAAAACAAGTCAGAAAGTAGTATAAAACCAAAGAGTTCAGTTGTAAAGCAATGCTTAACATTGTACATATTGATTTGTGTGGGCCGATGAGAACAAAAGTGAATGGTGAAAGGTACTTCATCTTATTTGTTGATGATTATTCCAAAAGGACCTGCATCATGCACCTTAAACACAAGTCAAAAGTTTTGAAATGCTTCAAGAAATATAAAAGATTGGCTGAAAATGAGAGTGGAAAGAAGATCAAAGTATTGAGGTCAGATCAAGGTAATGAATTTACAAATGAAGCTTTTGAAGATTTCCTTAAGAAGCATGGTATTCACCATCATATGGTAGCAGAAAAAACACCTTAATAGAATGGGGTGGTAGAGAGGAAAAATAAAGTTGTGGTTAAAATGGCAAGAACTATATTGCTGGAATCCAAGATTCACACAAGATTTGGGACAGAAGCAATGTTTACAGTCGTACACCTACTGAATAGAGTTTTACTAAGGCCTAATACTGATAAGACTCTATATGAGCTATGCAATGGAAGAAGACAATAGCCAAGTATCTTAGAATCTTTGGTAGCCCATGTTTTATGAAGAACAAGGAGAAAAACTTGGAAAAATTCCATGCCAGGTTAAATGAAGGCATCTTTGTGGGATACTTAGCAAAGACAAAAGGTTATAAAGTTTTTTTTTTTTTTTTTCATAAACTAGGAAAAGTATTTACTTCCAGTGATGTGAGAATAAATGAAAATTGGAAAACAATGCATAATGGAAAAGCTAAGGACAATGAAGAAGATGACTTTAAGATAGATGAAAAAATAGATAGACATGAAGAAGTGGGAAAAGAAGTAAGTTCAGACTCAGAGAAGAGTGAGTCTGAAGATGAAGAAAATGATTCTCTTGCAACTATGACTGTGCAAGAGAGAAAGACAAAGAAAACATAGACCAGTGCTCATCAAGGAAATCAGATCATAGGTAACCCATCAGTAGGAGTTACAACATGAAGAAGAATTATAGGAGCTACTGTTTTACTCTTATATGTTGAACCTTAATATGTTGTAGAGGTTACACAAGACAAAGCTTGAGTCAAAGCTATCAATAAGGAGCTGGATCAAATCGAGAAGAATGATACATATGAGTTAGTTCTAAGAACCACTATCAAGAATGTCATAGGAACAAAATAGGTGTTTAGAAATGAAAACAAGGTGGTGAAGAACTAGGCTAGGCTGGTTTGCAAAGGCTAGACTCAGATAGAAGGGGTAGATGTTGATGAAACGTGTACACCGATAACAAGGTTGGAAACTATTAAAATGTTCTTATCTTTGACAGCACATAAGAGGTATAAAGTTTACTAGATTGATGTGAAATCAGCCTTTTTGAATGGGCTCCTGAAAAAAGAAGTGTATATTGAACAACCCAATGGATTACAAATTAGTGAGGATGAGACACATGTGTGCAAGCTCAAAAAAGCCTTGTATGGCCTTAAACAATCCCCAAAGTGCATGGTACATCAATCTGGATGCATATTTGAGAAGGTTGAACTTTAGAAGAAGAATAGTTGATAATAACTTATATGAGTTCAACATAGAGAAAGGCTAGCTAATAATTATAGTATATGTAGATGACATCATCTTTGGAGGGGATCACTTTGAGCTATGCCAAGAATTTGCACAGAAGATGAGTGAGAAATTTGAGATGTCATTGATTAGAGAAATGACTTACTTTCATGGATTATAGATAAAATAGTATAAAGAAGGTATTTTTATTTCTCAAAAAAATATGCCAAAGAGATGCTGAAAAATTTTAGCATGGAAGATAGCAAACCTATTAATACCCCTATGACAGTAGGCTACAAGTTAACAAAAGATCAAAAAGGAAGAAGTACAAGGCCCACAGAATGTAAGAAAATGATAGGTAGCCTTCTGTACCTTACAGCATCAAGGCTTAATATCATACAAGCTATGTGCATTGCTAGCAAATTCTAAGTTGATCTTAAGGAATCTCATGTATTGGCAGTGAAAAGAATCCTAAGATACCTCAAAGGGACACTGGAAATGCGTTTATGGTATCTTGCCATGGATTTTATAAAATTACGAGCATACACTGATGTAGACTGGGCAGGAAGTATAGATAACAGAAAATCAACCAATGGCTATAGCTTTTACTTGGGTCAAAGTGTGTTGCATGGTTAAGTAGAAAGCAAAATGGTGTTGCTTTGAACACAACTGAGGTTGAGTATATGGCTGCTTGTGTAGCATGTACTCAGGTGATATGGATGCTAAGACAATTGGCAAATTTGGGTGTTAAAGTGAAGTTACCAGTGAGTCTACTTTATGACAATCAAAGTGTTATTGATCTCAACAAGAATTCAGTTCAATATTCAAGGAGCAAGCATATTGACATCCAGTATCACTTTATCAAGGATCAAGTGGAAGAGGGCATAATTTAGTTGGAGTATGTCGGTACTAAAGATCAAATCTCAGATATTCTAACTAAACCTCTATCCATAGAGCTATTTGAAAAGCACATAATGAGTCTATCTCTGCAAATGCCTTATCGAGCCTGAAGTTCAAGTGAATCCTCCATCTCTACTTTGCAGTTTTTTTCAAATTTGTAATTAGTTGGCAAATGGGGAGAGAAGTAACAGTGTAGGGGGAGCTGTTAAGGAAGGGGGAGTGCATATTTAGGGGGAGTTATAATCCATCTGCTTTTAGATTATTACTCTAAGAAGATTCTGAAGGACTGCTATATAATGGTTTTTGTTGAGTATTGCCAACAATTACAAAGGGGGAGATTGTTGTTGCCATAGCCTTGTATAGGTTGTAATTGTTATTAACTAGATTTAAGTGTGCAAGCAGAAATGGCTCATATCTCAGGAGTTACAAGATAAGACTAGCATGTCAAATAACCTCGTAAAGTGATCTCCTTGGAGTGAACCTGTAGAGGGACTTTAGCATTGCTTAAGTCTTAGTGTGACATAGCATTGCTTGAGAAAAATAAATTAAAAAGGAAGATAATGCTGAATTTTGAATGGAATAGTAATATAAAGCCATATGGAGGGGCAAGAAAGGAAATTCACAGCAGACATGGTATCCATGAGACCACCTGGAAGAGAAGACAATAGCAGAACGACCCACTATGCATGATAGACCAGAACATCCCACTAGGCGTGACAAACTGAAACGTGCGATGGGGAGTGACAAACTAGAACGACCCACCAGGTGTGACAAACCAGAATGACCTACTAGGCGTGACAGACCAAAACGTCCCACCAAGCGTGACAGACCAGAACATATGACGGGGAGTGACAGACTAGAACGTGTGACGGGGGGTGACAAACAAAAACGTCCCACCAGGTATAACAAACCAAAACGTGTGACGGGGAGTGACAGACTAGAATGTGCAATGAGGCGTGACAAACCAGAACGTGCGATAGGGCGTGATAGACTAGAACATGCAACGAGGTGTGAGAGCAGATCAAAAATGCGAGAGATGTGAACCAGCAAAACCAGAAGCGTGGTGTAGGCCAAGAGACATGAAATGGTAGACCAAGAGCGTGGTGTAGGTTAAAGATGTGAAACAGTAGACCAGAAGCGTGATGCAGTTCATGAGATTTGAAACGGTAGACCAGTAGTGTGAGGCAAGCTGTGAGACATGAAACAGCAGACCTGAAGCATGAGTGCAAGCCATGAGACAGTGAGACCAAGAGTTGGGTGAGACAACCTAAAGAAGAAATTTAGTGTAACATTTGAGAGAACTCAACGAATTTTCAAATTTCTTCAAGAGAGGTTAGAGATTGTTTTAGTGATCTTCCAAGCGGTAGTAAAGCAGCATATTCAAATCAAACAAAGGCAACACAAGTTAGAAGAAGAGTAGACATAGTAAGTGACACTCTTTGTGTTGTGATTGCTTTGTATTTTGATTGCTTTGTATTGCAATAGTGAAAGGAGTAGAAGATTAAGACATTCATTGTAATCATAGGGGATACGATACCACATTGGTATTCTCAAGTATAGTGAATTGTCTCAGTAGATGAAGAATCCCTACCACCATGGAGTACGTCACATTGACAGAACCACCTAAATCTCTCTTGTCCTTACTTTGAATTTACATTCTGTGTTTTGAATTGAGTTGTGAATACAGCTAAAGAATCATCAAACCCATATCTTAAAAGAAAACCTAATCAAGAACAACCGATTTGTTTGATAGGCAAGGTGTCTAAAAGGTAACTTTGGGGACTATTATGATCAGTAGGTAACAATAGATCTACCTTAGTTGAATCTAGGAAAGAGTTCATTTTTTGCTTAAATTATCAGAGTTTTTAAGGGGTGTGATATTGATTCACCCCCCTCTTAGTATTATAAACTAGTAGATCCTAAGGTGAAGTTGGGAACTTCAACTTTTTTAACGTTGTCGTTGTTAGGAGTAATATATGAATCCTATAGTTTTGGTTCTTGGTTATTTTTAATCATTGGGTCAAAACTCCAATCCTTTAACCTTCATTAAAATGATCTTGTACCAACATTGGTGTTGGGTTTTTATTACATATAATTGGAGTTCATATCAATTTGATAAGGATTTTAGTTCTATTGCTGCACCTTTAACTAAACTTGTTAAAAATATGTTGTTTTCAAGTGGGATGATGTGTATGATCAAGCTTTTAGTACTTCAAAGGAAAGCTTACTAATGCACCTTTATTATGCTTGCCTAATTTTGATAAAGTTCTTGATGTAGAATTTGATGCATCTGAAATAGGAATAAAGGTTGTTTTGATGCAAGATTCCAAACCAATTACCTATTTAAATGAAAAGCTAAGTGGGGCAGCCTTAAATTCTCCCACTTATGACAAGGAACTCTTTGCATTGGTACAAACTCTTCAAACATGGTGACATTATTTGTGGTCAAGGGAATTCATCATTCATTTTGATCACGAGAGCTTAAAGTTCTTTAAATCCCAAGGTAAGCTTAATAAAAGACATGTTAAGTGGCTGGAATTCATAGAAACGTTTCCTTATGTGATTGAGTATAAACATTGGAAGGAAAACGTTGTTATTATTGCATTGTCCAAAAGGCACACATTACTTACTTCTTTTTAAACTAAGTTACCTAGTTTTGAATTGCTTTTGTATGTGAATGATTTTGATTTTGTCCAAGAATGGAATGCATATGATAAGTGTGAGTTTGGTGACTTTTATGGGCATGAAGGGTTTTTGTTTAAGAGGGATAAATTATGTATGCCTATTTGTTCTATTCGTAAGTTGCTTGTTAGGGAAGCTATGAGAGTGGTTTAATGGGGCACTTTAGTGTGCAGAGGACTCTAGATATATTGCATGAGCATTTTTATTGGCTTAATGTGAAGCATGATGTGCATTCCATTTATGATAAGTCCATTACATGTAGGTAAGCAAAGGGTATAGTTAAATTGCATTGCTTGTATACACCTTTGCCTGTGCCTAACCAACTTTGGACTGATATTTCTATGGACTTTGTCTTAGGATTACCAAGGTCTTAAAGTGGTAAGGATAACATATTTGTCATTGTTGATAGGTTTAGTAAAATGGATCATTTTGTTGCATATTTTAAAACCAATGATGCAACACATATTGTTGACATGTATGGATTGCTAAGAACAATTGTTAATGATAAGGATGTTAAGTTCTTAAGTTATTTTTGGTGCACTTTATGGAATAAATTGGAAACTAAACTCTTATTTCTACTGTTGCACATCCTTAAACAGATAAACAAACTGAATAATTAATAGGACATTCACTACTTTGTTACATGCTATCATTGAAAAGAACTTGAGTGATGAGAACTGTAAAGATGATGGGTGGAAGGTTTCAATGGATGGAAGAGGTCCATTGCACATTCCAGAAGGCCCAATAACATGAGCTAGCTAGATCTTCAACAGATGTAAGAGGTTTATTGCACATTCCAGAAGGCCTAATAATATGAGTTAGAGCCAAAAAGATTGAAGAAGCAGCACTAAATAGTTTGATTGAGGACATTCAGGCCAATCGAGCTTAAAATGGTGTGAATTTAAGTTTGATAAAGATTCCAGTCTAATTGATATAATGAGAGTACTTAATGGTTAGACTAAGTAATAACATTCACTCCTAAATAGGAGTTTATTATCTGTGTTAGAATTTGTCCATAGTTAGGAATTCCTCCAAAATAAGGATTCATCCTAAGTAGAAATTTGTGCCTCTTTAGGATTTCTATCTTAGCCTATAAATAGGCACCCCTTGTAAGCTCTGGAAAATCAGATAACTTTGAGTTAAATAGAAAGTAAGGGTTTTTCTACCTTAGTTCTTTTGAGGACTAAAGAGCTTATCAAGAGGTACTTTTTCTTGTGGTGTTCCAATCAACTTATCACTCCTAATTCTTTTTTTTTTTTAATATATAATCCGGTCTTAACTTCACATCCAATAACCTAACACAAAATTAGGCTCATTAATACAACTTATCATGCAATTGAGCATTTTCTTAACTTGGTTATGCAGCTTGGACTTAAATCATTAGCTTCATGTTTTGTTCTTCAAGTTTTAAGCCTTGTCCAACATCTTGCACATAAAGACTTTTAAAACAGTCTTGGAATCGTCTGGAGCACCCTCTTTGTCATGCAACTCCATGATTAAGCCTTGTAAAACCTCTTTTATTCTCTTTGTCCTTGCCCTAATCATTGGACCACCAATTCCTTCCAAAGGATCTAGGAAATACTTGCTATGTTGTACTTGAATAACACCTTGTTCATTATTATTCCTCCCCTCCTTGAATGGATTTGTTGTCGAATCAGTTACATCAAACAAAGATAAGTTAGTAGCATTAAAAGTATCACTAACATTTCCATAGTTGCTTGGTAAATCTAGCTTGTAGGCATTGCATTAATCTTTTTTAAGACTTGAAAAGGTCCATCTCCTCGAGACTACAATTTGGACTTTCTTTGTGGGGGAAATCGTTCCTTCCTCATATGTACCCACTCCAAATAACTAGGTTCAAAAACAACCTTCACACACCCCTTATTAACTTATTTAACATATTGCTTATTCTTCCTTTTAATGTTAGTCCAAACCTTGGCATATGAATCCTTCATAAATTCTGCCTTATTCATACCATTAATGTTAGAACACTTTTTAGTAGGCAAAGATAAAATCTCCAATGGAGTTAAAGGATCAAAACCGTAAACAACTTCAAAAGGTGATAAGGAAGTAGTAGAATGAATAGATTTGTTATAAGCAAACTCAATATGTGGTAAATACCATTCTCATTGGTTTAATTTCTTTTGAATGATAGCACGTAATAAAGTGGTGAGTGTCCTATTAACCACCTCAATTTAGCCATTTGTTTGAGGATGTACAACAGTAGAAAATAAGAGTTTAGATCCCAATTTATTCCATAAAGTGCGCCAAAAATGACTTAAGAACTTAACATCCCTATTACTAACAATAGTTCTTATGCAAACGTGTCACTTCCTTGATGAACCTCCTATAAAAGCTAGCCAAACCATGTAAACTCCTCAAATTGCTCATACTCTTAGGTGTAGGCCATTCCTGAATACCCTTAATCTTCTCTTTATCAACCTTTATATCATGAGCAAACACAACATAACTAAGAAAATGGCATGATCTTTGCAAAAATCACATTTCTTCAAATTGGCATACAATTTCTTTTTTCTCAACACATCAAGCACACAACACAAATGTTCAAGATGCTCTTATAAATTCCTACTGTCTACTAATATGTCCTCAAAATAAGCCATAACAAATTTTCCAAGACAGGTCTCACAAAATGATTCCTTAATCTCATAAAAGTGCTAGGTGTATTAGTCAAACGAAAGGGTATAATTAACAATTCATACAAACCATGCTTAGTCTTGAATGTAATTTTCCCTCATCCTAATTTGACAATATCCACTCTTAAGGTCAATTTTAGAGAAGTAACAAATACCATGCAATTCATCAAGCATATCATTAAGCTTAGCTATAGGAAGTCAATACTTAACTATTATTTTATTGATAGTTCTGCAATCAACACACATCTTCCAAGACCTATCCTTTTTTGGAACAAGCAACATTAGCATTGCACATGAGCTTATGCTCTCCCTTACATGTCCCTTCTTCAATAACTTATCAACTTGCCTCTAAAGCTCCTTTGTCTCCTTAGGATTACTTTTATATATTGGCATATTGGCAATGAGAGCTCCAAGAATAAGATTAATATGGTGTTCAATCCCCCTCTTTAGTGGTAAGCCATATAGGATCTCCTCAAGGAATAAATCATTATAATCTTGCAACAAAGATGAAACAGTACTCCTTTTGTAAACCACTCACTTATTTTTCCTCATCTTCACTCTTTTGAACCTAATCACTCCTGTACTTATCACTCTCAAGTGCTTTTACCTTATTTTTGTTTCCTTCACTTTCTTTTCTCTCTACTCTCTCTTTTTTTTCACTCATCTTTTGCTCACTTTCATAAAGTCTCATTTGGTCTTCATACACTAATTTTGGAGTCAATGGAACAAGTGTGAATACAAAAAGGGAAAAAGGATGGCTAGCTTTTATAGGAGGTTCATCAAGGATTAGTACCATAGTTGTACCATTGATTAAGATTATTAAAAAGAGTGTGGGTTTCAAGTGAGATAAAGAATGGCGAGATGCCTTTGATTTGCTTAAGTTGTGTAATGCACTACTTCTTGCTTTGCTTGAATTTTCTAAGATCTTTTAAATTGAATATGACTTATTAGGCATTGGGATTAGGGGAATTCTTATGCAAGAGAAATGACCTATTGCATTTTTTAATGGGAAATTAAGTGTGGCAACATTGAATTATCTAACTTATTATAAAGAAATGTATGCACTTGTTAGGACCTTAGAAATGTGGTAGCATTACCTTTGGCTTAAGGAGTTTGTAATTCATTTTGATCATAATTCTTTAAAACACTTAAAGGGGCAAGGCAAGTTAAATAGGAGATGCAAAATTAGTTGAATTTATTAAAACTTTCCCTTTTGTAATTCAATACAAATTAGGTAAGGAAAATGTTGTTGCTGACGTATTGCCATGTAAGTACACATTGATTAGCACTTTGAGCGTTAAGTTGGGATTTGAGCACATTATTGATTCGTATGTTAATAATGTTAACTTTGGTAACATGTATGTTGCATGTATGAAAGCTACTTTTGGTAAGTTCTATAGACATGAGGGGTATGTCTTTAGAGTAGATAACCTTTGTAGTCCTCAAGCATCTATGAGAGCATTACTTATAAGAGAAGCTTATAAGGGTGGTTTAGTGGGACACTTTGGCATTCAAAAGACTTTTGATGTTTTAAATGAGCATTTCTTTTGGCCACATATGAAAAGGGATGTTGAAAGAATTTATGCCAAGTACTTATAACCAAGCTAAGTTTAGAGTTTTGCCCCGTGGTAAGTATATGCCTTTAGAAATTCCTTGTGAACCTTGGAATAATATTTTTACGGATTTTATTCTTGGATTACCTAGGCCTAAGAAGGGTTAAGATTGTATTTTTGTTGTAGTTGATAGGTTTTCAAAGATGGTGCATTTCATTGCTTGCACAAAAATTAATTATGCCATACACATTGCAGAATTATTCTTTAGAGAGATTGTTCACCTACAAGGAGTACCTAAAGAGTATTATGTCAGACTGTGATGCAAAATTTTTAAGCCACTTGTGAAAGACATTATGGGGTAAGTGTGGAACAAAACAGTTATTTTCTATAGCTTGCCATCTATAAACAGTTGGACAAATTGAGGTAGTAAATTGAACTATTGGTAAATGGTTGTATGCTGTTATTGGTAAGAATTCTAGAACTTGGGAAGAATGTTTCCCTTTTGTGGAGTTTTCCTATAATCATGTTGTTCATAGTACTATAGTCTTCTTCGATCTTGTTTATAGTTTTAATCCATTATCTCCTTTGGATTTAGTACCATTGCCTATATAGGACAAGGTTACTTTAGATGGGAAAATAAAGGCTGAAGTGGTTAGGCAACTTCATAAGAAAGCTAGGCTTAACATTGAGAGAAAAACCAAATAGTATGAAGCACAAGCCAACAAAGGTCGTAGTCATATCACTTTTGAATCTAGTGATTAGGTTTATGTATACTTGTATAAGGACAAATTTCCTATGCAAAGGAAATCAAAGTTGCAACCAAAGGGAGATGGTCCTTTTCAAGTGGTGGCAAGAGTCAATGATAATGCATATAAACTTGACTTGCCAGGTGAGTATAATGTGAGTGCAACATTTAATGTTTCTGACCTTTTTCCTTTTGTCTTTGATGATGTAGGTGCTAATTTGAGGAAAAATCATTTTAAGGAGAACGGGAATGATGGAAGCTATATTGTACCAATTTAAATCAACAAAGGAGATGATGTTTTGTAAAACCTTAGACCACTATTGACAAGGGCAAGGTCAAAGAAAATAAAGGAAGCACTCAACAACTTGTTGTGCAACATTTACCTACAGGAAATTGCTAAGCATGAATTGAGGATGATGGAGGCTTCATAAGGGCTTGCAAATATGTCACCTTGGGAAGCAAGTTGGACTTGGCAGCCCATGTTTAGGCATTTAAATGAGTTATTTTCATAGGTATATGTTATGTAGTGGGTTGGACGAATTTTAGCATCTAAATGGGTTATTTTTGTGGGTTTTTATTATTATGTAGTGGGTTAGACGAATTTCATTAATAAACTCATCTTAGCAGCTAGGGTTTTTTAGGGTTAGCATATAAAAAGGGAAAAAGGATGGCTAGAGGGAGAACTTCATTTTATAAGTGAATGAGCTATTTTCTTTGGTTCTTTGATGACTAATTCTAAACTTTTATACTTAAGTGTGTTGGTTTAATAGACTTATCTTCTTCAATGTAGTTGTTGTTAGGAATGACATCTGAATCCTATAGTTTTGGTTATTGGTTGTGTATAATCATTGGGTTAAAACTTTAATCCCTTAACCTTTATTAGAACAACCTTATACCAATATTGGTGTTTGGTTCCGTTTGCATATAATTGGAGTTCTTATCAAATTGGTTCATTTCTAGCTAACAAGGCTCCTCCTTTTGTTTAAAGGACTTTTCCAAGCAATGATAATGAAGTTAACTTTTGTTGTTACCCTAACCATATTATTCATTACACCAAGTATGTCTATACACCATTGATACTCTGAATCAATTGAATTCTAATAAAAAAAATTAACCATTGATCTTGATTAGCTCATTTTTTGGGTATTGACCCTTTAAATTCTTGAATAATGTGATTATTTCTACTTTTCTAACTAACAAGGCCCTTAATTTGGTTCTAGGGCACTTTTACCCAAAATTATTTTGAAATTAAGTTTTATGTCTACACCAACCATTATATTTATTGCAGTAAGCATATTTATGCACTATTGATACTCTAAATGCCTTAAATTCCATGAAATAAATGAGTCATATATCTTGATTAGCATTTTTTTGTGCTATTAATTGGTTTGATTCCTAAATAATGAGACTATCTTTTTTTTCTAGCTAGCAAGGCTCCTCATGTTTTAAAGATTCTTTTTTATGTAACAATCATTAAACTAACTTTTGTGTCAACACCATCTATTATGTTCATTGTAGAAAGCATGTCTATACACCATTGATACTTTGAATCCATTGAATTCTAATGAACAAAGGAGCCATTGATCTTGATTAGCTCTTCTTATCGGCATGGACCAATACAATCCTTGAATAATACGACTATCTATTCTTTTTTTAGCTAACAAGGCCCCTTCTTTGGTTCTAAGGATTGTTTTATATGAAATTATCTTAAAATTAACTTTTGTGTCTACACTAACCATTATATTGATTGTAGTAAGTATTCCATCAAACAAATGAATCATTAATCTTAATTAGCATCTTTTGCTAGTATTAATTGGTTGAATTCCTAAATAATGAGATTGTCTGTTCTTTTTTAGCGAACAAGGCTACTCTTTTGGTTCCATCATAAATGAAAAATTTGATTTAAAATTATCTTGTTCATTTGCCCAATAAGAAATGCCAACCTGTTCAACTCTTCTCCCATTCCAATCTAAAGAATTGGTCATTCAAAGAATAGATAGTAAATAAGCCAACTTGAAAATAAGTAAATAGCTATTTGTAGAATATTATTCTCTTAATACATAAATGTAACTAAAATAACAAGAGAGGGTTCAAACAATTTTGTCCCTTACTAAGTAATAAGTGTAATAAGTAAGAAAATTTTAAAAGGACTAACTACATTTATGGATAGCCAGAGTTTGAAAAATAAAGATCTTTCATAATTTTCATTATTAACATTTTTCATTGTTAACATTGTTAAATGGACTTGGTTTTTTGGTATATGTTACTTGTTAAAACCTGTTAAAACACAAAACAAAGTAATTTTCTATTATCCTATTCAATCAATATAAGCTCATATTAATCTATATATTAATCCATATTAAGCTATTAATATATAATTCTATATAACTTAATAGAACTAAATATAATTTATTATCATTTTATAGAGTTAAATTTTTATAGTTTTATTTGATTATCTTATAGATATAATATTATTTTATTAATAAATTATAAAATAATAATCAATACAATAAGAATATACCAATACCACATTATAATCTAACTTTAAATTGTAAGATGAAAATTTCTATACATTCTTTAACATCTGGCTTTTTCCTTTATTCCATTTTAAATTAATAAGAAACTATGTATAAAAAGAAAGGATCTATTTCCTTTGATTATTTTATTTGATGATTAGAAATGTAAATTGTAGTTATAAACATAATATATAGTAGAAAATAAAGTAATAAAATAAAGTAATGTATAAAGTGTAGTATATAAGGTATAACAAAACAACTTGTTTATTTGACTAAACAATTATGGATGAGTTGACAATTAATTTCAATTTAACTTGACTAATCTAGTATCATTTCTTTATCTTTTCCACATTCATAGGAGTGCATATATAACACAAGGCTCCTCCTTTGCTCCAAAAAAACTCTTTTCCTTACAATAAGCATAAAATTATCATTCATGTATACATCTATTATTATATTCATTGCAACAAGTATGCCTATACATCATTAATACTATAAATGCATTGAATTCCATTAAACAAGAAAATTATTAATTTAGATTAACTTTTTTACAAGTAGTAATTAGTTCATTTCCAACTAAGAAAGCTCCTCTATCCAAGGATTCTTCTCCACACAACAATCATGAAATTAATTTTTATATTTACACCAACCATTATATTCATTTTAGCTTGCATGTGTATGCACTAGTGATACTCTAAATCTATTTAATTTTAGTTTAAAAAACAATTATTTATTTTGATTAGATTTTTATGTGAGTATTGATCAGTTCAATTTGTGAATAATGTGACTATCTTTTCTTTTCTAGCAAACAAGGCTCTTTTTTATTCAAAGGACTCTTTAACAAGAAATTATCATGAAATTAAATTTTATATCTACACCAATCATTATATTGATTGCAACAAACATGTCCATATGCCATCAATACTTTGAATTAATTGAATTCCATTAAGCAAAGGAGTTATTGATCCTTATTAGCATTTTTTTATGAGTAGTAATTGGTTTAATTCCTAAATAAGGAGACTATCCCATTCTTTTTAGTGAACAAGGTTCCTTCTTTGGTTCCAAGGACTCTTTTCCATGCAACCATCATAAAATAACTTTTGTACCTACACTACCATTATATTCATTATAGTAAGCACGTCTAAATACAATCAATATTTTGAATCCATTGAATTCCATAAAGCAAGGAAGTCATTGATCTTGATTAGCTCTCTTCATTTTTATCCAATAAGGCTCCTCCTTTTGTTCTAAGGACTCATTTCCACTCAACAATTATGAAATTAACTTTTGTGTCTACACCAACCATTATAGTCATTGCAACAAGCATGTCTATACACCATTATGATGGAAGCCATATTGTACTAGCTCAAATTAAAAAAGGAGTTGATGATTTGCAAAACCTTGGACCACCAATAAAAAAGGCAAGGTCAAAGAAAATAAAGGAAGTACTCAACAATTCGTTGTGTGACACTTCCTTAATAAGCCCATCTTAGTAGCTAGGGTTTTTGGGGATTAGCATATAAAAAGGGAAAAAGGATGGCTGGAGGAGGTAGAACTTTGTTGATAAGTGAATGAGCTATTTTTTCTAGGTCTTTAAGAACTAATTTTGAACTTTTATACTTGAGTGTATTGGTTCAATAGACTTATCTTCTTTAATGTTGTCATTATTAGGATCTGAATCCTATAGTTTTGGTTCTTGGTTCTTTATAATCATTAGATCAAAACTCCAATCCCTTAACCTTTGTTAAAACGATCCTATACCAAGATTGGTGTTGGGTTCCGTTTGCATATGATCGAAGTTCACATCACATCAATACCTTAAATCCATTAAATTTCATCAAACATGAAGTCATGGATCTTGTTTAGCATTTCTTGTGAGTATTAATTGGTTTAATTCCTAAATAATGATACTATCTTTTCTTTTCTAGCTAATAAGGCTTCTCCTTTGGTTTCAAGGACTTTACACAAAATTATCACAAAAATGACTTTTGTGTCTAGATCATTATATTCATTGCAACATGAATGTTTATACACCATTAATACTTTAAAACAACTGAATTCTATTAAACAAATGAATCATTGATCTTGTTAAACTTTTCTTTGCTATTGTAATTGGTTTAATTGCTAAATAACAAGATCATATCATCATTTTTAGCTAACAAGGCTCTTCCTTTGGTTCTAAGGACTTTTTTTTTTCACTTAATGACCATAAAATTAACTTTTTTGCCTATACCAACCATTATATTCATTTTAGTATCTATGTGTATACACTATTGATATTCTAAATCTATTCAATCCTAATCAAAATAATAGCAGTCATTTATCTTAATTAACTTTTCTTACTTGTATTAGCTAGTTCAATTCTTGCGTAATATGACTATCTTTTCTTTCATAGTGAATAAGGCTCCCCTTTAATTGAAAGGACTCTTTTACAAGAAATTATCATGAAATTAACTTTTGTATCTACACTAACCATTATAATGATTGCAACAAACATTTCTACATGCCATCAATATTTTGAATCCATTGAATTCTATTAAACAATGAAGTCATTGATTGTGATTAGCATTTTTTGCTAGTATTAATTGATTTAATTCCTAAATAAGGAGGTTATCTCTTCCTTTCTAGTGAACAAGGCTCCTCGTTTAGTTCCAGGGACTATTTTCCATGCAACAATCATAAAATGACTTTTGTACCTACATTAACCATTATATTCATTGTAGTTTATAAAAAATTCACACTTTGAATTTATTTAATTCCATCAAGTAAAGAAGTTATTGATTTTGATTAGCTTTCTTTGCTTTTATAATTGGTTTTATTCTTAAAAATTTCATTGAAGTTTGTCCAATAAAGAAGTTATTAATCTTAATTAGCTATTTTACAATCAATCATTAATTGAGATATGAGATCATGTCATGATTACATGACAATAAGCCTTCTCCTTTTTGTAATTTGAATTCATTGATGTTAATTAATTATAGGAGCTATAACTCTTGATTGGCTTTCTTTACAAGAAGAAACTCGTTCATTGCTTGAAACTTGAGATTGTTAAAAGATTCCTTGGCAAAAAGGCTTTTCCTTTTTCAAGAAATCATTGGATCATGCAACTAACATCTACGTTTACATTAAATATCAAAATTGTCATGAAAATCACAACACACCTTTAGTAGTCTAAATCTATTGAATTTCATCAAACAAAGAAGTTATTTGTCTTAATTAGGTTTCCTTGCATACATAAATAGTTGCACATCTATAGACCATTAATACCTTAAATCCATTAAATTCCATTAAACATTGAGTCTTTGATCCTAATTAGCTTTTCTTACAAGTATCAACTAGTTCAATTTCCAAATAATAGGAATGTCTCTTCATTTCTAGGTAATAAGGATCCCCCTTTGTTTCCAAAGACTTCTTTCCATGCAACATTCATGAAATTAACTTTTGTTTCTACATCAACCATTGTATTTATAGCAACAAGCATGTCTATACATCATCAATACTCTAACTCCATGAAATTCTAATAAACAAAGAAGCCATTGAATAATGTACTTTGAATCCATTAGCCTTTCTTATAGGTATTGATCATTTTAATTTTTAAATAATGCGACTATCTCTTCTTTTCTAGCAACCAAGGCTCCTCTTTTCATTCTAAGGACTCTTTTTAATACATAATAGAACCCAATACCAATATTAACATAACTTAGCATGTAATTGAGCCTTTGCATAACTCAATTATGAAATTTGGACTTATATTATGGGCTTCAAGTTTTGTTCTTTAAGTTCTAAGCATTGTCCATCATCTTGCACATAAAGATAAGTGATTATCCTTGGTGTAGCATTGAAAAGTTTTAGAACAATCTTGGAATCTTTTAGAGCACCCTTTTTGTCATGTAGCTCCATGATTAAGCCTTGTAAAGCCTTTTTCATCCTCTTTGTCCTTGCCCTAGTCATTGGACCATTGATCCCTTGCAAAGGATCTAGGGAATACTTGCTTTGTTACACTTGAAAAACACCTTGTTCTCCATCACCTAAGTTGTATTGTCATGATTTCCTTTGTTTAGCCAAATTAGGAGTGTTGTTAGCTAGAAATGAAGAGTCTCATTGTTCAAGATTTCAACCATTAAATACTCACATGAAAAGCTAATCAAAATTATTAACTTCTTTGCTTGATGGAATTTAATAGACTCAAAGTGATAATGTTATATAGATGTGCTTGTTAAATTGAATATAATGATTGGACCTTAGATTACTACTAGTTAAGATTATTGGGTGGACCCTTTTGTGTTTTCTTTAAAAAGACCTATGAATTGAGTCCCATCATCCATATGACAATGGATTATACTAGGATATAAATTAGAGTCATAAATGAGTGCTTGTTTCCTTTTAGCAAAACCTTAATTACTTGAAATGACCTACCTTGGGTAGTGATGGAAGCCATATTGTACTAGCTCAAGTCAACAAAGAAGTTAATGCTTTGCAAAACCTTGGACCACCAATGACAAGGACAAGGTCAAAGAAAATAAAGGAAGCACTCTACAACTTGTTGTGTGACATTTACTTATAGGAAATTTCTAGGCACAAGATAAGGATGATGAAGGCTTCATTAAGGCTTACAAATGTATCATTTTTGGAGGAATATGAAACCATAGCCTTTGAAAGGAAGTTAGAATTGGGAGCCTATGTTTGGGCATTTAAATGGATTATTTTCATGGGTTATATTTTTATGTAGTGGGTTGGACAAATTTCAGCATGTTAATGGGTTATGTTCATGGGTTTCATTATTATTTAGTTAGCTGGACGAATTTCCTTAATAAGCCCACCTTAGTAGTTAGGGTTTTTGGGGGTTAGCATATAAAAAGGGAAAAATGATGGTTAGAGGGGGTAGAACTTGGTTGATCAGCAAATGACATATTTTCTTTGGTTCTTTGAGAATTAATTTTGAACTTTCATACTTAAGTGTGTTGATTTAATAGACTTATCTTCTTTAATATTGTTGTTGTTAGGAGTAGTGTCTGAAACCTATAGTTTTGGTTCTTGGTTATTTATAATCATTGTGTTAGAACTCTAATCCTTTAATCTTTGTTAGAACGAACCCATACGAACATTGGTGTTGGGTTCCGTTTGCATATATTCAAAGTTCATATCATTTGGTATCAAAGCTTTGGCTCTAACTCAGGTTAGTTATCCTTTTGTCATCATCTTTTTTCATGTGTTCTTCATTATTGGTTGAATTATCAATAATAAAAAAAAGAAAACAAAATCGTATGATTCTTGTGTTTCACTGCTGCTATTCATTCTTTTTGTAGAAATACCTATTAGTCAACCCAAAAAAAAGGTTATAGGTTCTCGTGTTTCACTACTACTATTCATTCATTCTACAGAAACACCCATTAGTAATTAAAAAAACCAACTTCATTGTTTAATTGGTCATTTACTCAATTAGATTTGATAATCGATTGTTGTTTGATTACATTACTAAATTCATCAAATTTCTTGTCATTCTATTTGCTTTATTGCCCATCTTCCTTGATCATGTTACTTTTCTAAAGAGGTAAGTTTAGGATTGATATATTTAAGTTTTATTTGTTCTTAATTTAGTTTGCTCTATTGAAAGAGCTCTTAGAGTCTTGCATTTTATTGTATGAAACACAAGAATTGAGGACTACTGTAGTCAAGTGGAGAGCAAACATGAAAGGGAGTGAGTTTTGTGTACTCTTTATTTTCTAACAATCTCGCAAGTACAATGTCTAATATTAAAGAAGGTAGTTTCCCACATGGAGAGAAGGAAGTAGTTGTTCTAGACTTCAAATTGCTCATGAAAACCTTAAAGTAGAAGTTTAATAGGATTGATCAAATGTTTTGGGAAGTCAAGGACAATATGGATAAAATGATAAAAAGAGTGGATTGTGTGATATAAGAGTGATTCTATCACACTATAGATATAGCTCACATATTGTGGGTGAACCACATAAATATTCTATATGTTCTTTAGTGCTTATGCTTGCTTGATATTCATACAACCGTTTTCGCATAAAGAAGTAAGATAAAAATGGATCATACATTTTAATAGGTCACAAAGGTTTAATCTGAATAAATTTATAAAAAGTAATCATCTCACACTGATTCATTCCCTCCCCCTCTCAGTATAAGACCTAAAATGGTCCTTATCAAATATAATGAAATTAAAGAAACATTGAAAGAGTGATTTTATTCTCCTAAGAATTCAATTAAAAGAAAATGGTTTTTTTATGACTTTAATGGTAAAAGAGCAAGAGATATAGACTAACACTAACATAAAGTATGTTAATCACCTCAAAAGAGCTATTGACATATTTACTTATCTTGAAAAGATGTTCAAAAGTAAAAAGGAAACCATTTTCTAATTTTGATTCTCTTAATGAATGCTTACTCTTAAAAAAGGCCTACTAGAAGTATTTGACTAAAAAAGGAAAAAGGGTTAATAGCATACATCCTCAACTGCTTAATCTCCCTATTAAAATTAATGAACGAGAGGTTATAACCTCTCCTCATAAAGTTGATGCAACAACCAATGCTGTTATATAGTAAGGTAGCTATACCAATTATTATCTTCAATCAATTGGTTCTCAATTAAATCGTATTAAGCAAAAAGAAGTAATTTCTAAACCTTAAGTTAAACCTAAGATAGAAAAAAGGGTTTTATTTAAACCCTTGTCATTTGAAAATATTAATTACAAAGCTTATTCTCTCATGCGTACCACTTTCATTGACCCTTAAGGAATACAAAGTGTATTCTCTTTAAATAAATACCCCTCATGTCTATAGAATTTACCAAAAGTAGCTTTTTCACATATATTGTACACATTATCAAAATTAGCATCATTAGCATACAAATCAATAATGTATTCAAATCTCAACAACTTAATGCCCAAAGTGCTAATCAATGTATGCCTACATGACAATGCATCAACAACAACATTTTCTTTACCTAATTTGTATTCAATCGTATAAGAAAAGGTTTCAATAAAATCAACCCATTTTGCTTGTCTTTTATTCAACTTGCCTTGCCCTTTCTAGTGTTTTAAAGACTTATGATTAATATGAATTACAAACATTTTAGGCCAAAGGTAAAGCTGCTGTGTTTTTAAATTCCTAGCAAGAACATATATTTCTTTATCATAAGTTGGGTAATTCAATGTTGTCTCACTCAACTTATTACTAAAACATGTAATAGGTCATTTCTTTTGCATGAGAACTCTTGTAATCCCAATGCCCAATTTGTCGTATTCAATTTCATAGGTCTTAAAAAAATCAGGCAAAGCAAGAAGTGATGCATTACACAACTTAAACCTAAGCAAATCAAAAGGATTTTGTTGTTTAGCCCACTTGAAACCCATACTCTTTTTAATTACCTTAATCAATGGTATAACTATGGTACTAAAATCCTTAATGAATTTCCTATAAAAACTAGCTAAACCATGGAAACTCCTCACATTACTCTCACTCTTAGGTGTAGGCCATTCTTGGATAGCCTTAATCCTCTCTTTATCAACCTTTATGCCATGAATTGATACAACATAACCCAAAAAATGATATGATCTTTGCAAAAATCACATTTATTCAAATTAGCCTAAAATTTCTCTTTTCTCAACACATTATGCACACAATGTAAATATTCAGTATGCTCTTCTAAATTCTTGCTATATACTAATATAACTTTAAAATAAGCCACAACAAATCTACCTATAAAAAGTCTTAAAACATGGTTTATTAATCTTATAAAAGTACTAGGTGCATTAGTTAAACCAAAGGGTATAACTAACCATTCATACCAACCATGCTCAATCTTAAATGCAGTTTTCTACTCATCACCTTCCTTCATCTTAATTTAATAATACCTACTTTTAAGGTCAATTTTAGAGAAGTCATAATCACCATGCAATAAATTAAGAATATCATCAAATCTAGATATAAGGTGTCAATACTTAACTATTATTTTGTTAATAGCTCTATAATCAACATACATCCTCTAAGACCCATCTTTTTATGGCACAAGCAATATTGGCATAACACATAGGCCTATGTTATCCCTTACATGACCCTTCTTCATCTACTCCTCAACTTGCCTTTGAAGCTCCTTTGTCTCATTAGGATTACTTCTATATGTTGGCTTGTTGGGAATGGGAGCTTTAAGAATAAGATCAATTTGATGTTTAATCCCTCTCCTTAGTGGTAAGCCATTTAGGATCTCCTTAAAGAATAATCTTGCAACCAAGATGAAATAGCACTCGACAAAGAAGAATCAAGATTAGTGTTAAAGAAATAAGAATCCTTACAAAGGATTAAGATCATTTGCTACCTAACTTAGAAGGCAACCTTAACATTTGCTCATTTTGCATACACACTCACTTGTTTTCTCTCATCTTCACTCCTTTAAACCTAACCACTATAGTGTTTATCTAGCACCTTCACCTTGTTCTTCTTTCCTTCACTTTCTTTTCTCTATTCTTTCTCTTTTTATTCACTCCTACTCTTTTGTTCACTCTCATAAAGTCTTAGTTTTCATACACTTGTTTTGGTGATAATGAAACAAGTGTAAATGGTTTTCCATTCATAGAGAAAGAATAACGATTCTTGTAACCATCATGCAAAAATCTCTTATCAAAATGCCAAGGACAACTTAACAACAGATGCCCTACCTACATAAATACAACATCATAAAACACCTCATCCTTATATCTACCAATTGAAAATGGAACCACAATCTATTTAGTCACTCTCACCACTCCACTATCACTTAATTATTATAGATTATATAGTCTAGGATGTTTGGTTGTGGATAGACCCAATTTCTTTAGTAACCATGTGCTAGCTATATTGCTACAATTACCCCCATCTATAATCAAGCTATAATTTCTATCTTTCATTAAACACCTATTATGAAATATATTCTCACTTTGTATCTCAACATCATTTAACTCCTTAACTTGTATATTAAGGGCTTTCTGTATCATTAAAAGTTTAAAAGTTTCCTAATATACTCTAGGTACTCTGCTCCTTCATCAACACACTAACATTTACTAACAACGGTAATTGAACCTTATGACTAGGCTTATTCCCAATCTCATATTCACCATAATCCCTAAGGATTATTAACCTTTTGTCAGGGCATTATGACACTATATGCCTTTTACCCAAACATCTAAAACATGTGATGTCTTTCTTCCTTCAATTTGGTTTCCAAAAAGACATACCTATGTTTTGATTATATTTAGAAGTACTCATTCCCTTAAGCTATCTCTCAACTTTCATGGAAACGTGTACTATATCCTCAAGCTCTATATAGTGTTACAATTTTACCACATCATCTATGTTTTTGTTCAAGCCTTAAAGGAACCTAGCCATAGTTGTCTACCTATCTTTCATTACATTTGCTTTAACCATGGAAATCTCCAGCTCCTTATGATTCTCTTCCACACTTTTAGATCTTTGTGTAAAACTTTGCAACCTATTATACGAATCCTTATAATAAGAGTTAGGAACAAACATCCTCCTCATCACAATCTTCAACTCATCCTAAGTCTTTATTGATCTTTCAAAATTCCTCTTAGTAGTAATTTGTTAGTCCTACCACATTGCTGCATGATCAATAAATTTAGTCACAGCTATCTTATTCTTAAACTTCTTTTCTTTAAATAAGTTATGATAAGTAAATACTAACTCCACCCTTCTCTCTCAATTTAAGTGCACATATGGGTCAGCTTTTCCTTAGAGAGAGGGCACCTTCATTTTAATGTTACTTAAATTTCTATCTTCTCCGTCCTCCACTTTATTTCTATTATCCCAACCTCTATTATACTTATCATACCCATTCATATTACCTTAAACTCCTCTACCATTCCTATTACCACATCTTCCTCTAAATCCAACTTTGAAGTTTCTATTAGTATTATCACCCTTATCATAGTCATCATCACCATCCTTACCACAACATGTTCAAATTGCTCCATCACCCAATCTTTAGATGCCATGAAGGTTGATCACTCATTTGATAAGTCAAGACAATGTATTCTTCCAAGAACACAAGTATGAAAGAAGATAAATCTATTGAACCAACATACTTAAGTATGAAAGTTCAAAATTAGTTCTCAAAGAACCAAAGAAAATAGCTCATTCACTCATAAAAAGAAGTTCCTCCTCTATAACCATCCTTTTTCTCTTTTTATATGTTAATGATTAAAAACCTTAATTGCTAAGATGGAATTATTAATAAAATTTGTCTAGCTCATTACATAATAATAAAAACCCATGAAAATAACCCATTTTGAAGTTCCTGACTTCTCCTTAGGATCTACTAGTTTATAATACTGAGAGAGGGGGTGAATCAGTATCACCATAATTCACAATTTGCAGGTAAGTGAACAACTTTAACCTCTTCTTAAAATCGAACTCTTTCTTAGACTCGACTAAGGTAGATCTATTGCTACCTACTAATCACAATAGTCCCCAAAGTCACCTTTTAGACACCTTGGTTAATAGACAATTCGGATGTTCTTGTTGAGGTCTTCATTAGGTTATAGGTTGGCTGATACTTTAGCTACGATCACAACTCAAACAAATTAAGGACACATGAGATTTATGTGGTTCCATCAACATGACGATGTTCATAACAATTACAACTCATACAAGGCTATGGGAACAACACATTTGGATGTTAAAATTCATCTAACCTACTATATAACAATATAACCCCTAAAAATAACCCATTCAAATGCTCAAACATAGGCCATCAAATCCAACTTCCTTCCTAAGGCCATAGCCTTCATATTCTTCCATAGATGACATATTTGCAAGCCCTAGTGAAATGTCTATCATCCTCAATTCATGCCTAGCAGTTTTTAGTAAATAAATGTCGCACAACATGTTATTGAATGCTTCCTTTATTTTCTTTTACCTTACCCTCATCATTAGCCCTTTAAGGTTTTGCAAAGCATCAAATCTCTTATAAATTGGAGCTAGTACAATATGGATTCCATCAATTCTTCTTCCACCTCAAATAATATGAGCTTTATATGAGTGACATGGCTTATTAGTCTTAATAAGAGAAAATTCTTTTATTTTAGATCTTATTAACCAAATTCCAGATCCAGATGAAAAAAGAGCTTAATATGAAAAACTTTTAAGGATAAAGTTTGTTGGTTAAGCAACCATTGGAAGGATAAAGTTTAAATACTATAATACAACGTATTAAAGAACATCCTTTTATATCTAAAAGGTCATCTTTTGCATAAAAGAACATCCTTTTAAAGGTAGCCTAGTATGTGCCAAGAGGAGAGCATCAATATAAGAAGTTTAACTTAAAGTTCTCTCCCTCTCTCACTCGTGTAATATATTCTTCTCCTTTACAAATGATAATATCTCGTGAATAAAGTTTCTATTTAGTACAAGTTTATTTTTCTTCTTTCTTTCTTAAATTTGTTTATATAAATTTTATTTATGTAGTTGTTTTGTATGTGTTTTTTAAGTGTGCTTCCATATGCATCCTTAGCCTTCCAGTAGCTAGGCCATCTGATACCATTCCTCGACCAAGCTACTCTAAGACTAGCGACACACATGAAAGCACATAAATTTAAACTAGGAACACACATGAAATAACACTTAAAAACATACATATATAAATTACATAAACAAATAAAGTAAAAGAAAAGATAAGATAAACTTATAGAAAACAAAAACTTTATTCATAAGACATTATTGGTTAGAAAGGAGAAGGAAAGTATATTACAAAAGGGAGAAAGGGACTTTAAGTTAGACTTCCTATATTAATGCTCTCCTTTTTCACATAGCTTGCCTTATATAGGAAAGCCCTAGAGCCTTAAAATCATTTAGAGTAGCCACTTTATCATGCATCTCTATAATTAAGCCTTATAAAATCTTTTTCATCCTTTTTGTCCTTACCCTAGTTATTGAACCACCAATTCCTTACAAAGGTTCTTAGGAATACTTACTTTATTGTACTTAATTAACACCTTGTTCTCTATTAAGACCTCATTTAAAAAACCACGTCTTAAACCAATTTAAAATCCTCTTAGGGTCAAATGGGAAATGAATTTTAATAAACCAGCTAAATTTCTTTGGTCGATTCTTATAAAGCCAAGCTTTTTCCCACGCTTTCATGTAAACATTCAATTAATCTTTTAATTCTCTAGTGAAGAATACACCTCCTTGCCCTTCTTAAGAGAAAAGAACCTTTTTTATCTTGAATTTGGCGTAAGCCCATTCTTTTATAACCAATGGAGGTTACTCCTCTTTTAATAGGTTCAATAACCACTAATCTTATTTCATGCAGGATTTTTTGATAATATGTGTAATCCTTAAGATAAAATTTGGCCATGTCATTTGGCATTGGTTGTAGATAATTATTTTTAATGGTGCACAAATAATCCAAATTTTTTGGAATGAGTGGGTAAATTAACCCTTTGTCAATAGTAAGCTTATAAGCAACTTCTCAAAGTTTATCAACTTCATTAATTTTTTTTATTTTTAACCAATGAAATAACTAACTTGGCTGGAGTACAAGTTCCCTAATGCAATGAATACTCATGCACTAATCCCTGCAAAAACTCTTAAGTTATGAAATCCAACTAAGAATTATAATTTCCTTTAATAAACTTAATTTCAAAAAGAAAAACAAATAAGATTTCTTGCAATATAGCAAAGATTTGTTTTCAAGTATGGTTCTTCATATCTTTAATAAGAAATCTTTTATTGCTTTGTAGTCAATTTAAAAAAATGATTAATTAAATCATTTTCAAACTTTTGAATGCGTAACATAATAAAAAGAATCTTGTTTATGATAGTAGAGTAATTAACTCTAACTTCTTTCCAAACTCCAAAAGTAAATCAAATGAGTTATTCTTTGGAATTTAGGCATTACTCAAGTATACCACCATAACCTTTGTCGGATGCATCTATCTTGACTATTTCAAAGGCATCTAAATGGAGTATCATTAAGTAAGGGAGCTCTTTGGCTCTTTGCTTGACCTTTCTTACAACTTGAGTATGTTTATCTATCCACTTAGGAGGATTCTTTCTCAAGCAATCAAACAAGGGTTTAGTATCATAAGCTAAATCCTGATTAAAAGTCATAAATATGATTCAAACTTTCCAAGAATCATTACAATTGATTCTTACCTTAAATTTCATGAGGGAGTTTTTAGGGAAATTCAATCACTCTATCTATGGGAATGACAAAACTATTTTCAATGAAGTGACCAAAGAAACAAACCCTGGCTTGAAATAACTTGATCCTTTTAGTCAAAGCGACTAAACATCTTTTTTCATTACAAATGTTTAGAATGTTGTTAGATGGTATTAAAAAAGACTAATACATCATCAATATAAACAACCATGAATATTGTATAAGTATTAAATATTTCATTCATAATCTTTTGAAATTTAAAAGGAGCATTTTTAATTTAAAAGGTAAACATTCCATTCTCAATGCCTAAAAGGCACTGTGAAGGCCATTTTATACCTATCTTTCTTGTGGATCTAGATCTACCAATAAACAAATTTCATATCAAATTTTGAAAATATTTTGGCTTTATAAAGCCTATTGACCAAACTTTTTTATTAAGTATTGGATAACTAATCCATCTCAATGCCTTATTTAAAGGCATATAATTGAAAACCAATGTTGGAACACCTCATTTCAATATGGCATTATTTTCCATGTAAAAAGCTAGACAACTCCAAAGACTTTGCTATCATAAAGAAAAAATGTGCTTTGCTATCATTAAGAAAATGTTATGTACTATTTTGGCGCTATCCCTCACCAACTTAGAAAAATTGTTTGAAGTTAAATGTGATGCTAGTAAAATAGGAGTCAATGCAACTTTTTCTTAAGAGAAAAGCTTAGTTGCATACTTTAGTAAGAAACTAAGTAAGACTCGACAAAAGTGGTCAACATATAACAAGAAATTTCACACGGTTATAAGAGCTCTAAAGCATCAGGAGCATTTTTTAATTGGGCATGAATTCATCTTATAATTTGATAATTAGGCTCTTAGATATCTTTACAATTAGAAGTAGATTAGCAATAACATGCATACTTAGTGGTCTAATTTCTTACAAAAGTTCCCTTTTAAGTTATTTCATAAAGCTAGACAATAGAATAAGGTTATTGATGCCTTAAGCAGAAGAGCATCACTATTAATAACATTAAGTAAAAGGTAGCGAGGTTTGAATCTCTTTGAGAATTGTACAAGCATGATGAAGATTTGACACTATTTGGGAAAAGTGCATTCAGAGGCAACTAGCAGATGATTTCCATATTCTTGATGGCTATTTGATGCACAAAAATTAGCTTTGTATTCCTTGATCTTCATTAAGGGAAAAAATTATGCATGATCTACATAGAAGTGGTCTTGCAAGCCATTTTAGACATGACAAGACAATTACTGCTATTTAAGAGTGATATAATTGGTCATAGTTAAGGAAAAATGTTGGCAAATTTGTCCAATGATGCTATGTTTGTCAAACAACCAAGGGTCAGTCATAAATATAAGACTATTTATGCCTTTACCTATTTCATACAATATTTGGAAAGACTTGTCTATGAATTTTATTTTAGGATTACCTTGTACCCAATGCAATATGGATTTTATATTTTTTGTTGTTGACAAGTTTTCTAAAATGGGTTATTTTATTCCTTATAAAAAGACCTCTAATGCCTCTAGTGTAGCTCAATTATTCTTTAAGAAAGTAGTACACTTACATTGAGTGCCTAAATCCATCACTTTTGAATAAGATACAAGATTTCTTAGTCACCTTTAGATCACTTTATAGAAGCTATTTGATTCATCCTTGAATTTCAACAATACAGCTTACCCCCAAATAGATGGTTAAATTGAATCACTCAATAAAACCTTATACAATCTTATTCAAAGTATTTGTGGAAATAAGTTAAAACAGTGAGATTTTGCCTTAGTTCAAGTTAAGTTTGCATACAATAATGCAGTACATAACACTATAAGGAAGTCTCCTTTTTCCATTGTTTATACTAAATGTCCATAACATGCTCTGAATTTGGTTAAACTTCCTCAAGTCCTAGGCCTTAGCATTATATCTAAGTATCTTGTATAACAGGTACAATCTATCCAAGCTGAGGTGAAAAAATAATTAGAAGTCATCAATGAGAAATAATAATAAAAAAAAAACTACAAATAAACATTGAACAAGCTAGTTGTTTCAAGAGTGTCACTAGGTAATGGTGTTCCTTCATAAGGAGTAGTTTTCTATTGATTCATACAACAAGTTGTAGTTTAAGAAGTATAGTCCTTATTAGGTGTTGAAGAAAATTAATAACAATGCATATGTGATTGATTTACCTCCAAAATGGAAAATTTCAAGGACCTTCAATGTTGTAAATATTTATCTATTTTATTCAACAGTTAAGTCTCTCTATTTAGACCTTGATTTGAACTTGAGGATGAGTTTCTCTTAAGTGGAAGGAACTAACATAGAATAAGTGGCCCAAAAATTTAAAAATCAAAGGGACTATCAGAAGCATAAAGGAAAATGTTAAAAGTCCAAAGGAAAATTTCAGAAGACTTGACTTTTACATACAATTTCACTATTTGGGATGTCTTTTCACTATTTAGGCTTTTATAAAATTATTTAGAAAATTTTATTTTTTATTTTATATTTCCTATTTAATTAGATATTGTTTTAATTTAGTCATTAAAGTGCTTTTTTCATTCAAATTAAAGTATTTTACCAATTAATTAGCTAGTTTTACCTATAAATGAGTATAACTATAAGGGACTAAAATATTTCAATGAATTACATCTCAATAAAGTATTAGTTTTATCTTTATCTTTCTCTTTAAAAAATATTATTCTCTTAAGCTTAATCGAAGTATTAGCTTTTTTTTTTCTAAACATTACATTAAATTTTTATTAATTTCATTCAAAGGTTTGCCTAGAGGATTTTTTTTTTTTTGCATGAATGAAAAACGATTATATGAGATTAACAAAGGCTTTTCACAGTGTTGACGGAGAAGAAGGGTTTAGTAAACAATTTTGGATGGTAATAGCATAATAGGTGGATATTGAAGTTTCATTAAAGGTGGGGTTTGTTTTATTAGGAAAAGAGCTAATATGCTAAGTTCATGAACCTTATTTTATACTATCATCCAATAATAGGTGAGTCAAACAAATTTAGTTGGTGATGGGAGATGGATAGACAATTTTTAATGAGATCCTTTTATGACTTCTAGGAGTACCCTTACGATTTAATGGGGGGGGCGGTAATGGATATTTGGCAAGGTTCAACTCTCTGCCTAAGATGGTGATCTTTAGGACCATGCTTATTAAAGGCTTGGATTGCAATCTCACTTACTCATTATGTGCTATGGGGTGAGAATTAACCAACCACTTATTTCTACATTGCTTCCTAGCGTGGGCAATTTGGTATATGTGTTTGTAATGATGGGGTGTTTCTTGGGTAGTCCTAAGGTCAATCAAGGATGCATACGAGACTTGGTGTAGATTAGGCTAAGGTTGTGCATCAAGGGAAATACAACTAATGAAATTTTATGTAATTGTCTAGTCTATATGGTTAGGGAGAAATGACAACATTTTTGGAGATAAGTTGTTTTCAATTGACAAAATTTGCAATTTAGTTTAGATGTGGTTGTGATAGTGGTCAAGAGTGAAATGACTGGAATCTAATTTCACCCTTGATGCATTCATCATTAATCTTAGGGGTGTTTAACCCATTCTGAAGCAAAAAAAATGGCCTTAAAAAATAACTTGGTCTTCACCACCAAAAGGTACCTATAAATTTAATATGAATACTACAATGACAAATAAGGGTGGGATAGTGGGGATAAGAGGAGTATTACATGGTGACTAATTCCTATTGATGGAAACTTAGTCCATGGTTCTATTATTGATGTCATGGAACATTGGCATCAGTTTCAAATTCTTCCCTCCCTATTATTTAGCCATACAGCCATTGTATGGGAGTCGCTTTTAGTAATTAGCAAAGTCCTACCTTCCTCATTCCACTGACTTCATAACTCTATTGCGTCCCTGATTGTAAGTAGCTCGGCCTTATTAATACTATTGGTCCTAATCTCCTCAAAGAGCATGTATTCAACTTTTCCATTCTTGCCTCATAATATACCTCTTATACCTATCAACACTTATGCATTAATCATTGTAGCATTCATATTAAATCTATATATGTTCTGTAGAGGTGGAGACCATATCATTTCTCGTGGTCATACTTTTATCTTCATCAATGAATGAACATTTATGATATTTAATAATATAGGACAAAAACATGGAGATGTCAAATGATATCAAGTAAGGCAAATTCAAGTTCTAATATTACTAATGTGAGATAAAAGAATGGAAAAATAGATAAGAAAAAGTTAACACTTAATTGCCCCTTTTAAAAAAGGAGTTCTATAATTCACTAGAAAATATAATAACTCTCAAAAAAGAAAAATATAATTTGTAAAATTTTATAATTTGTAAAATATTTTAACTTTTATACTTATATACATTTTATAACTAAAACTATTTATCTAATTAGAAAAATACCTTAACCTAAATTAGAAAATATCTAATGATTCATTAAAAAGATATTCTAAGACAAATCAAAATAAGAAAAGAATCCTAATTCACATATTTTTCCTAAATAGTTTAACTAAAATTTCTAATTAAATAAAATACTATAAAATAAGTAAATAAATTACAAAATAATAATAATAACATAATTAAAAAATAACCTTCATGGCGTATCTTACATTAAGCCCTTCTACTTGAAAGAAACTCATACTCAAGTTAATAATGAGAAATTGACATCTTACAAATTATAAATTTTATGAACTACTTATTTTTTTGAATTGTTGTGGGAACAATGACATTAATAAGTAATAATGCCAAATCATTATGTGCTTGATTATCCATTTCATGAAAATCAATAAATATGAGAGGTAAAGAATTAGTAAGATCTTTGGACCTATAGGTTATTGGTTCAACTTTTGAGTTAACAGAATTTAAATAATCTTTCTATTATTACAATTTTCAAATTTATCAATATCTCGCTCAAAAGATATGAAATAAACTTGTTTAATCATGTTATGAATAACAATTGACATTTCTTCTCTATTGTTAGCAGACATATTATCATGTAATTTATCATTTGGTAAAAAAATAAGAATTAATTTTTTTTTCAACTTGATCCAAAAACTTTCTTAAATTTATTGTCAGCATAAATTTTAATGACCAATAAATTTCTCATCTCTATTCATGATTGAATTTTAAACTTACCATATCTTAATTGAAAATAATGAGTATTATTCTACTATTTAATTGTACCATCTCAAAGTTTAGAACACACAAAAGTCATTTTTTCATTCTTATAAATATCATTATATTTAAAATAAGCATCAACTTTTGCTAACCATCTTACAAAATCTTTAATGAAGAAATTTTCGTCAAAAAAGAAATATCTTTGAAATTAGGAACATATATATAAACATATTGACTGTGAGTGACATCTTCAGGACAAAATTTGTTGTATCTTATGATCTTGTCAAATTATTCTACGTAGAGTCTTCCCCTTACAAACTTCGTCATTGAAAAGGTTGTCTCAAACCCTATAAGACAGTATCAAAATAAGCCAAATCTACTCTGATACCACTTAATGCAAAACGAAAACGTGGAAACATTAAATAGTATCAAGGCAAATCCAAACTTTGATACCACTTAGTGTAGGAGGAAGCATAAAGACATAGATAATATCAAACAAGGCAAATTAAAATTTTAATAGCAATTAACACGAGATAAAAGTATAGGAAAATAGATAACAAAAGGCTAAAACTCGATTATACCATTTAAAAAAAGAGTTTTGAAATCTACCAAAAAATATAATAACTCTCCAAAGAAAAAAAATATGATTTGTAAAATTCTATTATTTGTAGGATATCTTAGTTTTTATACTTACGTATTTATAACTAAAACTATTTATTTGATTGGAAAAATATCTTAACCTAAATTAAAGAATATCTAATGATTAACTAAAATGATATTCTAAGACAAATCAAAATAAAAAAGGAATTCCAATTCACATATTTTTCCTCAATAGTTAACTAAAATTTCTAGTTAAATTAAAATATTATAAAATAAGTAAATAAATTACAAAATAATAATTATAACATAATTTATCGGATGATAAAAAATAACCTTTATGGCATGTCTTATGTAAAACCTCTCCACTTGAAAGAAACTCGCTCTCCTATTAATAATGAAAAGTTAACATCTTTCATGTCATAAAAACAAATATTTTGAATAAATTAACATCCCTAATATGAATCAATAGTTTCTTTTATGAATCGTTGTGGGAACAATGACATTAACAAATAATAATGCTAAATCATTATATACTTAATTATCCATTTCAAGAAAATCAACAAATACAAGAGGTAAAGAATTAGTAAAATCTTTAGACTTGTAGGTTATGGGTTCAACTTCTAAGTTAACATAATCCATATTAAATTTTTATGTCATCACAATCTTCAAATTTATCGATAGCTTCCTCAGAAGATATGAAATCAACTTGTTTAATCATGTTCTGAACAACAATTGACATTTCTTCTCCATTGTGAATAGATATATTATTATACAATTCATCATTTGGTAAAAAATAAGAATTAAATTTTTTTTAACTTGATCAAAAATTTTCCACAAACGTATTGTTACCATAAAATTCAATGACCAATAAATTTCTTATCTCTACTCATGATCAATTTAAACTTATCACATCTTAATGAAAATATTAACTATCATTCTATCATTTAGCTACATCATTTCGGAATATAAAATACACAAAAATCATGTTCTCCTTCATGGAGTTCTAATTTAAAAGTTTGACTAATTCCTATTGACAGAAGAATGAACTTGTAAAAGATCTTGAAAGTCTAGAGCTTAAACAAAAAGTAAAAAAAAAAAAAACAATAAAAGGACCAAATTATCAAAATTTAGAATAAAAAAATGCATATCCCAAATATGGAATTCGCACATGATATTTATGCCAATATGAATTGACCTTTTCATTTTGGAATATCTCTTGGTTATTTAGATTTGATTGCAAAGAAAAAAACTATATAAGCACGTAAGATTGTCCCAACTAGAAAATTTTGAATGAGGATTAGAACTGTAGGCTATCCTATGTCTACAGATGAATTGGCAAGAACTAGTAGCCAGTTATGCATCAATCAGAAAAATCTAAGGCAAATGGCCACAACCTCCAAGAATTATTTATTATTATTATTATTATTATTTTGCTTTTAGTCCAGCAATTCGATTAACTTTAGATTGGATTCAGATTGTACTTAATATGGCACTCCTTCTTCCAAAGCTGGAATTAGATGGTCCTCAGTACTAGAACATCTCACTGTTCAAGCAACAAAAATCAAGTTATTAAATTGAATGGATCTATCCATGAATTTCAAAACAATTGTTTCCCAATTGTCCATGTCCATCCTGTTCTTTATGAATGATGGATATTAGATATGAACTTCAACGGTAAATAAACTTTAATTCTTCAGCATTTTTAGTTCAAAATCTAAGCAAATCCTTTAAATTGACCAAACGCAAATATTAGCCAAATACTATGTGCCAAAATTTGATGTCAAATCAAGTAAGCTACTTTAGCTTTTGCAGGGTCGAAGTCATTGATATGAATAGAACCATGCATTACAGAGCGCATGAAAAATCAGAAGTATCCAAGCCAATGATCTTGACGATAAGGACTCAAAGCTTCCCTTCTTTTGAGAAAAAGGCATAAATAAATATTCCTTCCGGATAACCACTAGTTATGCCCCCTCATACTGTTCTACATGCATTGCAAACTCCAATAACTTAACCCTTCAGAGCACATGTGATAGACATGGAGAAGAGCCCGACAACAAGCACTACTTTTTGAAACTCAAAAAGTAAGAGGGTTATTATTAGAAGACAAGTCTTAATCTAAAGTTAAAGTTATCCTATTATGACTTAGATCATGGAAGTCACATATTTAAGTTGTAAAAACAATATTTGTAAAAATAATCTGTACATCTTATCTTTGTTGGATCATAGTAGGAAAAACTCATGCATTGAAATGAAATTTTTAAAAAGATCATTATTACACCAAAAGTAATCTCTTTTTTACTCCCCACATCCTAAAGTAAACGATGAACAAAAGGGCTTGTCCTTATGATGATAAAGCGTATGGAAATGAAGATCACACAAAATCTCATGTTTCAAGAAAATGTATGGCACTATGTTATGGTCCGTCCAATTGATAGACACCTAGTCCAATTGATGACCCAAAGACTTGGCTATCACCTTCTGCATAAGCGCTTAGGTAAGTGCTTCACTTATGTAAGTGCTTAGGTAAGCGCCCCATTTAGGTAAGCGTTTAGGTATTCTCTTTTATAAATATCTAAGATATTTTAGATCTAGAAAAATTGTAGCCACACATTGAGGAGGAGAAACCACTATAAATACCCTCACTCCTCTCATTTGTAAAACACACCTCTCCATTCATCCAATACAAGTTCACTTGCAAAGCTCTTGTGCTCTCTCTCTCTAGTTCTCTCAAGTTCTTCTTGTTCGGTTACTTACCTCCCACAAGTGTTCCGCTGGTTTGTTCAAACTCTTCAAGGCTTACATAGCGTCTTCTCTCGCAAGATCGACTGAGTGTTGCGTGGGTTAGCATGTCTAAAGCACGTCCAAGCCTAACTCTGTGACAGGTGGTATCAGAGTAAGGTAATGCTAGTCCCTACTCTGTTTTTGTTTGAGTTGCAAATATGGCAAGTGAGGAAGGATTTGTCGAGACCGCTTTCGATGAGCAACAAATGGAGCAAGAAGCTCATGGACATGAGGAGCAACGTGCTTTAGCCAAACGTGGCAAGTCTAAGGTTCCAACCAAGGAAACCATGGACTCCCATGTTGGTAACTTGGAGAGGAGTGTCCTCGACATAAACTCCCTTGTGGGAGATCTCAGTGATCAAGTCGATAACTTGATCCATGAGAATGTGGAGATCACTCCAGCTGCCAAACTCATGATCAAAGAGTATGGCCGCTCGTTCAGGGGAGATACGCTCCCTCAATCAAGGTATGTCCAACCTTCGTGAGTTTGTTGAAGGAGAGATTCATGCCCTTCATAAGGAGATAGAGTCCTTTCGCCGAAACAACTCACTTGCTAGTACGGCTGCCACTACTAGCACTTCCACTGTGGTACATGGCTTGAAGGTTCCGAAGCCATCCATGTACAATGGCACACGGAATGCCACTACCGTGGAAAAATTTTTGTTTGGCCTTGAGCAATACTTCGAGGCCATGGGGGTTGTCGATGATTTGGGCAAGATAGGCAAAGCCCCAATCTTTCTAAGAGATGCTGCCCAACTCTGATGGAGACGGAAGTACTCTGAACGGGAGAAAGACTTTTGCATCATGGACACTTGGGAACAATTCAAGGATGAAGTACGTAGGTACTTCATCCCTCACAATGCAGACAGTGAAGCAAGAGGAAAGTTGCGACGCCTATGTCAAATAGGTAGTATTTCTGGCTACATTAAAGAATTTACTACCTTAATGCTTGAAATCGAAATGTCCGATAGGGAGCTGCTCTTCTACTTCAAAGATGGCATGAAGGACTGGGCGAGAGTCGAGTTGGAGAGGCGTAATGTGCAGACCCTAGATGCTGCCATTGCCGCTGCGAAAACCTTCGTCGACTACTCTGCTCACTCCAAGAGTAAGAAGCTGAATTCTAGCAAAAGTGGAGGAGAGAAGATCAGGCAAAAGAAGCAGGACTTTGGTCGCAATGAGGGTGGACAACACAGGCCCTCAAATGACCATTGCAAGCATGAGAAGAAGTCTGGAGGTAAGCACAACTCGACTAACCCTCCTAGACCTTGTTTTATTTGTGATGGACCATACTGGGTGAAGGACTGCCCCAAATGCAAAGCCATAAATGCGATGATGGCAACACTCAACCCAGAAAAGCTTGATGAAGAAGCCCAAGCAAACATGGGATCTATCCAATGATTGGGTAATCTCTCGAAGCGTATCTCCCCAATAGTCACCAAGGAGAAGGGACTGTTATACATTGACCTTGCCATTAAGGGCAAATCAGCTTGTGCGATGCTGGATATAGGGGCAACGCACAATTTCATGGATACAGAAGAGGCCAAATGTCTAGGCCTCAAACTAACAAAGGGAAATGGCACCACTAAAGTGGTAAACTCAAAAGCAAGGCCTATCCAAGGCATGGCAAATGGAGTTGCTATCTAGATCGATGAATGGACGAGTAAGTTAGACTTTACTATCGTTTCCATGGATGATTTCAAAGTGGTGTTAGGTCTTCCATTCTTTTGCGGAGCTTTGGCTTTCCCTATGCCTGCTACACGTTCTCTTGTGGTTGTTGACAACCACATGATCCACGTAGTCCCCTTGAAGCACAAGGAGAGATCTCAACCATCGATGATCTCAGCCTTGCAATTCATGCGGGGTCTCAAGTCAGGTCCTGGCTATGTCGCTACGATACGAGAGCTAAGCGATGGGGAGAACATAGGAACACCAACTCCCACACTACCACAACCAATTCAGGCTGTCCTTCCAAAGTTCAAGGATGTTATGCCATTCGAATTGCCGAAGAAGCTTCCACTAAAGCGAGATGTGGATCACTACATTGAGCTGGAACCCAGTGCCAAACCCCCTTCTATGGCTCCTTATTGCATGGCACCTTCGAATCTCGCTGAATTGAGAAAGTAGCTCCACGATTTGATCGATTCGGGCTACATTCAATCAATGAAGGCCCCATTCGGTGCCCTAGTTCTTTTTTAGAAGAAGAAGGATGGATTGCTATGCATGTGTATCGATTACTGAGCCTTGAATAAGGTTACTATCAAGAACAAGTATCCGATACCCTTGATATCTGATCTTTTCGACCAACTCGAGAAGGTAAGGTACTTTACTAAGCTGGACTTGCGATTAGGTTACTACCAGGTTCGTATAGCACAAGGTGATAAGCCAAAGACGCCCTGTGTGACATGCTACGGAGCATTCGAATTCTTGGTTATGCCCTTTGGCCTCACCAACGCACCAGCCACCTTCTGCACACTCATGAACTAGGTACTATATCCATTCCTAGACAAATTTGTGGTAATTTATTTGGATGATATTGTGGTGTATAGCAACACACTTGAGGAGCACGTTGAGCACCTCAAGCAAGTCTTCCAAGCTCTACGGGAGAACGAGTTGTTCATCAAGAAGGAGAAGTGCTCGTTCGCCAAGCAAGAAGTGGACTTCCTTGGTCACTGAATCAAGGATGGTAGACTGTTGATGGATCCAGCAAAGGTGCAAGCCATCCAACAATGGGAGCCCCCAACCAAAGTCCCAGAATTGCAATCTTTCCTAGGACTTGTCAATTACTACCGTCGGTTCATCAAGGGATACTCTGCAGAAGCTGCACCCTTGACTGACCTGCTCAAAAAGAACCGCACTTGGCATTGGACGGAGGAATGCCAAGCTTCCTTTGAGAGGTTGAAGCAAGTAATCTTCGAGGAGCCCGTTATGGCATTGTTGAACTACGAAAAGCCCTTCGAAGTCCATATTGACGCATCCGACTTCGCCATTGGAGGAGTCTTGATGCAGGATAGGCATCCCATTGCTTGTGAAAGTCGCAAGCTTAACGATACGAAAAGATGGTATACCATCCAGGACAAAGAGATGACCGCCATCATCCATTGCTTGTGTACTTGAAGACATTATCTCCTCGGAAGTAAGTTTGTAATCATGACTGATAATGTTGCTACGAGCTACTTCCAAACTCAGAAGAAACTCAACTCCAAGCAAGCTCGTTGGCAAGACTTCCTAGTGGAGTTCGACTACACACTGCAATACAAGCCGGGTCAAGCTAATGTAGTTGCTAATGCATTGAGTCGAAAGGCAGAACTAGCAGCTTTTGCTACTAGTACTCCTACAAGCAACCTCCTTGAACGAATCAAGGAAGGTACTAGACAAGACAAACTAGCCAACAACCTATTGAGATTAGCTAGCGAGGGGAAGACTCGTCGATTTTGGGTGAACGATGGAGTCTTAACGACTGTCAGTAACCGCGTCTTCATGCCAAAGTGGGTCAACTTGCAGAAGGAAATCGTCAAGGAATGCCACGATTCGCTATGGGCTAGTCACCCAGGTATGGCACGAACCCTTGCTCTTGTCCAACAACATTACTTTTGGTAGCATATGCATGCAGATGTCAAGGCCTATGTGCAGACTTGCTTAGTTTGCCAGCAAGACAAGGTAGAATAGTAACCACCAGCTAGCCTGCTCGAGCCACTACCCACTCCCGAGAAGTCATGGGAAAGTGTCTCAATGGATTTTATTGTGGCTCTACCAAAGTCAGAAGGATGTGGAAGCATTATGGTTGTAGTTGATCGATTCAGCAAGTATGGCACCTTCATTCCAGCCCTTGCTGATTGCAAGGTGGACGAACCTGCTCGCTTGTTCTTCAAGAACGTGGTAAAGCTATGGGGAGTACCAAAGAGCATTATCAATGACAGAGACTCCCGTTTTACAGGTAAATTTTGGTGCGAGTTATTCAAATTGCTAAGAACCGAGTTGAATTTCTTGATAAGCTTCCATCCTTAAACTGATGGGCAAACTGAGCGAGTTAATGCCTTGCTCGAACAATACTTGAGGCACTATGTCAATGCTCACCAATGAGATTGGGCGAAGCTACTCGACACTGCCCAATTCTCATACAACCTTCAGAGGAGCGAGGCCACAACTAAAAGCCCGTTTTAGATTGTCATGGGACAACAATCGCTGACACCAAGTGCTATTGCCTCTCCTTACATTGGCAACAACTCGTCTGCCTTCAAGTTTGTGAAGGAATGACATGAGGAAGCGAACATAACAAGGGCTTGTCTTGACAAAGTGGCCAAGAAGATGAAAAGATGGGCAGACACCAAGCGATGCCTAAAAGACTACATTGTAGGAGACATGGTGATGGTAAAGTTGTTGCCCAACCAGTTCAAGTCTCTACGCAAAGTACACAAGGGCTTGGCACGGAAGTACAAAGGGCCATTCCCTATCATCAAGTGTGTGGGGAAGGCCGCTTATCAAGTCCAACTCTATCCAAAACTGAAGATCCACAATGTTTTCCATGTAAATCTTCTAAAGCCTTTCTATGAAGACGAAGAGGATCCATGCTGAAACGAGTCAAAGCGAGCTCCACCGACTGTGGTCACCGAATTCAACAAGGAGGTGGAGTGCATCCTTGCTGATCGAGTGATCCGGAGAAGGGGAGTTTCCAACTATACCGAGTACTTAGTAAAATGGAAGGCTCTAGCAGACGATGAGGCTAGTTGGGAACGAGAAGACCAGCTTTGCCAATTTACCAATCACATTTCGCAATTTAAGGCTGAAAATGCGACGAGTACATCACAGAATTAAGTGGGAAGGATGTCATGGCCCGTCCAATTGATAGACACCTAGCCCAATTGATGGCCCAAAGACTTGGCTATCACCTTCTCCATAAGCGCTTAGGTAAGTGCTTCACTTATGTAAGTGCTTAGGTAAGCACCCCGCTTATGTAAGCGCTTAGGTAAGTGTCCCGTTTAGGTAAGCGCTTAGGTATTCTCTTTTGTAAATATCTAAGATATTTTAAATCTATAGAAATTATAGTCACACATTGAGGAGGAGGAACCACTATAAATACCCCACTCCTCTCATTTGTAAAACACACCTCTCCATTCATTCAATATAAGTTCACTTGCAAAGCTCTTGTGTTCTCTCTCTCTAGTTCTCTCAAGTTTTTCTTGTTCGGTTACTTGCCTGCCACAAGTCTTCCACTGGTTTGTTCAAACTCTTCAAGGCTTACTTAGCGTCTTCTCTCACAAGATCGACTAAGTGCCATGCAGGTTAGCACGTCTACAGCACGTCCAAGCCTAACTCCGTGACAACTAGCTTTTAAGGACCCCATTCATGTGCAAGAGAAAAGGAAGGACAAATGGGGACTGCCTAGATTTTACTGTCAGATTTAGTAGAGAAGTTGCTGACTAACTGGTGTGTCAATAGATCATTCAAACCATTGTTCCTTCCCATATATTCAGCTGCGTATTCTGTCTGAGAGTGATATTTTGCAAATTCCTATCAGTTAGGGTGAGAAGGGAAACTCGTATTGTTGTAAATGGTAAAATTATTCTATTGTAACCTGGAAGTTACATATTGGAGGGAAGAAAAATACCTAGTTACATATGACATTTAAGTAAACCCAGAGTGTAACTCCACTTTTTAACCAGTTGGGTGAGTGTGTCACTGGGGTGGGTGTGATAGTGGACAAATAGGACTAGAGAACTTGACATATGACTAACGTGTGGTGGTGTCTGTGTATAAATACCAGGCCTTGAGAAATATAATTTGGTGCTATGGGTGCAATAACCATGGGAGAGTTCAAGCACTTGGTGATTGTAAATTTTAAGGAAGGTGTTGTGGTAGAGGAAATTATCAAGGGAATGGAGAAGCTGGCTTCTGACGTCGATTTTATCAAATCCTTTCAATGGCGAGTGCTTATATTTAAGTCCTTAAAAATGAATTAAGGGTAAGGACATTTTCTGTTGCACATATATCTTTTCTTATTGTGTAGCGGGCAAGAGATTATGGAAAGAATTAGGTGACATGGAAGCATAAGACAACTCATTTTGTTTAAGCAACAAAACAATGACGGAATTTTACAATATTTATTGGATATATGGTCCGCTAGAGGTGTGCAAATGTAATTTTGTATGGCCGACAAGTGATTTGAAGAAAGAAACTAAGAAGAATAAGTTCATGTCTCATAAGTAGAAAATCTATGCCAAAATTTTGTCATATACTCTCATAGATTGTTTTTCCCTTACAAGGCTTTTCCCTAGCTGTGTCCATTGTCGTAAGCCAAGCTCCATTTTGACGGACAGTTGGGGCATTACGATTATGAGAACATTGAATGCCTATATTGATTATGTTTTCATATTTTTTCTGGGCAGGGGACAGGAAATGGAAGGCCAAGAGAAGCCTACAAGAGGCTTTACTCATGCTTTCTCCATGACATTTGAAAAGGAAGGAAGATTTCTCTGCATTTCAGACACATCCTCGTCACGATGTATTCTCTGCCATATTTTCACTAGCTACCGAGAAAATTGTAGTGCTTACTTTACCAACTGTCCTGGTCAAGCCACCCACATGATCCGATAAGATTTTTTGTAAAACAAAATGCCAATACAAAACAAAGCAAATGGTATTCTTTTGGTCTGATGGTGGTGTGGGTGTCAATATGTATCGGTTTGTGTAATTGCTGTTGACCAGCTCGTCAAGCAATGTCACTTTTGTCCTCCGATTGATCTGGCTAATGAGAAAATATGAACCATGATAATGAACCTTTTTTTATTTTCTTTGCTTTTCTATTTATTATTTTACTTTTTCTTTTTCCTTTCTTCGTCAACTTTTACTTTACTTCTTTCATTTGCCGGCCACGTTACAAGACACATGCACGGTCACACACACTCCAGACAAGAGTTTGGATTTTTGTGGGCTTGATTGCTTTTTTTCTCCATTAATATTGAGCTGTTGGAAATTCAGAAAGCTCTGGAAAAGGCCATCAGGCCGAAGCTTCGTCAGCTCGGGAACAGATTGCCTGGTTTTGGTTAGAGCAAATACAAAACAACTTTTCGGAGAATTCACAAATCGGATAACTTGCAGAGGACATTAAAGTTCTCTCTTCCTCGTTCGATAAGTCTTCCGTCTCTCATGTTAAAGTTGCTCGTTTTCTGGCTAAAACTGCCTTGACAATGGCGTATGAACCTCAAGCATCGGAATAAAACTTCCTTATTTTGGCTCAAGAAGAAATAAAGCGGGGGGGTTACATCTAACAATTTCCAGCTGCTGCCTATCAACTATTATTTTGCAAATCCTCAGCATATATTGCGTCATGGCGTTGAAGGTGATGTTGGACTTGTGAAGTCTAGGTTCCAATCAAGACCTGTCTACCAGTCAAAGCAGACAAAGTATAGTGTTGTATGAATTGCAACAGATAGATTTGGCAGCTAGCTAACAATCCCAACAGACAAGAATGAATGGATTGACAGCTGCAACTGCAAAATTCAAAAGCAAACTGCCATGATTTTTTTTTCTCGTTTTTTTCTATAAATCGAAGTGTAATGTAGGCCAAAAGGGCCAAGCAAGCATGTTAACCGAAGCAATCAAGAAGCATTTTGAGATAAACCTTTCCAAGTCTCTTCCTCTCTCTCCTACTCTCCCAAATTTATACAAGATATTGCAAACCAAACACACGGACAACCAATCTCTGAGCACTCAAAACCAACACATGGACTATCATCAAGATCTTGGACCGTCCAAGAACACGCAAACACTGCTGGCCCAGATTCATGACTCACCCAAGAATGCAGATGGGGAGACTACACTTGTCAAGTCTAAGCTTGACGACTTTGTGGAGGAGATAAGTAGGTTAAACAGATTTTTTCCCTCTCGAGTCTTACGTTTGTCATGATCAATTCTAACAATGCTTTCTTTATATATATATTATGCTTCTCAAATACATTATTAAGCATCTTGTGAATGATATATATATATATATATATATATATATATATATATATTTGGATTAGAACCGGAGGAGGAGGAAGAGGTGATGGTGGTGGAGAAGTGTTACCACAAACGATAAAACGAAGAAGAAAATAACACCAGAATTTTACATAGTTCGGTCTATGTGACCTACATCCACGGGAAAGACAGAGTGACTAGAAAGAGTGTTACAAGATACAAAGAGTGTGACTCACCTCTCAAATCTTTCTTATCCTCATAATCCTATTATACCTATATATATATATATATATAGGGATATAAGACAAGGGCAAAAGAGTAATTCTAACTCAACTGGAATACAAGACATATTCTAACAAATTTCCACCTTGTATTGTATTTTCTAAATATACAACAAAATAAAATCCTTCTGTCTCTCCTCCAAAAGGCCCCTTAGGGTCAGTCAATCAAAACGAATACCAATCAAGTCCAAGCAATGCTTGAACTTGCTAGAAGAAACTGGTTTCGTCAACATATCAGTTGGATTGTCAACACTAGTGACCTTTCTCACTGAAATCAAACTTTGAAATATAACATCTGGCAAGAAATGGTATTTGACATCAATGTGTTTGGTCTTCTCATGATACACTTGATTTTTGGTTAAATGTATAACACTCTGACTATCACAGAATACAGTGGTAGTTTCCTATGATAAACCCAAATCAGTGACCAAACCTTTCAACCAAATAACTTCCTTGACTGCTTCTGCTATTTCCATGTACTCAGCTTCAGTAGTGGAAAGAGCAACTATTGATTGCAATGTTGCCTTCCAACAAATGGCACTGCCGGAAAGAGTGAAAACATAACCAGTTGTTGATATTCTTCTGTCAAGGTCACCTGCATAGTCAGAAACCACAAAACTAGTGAACAACCTACTGTCTCTACTGAACATCAGTTCTACATCTGTAGTGCCTCTAAGATACCGAAGTATCCATTTAACTACTTGCCAATGTACTTTCCTAGGATTAGCCATATATCTACTAACCACACTGACTGTCTGTGAAATATCTGGACGAGTGCAAACCATAGCATACATAACATTACCCACTGCATTAGAGTATGGAACACGTGACATATATTCCTCCTCCTTATAGCTATTGGGTGACAAAGAGGCTAAAAGTTTGAAGTGTGATGCCAAAGGAGTACTTACCGATTTGCAACTCATCATCCCAAAACGATCAAGAACCTTCTCGATATACCTTTTCTATAAAAGGCACAACTCCTACTTTCCTATATCTGATGATCTCCATGCCCAATATCCTCTTTGCAGCTCCTAAATCTTTCATCTCGAAATCTCTACCAAGTAGCTTCTTCAAACTATTGATCTTAGATATGCTTGTAGAGGCAACAAGAATATTATCGACATATAATAACAAATAGATAAAAGATCCATCACAAAGCTTCCTATGGTAGACACAACTATCATATTTACTCCTTAAGTAACCATGACCTACCATAAAGTTGTCAAGCTTTTTATTTTTGGGAAGTTTCACTAAGTTCCAAGTCTGATTCTTATGTAGGGACTCAATTTCTTCGATCATAGCAATACTCCACTAAGAAGATTCGGCACAAGTGACAGCCTTTAAGTAGTTTCTACATTCATTGTACTCCACCTCTTCCGCTACTGCCAAACAATAAGCAAAATCTGAGTTTGAAAACCTGGCTGGGTGCTTGATAGTCCTTCTGGGTCTATCTTTAGCGATACTATACGGCTGTGCCTGTTAAGTATCTAATTTATCCTCATCTGTTTCTAAAGTGTCAACCCGAATTTGTTGACCTGACTTAGAAGGAATATCACTTTCAAACTCCACCTGCTGTGTGGAACTCCCACTATCTTCATCATTTGGCCTTAAGACTTCTTTTTTTGGATGCAGCATAACGAATTCATCAAATGTCACATCTCTGTTGATGAGGAATTTTGGAGAATTAGGGTCTAGACACCACAACCTATAACCTTTCACACCAGAAGCATAGCCAAGGAAAATGCATTTCTTAGCCCTCAGTTCAAGCTTTCCATCATTAACATGAGCATAAGTAGGACAACCAAATATCTTCAAATTAGAATAATCTTCGGGTTTACCTGACCACACCTCTTCAGGTGTCTTACACTCAATGGAAGTATAAGGAGATCGATTTACCAACCAACAAGCTGGATTAACTGCTTCTGCCTAAAACTCCTTATCCAAACTTGCATTGGATAACAGACATCTAGCTTTCTCTATCAAAGTCCTGTTCATGCGTTCTGCAACTCCATTCTACTGTAGAATTTTTACAACTGTGCGGTGTCGAACAATGCCTTTAATTTTGCAAAACTCATTGAATTTGTTATTGCAAAATTCAAGGCCATTATCTGTTTTTAGCCTCTTAATTGGCTTCCTAGTCTACTTTTTAAGTAAAGTTTTCCATTGTCTGAAGGTTCCAAACACTTGACTTTTTTGTTTCAAGAAATAGACTCAAACGTTACGAGAAAAATCATCAATGAAAGTGAGCATATGAGTAGCAGCCATACCTTTAGAGAGAACCTGAGAAGTACCCCAAAGATCTGAATGAATGTAGTCCAATGTTTCCTTTGTTTTATGGATGGCTGTACTGAAACTCAACCTCTTCTGCTTCCCAAAAACACAATACTCACAAAATTCTATTTTTCTAATGTTCTGACCACATAAAAGACCTCTCTTACTTAAAGCAACCATACCTCTATCACTCATGTGTCCTAGCTGCATGTGCCATAACTTTGTCACATCTGAATCTCAAACTGCAGTAGAAATTGCAATTGAGTCTGTGACTGTCGAACCATGCAATAAATACAATGTGCCAATTTTGCCAGCTTTCATCAATACAAGAGCACCTCTGGAAACCTTAAGAACTCCACCTTCACACCCAATCTTACAACCATTCTTCTCAAGAGTGCCTAAAGAGATAAGATTCTTCATCAAATCTGGAATGTGTTTGACCTCAGACAAGGTCCTAATGACACCGTCATGCATCTTGATCTGTACTATACCAATCCCAGTAACCTTACATACGTGATCATTACCTAACAAAATACCACCATTGATTAGCTTGTAAGTGGTAAACCATTCCCTGTTAAGAGTCATATGTTGCAAGGCTCCAGTGTCCATGATCCAGGTATCCTAAAATCTGCCTTGGCCTTGAGTGACACAAGCAAATCATCACTCTCATTTGCTGCCACATGAGCTTCTCTTGGTGGATGGTTCTTCTGATTACTGTCACTTACTTTCTGCTTGTTTTTCAACTTGTAACAATCAGACTTGATGTGCCCTTTTTTCTTGCAATAATTGCAGGTCAAATTCTTGTACCTTGATTTTGATCTTGATTTACCTAAATTCCAACCTCTCTCCTTTGATCTTCCTCGATCAACAATCAAACCAACACTCTGATCTGATGTCTCAGAAAATGTCAAACTACTATCAATTTTCTCCTTGGCCTACAAATTAGTCTTGACATTCTCTAGGGAAATATCTTCTTTGCTATAAACCATAGTATCTCTAAAATGTTTGTATGAAGGAGGCAAAGAACACAATAGCAATAAAGCTTGATCCTCGTTATTAATATGAACGTCAATCTTACTCAAATCAGTAACAATTGAACTAAACTCCCCAATATGTGATTTCAAAGAAGTACCTTCTAACATACGAAGAGTGTAAAGGCATTGCTTTAATCGAAGTCTGTTAGTCAAAGATTTCGTCATGTACAGACTTTCCAATTTTAGCCATGCACTAGCTGTTGTTCTTTCACCAAGGATTTCTCTTAAAACTTCATTTCCCAAACTGAGTTGAATGGAGGATAGGGTTCTTTCATCCATGTCATCCCAATCTGCATCGGACATTGACTCTAGTTTCTTCTCCTTGCCAAGTAGGGCCCCTTTTGTACGTTCTCGTATCAGAATTGCCATCATTCTAACTTGCCACGGTGCAAAATTGGTGTTTCCATCGAACTTCTCAATTTTAGACTTCACCATTGATAAAGATGAAAAAGTCATTGCAATAAAATACTCACAACGAAAATTGAAGAATACAAATTGATGGCCCAAATTAATAAAATTACCTAAATTACAATCTGCCTCCAAAGCTACAGTATCGTCGTCGATGCTACAATGCTATAGCGCCTAGGCAAGACGCGCGACTAGATCTGAGGGATGTGCATCGGCAGTTGGCTATGCGATGAGTTGCTGGTATGGGATGCCCGTTGGCCTGGTTCGGATCTCTCTCTTCCTCCCTCTATCATCGGAGCGCGACTGGATGGTCTCAAAAGCAAGGGATGTTGAAATCCATGAACTTCTGTGACAGATCGATCAAACGAGGACCTACCACTCTGAAGCTGACACTCAAGTCCTAAAGGCCGAGGAGGAGAGAGACAATTTTTTTTTTGGCGAATCAGCTGTGGGTGGCCGATGAGAGGGAGAGATATTTTTTTTTTTACTCTAATACCAATTTGTTACCACAAATGATAAAACGAATCAAAAAATAATACCAGAATTTTACGTGGTTCGGTCTATGTGACCTACATCCACGGGAAGGACAGAGTGAATACTCTTGTTACTAGAAAGAGTGTATTACAGGATACAAAGAGTGTGGCTCACCTCTCAAATCTTTCTTATCCTCATAACCATATTATGCCTATATATATAGGGATATAAGATAAAGGCAAAAGATTAATTCTAACTCAACTGGAATACAAGGCATATTTAAAGAAAAAGAAAGAGAAGGACAAGGAGGATAAGAAGAATGAGGTGGAAGTAGAGAATCAAAGGAGGAAGGAGGAGGAGGAGGAGGAGAAGAAAAAAAGGGAGATGGAGGAGAGAAAGAAGGAAGAAGAGGAGAAGAAGAAAGAGGAGGAGAAAGAGCGATCTATGTCCTACAACCATATATACAAATATATTATATATGGGGATTGGGAAAAGACGGAGGAGGTTTTTAATGGAGACCCGTCTGTAATAACTGCCACCATAACTCACCCCAAGAGCACTACACTTCACATTGCAATCAAAAAAGGTGTTTCTATACACTTCATTAAGAACCTAGCGCGCTTAATGTCTAGAATTGATATGGAAACCTCGAATGTGAACCAGGACACAGCTCTCTATTGTGCCGCCACTGTGGGTTACACATAGGCTGTAGCCATCGTGGTAAAAATGAACCCAAGCTTGGCCAAGTTTCGGGGCTCTAACAATGAAGCCCCAATTCATAAGGCTGCAAAGCTTGCCCACAAGGATACAGTTCAGTTTCTTTTGCCAGTGACCCGCCAAGAGGATCCAAGAGCGTTCAGCGGTAAAAGCGGCATTCGTATCCAAGAGCGTTCCCCCCTCTTCTTTAATTTTAGATGCTCCATTCTTCGAGCGTAAACCCAACAATTTTAGCAAAAATTTAAATGAGTTCCTTGAACCTTAGCCAAACAAACAAGATCCTCTGATCCCAATTGGCACCATCCCCTTTTTACTGATACAAGAGGTACTGCACGCTGACATCTTTTTTATTTTCAAAATACCATCCAAGTTTAGGAACATATCATTTGAAATTAACATGGACAAACTTGTGAACTCATCGATATAAAGATTAGTTTATCATAGCCTAATCGGCTCATCGTTTGGTCATTCCTATACTTATTGATTCTGTCTCTTTTTTTGTTATTTTTTCTTAACCCTTCTTGGGCAGACATAGCTATTCATTTGCTGGAGAACCATCTCGACTTAGCAACTGAGATCGATGGAAGTGGATACAGTGCCTTACATATGTTGGCGCTCAAGCATTTTTAGGCGAAAACCAATTTAACTTTCTACAGCTTTGTGTCATGGCCCATCCAAAAACATTGTCACACTAGGCCTGTTGGATGCCTAGCCCAATCGATACCCCAAAGGCTTGGCTAGAACCTTCTGCATAAGCACTTAGGTAAGCGCTTCGCTTAAATAAACGTTTAGATAAGTGCTTCGCTTAGGTATTCTCTCTTCTAAATATCTAAGATATTTTATATTTAAAGAAATTGTAGCCACACATTTAGGAGGTGGAACCACTATAAATACCCACACTCCTCTCATTTGTAACACACCATTGAATTACAAGTTCTCTCCTTTGCAAAGCTCTCTCTCTCTCTCTCTCTCTCTCTCTCTCTCTCTCTCTCTCTCTTATGCCTTCGGTTTCCTTATCCCTCTCATGCCTCTTTCAACTCCAAGTCAATTCTCTCAAACTCTTTAAGGCTTACTTAGCATCTTCTCTCGCAAGATTGACTAAGTGCTGTGTGAGTTAGCACGTCTAGAGCACGTCTCAAGCCTAACTCCGTGACAAGTGGTATCAGAGTAAGGTAATCCTAGTTCCTACTTTGTTCTTGTTTAAGTTGTGAGAATGGTAGGTGAGGAAGGAATCGTTATTGTTGACATCAAGGAGCAACAAATCAAGCTTCAAGCTCGTGGGCGAGAGGAGCAGCGTGTTTCAGCTAAACATGGGAAGTCCAAGGCCGCAACAAAGGAGCCTGTGGAGTCTTGTGTGGCTGTCCTAGAAAGGAGCATGACGGATGTGAGTTCTTTGGTGGGAGATCTAAGTGATCAAATTGACAATTTGATCCAGGAGAATGCTGAAATTACTAGGGCTGCCAAGTCCATGATTGGGGAATTCAACTATGCTTTCAAGGGAGAAATGAGCTCCCTTGCCAAGAACTGTCTAATCTACAAAAATTCGTTGAAGGAGAAATTCACAATCTTCGTAGGGAGATGGGTTCTCTTCATCGAAGTAGTCCACTTTCAATGAGTACTGCTGGCCAAGCAAAACTACAGTTGGGCACGGTCTAAAAGTTCCCAAACCTGCCATGTACAATGGCACTCGTAACGCCACTACTGTGGAGAACTTCCTATTCGGCCTTGAACATTACTTTAAGGCCATGGGAGTTGTTGATGACTTTGCTAGGATAAGCAATGCTTCAATCTTCTTCCAGGATGCTGCTCAACTATGGTGGAGAAGGAAGCATTCCAAATGGGAGAAAGGCATGTGCATGATCAACACATGGGAACAATTCAAGGTTGAGTTGCGCAAACACTTCATTCCTCACAATGCAGATAGTGAAGTCAAAGGGAAGCTACATCGTCTCGATCAAACAAGTAGCATTTCTGAATACATTAAGGAATTTACTACTCTTATGCTTGAAATTGACGATTTGTCAAACATGGACTTCTTCTTCCACTTTAAAGATGGCTTGAAGGATTGGGCAAGAGTAGAATTGGATCGGCATAATGTGCAGACTTTGGATGATGCCATTGCTGCAGTTGAAATGCTAATCGACTACTCAACCCATTCCAAAAGTAAAAAGCCTTACTCTAATAAAAGTGGGGGAGAGAAGGGTGGACAAAAGAGGGAAACAAGCCATAAGGAGGGAGGACATCAGAAATCCTCAAGTGGCAAGCCTAAAAACTCTTCGGGCAAGCGCGATGGACCTCCGAGGCCATGCTTTATATGTGATGGATCACATTGGGTTAAGGATTGCCCTAACTGCAAAGCGATGAATGCTATTGTAGCAGAAATTAACAAGGAGAAGTCTAAGGAGGAGTCATAAGCTGATTTGGGAGCTATCCAACACTTAGGTACTCTCTCCAAGCTTTTCTCTCCCACAGTCCCCAAGGAGAAAGACTTATTGTACGTTGATACGTCTATTGAAAGCAAAGTTGTGGGTGCTATGCTAGACACGGGAGCCACACACAACTTTATGGATGTATAAGAGGCCAAATGACTAAGTCTTAAACTTTCCAAGGGAGTTGGCACTATCAAGGCAGTCAATTCTGAAGCCAAGCCAATTCATGGGATAGCGGGGGGAGTAGTCGTCAAGATTGGCGATTGGTAAGGTAAGCTAGACTTTACCATTGTCCCTATGGATGATTTTAAAATGGTTTTGGGTCTTGCTTTCTTTTGCAAAGCTTTAGCTTTTTCAGTTCCCGCATCGAATTCCCTTGTGATTCTCGACAACCACAAGATTCGAGTGATTCCATTGAAAAGTATGGAGAAATCCAAGGCATCAATAATTTCTGCCTTGCAATTCAAACAGGGTCTCAAGGTGGATCAAAGTTACGTTGCCTCCATGAGGGAATTAAGGGACGAGGAAGACATGATGAATCCTACTCCTGCACTCTTACAACTCATCCAAGCTATCCTTGAAGAATTCAAGGACGTGATGCCTTCGGAGTTGCCTCCCAAGTGAGATGTAGATCATCACATCGAGCTGGAACTAGGTGCTAAACCCCCTACCATGGCCCCTTATCGCATGGCACCCCCTGAACTCACGGAATTGAGGAAGCAACTTAAAGATTTGTTTGACTTAGGCTACATTCAGTCATCAAAATCCCCTGTCGGTGCCCTAGTCCTCTTCCAGAAGAAAAAGGATGGATCACTACGAATGTGCATAGACTACCGAGCCTTAAACAAGTAACCATTAAGAACAAGTACCCAATTTCACTAATAGCTGATCTCTTTGATCAATCAGGGAAGGCAAGGTACTTCACGAAGCTGGACTTAAGGTCGAGGTACTATCAAGTTCGTATAGCACCTGGTGATGAGCCAAAAACTGCGTGTGTAACGCATTACAGTGCTTTTGAGTTCCTAGTTATGCCCTTTGGCCTCACCAACACCCCTGCTACCTTCTGTACACTAATGAACAAGGTACTTCACCCTTTCCTTAATAAATTCGTGGTAGTTTATTTGGATGACATAGTGATCTACAGCAACACCCTTGAGGAGCACAAAGATCACTTGAAACAAGTCTTCCAAGTTCTACATGAAAACGAGTTGTACGTCAAGAAGGAGAAGTGCTCTTTTACAAAGCAAGAGGTGGATTTCCTTGGTCACAAGATCAAGGATGGCAAGCTTATGATGGATCAAGCAAAGATCCATACCATTTAGGAGTGGGAGCCCCCACCAAAAGTCCCTGAATTGTGATCGTTCTTGGGACTGGTTAACTACTATCAGCAGTTTATCAAGGGATATTTTGCCATAACTACACCATTGATGGAACTACTCAAAAAGAACGTCACATGGCATTGGTCAAAGGAATGCCAGTCTCTGAGGAACCCGTCATGGTGCTACCCGACTACGAGAAGACTTTCGAAGTTCACATAGATGCATTTGACTTTGCCATTGGGGGAGTATTGATGTAGGACAGGCATCCTATTGCCTACGAAATCCGTAAGCTGAATGATACAGAGAGGTGGTAGACCATCCAAGATAAGGAGATGATTGCCATCATCCACTGCCTACGCATATAGAGGCATTATTTGCTTGAAAGTTAGTTTGTGATCATGACTGATAATGTCGCTAGAAGCTACTTCCAATTACAAAAGAAGCTGAGCCCCAAGCAAGCTCGTTGGCAAGACTTCTTGGCCAAATTTGACTACAAGCTCCAATATAAGCCAAGTAAGGCTAATGTTGTTGCTGATGCGTTAAGTCACAAGGTAAAACTAGCATCATTAACCACCAGCTTCCATCCCCAACGCAATGGCCAAACCGAATACATCAATGCTTTGTTGGAACAATACCTACTGCACTATGTCAGTGCCCACCAATGATATTGGGCAAAGTTGCTTGTTGTTGCCCAATTCTCCTACAACCTCCAAAGGAGTGAAGCAGTAGGCAAAAGTCCGTTTGAAATCATCATGGGACAATAGCCTCTAACTCCAAGTGCTGTTGCCTCTTCTTACACGGGAAGCAACCCTGCTACTTACAAATTTGCAAAGGAATGGCATGAAGAAGCAGACATCACAAGAACTTGCCCTGACAAAGCTACCCAATGAATGAAAAAGTGGGCCGATGCCAAGCGACGCTCGAAGGAATATGCGGAAGGAGACTTGGTGATGGTAAAGTTGCTACCTAACCAATTCAAATCCTTATGCAAAGTGCATAAAGGCTTGGTAAGGAGATACGAAGGGCCATTCCCTATAATCAAGCGAGTAGGGAAGGCTACCTACCAAGTCCAACTTCCCCTAAGACTCAAAATTCACAACATCTTCTATGTAAGTCTTCTAAAGACCTTTCATGAAGACACCGAAGATCCAAGTCATGGGGAATCCAAACGTGCACCAACTGTCGTCATCACCGAATTCAACAAGGAAGTGGAATGCATCCTTGCTAATAGAGTGATACGAAAAAGAGGAGTTCATAACTACACCGAGTACTTAGTTAAGTGGAAAGATCTACTAGACCATGAGGTTAGTTGGGAATGAGAAGATTTGCTTTGGCAATTTGCAGATCATGTAGAATGCTACAAAGATGAAGGCGTGACAAGGATGTCACGAGATTAAGTGGGGGAGGATGGCCCATCCAAAAACATTGCCATACTAGGCCCGTTGGACGCCTAGCCCAATCGATACCCCAAAGACTTGGCTAGAACCTTCTGCATAAGCGCTTAGGTAAGTGCTTAGGTATTCTCTCTTATAAATATCTAAGATATTTTAAATCTAGAGAAATTGTAGCCACACATTGAGGAGGTGGAATCACTATAAATACCCCCACTCCTCTCATTTGTAACTCACCATTGAATTGCAAGTTCTCTCCTTTGCAAAGCTCTCTCTCTCTCTCTCTCTCTCTCTCTCTCTCTCTCTCTCTCTCTCTCTCTCTCTCTCTCTCTCTCTCTTGTGCCTTTGGTTTCCTTGTCCCTCTCAAGCCTCTTTCGACTCCAAGTTGATTCTCTCAAACTCTCTAAGGCTTACTTAGCATCTTCTCTCACAAGATCGATTAAGTGCCATGTGGGTTAGCATGTCTAAAGCATGTCTCAAGCCTAACTCCATGGCATTTGTGGTGGAATCCACGCCTCAACAAGTTAATCTTTTGGAGAGAAAGTAATGACTCCATGACAAGTGGTATCAGCGTCGTCCTGACCCAAATTCGATGTTCCCTAGGCTCGAGAGTAGGCAGAGGGCTCCGGTCCACGATGAGGACGTAAATGGATTTGGTGGGGGAGAATGTAACAAAATCCCACATTAGAAAGGAGTAAGGAGTTCTTGGACTTATAAATGTGGGTGTTGCACATCCCAACAGATTAGTCTTTTGAAGACAGGTAATGGTCATATGATAGCTTGCTATGCAAATGTATGTCTCAAAATCTCATCATCTATTACTCATAAAAGTTAATTTTGCATCTGCTCTTAATTGATGGATAAATTACATTCACCCTCGTTATTGTGTCGATTATCATTTCAAATACCCTTTTGAAAAGAAAATTTCCTACCAGAAACAACATATAATATTCTCTATTTATTCATTTTCTACATTCGTATAAATGTGAGCTTTGATAAAACTTCCTTCATGTGTCATAGGTGCTCAAGTGGAAAAGGTTATTGTCCATCGCAGAGAAGATGTAGAGAATCCTCCTGCAGAAACTGAATATCCATTACATGAAACAAGAGAATCATGTAAAAACTTTAAATTCTTGCAAAATATACATGACACAATGCGGACGCACCGACAAGCTCTTGAGCTTACCAAAATATTATGCAAAGAAATTGAAAAAAGCAAAGCTACTGACACTCTTTTAGCGGTTCCAATCATGACAGCTATTGAATATGGGACCCATGAATTGATCTAGGAGATTGTCAAAACCTTCCCTGATGCAATACGGTACACGGATAATGATCAGCGTCACATGTTTCACCTGGCAATTTGGCACCGCCAAGAGAAGGTTTACAATCTAATGTATCAAATGGGTTTGCAAAAGCATTACATGATTCAATATGCGAATGAGTTCAGAAACAACATCTTGCATCTAGTAATATGTTGGGGCCCCCAGGTAGGATTCATGGAGTGGCATTTCAAATGCAACGAGAATTGCAATGGTTCAAGGTATTTTTTTTGCTTGCTTTAAATAATAGTATAGATATGTCTTTCCAATTTAAATTTATTTTGAATGGTCTCTTTAACAATTTAGAGTTGATAGTTTTTTTTTGTTGTTAACAACAGTTGATGGTGTCTCTAAGATAATTTTTTTTTTATCATTGACTCAAATATTAACTTTCCTTAGTAAGTTTCAATGTGTGTGTATATATATATATATATATATATCATTATTAAGTCAAAATTTGACTTTACTAACAAACTTGACCCTAACTTTTTAGGTTGAGTGATGTTTTAGATAATTTCAATGGATTATTGATGTCTAGGATAACAATTTTACTAAAATTTAAAGTGATTTTTCTTTTATTGTAGCCTATTGGCTATCTAAGTGTGGATCCAGATTATGCATTAATCAAGAATGAAATTATGGGTTTTTTCTTTTTTTTTTACTCTATCCTTTCTTCTATTTAACATTAAGTTTTGGACATAGCACATCTTATTCTCCCTTTTCATGGCAAGATTCTATTTCATTCTATGGGAACTAGAAAATTTTGTCCCACCATTGCTTGAATTACAATTGAACAAGAAATACACAAAGCCGAGGGAGTTGTTTACTGAACAGCACAAGGATTTAGTGCAGAAGGGGGAGGAATGGATGAAGACCACAACTAATTCATGCACTGTCATTGCTGCCCTCATTATAACCGTTGTTTTTGCAGCTGCTTTCACCTTACCAGGCGGAAATGATAATGAGGGATATCCAGTTTTCTTGAACGACTTGTCTTTTCTAATCTATTTAGTCTCAAACGCATTGGCCCTTGTTGCATCATCAACTTCCGTCCTGATGTTTTTGCGTATGCTCACATCGTGCTATTCTGATGAAGATTTTCTTAGAGCATTGCCAATGAGGTTGTGCATTGGCCTTGTCACTCTGTTCCTTTCAATAGCATTCATGTTGGCGGCATTCAGCGCAGCTCGTCGCATTGTTCTTTTTCATCATTTAAATTGGGTTGCAGCTCCAATCATTGTGCTGGCATACATCCCATTGACATTGTTTGTGCTCTTGCAGTTTCCCTACTAACTTGAATGCTTTCTTCAACATTTGGGCCTAGCATTTTGCATCAACAAAGCAAAGATATCTTGTACTAGTTGACTTGGCTGATATTTTTCTACCAGAGAAGGGTGATGAATTTTTCATGCTGTTTGTCGCATTAATATTTGTTTATGTATGTCAAAATTTGACCACAATCGATGTATTATGCACTTGTTCTATTAATATAGCTATGATTTAATACTGTCAATATTTCTAAAAATTCCATGAGATTCAAAATCATTATTGGCACATTTTTATTGATTGGATCCATGGTTATAAAACACTTTTTGAATTTAGTTCTAAGAATGTGCGAATTAACGTTGGTCCCTAAGTGTAAGGCAAGTCAAGAATGTGGTAAATTGTATGATTGGAAAAAAAATGCAAATCAAAGCTTAATCACCCAATCACAAAGTTCATGAACAATATATAACAATTAGAAAAAGCTTTATCAAGGGGGTGAGCAATGTTTATGTGAATATATAACAAGTTCAACATCAATGAACCTATAAACAACAAACAAGAGAGCTTGAGATACATTAAATGAACACAAATAATTTATAATGATTAGACTCTTTTTAACGGTTTACATTTACTTTACAAGCTCTTCTTGCATGTTTACAATCTATTATCATAATCTTTTTCAACATGCAAAGATTAAACCCCTTAAAATACTTTAGTTACCTAGCCCAAAAATCCACTAGAGCACACGTAATTCTCTCCCTTTTAACCACCTTGTATTAGAGCACTTTTGCTTTTACAACTTAGATCTCTTGACCTTACAAAATTTTACAAAGATCTTTTACGAAGAGCATAAGATTTTTTTTTTTTCACCTAATGTACACTGAAGTTCCCGACTTCTCCCTAAGATCTACTAATTTGTGATACTGAGAGGGGGGTGAATCAGTATCATCACAATTCGCAATTCGCAGGTAAGTGAATAACTTCAACTTTTTCTTTAAAGCGAAATCTTTCTCAGACTTAACTAAGGTAGATCTATTACTACCTACTAATCATAATAGTCCCTAAAGTCAACTTTCAAACACCTTGCCTAATAGATAATTCGGATGTTCTTGTTTAGGTTTTCGTTAGGTTATGGGTTGGCTGATACTTTAGCTGCGTTCACAACTCAATTCAAAACATAGAACATAAAGCAAATTAAGGACACATGAAATTTATGTAGTTCCATCAACATGACATATATCCACGGTGGTAGGGACTTTCCCTTACCAAGACTATCTACTATACTTGAGAATTCCAATTACAATGGATGTCTTTATTTTTGCTCCTTTCACTATTACAATTACTAAGCAAGTACAATGCAAAGAGGGTCACTTACTGTGTCTACTCTTCTTCTAGTTTGTCTTGCCTTTGTTGAATTTAAAGGCTGCTCCACTGTTGTTTAGAAGTTCACCGTAACGCTCTCTAACCTCTCTTGAAGAAATCTAGAATTATGTTGAGTTCTTTTCGTGCTTCGCTGAATTCCTTCTTTACATTGTTTCACATAACTCCTGCTTTCATCATCTCTCAGTCTTACCTGTCTTCGCGTCTCACGTCGTCACACGTTCTGGTCTCACGTCAATGCACGTTCTAGTCTCACATCGTCACACGTTTTGATTTCACGCCGATGCACATTCTGGTTTTCTCCTCTTCCAAGGGTGATGCATTTTTGGTTTTTGCTCTCACCTTACGGTTTTGGTTTTCTTCCAACAAGTGGTCTCACGTCTCACACCTCACCTGTCCGTTTCTCTCTCTCTTGTTGGCCAGCCGAATTTCTCTCTACCAGTGGTTTTTGTTTTTCCGGTCTAGCTCCTGTTCTGTCGTGTACCCCTCTTGGTTGGCCAAATTGGGTTTTTCCGTTCACCTCTTTTTCACTCGGTCGTTATTTGTTTTGTTTTTCTTTTGATCGTTTGGGTTTTTCTCCTTCTTCCAAAGGCTGTATTTTCTCTCTCTTCCAACAACTACGTTTTCTCTCTCTTCCACTCTTTAGCCACTAGATCTCTCTCACTCGTTCCCGATCTGGTCTCTCTTTTTTGTCTTTCTTTTTAGTCGTTCCTTTTCCTCTCCTTCCCCGATGGTCTGTTTTTGGCCTTGTTGGATACCTCTATTCTTCGTTTAGCCCGGTCGTCTCCCCTTTCTCTCTCTCTCGATGATTGTACTTCGTTCATCTTGGCTGTCAACTGTCTCCTCTTTCCCTCTCTCTTGACAGTTGATTTCTTTGTTGTCGTCAGTTACTTCTTTCTTCGGTCTACTCTGATTTGGCCAATTTTCATTTTCTCCTCTTCTTCCGTCAACAGCTACATTGTTCACTCGACAACTTCTTTCAATGGCTGCTTCTTTTCTATTTTTTTGTCCCCTATTTTGTCGTTCTCTTGCTGTCAGTGTGCTTTGGTCGCATGTTGTATTTTTCTATTTTCTTTATTTGGCCGTCCACACTGTTTTTGCTGTTTATTCAATTATGTGGCTTTTCCCTAGTTTTGTCTTCCAAGGTTTTTATATACTCTCCTTTATGAAACCTTAATAGGACTTACGTGGCAGATTTACTTTCTTGCTCCTTCATGTAGCTTTACTTTTACTTTCTTACCCTTCCATGTGGCTTTACTTTCTTGTATACTTAAACCTAGTTGACAATAATTACAATTCATACAAGGTTGTGGGACAACATACACTTTGCCTTTTTCTTTTCTCTCTTAGAATATACTAAATATTTGTCATATTCAAAGCTTCTAGAGATTATAATATCTATCGGACAAACTTTTTTTTATACATGAAATTGACCTTACTAGTCGTTGCTTGTATAAAAGATATTTTCATTTTGGGTACTCGTCAAAATTTATAATCTATTTAAAAATTCTATCTTTAAATCACTAATTGACATTTAGTTATGTTCAAAAACACCAGTTTCTATTCCTACCTAATAGAGGCTTGTTGTATTAGAATTTGAGTGTTCAGTGAGAACTTTAAATTTCTTGCCTGATTCTCATGGCATTATAACAGCTTCCTTTCATGTTAGGGACATATTATAATATATAATGTATATAAATAATAATAATAATAATAATAATAGTATCCAATTATATATAATGCATATAAATGATAATATAATTCACATATTTTAATATACAATAAATTCAAATATTAGTAAAAAATTATATTTTCTTAAAAATTAATATGTAGACCTATGGATGGCCTAGACTAGATCCAAATGTGACAATGATTTGTTGTAACTTGACCCAAAATGACATGGAATTGAAATAACTCAATTCCAACTAGATGTAATTAATAGCTCTAGAAAATGAAAAAAAAAAAAACAGAGAGAAGTTAGGGTGGTATGTCATCAAAATAAATAGGTTTCATTTTGCCATGTTGAATGTCACATTTACACTTAATAAATGTGTGTTACAAAATTTCTACGACAGACCCACCCAGATTAACTTAGTTTTAAAAGTTTTAATAAAAGAAAATTTTATTCTTATTTCCTCATTTATAAGAATAGCTTTTTTTTTTTTACATAAAAGCCATCATTTCCATCATTAATCACTTAATCATCGTCAGTGCTCTCCCTTTCTCTCTCTCTCTCTCTCTCTCTCTCTCTCTGTGAATAAATATATATTTATTTATAAGAACAATAAAATTATTATAAATATAAAAAATATAGTATAATAAAATACACAAAAAAATTATAAATAAAAAAATTAATATATTAAGATAACTTTAATTTCACATCTTATGCTATAAAATTAATAAGTTAATCGAGAAATTACTTGTAGATTGCATCTGCTTTTAATTCGAGAAACTGCAATCAAGATGCATCAATATCGATTGAAAGCTTTTTTGGGTGTTGTTTTCTCATAGAAATGCCATGTTTTGTTAGTCTTTTTCCTTTTTTTTTAACACAAAAAAATTGTAAATTAGGGTAGCCACTGGGTTGGTTTACGGTTCAGTTGAAACTAGAACGAAATTGACCCAACAAAAAATAAAAATAAATAAATAAATCGGCCTAACCCTTTTGGCCGGTTACATAGAGACTAAAAGGTCTTGTAGGAAAATTGCAATTCGAAGAAATTCAAGGGGACGAGGTGGTTGTAGCAGGAGCTGCTGAGCAAGCCATAAACATCATGAAGGTTTACGCCTTGGCAAATGCATTGAACTACTTCAACGAAGCTGAGAGAGGCTCAAGAAGTTTGCAGCAAACTGGATTAGCCGTGGTTGATTCTCTTTCAGTTGTGGCCATTACATATGACTCCTTTCATCATATAGACTTATATTATTTTATGTAATAGCGTTGTTTAAAAATGCTATTAAATTACATTAATATGCAGATACTAAGTCTATTGCCATGCGAGAGGACTCAAAGTGATGTGATTGTGAAAAAGATCATCTTCACTAAAGGATTCAAAAAATAACTCAAAGTGGATAATATTAAAATTAATTTAAATAGTTACATAAATTAAATATTTTTTAATTTAATGAACTTATAACTTAAATTGCATAAAAAATAAATTTAAATAATATTGTAATTCATTTAAATAGTTATTTGACAAGAAAAATAAAGACAGTTAAATGATCAATTTAATTTTTAAAAGAAAATTATAAGTTTGTTGACTTGCACTAAAATAAAAATAAGATTTTATTTTTTTTATTCTAAATCAATTCTCTTAGTGAGAAATTCACCAATTCTTTTTTTTTTTTTCATGTTACTTGCTTATCTAGTAACCTTACTTTTTAAAGAAAATTTACTATATTTATATTGTTTAAGAGTAAAATTAGTGGTGGAAGTAGTGATTATAGTTAAAAAGGAAAGAAGAGTTTTAAACTTACAATATAAGGTTCGATATAGCAGATTTGCAGTTCATAACTTTAGCATATTTAACATCTGTTAATGTTTAAATGATGATGTTTAAGGCCTTCTCATTTATCTCAAATTGCCTTAATTCCTCTGGGGTTGGATTTTTACCTTCTTCTCGGGGCACAAAACCCTTCTGTACCGATTTTACCACGTTCATACCCATGGTTGCAAATACCACCTGCATTCTCGCTCTCCACATATGGTAGTTAGTTCAGTTGAAGATTGGAACCTTCTTGCTATAAGTAGTGCTATGGTACTAGCATCTATTTCTCAGTATGCTGAACAAGTTAAAACTTTTGAAACCCTTCAAACTAGTACACCAAGCTGTTCAGCTTCAAACTGGTGAACCAGGCTCTGATACCAATTGAAGACAAACTAGTAGCTACAAATTATAGGAGCAACAACGAGTGATTCACCCCCCTTCTTAGTGTAAGACCTAAAAAGGTCATCATCACTTTGTCCCTTAAGACCAATTACTGCCTTCACCCCTTAACTCTAAATTAGATGCTTGGCTTTGATAACATTTCTAGGCCCAACTACTCTAAGACTAAGGATGCCCATAGCAGCACACTTAAAAGCATATAAAATTTAAACATACATATATAAATCATATAAACACAAATTGACTTTGTTTGATAACATTCATGGGCCTAACTACTTTAAGACTAAGGATGCCTAGAAAGCACACTTAAAAGCACACAAAATTTAAACACATATAAATCACATAAACACAAATTGACTTTGGTATTTACTAAATGTTGGATTTAGTATGATAGGCACATGAATACATCATTGGTAATCTAATTCAATTGAATTCCATAAAAACATATAAGTTATTGATCTTGATTAACTTTTATTGCACGATTCATATAGTCAATCGTTTGAAGAGAGAGGGTTTTACTATATTTCTTACTAACAAATTGAAGTTCCCAACTTTACCCAACGATTTACTAGTCTATGATACTGAGAAGGGGGTGAATCAGTATCACACCCCTTAAAAAATTATGATAATTTAAGCCAAAGTATTCTACTTCTTTAATACTTTAACTCTCATCAATATGTAGGTATATGAACAACTTCAAACTCTTGTCAAAAGCGAACTCTTTCTCAGATTGAACTAAGGTAGATCTATTGTTACTTACTAATCATAATAGTCTCCAAAGTTACCTTTCAAGCACTTTACCTATTAGATAAATTGACTATTCTTGATTAGGTCTTCTTTAGGTTATGGGTTTGATGATTCTTTAGCTATGTTCACAACTCAATTCAAAACACAAAATGTAAATTCAAAGCAAGGACACAAGAGATTTACGTGGTTCTGTCAATGCAACGTACTCCACGGTGGTAGGGATTCTTTCTATACTGAGACAATCCACTATACTTGAGAACACCAGTGTGGTATCCCCTATGATTACAATGGATGTCTTAATCTTCTACTCCTTTCACTATTGCAAATACAAAGCAATCACAATACAAATAGTGTCACATATTGTGTCTACCCTTCTTCTAGCTTGTCTTGCCTCTGTTTGATTTGAATAGGCTACTTCACTACCGCCTGGAAGATCACCAAAACAATCTCTAACCTCTCTTGAAGAAATCTGAAAATACATTGAGTTCTCTCAAATGCTTCACCGAACTTCTTCTCTTGGTTGTCTCACACAACTCCTAGTCTCACCATCTCACGGTCTCCCCCGTCTTCTGGTCTCACCATCTCCCTGTCACACTGTCTCATGATATCCAAGTTTGGTCTCACCGTTTCACCGTTCTGGTCTGGTCTTACCTGGTCTCACGTCTCACCTGGTCTAGTCTCTCACCCTCTCCAGATCTCACATCTACTCTAGTTCTGGTCACACTAGATCTCATGTCTCACTTGGTCTAGTTCTGATCTGCTCTCACATCTCACCTTCTCTAGGTCTCAAGTCCTCTCTTTTTGGTCTCACCAAATCTCACCTTTCACTTGCTCCAGGTCTGGTCTGGTCTCACCCATTCCAGGTCTGCTCACAATGTCGCATGTTTCTGGTCTGCTCACAACATCACATGTTTCTGGTCTACTCACAATGTCGCACATTTCTGGTCCCCTTTTACCGTCTCACGTTTCTGGCTTTGCTGGTCTTGGTCTACTCTCACATGTTTCATGGTTTCCAGGTCTGGTCTACTTTGTTTCACTATTTTTTTGATGGTACACCAAAAAGGAGATAAGTCTTGGTTTATATATGCAAACCCTAGTAGGGTTTACTAGAGTTGCGACCAATTTCCTTTCTTGCCCCTCCATGTGGTTTCATATTACTATTCCATTCAAAATTCGGCATTATCCTCCTTCTTAATTTATTTTTCTTACTCTTTTCTTTCTACTGAAAACTCATCCCTTAAATGCTTGAACGAGCCACTTCTTCTTGCACATTTAAATCTGGTTGATAACAATTACACCCATACAAGGTCATAGGAACAACACAACTCTTCTCTTTTCATTGCATAAAATCATTCACCCAAATGATTTCTATTTGGCTTGTATGACTACATAGAATGTAAAAGTCTTTATGACATGCACTTGAATACATCATTAGCAATCTAAATCCATTGATGTCTATAAAACAAAATTCATTGATCTTGATTAGGCATTCTTTTAGTGGATGAATAGTTTAATTCCTAAAGTATAAGACCTTTGTGACTCATTCATCAAAATGATCATAAAATTAACTTTTATGGAAACACCAAATTTTAGACTCATTATGACAAGTATATGAATAAATTTTTAATAATTTGAATCCATTAAACCTCATTAAATAAAGGAATCATTGATGTTGATTAGACTTCTTTACATAACTTGAATTGTTCATTGCCTAGAAGATTAGACTATAACTTCATTTCTTATAAACAATGCTTCTTCTTTTGTTTCAAGGACTTATTCACACAAAATGATAAGGAAGCTAATTTCTTTTTTGTCCATACTAGACATTAGATTCTTTGTAATAGACATGTCAATGCACCATTGGTAGTTTAAATCTAATAAAGTCCATCAAACAAAGGAGTCATTGATTGTGAACAAATTTTATTGCATTACTAGAATGGTTTATTACCTAAAAGATAAGACCATCACTTGATTTCTTGCTAACAATGCTTTTTCATTCATTGTAAGGAGTTATTCACATAAAATGACCATCAAATTGACATTAGTATTACACTAAGTGTTAGATTTAGAGTGATATGCACATGAATAAATCATTGGTAGTCTAATTTTATTTAATTCAATAAAACATAAGAGTTATTGATTTTGATTAGCTCTTGCCTGGTTTAAATGATTAATCCTTTGAAAAGTAAGGCTATCACTATATTTCTTACTAATAAGCCTTCTCCTTACATAACACAAAATTATTTACCCAAATAAATTGTATTGAATATAAGATTCATTATGAAGACTTGCACTTGAATACACAGTTAGCAGTATAAATCTGTCAATATCTATAAAGTAAAGGAGTCATTGATTTAGATTAGGTATTCTCTCAATGAATGAATAGTTTAATTCCTAAAATATGAGACCTTTGTGACTTATTCATCAAAATGATCATAAAATTAACTTTTATGTTAACACCAAACTTTAGACTTATTGTGACAAGCATATGAATAAATTTTCCATAGTTTGAATCCATTGAAGTCTATATAAAAAAAAAAAAGAATTATTCACCTTTATTAACCTTTCTTACATAATTTAAATGGTTAATTGCCTAAAAGATTAGACTATAATTTAATTTCTTGCTAATGATGCTTCTTTATTCGTTTTAAGGACTTATTCACACAAAATGACCATGAACCTAATTTTTTTTTATCCATACTAGACATTAGATTTTTTTTAACAAGCATGTGAATGCACCATTAGTAGTCTAAATCTAATAAAGTCCATCAAACATAGGAGTCATTGATCGTGAACAAGTTTTATTGCATTGCTAAAATGGGTTCATTACCTAAAAGATGAAACTATCACTTCATTTCTTACTAACAATGCTTTTACTATCATTACAAAGAGTCATTCACACAAAGTGATCCTCAAATTGACTTTGGTATTTACATTAAATGCTAGATTTAGTCTGATAGGAGCATGAATACATCATTGGCAGTCTAATTTCATTGAATTCGATAAAGCATAAGAGTCATTGATCTTAATTAGCTTTTCTTTCGTGGTTTAAATGATCAATCATCTGAAAAGTAAAGTTGTCACTATATTTCTTACTAATAAGTCTTCTTCTTTCATTGCACAAAATCATTCACCTATATGATTTTGAATTTAGCCTGTATGACTACATTGAATGTAAGAGTCTTTGCAACATGCACTTGAATACACCATTAGTACTTGAAATCCATTGATGTCTATAAAACAAAGGAGTCATTGATCTTGATTAGGTAATCATTTAAAGAATGAATAGTTTAATTCTTAAAGTATGAGGCCTTCATGACTCATTTGTCAAAATGATCATAAAATTAACTTTTATGTCAACACCTAACTCTAGACTCATTATGACAAGCATATAAATACATTTTTAGTAGTTTAAATCTATTGAAGTCTATCAAACAAGGTAATTATTGATCTTATTAGCCTTATATAATTTGAGTGTGTCATTACCTAAAAGATTAGACTATAACTTCATTTTTGCTAATGATGTTTCTTCTTTTGTTTCAAGGACTCATTCATATAAAATGATCATGAAATTCACTTTTGTGTCTACACCTAACATTAGATTCTTTCCAATGTGTAATTTAATGCAACATTAATAGTCTAAATCCATTGAAGTTAATTAACAAAGTAGTCATTGTTCTTGATTGTCTATTCTTAAAGTGATTTATTGGTTTAGTTATTGAAGAATGAGACCTTTAGTTCAGTTCCTACTAATAAGGCATCTTCTTCCATTGCAAGGAGTCATTCTAATAGAGAACAAGGTGCTGATCAAGTGCAACAAAGTAAGTATTCTAGTGGTCCTTTACAAATAATTAGTGGTCCAATGACTAAGGCAAGAATAAAGAGGATGAAAGAGGCTTTACAAAGCTTAATCATGGAGTTGCATCACAAAGAGAGTGCCCTAGAAGATTCCAAGACTATTTTAAAAGTTTCCAATGCTACACTAAGGATAATCACTTATCTTTATATGCAAGATAATGGACAAGGCTTAGAATTTAAAAAACAAAACTTAGACCTCATTATATAAGTCCAAGTTGTATGACCAAGCTATGGAAAGACTCGATCTACATGCTAAGTTATTTTTATTTTGGGTTATTGGATTTTAAGTTAGGACCAAATTAAGTTTAATTTATTGGGTTTATTTGGGATTATAGGTTGAGTTAAGCTTGATACATTAGTTAAGATTTTTAGTTTGACTTTTATGCCTAACTATCATTAGTTAGTCTTTTTAAGAATTCTTATTCAAAGCAAATTTGTATTCCTTAATTAGAGGGATCTCTTATAATTAAGGTTTTTTTTCTATATAGGTATGTTAAGAAATACCTTTTCCTTATAGGATTGTAATATTACATGCCTATACAAAGGTTACAACTATGTAAAATGGGAATTAATAAGATTGAGGTATTTTCAGTAAGTTTGCTTTGCTTTCTTGTGTTCTTGGAGAAATATATTGTCTTGACTTATAAAAGAAGTGATTAACTTTTGTGGCATCTAAAGATTAGGGCTTTTAGGACTTAGTTTCCTTAGGGTTATGATCTAATCAATCTTACTTATTTCGTAACTTTTTGGAGCGTGCATAACAATTTGATTTAAGAGTTCTTAAGGTAATTCACCTAACAGGTTTCTTTTTTATCATATTCACACCAAATAATCATTAAATTAACTTTTGTAATATAAATAAATGTTCCTTTAAAGCAAAAGGCATCATTTTAGTTACAATTATTGGAAATCTCTCTTTGAAAAAGATCCAATAACGTGAATCAATGAAAGCTTTACCATTGTTCTTAGATCTTTCATATTTTTTATGTAGTCATAAACATTATAAATATATTTGCTTGGTTTAAAAGGCCATAAGAGATTGGTATCAGAGGCTAAGTTTGAAGGATAAAGGAGTTATTGTCTTAGAAAAAGAAGAGCAAAATGAAACATAAATTGAGTAATATAGACTCCAATATGTACAAATGGAATTGAACACTAATGTTGGTATAAGATCTTTCTAACATAGGTTAAAGGATTAAAGTTTTGATCTAACAATTTTAAAAGAACTAAGAACTAGAACTATAGGATTCAAATGTTACTCTTAGCAATAACAGAGTTTAAGATAACTTTATTAAACCAACACACTTAAGCATGAAAGTTCAAAATTAGTTCTTTAATAATTAGAGAAAATAGCTCATTCATTCATGAAAAAGTCTCCCTCCTTTCTAGTTGTTTTTTCCTTTTATATCTTAACCCTCAAAACCCTAGTAAATTAATTGTTCTAAGCTAAATAACTTAGTAAATAAATGCTACAAAGATGGGTTTACTAATGAAAATTTTCCTATGCATTGTATAACAATAAAACCTATGAAAATAACCTATTCAAATGCCCAAATGTAAGCTACCAACTATAACTTCCTTCCCAAGGCCATGACTTTTATATTCCTCTATAGATGACATATTTGCAAGTTCTAGTGAAGCCTTCATCATCCTGAATTCATGCCTAGTATTTTTTTTTTTTGGTAAATGAATGTTGCACAATAAGTTATTGATTGTTTCCTTTATTGTTTTTACTCTTGCCCTAATTATTTGTCTTATTAGGTTTTACAAAACATCAATTCCTTATTGACTTGAGCTGGTATAATATAAATTCCATCATTCCCTTCATCCTTCAAATAATTTGTCCTCTTGTCATATGACATATTATAATCAATTGTTTCTAATATGAAACCCCTTTTTATACATTAGGCTTAATTTGAGGTTGAGACATTGTGTAAATAACTGTTTGCTTTGGTCCTTTAAGCTTTTCTTCAATTTTAGTTAGTTACCTACCCACTAATTAGGGACTTATGTTGGTATAGGTGTTTTGTTGTGTAACAACACTCACATTTGATTCCAACTTAGATATCTTTACTTTGTAAGGTGAAGCAGTGACTTCTTTATCATCAAGTTTAATCTAGGAATTAAACTTTAGAGGGTGAAAAGAATTAACTTCTTTCTTGATTTAGTGATATAAACTTGATAAACCTTTTTTAAGATTGTAAAATTCTTATCACTCAAGAAATTAGGAAATTTTTTTCTTTTGAGTTTATAAACTCTTTAAATATAATTGAACAAATTAAAAGGTCCACATTCACAAATTATCCTTTAATTTACTCATTCAAAGAAATCTTATAATTCTTGAAAAGTGGTTATCTCATACCATTTTCTCTTGATCACATTTTTTAGATAGTAAAATAACTCTCTAGTATTTCTTGCATCTTAATCTCAATGGTAAGGACATTTATGGTCTTATGCTTATCTTTATAACTCTTGTTCAAGAATGAGGGAGAGTAATGACAAGAACTCCCCATTATTGTTGCTAAAGTAAATGAAGGGAATTCAACCTTATACTATAGGTACTCTTAAGAGACTTGTAGAGCAATTGAAGAGGTTGAATGTGATAATTGAATATTTATGAAAAAATTTAATCTCAACATCACTGTCATTATATTCAATGAGTTCCTCAATTTGACTAGTTTACTTTTTGATAAGCTTAACAACCATCTTAAGGAACTACTTTTTAGATAATTTAACCTAATCCTAGTTGAGAGTTCTAGGGACCATTATATGGGTCCTAGTCCTATTAGTGAGGAATTATGTAGTTAACCCTTTCTTGGTAGATAACCAACTTGAAATTTTCATTCTAAAAATGGTAGTATTTATAACCTTATAATGAATACTGTGAATAGAAATTAAATTCTTTGACTCAAGCATGATTTCAAATCCATCTGTTTAGATGTCAAGACATAATATATGAACCAAATTTGAATCTATCAACAAAAGAGTGATATTGGTAATATGAAAAATATATTGGTCCAGTAATTGAACTTGGGTCTATTAGTCTTAATAAGGAGTCATGGAACTTGTTATGTTTTTTGTCTTTAAGGCAAAGAATAACAAAGTTATTTAAACCCAATCATGTGGTTAACCACCACTTGCACAATGCCTAACTATAGAAACTTGAATTCATTTAGTGTGAGCTGGTAAGCTTAGGAAGTAATAAGGTGAAATCTAAATAACCTTGAGATATAGAAATATCTTCTTCTATAGTTTTTACGATGTGATCCATTTTAAACAAAAACCCTGATTTGTGGTAGACTAAAGAAGAGGGAAAGGAAGAAAGATGATAAGAATTTAAAAATATATTATTTATATTTTCATTTATATTTATTTCTTTATTTTTACCTCTATTATTATTGTTATTACTACTACTATCACTACAACAACCATTAATACAAGGCCTATTATCACTAAATAGTAGTGAATGAGATAATCTACTTATACTTACAAATCTTTTACATTGGTTAATGATTTATGCTTCACTTTTGAAATCAACCACTTGTGTTAACACAAGGATTCCACCCTCTATGATAATGGCTTGTCAAGAATTATAAGTAAGTATGACTTATACCCTATCTCATCCCTACCAAAAAATGATGTTAATAAGGCTCTAATACCACTCATGTGTGGCTACTATATGACAACCTACTAAATTTATAGAGGTTAAGCATAACACAGTTGATACATATAAAGAATAAATAAGAGAGAATAGGGGGAAGGAAACTTGTTAAAAAAAAAAACTCTTCATTAGTTGTCATTACTAGTTATAGATGAAATATTTTGCAAGTGAGAGAAAGAGAAAGCAAAGAATTCTTTGCAATTTTCAAATCTTATCTTTTACCTTTGGGAAGCACTTTATTTATAATAAAGCTCTATAATTACAAGACAAACTAAAAAGAATCTACTTTTACAAAGTTGAAAAGTAAAAAGTAAAAAGTAGATTCCTTTAACTTTAAGAAAGCTATTGGTGCTGAAACCATATTCTTTTTACTTTTGAAAAGTTTCTTTAATAATGTTTCTTTTCTATTGACACTCCTCTTGTTGTTTTGATTTTTAATAAAAGTTATGCAGGTTTTTTTATATCACATAAAAATCTTGTGAATCTTGTGTTATATCGTCTTAGGTATTGCATTCTTAGGACTAACTACTTTCTAGCTTGTCAATGTCTACTTGTGTTGAGCTCATCTTTGATGATTAATGTTAGATATGTTGTTAATAGCATCTCACATAGTTGTTTATGTTGGAGATTGAAAGAGTAAATGTTGGAGATTGAAAGAGTAATAATCCTTCTTATTCTGAATAATACATTAGACAATAGCTTTATAGATGCTAGACCTAGTAAAAAAGGAAAGTAATAAAAGGTAAAAATACATCAAATCCCATAACTTATGGGACCTTAAAAAACCTACCTAAATTAGTTTATTCCTAAAGATATATTCTAAAAATAGCTAACTATGCACAACATAAGCCACTAATCACGTTTTCCTACACTCCCCCTCAAGCTGGTGAATAGGCATTTTCCATTCCCAGCTTGGATATTATATTTTGAAACACCGAACTGGTTAACCCTTTGGTGAGTACATCCGCAAGCTGGCTGTGTGTAGGCATGTAAGGGGTACAAATCAACCCGCTCTCCATGTGTTCTTTGATAAAGTGTCTGTCAACTTCAATGTGCTTTGTTCGATCATGTTGTACTGGGTTGTGAGCTATGCTGATTGCAGACTTGTTGTCACAATAGAGTCTTATTGAGCCATCCCATTTAATCCTCAAGTCTTCTAGAATGATTTTTTAACCAAAGTACTTCACACACACCTTGAGCCATTGCTCGAAATTCTGCTTCTGCACTAGACCTGGCCACTACATTCTGTTTTTTTACTCCTCCATGTCACAAGGTTTCCACCAAGAAAGGTGCAATATCCAGTGGTTGACTTTCTGTCAACAATTGACCCAGCATAATCAGCATCTGTGTATGTCTCAAGTACTAAACCTCTCCGTTCCTTTTGAATAAAATACCTTTTCCTGGTACTCCCTTAAGGTACTGTAATACTCGGTAAGCTGCTTGTAGATGAACTTCCTTTGGGTTATGCATGAATTGGCTAATCACACTAACTGCATATGTTATATCTGGTCGTGTGTGAGAGACAAATAAATAAGTCTTCCTACAAGGCGTTGATATGTTGCCTTGTCTACCGCAACATCCTCCTCTGCTTTTCCAAGTTTGACATTCTGATCTATTGGAGTACTTGCTGGTTTGCATGCTGTCATGCCTGTTTCCTTTAGGAGATCCGTGACATACTTTTGTTGGGAGATAAAAATGCCTTGCTTAGAGTGAGCAACCTCAATCCCAAGAAAAAATATTTGAGCCTTCCTAACACCTTGATCTTAAATTCCTTGCCCAAACAATGACTCAAGATTTGTTTTTTCTTTGTCATCATCTCCTGTCACTATTATGTCATCAACATAAACCAAGAGAGCTGTGACTCCCCCTGACCTTGAGTGTTTAATGAACAATGTATGATCCCCCTCGGCTTTGTTTGTATCCCATAGCTATCATAACTCTAGCAAATCGTCCGAACCATGCTCGTGGTGATTGTTTTAGACCATATAAGGCTTTCTTTAATTTACACACATTTTGAGAATCCAAGTTCTTCCTATAACCTGGTGGGACCTCCATATAAATTTCTTCCTCTAGTTCTCCATGCAAGAATGCATTTTTACATCGAACTGCTGTAATTCCCAACCATAGTTAGCTGCCAATGACAATAAAACTCTAACAGTATTCATTTTTTGCAACTGGTGCAAAAGTTTCCAGATAATCAATTCCATAGCTTTGAGTATATCCTTTGGCTACTAACCTTGCTTTGTATCTTTCTATTGATCCATCTGCTCTATACTTTATTGTATACACCCATTTACACCCTACAGGCTTCTTTCCCACTGGTAACTTTACCAACTCCCAGGTTTTATTTTTCTCAAGTGCCTCCATTTCCACATTCATAGCTTGTTTCCATTTCTCGTTGGACAACGCCTTGGATAAGGTGGTAGGAATGGTAATGGTGTTTAAGCTAACAAGGAAGGATCGATGAGATGGTGAAAATTTCTTAAAAGACATAAAGTGTGCAAGAGGATATAAAGGTTGTTTTGTGCACTCTCTTGTTGCTTTCCTAATAGCAATGGGAAGATCCTGGTCATTCCTACTCATATGAAATTCAGTTTCATTTTGCAATGTAGGATTAGGTTGTTTTGTGCACTCCCTTGTTGCTTTCCTAATAGCAATGGGAAGATCCTGGTCATCCTTACTCATATGAAATTCAGTTTCATTTTGCAATGTAGGATTAGATATTGTTACCTCATTCTCAGGACTTGGGTTGGACTCTTGGACCTGCATAAATTCAGGAACGATCATCTTCTTCCTTGTGAACACCTTGCCCTTGCCAAAACTTACATTCTCAGGTGCAGAATCTGGTTTTTTCTTGAGGATTTTCAGACATATGGTTTGGTTCATTTTCAACTATGTGTTTAGGAAGATTTTCAGGCACACGGTTTGGTATAATGGGACAAGATGAACTGGATGGTTTACACATGGACAGTGGTGATAGATCAAGTAAAACATCCTCATCCTTATTTTCTATTGTTAAATTCTCCCCCTGAAAATAAGGATGGGTGAAGTAAGACTCATGTTCATTGAAAGTGACATCTATTGAGACATAGAACTTCCTTGATGGAGGATGGTAGCACTTATACCCATTTTGAGTTGAGGAATACCCCACAAAGACACATTTTATTGCCCTTGGATCTAATTTCCCTTTAGTTGGACAGTGAACATGAACAAATGATACACACCCAAATATTCTAGGAACAAGGTTATTTGTAGTTTGTAGGTCAGGGTAGAATGTCGAGAGTATTTCCATAGGACTTTTGAATCCCAAAACTCTAGATGGCAAACGATTTATGAGATGGGCAGCAGTGAGAACTGCTTCCCCCCAAAAATTTTTAGGCACATTGTTTTGGAACATAAAGGCTCGAGTTTTTTCAAGAAGGTGACCATTTTTCCTTTCTGCTACTCCATTTTGTTGTGGGGTATTGACACAAGATGATTCATGTACTATACCTTCCTTTTGAAAATATGGAGTTAGGGTTTGATTGAAATATTCCCTAGCATTATCTGACCTAAACCTTTTGATATTGATTCCAAATTGATTTTTGACCATGGAGAAAAAATTTGGGAGAACAGTAATAACATCTGATTTATGCTTGAGTAGAAAAATCCAGGCAACACGAGTACAATCATCAATAAATGAAACAAACCATCTTGCTCCAGAAATATTAGGAATAGACGTAGGACCCCAAATATCACTATGAACAAGATAGAAAGGAACAGAACTCTTTTTGTTACTGGCTGGAATTGGTATACGCTTATGTTTAGCAAGTTCACATACCTCACAATGAAAGGTTTCAACATTTAGATTTTTAAACAAAGAAGGAAACAGAATTTCAATAATTCTAAAAGATGGATGTCCAAGTCAGCGATGATGGAGCCAAACTTTCTTTTTATTGGATGAAAGATTTTCTGACATAAAAGAATGGGATAATCTGCCCTTAGTAATGTTTAACTGACTTGGTGTTTCAAGGTAGTAGAGACCATACCGTTCTTTAGCATGTCCAATCATCTTCCCCGAATCCTTGTCCTGAAATTCACAATAGTCGTGATGAAAAACCACATTGCAGTATAAATCTTGAGTAAGTTTTTGTATAGAAATCAAATTTGTGGACAGTTTAGGGACATGGAGGACATTTTTTAGGACCAGTGATGGACCTATTTTAACATTCCCTACACCGGCTACAGTGGTCACCGAACCGTCTGCTGTGGCTATTTTCCTACTGCTTGGACACGGGGAATACGTGGAAAAAATATTTGGTAAGTGAGTCATATGGTCAGTAGCTCCTGAGTCCATGACCCAGGAGTTGGCAAAGGTTGTACCCGAAACATTTAACCCAATGGAGAATGGAAACTCACCTGAATATGCCAAAGAACAGGTACCTGAGGGTGTTTCAAGGTTGTTGATAAGTGATCCTGTCCCTGCAACCTCAGACATCTTTTATGAAAAAAATAACAATTCTAGGCAATTAAGGCCTTATCCTGTCCCTGCAACCTCAGACATCTTTTATGAAAAAAAATAACAATTCTAGGTAATTAAGGCCTTCCACGTGAAGTAGGGATCACCAGCAATAAAGGCTAGCAATCTGTTTTGATGTCAAAGAAAAGAAAAGAAAATAGAAGGAAGAAGACTAAGAAGAACAAAGGCTCTGATACCATGTTGGAGATTGAAAGAGTAAATGTTGGAGATTGAAAGAGTAATAATCCTTCTTATTCTGAATAATACATTAGACAATAGCTTTATAGATGCTAGACCTAGTAAAAAAGGAAAGTAATAAAAGGTAAAAATACATCAAATCCCATAACTTATGGGACCTTAAAAAACCTACCTAAATTAGTTTATTCCTAAAGATATATTCTAAAAATAGCTAACTATGCACAACATAAGCCACTAATCACGTTTTCCTACAGTTTATGTTGATTTGATGTTTAAGTTCCTAACTTAAACTTAGAATCTACTAGTGTGTAATATTGAAAGGGGGGGTGAATCAGTATCACACCCTTTAAAAATAGACTCTAATAATTTAAGTCAAAGTATTCTACTTATTTAATACTCTATTTCTTATCAATACGCAGGTATGTGAACAACTTTAAACTCTTCTCAAAAGTGAACTTTTTCTTAGATTCAACTAAGGTAGATCTATTGTTACCTACTAATAATAATAGTTCCCAAAGTCACCTTTTAGACACTTTACCTATTAGACAGATTGGATGTTTTTGATTAGGACTTCTTTAGGTTATGAGTTCGATGATACTTTAGCTGTGGTCACAACTTAATTCAAAACACAGAATGTAAATTCAAAGTAAGGATACAAGAGATTTATATGGTTCCGTCAATATGACGTACGTCCACGATGGTAGGGACTCTTACTCGACCAAGACAATCCACTATACTTGAGAATACTAGTGTGGTGCTCCCGATGCTCACAATGTAGTTATGATGGATGTCTTAATCCTCTGTTCCTTTCACTATTGCAAATACAAAGCAAGTACAATAAAAAGAGTGTCACTTACTGTGTCTACCCTTCTTCTAACTTGTCTTGTCTCTATTAAATTGAATAGGCTACTTCACTGCCATTTAGAAGTCCACCACAACAATCTCTAACCTCTCTTGAAGAAATCTAGAAATACGTTGAGTTCTTTCTAATGCTTCATCAAATTCCTTCTCTAGGTTGTTTCACATAACTCTTGCTTTCATTGTCTCACAGATTAACGACTTGCAATCACACTTCTGGTTTGCCATTTCATGTCTCATGGCCTACCCCACGCTTCTGTTTAGTCACGTGATACGCACGTTCTGGTCTCACACTGATGCATGTTCTAGCCTGGCATTTTAGATCTGCACCCGCTTCACTGCTCTCAAGCCTTATGGATACTAGATCTACTCTCCTCATCTATTTCTCTTAGTGTGGTTGTACATCTCTCATGAGTTTTCTCTCTCACCGTCCAACCGGGTTTTCTCTCTCACCATCCAGTCGGGTTTTCTCTCTTTTTCATGGGGTGTTTTATCGTGCTCACTCTATTGTACTGTGTAGGTTGTTTCGCCATGTACCCTCTTTTCTGTCCACTCCCATCTGCCCGTTCACCTCTTTGCTGTCTACCCTTGTCCAGCTGTGGACCCCTATTCTGGCATCCAGTCCCCCCTTTTGCCATATTTGATTTTCTCTCTTTTCTACCGATAGCATAGGATTGTCGTGTGCTTTTACTTCCTTGCCCCTTTATGTAGCTTCAAATTACTCTCTTGCCCCTCCATGTGGCTTTACTTTCTTGCCCCTCCATGCCAAATTACTTGTACACTTAAATCTAGTTAACAACAATTATAACCCATACAAGGCTGTGGGAACAACAATCTCTCCCTTTGTAATTATTGGTAATACTCATAACAAAAGCCATTATGCAGTAATTACAACTCCCCTTAAATATGCACTCCCCCTTTCTTAATAACTCCCCCTGCATTGTTGCTTCTCTCCCCTTTTGCCAACCAATTACAAAAAAAAAAAATTCACAAAATAGAGATGGAGGATTCACTTGAACTTCAAGCTTGAGGAGGAATTTGCACAAACAGACTCATTTTATGCTTTTCAAACAACTTTATAGATAGAGGTTTAGTTAGAATATCTGAAATTTGACCTTTAGTGCCAACATACTCCAACTAAATGGTACCATGTTCCACTTGATCTTTGATAAAGTGATACTAGATGTTAATATGCTTGCTCCTTAAATGTTGAATCGGATTCTTGCTGAGATCGATAGCATTTTGATTATCACAAAGTACACTCACTAGTAACTTTACTTCAACACCCAAGTCTGCCAATTATCTTTGCATCCATATACTCAGCCTCAGCTGTGCTCAAAGCAACACTATTTTGCTTTCTACTTAACCATTCAACACACTTTGAACCCAAGTACAAGGTACAGTCATTGGTTGATTTTCTGTCATCTGTACTTCTTGCCTAGTCTACATCAATGTATGCTTGTAGTTTTATAGAATCCATGGCAGGATACCACAAAGCCATTTCCAATGTCCCTTTGAGGTACCTTAGGATTCTTTTCACTACCAACACATGAAATTCCTTAGGATCAGCTTGGGATTTGATGACAATGCACATAGCTTGCATAAGATCAGGCCTTGATGCTATAAGGTACAGAAGACTCCCTATCATCTTCCTATATTCTGTAAGGCTTGTACTCCTTCCTTCCTAATCTTTTGTTAACTTGTAGCCCACTGACATTGGGATACTGATAGGTATGCTATCCTCTACGCTAAACTTTTTTAGCATTGTTTTTGGCATATTTTGTCTAAGAAATAAAAATACTTTCTTCACACTATTTTATCTATAATCCAAGAAAGTAAGTCATTTCTCCAATCAATGACATTTCAAATTCCTCACTCATCTTTTGTGCAAATTCTTAGCATAGCTCAGAGTGATCCCCTTCAAAGATTATGTCATCTATATATACTATGGTTATCAACTAGCCTTTCTCTGAGTTGTACACATATAGGTTATTATCAACTATTCCTCTTCTAAAGTTCAACCTTCTTAAATACGCATCCAGCCTACTGTACCATGCTCCTAGGGCTTGTTTAAGGCCATACAAGGCTTTTTTTAGCTTGCACACATGTGTCTCATCTTCACTGATTTGTACTCCATTAGGTTATTCAATATACACTTCTTCTTCCAGGAGCCCATTTAGAATGACTGATTTCACATCCATCTGATAAACTTTATACCTTTTATGTGCTACCAAAGCTTAGAACATTCTAATAGTTTCTAACCTTGCTACTAGTGCAAAAGTTTCATCAATATCTACTCCTTTTATCTAAGTATAGCCTTCGTAAACCAGCCTAGCCTTATTCCTCACCTCCTTTCCATCTTCATTGTGTTTATTTTTAAACACCTATTTTATTCCTATGGCATTCTTGTTAGTGGGTCTTAGAACCAGCTCCCATGTTTCATTCTTTTTGATTTGATCCATCTCCTTATTGATAGCTTTGACCCAGGCTTTGTCTTATGCAGCCTCTTCAACAGATTTAGGTTCAACTTGTAAGAGTAAAGCAGTAGCTCCCACAATTCTTCTTCTTATTGTAACTCCTGCTGATGGGTCACCTATGATCTGATTTCCTTGATGAACACTAGTCCATGTCTTCTTTATCCTTCTCTCTTGCCCAGTCTTAGTTGCAAGAGAATCTCTTTCTTTATCTTTAGACTCACTCTTCTCTGAGTCTAAACTTACTTCTTTTCCCTCTTCTTCATGTTGGTTTGATTCATCATCTATCTTGAAGTCATCTTCTTCATTGTCCTTAGCTTCTCCATTATGCATTGTTTTCCAATTCTCATCTATTCTCACATCACTAGAAGTGATAACTTTTCCCAGCTTATGTAGAAAAACTTTGTAGCCTTTTGTCTTTGCTAAGTATCCCACAAAGATGCCTTCATTAGACCTAGCATTGAACATTCCCAAGTTTTGCTCCTTGTTCTTCACAAAACACAGGCTACCAAATATTCTGAGATACTTGGCTATTGTCTTCTTCCCACTCTATAGCTCATATGGAGTGTTATTAGTATTAGGCCTTAGTAAAACTCTGTTCAGTAGGTGCATGGCTGTAAATGTTGCATTTATCCAAACTCTTGTGTGAAACTTGGATTCCAATAGTAAAGTTCTTGTCATTTCAACCACAGCTCTATTTTTCCTCTCTACCACCCCGTTCTGTTGAGGTTTTCTTGTTGTTTCCATCTGATGGTGAATACCATGCTTCTCATGGTAATCTTCAAAAGCTTCATTTGTAAATTCAATGCCTTAATCTAACCTCAATACTTTGATCTTCTTTCCACTCTTATTTTCTGCTAATCTTCTGTATGTCTTGAAGCATTTCAAAACTTCTAACTTATGTTTGAGGTGCATGATGTAGGTCCTTCTGGAATAATCACCAATAAACAAGATGAAGTACCTTTCACCATTCAACCTTTTTGTTCTCATCAGCCCACACAAATCATATGTATAATGTCAAGCATTACTTCAAAACTAAAATCTTTGGTCTTATACTGCTTTCTGACCTATTTTCCTTTAGAGCATGCTAAGCAGACATACTCCCCATCTCTCTTGAGGTCTAGAATGTCTCTGATTGCATGAGTAGTGGTCAACTTCCTCATATTTTTTTGTGTTAAGTGTCCCAGCCTCCTATGCCAGAGTTGATTTTCTTCTTCTTTTGTAAGTAAACAACTGCTTGTCTTGTCCTCATAAATCACATATAAATTTCTAGCTATTCTCTTCTTGACTGCAACAGTATTGCCTTCTTTACTCTTTACTTGGCAACCTATTTTTGTGAATATCACTTTATGGTCATAGTTGGCTGACGGATGCTAGATTATTTCTGAGTCCTTCAACATGCAGAACATCTTTCAGCTTTCCTTTTCCAATATTTATTGACCCTTAACCACTGATGTTGAGTGAATCATCATTTTGAAACTTGACTTTGCCTTCTCTTGACTTGTTTAGATTTGATAATTTACTCTTGTCTCCTGTCATGGCGAAGTGCATCCACTATCAAGGATCAACTACTTATCCTTGTAGTCAGCCTTTAGTGTAATTTCAACTATGTTATCCACTTCCTTTTTAGCTTTATATTCCTTCTTTTGAATTGGCTTGAAGATAGCTTTCCCCTTTTTCTCAGTTTTGACTGTACCAATTGCTTTCTCTGTGCCATTGAGTACCTTCACTTGCTCAGGGAGAAGTGTCATGCATCTCTTGGCATTATGGCAATCCTGCCTGCACCTTTCACATTATTCCAAGTCTCCCAATATAGCAAACTTATTCTTTGAAACCACTAGTTTGGGCTTCCACCAACAATCCTTGTTAGTGTGTTTTTGGTTTTACAGTATATGCAAGAACTTAGGATAGGTGTTTTCTTCTGAATTTTGTATTGTCTCCCCTTATATGCAGAATTGGATCTTCTTAAGTTTGAGACTTATACTGGCCTTCTCCACCAGCATTTACTTCCCCTATGACCCCAAACTCCATAATAAAGACAGTAACCTTGAAACTACCTCTTCTTGGGTCAAATCATAGCTTGTTTTCTTTTGTTCATTAATTATTGTGTAGTCAAGGTTGCTGGTTTCTTTACTTGTGTGACTTTCATTTCAGCCACCTTCTTCTCCTTCTTCTATTCAGCCATTGCCCTTGGCTGATTGACTTTGTTTTCTTTCTGAGATGTAGCAACTATAGGTTGCTGCTTTTTAACCATATACATCATTTTTGGCCTTGGCTTTGCTTTGATAACTATTTTCTCTTCTTTAGCTATCTTCTCCTGAGTCACAGCCTTCTCTTTCAATGTCTATGGTAAAGTCTCATTCTTCTTTTCTCTTGTAGAGTGTGTTTCTCCTACCACTTCAAACTTCTGCAAGTTCTTCTCAATCTTTTTGAGTTGTTGCTAAAGTCTCAACAACTCTATCTCTATTTCTTCAATTGTTGAAGTTCTTGAGCCAAGCTCTATAGTAAGGTCTTCATATATTTTGATCTATTCTTCAAATCTTCTCTTCAAATCAATATGTTCAGCCCTTATTTCTTCCTTTTGACTTTTTGCTTCCTTAATCTTTGCTTCAACTTGTTTTATATGGGCCATCAACCTTCTTATGGTTCTGCCCTTTCTAATTATCTCCTTTGAAGCTGCTTCCAACTCAACTTCAAGATCTAGTTCTTCTTCATCAACCTCCTCTTCCTCTTCAGAGGTTGAACTACCACCTTGATGATGCCATAAAGGCATGCTCATATGTTGAGTCTTCATCTTCCTCCTCATCAACTTCTTTTGTCTAACTCACATAACTCTTGAATGAGCCTCTTTTCTTCTTCTGTGGGTTGGCAGTCTTCCTGCTGGACTTCTTTGATTTAAATGATGGTCTTCTCCATTTTGAATTTGGCTCATCATCACTATCCTCATCTTCATCATCAAGTTTCACTTTTCACTGAGAAGCAAAGTGTCCAGTCTACCCATAATGATAACATCTCAAGGATAACTAGCCTTTTCCCTTCTTAGACCCCTTTTGAACTTCCTTGTGAAGTATGCCAACACTTCACCTTCACTTTCTTCCTCCTTATCATCATCATCATCCTCACTGGATGACTCTTTCTTTTCTTTTATCTTTAAGTGTTTCACAGCTTTGAAAGCTACCTCTTTTGATACCTTTGATGTTGAGGTGCTCTTAGTTGACTTTATTCTCATCTCATATGCAATAAGATTGCATTGGAGATCATACAGAGACATAGAATTGAGATCTCTACTCTCCTCTATGGCTGCCACCTTTGAGGCAAATCTCTTAGGTAGAATTCTTAAAATTTTCTTCACAATAGATGAGTCCTTCTTGTTCTTCCCATGACTTTTAAGGTCATTTACAACATTAATAACCCTGGTGAAGAACTCTTAGACTATCTTATTCTTCTACATTCTGAGGGATTCATATCTCTCTTTGAAAACTCGAAGCTTCGCCTCCTTCATTTTGCCATCACCTTCATAAACCTTCTACAACCTGTCCCATATCTCCTTAGCAGATTTGGAATCCATAACTTTAGCATATTTAGCTTCTGTCAATGCTGAAATGATGACATTTGAGGCCTTCCCATTGATCCCAAATTACCTTAATTCCTCTGGGGTTGGATCTTTACCTTCTTTTAGGGGCTCAAAACCCTCCTGTACAGATTTCACCACGTTCATGCCCATGGTTGCAAATACCACCTACATTCTCGCTCTCCACATATGGTAGTTGGTTCCGTTGAAGATTGGAACCTTTTTACTACAAGTAGTGCTAGTGCTGGTACTGGCATCCATTTCTCAATGCACTGAATAAGTTTAAACTTCTGAAACCCTTTAAACTAGTACACCAAGCTGTTAAGTTTCAAATTGGTGAACCAAGCTCTAATACCAATTGAAGTTACCAACTTCACCCTAAGATCTACTAGTCTGTGATACTGAGAAGGGGGTGAATCAGTATCACACCCCTTAAAAACACACTCTAATAATTTAAGCCAAAGTATTCTACTTATTTAATACTTTAGCTCTTATCAATACACAGGTATGTGAACAACTTCAAACTCTTCTCAAAAAAGAACTCTTTCTCAGATTCAACTAAGGTAGATCTATTATTACCTACTAATCACAATAGTCCCCAAAGTTACCTTTTAAACACCTTACCTATTAGACAGATTAGATGTTTTTGATTAGGTCTTCTTTAGTTATGGGTTCAATGATACTTTAGCTGCATTTACAACTCAATTCAAAACATAGAACGTAAATTCAAAGTAAGGATACAAGAGATTTACGTGGTTCCATTAATGTAACGTACATCCACAGTGATAGGGAATCTTCTTCTACTAAGACAATCCATTATACTTGAGAATACTAGTGTGGTACTCCCGATGTTCACAATGTAGTTATGATGGATGTCTTAATCCTTTGTTCCTTTCACTACTGCAAATACAAAGCAAGTACAATACAAAGAGTGTCACTTACTGTGTCTACCCTTCTTCTAGCTTATCTTGCCTCTATTGATTAAATAGGCTACTTCACTGCCACTTAGAAGTCCACCACAACATTCTCTAACCTCTCTTGAAGAAATTTGGAAATACGTTGAGTTCTTTTCAATGCTTCACCCAATTCCTACTCTAGGTTGTTTTACATAACTCCTGCATTCACAGTCTCACGACTTCACAACTTGCACTAACACTTTTGGTCTGCCGTTTCATGTCTCACGGCTTGCCCCATGCTTCTAATCAGTCATGCCATTGCACATTCTAGTCTCACACCATCACACATTCTAGTCTCATGTCGTTGCATGTTCTGGTCTCACGCTATCACACGTTCTGGTTTCACGCTGTTGCACATTCTGGTCTCATGCCAACGCACATTTTGGTCTCACGCCGACGCATATTCTGGTCTCACACCATTGCGCGTTTTGGTCTCACGTCGTTGCATGTTCTGGTCTTGCGTTTCAGATCTACACCTACTTTGCTATTTTTAAGCCTCACGAATACCAGATCTGCTCTCCTCATCCATTTCTCATTTGGTGGTTGTACATCTCTCACGGGTTTTCTCTCTTATCGTCCAGCTGGGTTTTTTTTCTCTAATAGTTCAGCTGTGTTTTCTCTCTCACCGTCCAGCAAGGTTTTCTCTCTCACTGTCCAACTGGGTTTTCTCTCCTTTTCAGGTGGTGTTTTGCCATACTCACTCTATTGTATCGTGTAGGTTGTTTGGTCATGTACCCTTTTTGCCATCTACTCCTATCTGGCCGTTCACCTCTTTGCCATCCACCCCTGTCCAGCTGTGTACCCCTGTTTTGGTGTCCAGCCCCCCCTTTTTTTGTATCTAATTTTCTATCTTTTTTACCGATGGTGTAGGGTTGTCGTGTGCTTTTACTTCCTTGCCCCTTAATGTAGCTTCAAATTACTCTCTTTTCCCTCCATGTGGCTTTACTTTCTTGCCCCTCCATGTCGAATTACTTGTACACTTAAATCTAGTTGACAACAATTACAACTCTTACAAGGTTGTGGGAACAATAGATGTTTTGAATATTGTTGAGTTGCAAAGATGTCATTGGCCTAAACCATTGATGGCAGGTGAACCATGAAGTCAATAAGTCAATGTTGATTGTTGACCCTAAATTTTAGGGGTCAAAGCTGACCATTAACCCTAAATTTTAGTAAGTTAATGCTGACGATTGCCTTAAATTTTAGGATTCAAATCTAGCCATTGATTATAGGGCAACCTTAAGAATTAATGCTGACCGTTGATAATTATGCAACCTTAAATCTCAAAGCCTATAAATACATCTATCCATATTTCAAGATGTGTGTGTTCTATAGAAAATTAAGAGAGAACGAACGCAACCAGCCAAAGAGAGATTAAGCAACAAAGGGTGTGCAATCGACTAAAGAGAGGTTGAGCGGCAAAGAGAGAGGCAGCCACCAAAAAAAGAGTGATCGGCCAAAGAGAGGTGCAGCTAGCGAAGAAAGGTTGATGAGAATTGTAGAGATGATGGATGAAAGGCTTGAATGGTTGCAAGAGGTCCATTGTACATTCCAGAAGGCCCAATAACACAAGCTAGAGCTTTAATAGATGCAAGAGGTTCATCACACATTCTAAAAGGCCCAATAATATGAGTTAGAGCTTTAATGGATGCAAAAGGCCCATTGTACATTGCAAAAGGCCTAATAACATAAGCTACAGCCAAAAAGATTGAAGAAGTTCTAAATGAGCTAATTGAGGATATTCAAGCCAAGCCAAAAGAGACCAAGCCTAATTAATATAATAAGGATGCTCAATGGTCAAATGAAGTAATAGCATTCACTCTTAAATAGGAGTTTATTATTTATGTTGGAATTTGTCCATACTTAGGAATTCCTCTAAAATAAGGATTTGTCCTAAGTAGGAATTTGTACCTCTTTAGGATTGCTATCTTTGCCTATAAATAGGTACCCCTTGTAAGATCTAGAAAATTATACAACTTTGAGTGAAATAGAAAGCAAGGGGTTTTCTCCTTTAGTTCCTTTGAGGACTAAAGAACTTATTAAGACGTACTTCTTCTGATGGCATTCTAATTGACTTATCACTCCCAATTCCTTTCTTTTCTAGAGTGTGGCATCCATATCCTTCTTAAATGCCTTGGGTTCATGTTCCTTCGAATGGTGGGTTTAGGATTTGTGTTATTAAATTCTAATTTAACTTTTTGGTTGTTCTTTGATTCCTTGTGTGCATTGGGTTCGTAATCCATGTCTTTTTGGGGTTTTCTGTATCAGCTATTAGATCTAAGTTCTAAATTAGGTTGATTTCACTCACTCTTCAATTTTCTACACTGTGATTTATTAATTTTTGTTTAGTTTGTTTATTATGTGCATTACCATTCAAATGCACAAATTTGTTTGTTTGCAATCCTTCTCTCTTTACTTGTTTGTTTAAGCTTATAAACGTGTTATTTTTAATTCCAATTATTGTATCTAAGTATTCTACTATTATTTTATGCTAAGAAAAAAAAAAGAAAAAAAAGAAGGAAGAAGAACAAAAGAAAGAGGACATTAAATTTAAGTTATTGATAAGGTTAACAATTTGGTCATATTGGCTACAATAATAATAAAGTTTTTCTTGCTCAACTTTAATTTTACCATATATTTTCCTATTTTGTTACCCAAGTTTGTCCTCTAGGTTGTACTACCCTTGTCTTGATTTTTGTGTTTTTAGTTCATTAAATTCGTTTGCCTTGATATTCTTTTTCATTTTTGATTCCTTATTCTCCAATTTGTTCAATTCTATGTCATTTATCTTATTCTGTTCAAAATCAATACCCTTGATTTACATTGTTTAGTTCTTCATAGAGCTGAAAGGGGAAATCTGAGTGGTAAAGGTAAGAGTGAAAGTTCATATAAGGAAAAAGCCATAAAGAGTATAAACATAAGGGAGTGTACACTATCTTTTGAGTGACACACGTGAGGGAGTGTTTTGTGAGGTATCTTGATTATTTTGTGTTGAAGTAATACTATGACGTCCAAAGACAAAGGTGTAGCTCTAGAGGAAGCTGGTGATGTGTCCTTCATGATCAAAGCTATACAACAACAATTTGATTGCATGAATACCAGATTTGATGATATAAGGGAGAGGATGAAGGAGCAAACTAATACAATAGCAAAGTTATAAAGGAGGCATGGGGAATATGAGGCTTTTAAAGCAAGAAGGCATTGAGACGTACCTATGACCATGAAGATGATGTAGAAGATGATGAAGAAGATGATGAATTTGACGAAATGACTACTGTGGTTAGAACTGTCAACAATAGAAGGGATCAAAGAGAATTTGGGATGCAAGGTGCCTATGACCATAATTTGGGCAGTATTAAAATGACAATTCCTCTATTCCAAGGTAAGAATGACCTTGATGCATACCTAGAATGGGAAAAGAAGGTTGAATTGGCTTTTGACTACCACAACTATTCCAAGGAGAAAAAGGTAAAGCTTGTTGTAGTTGAATTTATTGATTATGCTATTATTTGGTGGAATCAACTTGTTTTGACTAAGAGAAGGAATTATGAGCAACCTATTGATACATAGGAAGAGATGAAGGCTATCATGAGGAGGAGGTTTATCCCTAATCACTATTATATGGAGTTCTACCAAAGGCTGCAAGGCTCACTCAAGGCATCAAAAGTGTGGAGGATTACCACAAGGAGATAAAGATTACCATGATTAAAGTGAATGTAGAAGAAGATAGAGAGAAAACCATGGCTCAATTTCTACAAGGGCTAAATAGAGATATAACAAACATGGTTGAATTGCAACACTATGTGAAATTAGAAGACATGGTATAATAGTTGATAACCCTGCCAAAGGTAGAAGAAGTTGTAGTAGCTAGTAGCCACACCAAAGGGAGAAGGAGTTACAGCAACCAACTGCCACACCAAAGGGAGAAGAAGTTGCAGTAGCTGATAGCCACATTGAAAGGAAAAGGAGTTGTAGTAGTTGGTAGCTACACCAAGGAGAGTGCAGTAGCAAGGAAACTAGAGGCAAGAAACTAGTAATTGTAGCAAGGAGAATATACCAATTGTATCAAGGAGAAGGCAATAATTGTAGTAGGAAGAAGGTAGTCATTACAGCAAGGAGAAGGCACCAATTGCAGCAAGTAGAAGGAAGCAATTGCAACAAGAAAAAGGTTGGTGAGGTTACACTGACAATAGGAGGAGAGAATTTGCCAAGGCAACAAGTGAGGCAACATTAGTACTAGAGGGAGAGAACCTGTCAAGGTCAAAGGAGGCAACACCAACAGTAGAGGAGAGAAGTTATCGAGGCAGCAGGGGGAGAGAACCTACAATAGAGATAACTTGCAACAGAGATAACCTACAAGGAAGATAACTTACAGTGGAGAGAACCTATAGCTGAGTGCACCTACAAAAGGGAGAACCTACATAATAGAGAACCTGCGAAGGAGAGACAACAACACTAATAGTAGTGGAGAGAACCTATGATGGATATAACCTATAGTTGAGTGAACCTATAGAAGAGAGAACTTGCAAAGGAGAGACAGTAGCAGCAACATAGAGAATCTATAGAGAAAAAGATTTATTTGTTGTAATAGTAACTCTTCTAGTGATTTTTCTTAGGGAACTTTTAGTTAAAACTCTTTATGTATTTCTTGAAAAAGGGTGGGAGACCCTTGGAATGATCTAGAGATTAGTCCTTTGAATGATCAAGAAATCGACTCTTTTAGTGATTGGGAGATCAATCATTAAACTGATTAAGGGATCATTATAAGTGGTTAAGGGGTGATCCTTCCATAACATTATTGTATCCCTTAATAACAAGAGTGGATTATGTGATTTAAGAGTGATCCTATCATACTGTGGATGTAGCTCAAACATTATGGGTGAACCACGTAAAAGTTGTTGTGTTCTCAGGTACTTGCATTTGATTGATATCCATATGGCTACTCTTAGATAAAGAAGCAAAATAAAAATTGGATTATCGACTCTAATAAGTCATAGAGGTTAATCCGAATAGATTTGTTAAAAGCAAGTATCTCACACTGATGCACCCCTTTCACCTCTCAGTGTGGACCTAAGAAGGTCCTCATTAGCTTGAAAGATAGCAGTCATCATTTCTAGTTGTTTTGCTTTTAGAATAGAATTCAAAAAGCAACAAATTGATCTTTGTGATATGTTGATCTTGAGTCTTTCAAGAAGATAAAAGGGGTTGGATTACATGGAAAAATGCAAGGTTGGTGAGATCACCATCGAGAAAAGGCTCTATAAATACCCCTAGGTGTCTTGCAAAAAAAAACAAAAAGGGCCACAGAAAATTGAGTGAATGGCAAAGGTAAGGTAACTGGCGAAGGAGAGAAAGAAAAAGGTAGCAAAGTAGCCGGCGAAGGAGAAAAAGAAAGAAGGCAAGGCTGCTAGCTAAGGAGAGTGCAACAGCAACCAAGAATAGGTAGCAAGGTGCAGCTAGCCAAGGAGGCAAAGAAAGAGAGCAAGATAGTTGACCACCACACTAGCAAAACCCTCACTAAGGCAGTAGTCATACCAGTAAACACCACTAAGGTAGCAATTGCACTAGCAAACTCTCACCGATGTAGCAGCCACGTGTGTGGTAAGCAGCCACAATGTGTGTGGACAACATTAGTAACGCAGGTGGACAGCATTAGTAGCGTATGTGGACAGCATTAGTAGCATGCACAGACAGCAATGGCAATATGCATGGATAGCAGCTGCACCAGGCATGGATAGTAGGAGTAGCACACGTGGACAGCTTTAGTAGCACACAAACAGCAGCAGCAGCGTGCACAAATAGCAGTGGTAGCATGCACAAACAGCAGTGGCAGCATGCACGGACAACAAAGGCAACGCGTGTGGATAAGAGCAACAGTGCTCGCAAACAACATTAGTAATGCACACAGATAGTAACGGCAATATGTACGGATAACATTAGCATCACGTGTAGGTAGTGGTAAGCCAATTTTTTATGGCTAATGTTAGATTTGTTGTCAACACCATCTCACATGGTTATATTTGTTGATTGATATTATGAATGTTGTTAAGATGTAGTGAGGCTATTGGGAGAAACCAATGATGATAGGTCAATCCTGGCATTGAGGAGTCAACATTGATCATGACCCTAAATTTTAGGGGTCAAGATTGACTGTTGATCATTGATCGTTGACCTTAAATTTTAGGAATTAAATCTGGACATTGATTGTAGGACAACCTTTAGGAATCAATGATGATTGTTGATGAATGTGTAACCCTAATCTTAAAGCTCTATAAACACCCCTATGTGTCTTGCAAGAAGGCGTCATGTTACAGAAAATTGAGAGAGTCGACCAAAGATAAAGGTGAGCAGCAAACCTAGGGAAAAAGAGAGGTGAATAGAAAAGAGGAGGCAGCCACCAAGCAAGGTGAAACTGACCAAAGAGAGGAAAAAAGAAGGCAAGGCAACTGGCCAATGAGAGCGCAACAGCCACTAAGGAAAGAAGTCAATGCAGCTGGCCAAGGAGATTGCAGCAGCCACCAAGGAAAAAAGGCAAGGTAGCTAGCCAAGAAGAGAGCTATAGAACATCTAGAAGGCTTCCCTACACCAGTAACACATCCAGGAGGCTTTCCAGTAGTAGTAACACATGCAGGAGACTTCCTAATAGTAGCAGCACGTCCAAGGGGCTTCCCAACAGTAGTAGTACTTCTAAGAGACTTCCTAGCAGCAATAGCACATCCAAGAGACTTCCTAGCAGCAACAGCACATCCAAGAGACTTCCTAATAACAACAGCATTTCCAGGAAGGTATACCAGCACCAGCAGCATCTCCCTACACATCTAGGAAGGTATACCAGTAGTAGCAACTTGTAGGTACAAGAGAGGGTATACTAGCACTAGCAACACATTCCTGCACATCCAGGAGGGTATACCAGCACAAGCAATACGTTAGGAGGCTTCCCAGTAGCGAAAGCATGCCTAGGAATTAAGCAAAAAATTAGAATGTGCAACAGTAGGTCCTGGAATCAGTAGCCACTTGCAAAAAGTGTAGCAGCAGGTCTGGGAATCAACCAGCAAACCAGCAACAATGCAAGAAAATTGTTGCAATAGCACAGAGTGTAGCAGTGGCGCAAGAAATCTATTGCAATCGAGAAACCTACTGCAACATGCTGAGAGTGCAGCAGCAGCGCAAGAAAATTGCTGCATTGCACAGGGAGTGCAGCAGCAGAACGAGAAAGCTGTTGCAGCATGCGAGGAAAGCAATAGCGTACGGGGATAGCAGTAGCAGCACACACAGACAGCAAACACAACACTTGTGTATAATAGGAACAGCGTGTGCAGACAGTAGCTGCAGTGAGTGCGAATAGTGGGTGCACAGAGAGCATAGACAGCAAACGCATCGTGCACAGATAACAAGAGTGTGGATAGCGGGTGCACAGCTAGCACAGACAGCAAGTGCACAACGCACATGGACAGTGGGCACAGCGTGCGCAGACAGCATGGATAGTGGGCGCAGCATATGCAGATAGCAGGCACAGAGAGCGTGGACAACAGGCACACAACACACATATATAGTAGGCACGGAGAGTGCAGATAGTGGGTACATAGCGCATGTGAACAACAGATGTAGAGCTTATGGACAGCAGGTGCAACATGTGTGGACAACAAGAGTGCAGACTGAGGTTACAATGCATGTGGACAGAAGGCGCAGAGAGCACAGTCAACAGGCACAGAGAGTGCAGACATAGGGCGCAAAGAGCACAAACAACAGGTATAGTGTGTGTGGACAGCAGGAGCGTGGACTGCAGGCACAGTGCATGTGGATTGCAAGCAATAGTGATAGTGCGTGCAGACATCATTAACAGTACACATGAACAATAATGGACTGACGTGGTAGCCCATATGGACTGTATTAGCAATGTGTGTGGATAGCAACGACAACATGCACGGACAGCATTAGCAATGCACATGGACAGTAATGATAGCACGTGCAAACAGCAAGAGCAGTATGTGCCGGTGGTGATAGCAGAACATGTAGGTAGCAATAGCTATGCGTGTAGGTAGTAATACCAGCAAGTGCAGCAACTTGCAGTAGCAAGTCCAGCAACTTGCAGTAGCAAGAGGAGAAAGCATGCATGGCAAAAGGTCTAGCAGCTTGTAGTAGCAAAGGAGGAAACGTACCTGATAGCAAGTTTGGTAGCTTACAGCAGTTGAGGACAAAGCATGCCCGATAGCAGGGCTAGTAGCTTACAGCAGCTGAGAAGAAAATGTGCTTGGCAACAAAGGAGAGATCTTTCCAAGGCAACAGGTGAGGCAGCACTGGTAGCTGGTGAGACAACACTGGTAGCAAAGGAAGGAGAAGATCTAACAGTTTGTACACATTGAGTGATCATTCACTAAGAATAGTTTTTCCATAAACTCTTGATAATTTGTTGAACAACAAGGTGGAATACCCTTGGAGTGATTTGGAGATAAACTCCTTGATCAAGAGATTATTGTAAGTGGTTAAGGAGTAATCCTTCCACAAGTGGTTAAGAAGTGATCCTTCCACAACCAAATTGTATCTCTTGATAACAAGGGTGGATTTTGTGATTTAGGAGGGATCCTACCACACCATGGATGTAGCTCACACATTGTGGGTGAACCACCTAAAAATCATCATGTGTGCTTGGGTGCTTGTGCATTGATTTATATTCGTATTGTCTCACCCACATAAAGGAGAAAGATAAAAATTAGATCATCAACTCTAACAAGCCACAGAGGTTAAATCTAGATTGATTTGTAAAAGTGCATGTCTCACATTGATTCACTCCCTTCTCAGTATAAGACCTAAAACGGTCCTCATCAGGCAGCACCAGTAGTGGGTGAGACAACATTAGCAACAAAGGAAGGAGAAGATCCATATTCTGCTCTAGCAATTTGTACACATTGAGTGATTGTTCTCCAAAAAAGGTTTTACCATAAAATCTTGATAAATTTGTTGAAAAATAAGGTGGGATACCCTTGGAGTGATCGAGAGATCGTTGTAAGTGGTTAAGAAGTAGTCATTTCACAAGTGGTGAAGGAGTGATCCTTCCATAACATTATTGTATCCCTTGATAGCAAAAATGGATTGTGTGATTTAGGAGGGATCCTATAACACCATGGACATAACTCACACATTATGGGTAAACCACGTAAAAATTGTCATGTGTTCTAAGGTGCTTGTGCATTGATTTTTTAGTCATCTTGTCACGCTCACATAAAGGAGAAAAATAAAAATTGGATCATCAGCTCACATAAAGGATTTAACCTCTAACAAGCCACAGAGGTTAAATCCAAATCAATTTGTAAAAAGTGCATATCTCACATTGATTTACCCTCATCTCAATGTGAGACATAAAATGGTCCTTATCATCAAGCATTAGAAAAGGCAAGAAGGCTATTTCCAAAAAAGATGTCAATTTGGGCAGCGTTAAGATCAAGATTCTAGCATTTAAAGGGAAGAATGATTCGAAGCTTTATTTGGAGTAGGAAAGAAAGGTTAAGCATGTATTTTATTGCCATAATTATTCTAAGGAGAAGAAAGTAAAGTTGATACCTGTAGAATTTATAGATTATACAAGTATTTGGTGGGACCAATTAGTGATAAATAGGAGGAATGGTTATAGGCCAATTCAATCATAGCAAGCAATGAAATCAATAATGCACAAGAGATTTATACCTAGCCACTACCATAAAGACTTATGTAGAAAGTTGCAAGTGTTGGCTCAAGGGCCTATAAGTGTGGAGGACTATTACAAGTAAATAGAGATAGCCATGATTAAAGCTGATGTAAAGGAAGTTGAGAGGCTATCATAGCAAGGTTTATTGACATTTTGAATAAGAAAATTACAGATGTATGGGATTTGCAACATTATTTGGAGATGAAAGAGCTATTGGATAAGGCTATCAAGGTGTAGGAACAAATCAAGTCCAAAGGGTCCAAATCTAGTTTGACTTATGGTTGTATATGAAAGGTAACTTGGAAAGATCCTATATGATTATCAAAGCCAAAAGAAGTAAAGCTAAAGGAATCGATTGTTATTTCTAAAGGTAAAACCAAAACCAAATCTTTTTTCTAAATCTCGTGATATTATGTGCTTTAAGTGTTAAGGGCATGGACATTATTGTTTCTCAATGTCCAAATAAAAAAACTATGATCATGTTGAGGAATAGTGATATCAAAAGCATTAGTTAAAATGATAATGACATGTCACCATTGGAGGATTGTTTTGATGTTGATGTTGAAGAATTTGTTCATGGAGATATGTTAGTTGTAAGATGTGCCCTAAATATTCAACCTAAGGATAACAATGATAAGGAGTAATATGAGCACATTTTTCATACAAGATTCCATATTAAAGATGAGGAATGTAGCAAGATTATTGATAGTGGAAGTTGTACTTGCTAATACATTTTTGGTAGAGAAGCTATATCTTGATACCTTTAAGCATCCTAAGCCATATAAGTAGCAATGGTTAAATGATTGTGGAGAAATGAGAGTAACCAAGCAAGTTTTAGTTGCCTTTTCTATTGGCAATTACAAGGATGAGATTCTTTGCAATGTGGCAACAATACATACTAGTTATATACTCCTTGGTTAACCATAGTAATTTGATGGGAATGTTACTCATAATGGCCACAAGAACATATACACTTTTGTAATTAATAATTAGATTATTATATTAATGCTTCTCAGACCTGTTGAAGCATATGAAGAACAAATTAAGATAGTGAGTGAGTGCAAAATGAGAGAACAAGAGGAAAAGAAAAAAAGATAGAAAGTGATGTGTAGGGGAAATAAGTGTAAAGGGTGAGATTACGAGAAAAGCTAGAGAGAAAAGTAAAAGGGAGTGCATTTGTTAGGAGAAGTGAGGTTAAGAGTGCTATGATCACAAGATAACAACTACTTGTACTTATGTACAAGGATGTTTATTTTTTATCTAATGGCCTTAACCCTTCTTTTCCTAGTGTGGTTGTTCCATTATTACAAGAGTTTAAAGATTTATTTCTTGAATAGATTCCCCTTGGATTTCTTTTGGGTTTCTAGATTATAATTTAAGGTTATACATGTAAAAAGGATTAATGTCTTAGGTTTATTTGGGCTTATAGTTTTAATTGGGTCTTGATACATTAGATAAGGTTTTTTTTTTTTGGTGACTTTTATACCTAGTTGTCATTAGTTATAACCTTTTAAGGAGTCCCACATGAAGGCATATTTGTATCCTTAATTAAAGGGATTCTTTATAATTATGACTTTTATATATAGGTATGATAAGAAACACCTTTTCTTTATAGGAATGTTCTTCTATAAAGATTACAACTATGTAAAATGGGAATGAATATGATTGACAGATTTTTCAGCAAGCTTTGCTTTGTTTTCTTATGTTCATAGAAGAATACATTGTTTTGATTTATCAAAGGTGTGATCAACCTTTGTGACATCTTAAGATTAGGGCTTTTAGGACTTAGTTTTCCTAGGGTTATGATCTGATCAATCCAACTTGTTTCTTATCTTTATGAGGTATGTATAACAATTTGATTTAAAGGTTCCTGGGGCAGGTTACCTATATGGTTCTTTATTAGATGAAGAGTGAGGAAAAGAACTCCTTATTGTTTCATTGACCAGTGAATCTAAAGTAGATGGGGAGAATTCAACCTTGTACTGAGGGTGAATAACCTATTCTTTTGTTCTTTTAATTCATTTATACTCTCAAGAGAGGTGTGGAGAAACCAAAGAAGTTTAATGCCTTATTTGATTTGACAGGTTTAACTTGACTAAATGATTATGATAGAATTTAATCTTAACATCAACATCATTGTATTCAATGAGTTCCTTAATTTGACTAGTTTTGCTTTTAATGGGCTTAACAACCTTCTCAAGGATTCATGTAATTTAACTTGATTTGGTTGATAGTTTTATGGACTATTACATAGGTCTTAGCCCTACTAGTGAGGAATAGGGCAATTAATCCTTTCTCAGTATATACCTGACTTGGAATTTTTTTTCATTTTAAAAATGGTGGTATATATAAATTTATAATGAATCTTGTAAATAAGGATTAAATTCTTTGATTTAGGTATCATGTCAAAACTTTCTATCTTGATGTCAAAACATAATAAATAAATCAAATTTGAATTTGTTAAAGAAAGAGTGATATTGGGATAACATGAAAAATACACCAGTCCATCACTTAGACTTAACTTTACTACTCCTAATAATGAGTCATTGAACTTATTGTATCTCTTGTCTTTAAAATAAATAATAATAGAGTTATTTAAACCCAATCTAGTGGCAAGTTTAACTACCATTTGCATCATGATCTAGTGTAGAAACTTGAACTCTTTTTGGTGCGAGCTAATAAGCTTAAGAGACAATAAGGTGAAATTTGAATAACCCTGTGATAATCAAATATTATTTTGTATAGTCTTTACCACATGGTTCATTTTAAATAGATACCCTAATTTATGGTAAACTAAAGAAGAGGGAAGGATAGGAAAATGACAAGAATTGAAGAAACTATTATCTATATTTTCATTGATGATCATTTTTTTATTTCTACCTCTATTACTACTGCTATTACTATTACTATCACTATAACGATTGCTATTACAAGGTCTACTACCACTAAATGATGGTAAATGAGATAATTTGCTTATTATACATTACTTAAAAATCCCTTACACTGGTCAATGATTTATGCCTTCACCTTGGAAAACAACCTTCTACCTTAACACAATGAATCCACGACTACACAATAATGGCTTGTCAGGATTTATAAGCAAGTTTAACTCATACCTTATTTCTTCTGCACCATAAAATGGTGTTAATAAGGCTTTGATGCAACTTTTGCATGGCTATTGTATGATGACATCCTACTTAATTTACAAAGTAACAAGCACAACATAGTAGATATATATAAAAAAAATAAATGAAAGAAAGGAGGTGAAGATGCACATTATAATATTTTAAAAAGTTTGAATTTATTAAAGTTCATCCAACAAAGAACCTATACTCTTGATTATCTTTTCTACTATAAGAGAATCATTCATTGTTTGAAATATGGACCTTATTTTATGTAGTTTGAATTCATCAAAGGCCATTGAATTAAGGAGCTATTACTTTTGGTTATCTTTGATTACCAAGAGATAATCATTCATTGCCTAAAACTCAATACCATTACCTTATTCTATGGCAATAAGGCTTCTTATTTCATGGCAAGGAATTATTTGCACAAAATAATGTTGTAATTAACATCCATGTTTACACCTAACATTCTATTTGAGACATTTACATCAAGGCAACTTAATTAATATGCATCTATTGAATTCCATCAAACGAAGGACCTATTCATCTTAATTACCTTTTCTTTTATGTATAGAATGGTTCGTTGTTTGAAAGATGAAACTAACAAATCATTTTAAGCTAACAAAGCTTATCCTTTCATCCTAAAGAGTCATTCCTATAAAGGAATCATGAATTAACTTTTATCTGCATTAATCACTAATTTCATTATTATATGGATGTTATTATTTCCTACATTGTCCAAATCCATTGAAGTTTAACTAATGAAGAAGCTATAAGGCTTAATTACCTTTCTTTACTATGAGAAAATCTTTCATTGCTTGAAATATAAGACTATCTATTGTTTACTTACCTGACAATAGGACTCCTCTAAGTTATATAAATAATTCATTGGATAAAGAAGCTTTTACTGTTGACAAACTTTCTTTAATAGGAAAGAACCATTTATTGCCTAACATGTTGAGACCGTAACTTGTTTCCTTGGCAATAAGGCTTCTTCTTTCATTACAAAAGATGATTCACACATAATAATCTTGCATTTAATATACATGGGTTATCAAACATTAATTTCATTGTGATACGCACATCAATGCACCTTAAATGATTTAAACCCATTAAAGTATAACAAACAAAGGAGTTATTCTTCTTAATTAGCTAATATGACTTGTCCTTTTATTCAAAGGATTCATTCATACATAAGAAAAATGAAATCAACATGACTATTAACACTAATCTTTGATTTTATTATGAGATACATGTTATTATATCAAGATAGTCTAAATCCATTGAAATTCATCCAATAAAGAAGTTGTTACTCTTGATTAGCTTTCTTAGTTATGAGAGAATTCTTCATTGCTCAAAACATGAGGGCACCTTTTAATTATGTCATAGTTAGACTTTAGGTAGTTTGAATCCATTAAGGTGTAGTTATAGATCAATACCTTATTGGGTAAATAAAATGACTTTAATAAGGCACTAGTTAGATTATATCATCTTAGAGCTACTCTAGTTACTCTCTTAATAGAGGAACAAAATGAGTACAATTATGTAAAATATAATGGTATAAGTTTGGTGGAATGAAATCTTGATGAGCATTTTGTACATGGATAAAATGGTTTTTTGCTAGAAAGGCAAGATTGACACTTTATGTTTGGTTAACAACTCTCCATTCATTCTAAGAAGTCATTCACATAAAAGGATGCACAAATTAACCTAGATGATGCATGATTGATTTCATTTTAAGATGCAAATTATTATATCTTAGGTTTTCCAAATCAACTAAAGTTCATCCACCATTAAAGAAACTATTATTCATGATTAGCATTCTTTACCTTGATAGAATCATTCTTTTCATAAATGTGGACAGGTTAGACCTATCAAAGAGCAAAAGGTAGTTGTCGGTTATAAATGTGGACAAGATAGGCACTTTGCTAACAAATGCAAAATTGAAAGAAAAATCCAAGAGTTATTATCTCTTAATAAAGGTCTTAAAAGGTTATTACTTTATATCTTCTTGAATAATGATTTAAAAGGAAAAGATATGAAGATTGATGTGGTTAATTACCATAAAAAGGTTAACATAGATATTTCTGTGGATAGTTTAGGCTTTAATGGGGTTAAAGCCCTAAGAAAAGGTAAGGGCTTATTAGTCCTTTCAAAATAAGAAGAAATAAATTTGGATCTTATTGATAAAAATTTCTACTAGAAGATGAAGAAAAACATGTTGAGCCTATTTTGATGGCTAATGTTAGATTTGTTGTTAATAGCATCTCATATATATGTCCTTGTTGATTTGATGTTATGAGTGCCTTTGAAATGTACTTATTGTATTTACAAAGTGTTGGTATCTAAGTTATTTAAGGGTTAAGGAAGACGGCATTGGTGGAATGTGATGAGAATGAGGAAATAAAGTAAGGTCAAAATTAGGATACTGCTAGCCCCACCTTGTGTTACCAAAAATGATAAGTTGATTCATATTACAGGTGGTGTTTTGGCTATAAAGAAAGCACTAGTTGTTGTAACTAGTATCTGTAAGATTGCCCTCCATGTGCCATCGATGAAATTTCTTTGACAAGACATATATTGTTGCTGCCTCTGAGATTGCATTTAGCAATGGCACTGTATGTCAATACTGATTGTTGACCCTGAATTTAAGGAGTCAATGTCAACCATTGACCCTTAATTCCATGAGTCAATGCTAAATGTTGATCATAAATTTAAGGAATCAATGCTGATTGTTGATTGTAGGGTAACCCTTAGGAATCAATACTAACTATTAATTGTACGACAATCCTATTCTCAAGGCTTATAAATACCTATACAACTACCATAAAAGAGCTAGGTTATAGTAGAGAGAGACAAAAAAAGTGCACAGAATGTAAGAGGTAGAGAGAATAGTAGTTGGAGAAAATTGGCCAAGAGAGCTGTGCTTGAAAAATAGAAGAAAAGAGCATCCAATGAGAGAAAGAAAAAAGATAGTAGTGGCAGGTGAACAAAAAAATAGCAACAATAACGAAAAATACAGTAAATTTTAGCAGCAAAATGAAATAGAGAAATTAGAAAGCTAGAGTAGCCACCAATAAAAAAAGGGGAGAATAGTAGAGAGAAGCCACCGAGAAGAAAAGGAGAGAATAGCAAAGTGCAGCTACCAAAAGAATAGATAGTAGTCAAACGTAAGAGAGAAACATAACAAGAGAGAGCTGAGTAGAAAAATGGGAATGGCAAAGAGCATACTAGGTAGCTATAAAGGAGAGAAACATGATAGGTAGAGAAAACTACAAAAGAGAAAACTACAAAGGAGAGCAAAATAAGTAGAGAAAACTACAGAGGAAAGGTCATGACAGAGAGAGAGAGAGAGAGAAAGCACAGAACATAGTAGAATAAGATAGCATGCAGAGAGCATAGCCAGGAGAGAGAGAGCATGCAGCAGCAGAAGTAGAAAAAATTATAGCAATAGTAGAGAAAGAGAGAGTGCGCAATAGAAGGAGGTAGCAACAGAAAAGGAAGAAGGTGGCAGCAGAAGAAAAGAAAGAAAGAGCTAGCAGTAGAAAAGAAAGAAAGTGCCAACAGTAAAAAAGAAAAAAGCCTTCAACAATAGAAAGGAAAGGCCTTCAACAATAGCAAAGAAAAAGCCTCTAATAGCCAAAAAGAAAAAGCCTCTAGTAGCAGAAAATAAAGAGCAATAATAACAAAAAAGGAAGAAAAATGGTAGAAACCTGTAAAGGAGAAAACCTGTAGAGGAGAGAACCTGTAGAAGAGAGAATTTGCAAAGGAGAGAACTTATAGTAGAGGAAAGAACCTATAGAAGATAGAGCCTATAGAGGAGAGAACCTGTAGTGGAGTGATGAGGACCGTTGTAGGTCTCACACTAAAAAGGGGGGGTGAATTAGTGTAAGTTACCTTCTTTTTACAAATCAATTTAGATTTAACCTCTGTAGCTTGTTAGAACCAATGATCCAATTTTTAATTTTCTCTTTTATGTGAGCATGATCATATGAATAAAAATTAATGCACAAGCACTAAGAACACACAAAAATTTTTATGTGGTTTACTCACAATGTGTGAGCTATGTCCACAATGTGATAGGATCACTCCCAAATCATACAATTCACACTTGTTATCTAGGGATATAGTTATGGTGTGGAGTGATGAGGACTGTTGTAGGTTTCACACTAAAAAGGGGGGCTGAATTAGTGTAAGTTACCTTCTTTTTACAAATCAATTTGGATTTAACCTCTGTGGCTTGTTAGAACCAATGATCCAATTTTTAATTTTCTCTTTTATGTGAGCATGATCATATGAATAAAAATTAATGCACAAGCACCTAAGAACACACAAAAATTTTTATGTGGTTTACTCACAATGTGTGAGCTATGTCCACAATGTGATAGGATCACTCCCAAATCATACAATTCACACTTGTTATCTATGGATATAGTTATGGTGTGGAAGGATCACTCCTTAACCACTTGTGGAAGGACTACTCCTTAACCACTTATAACGATCCCTTGATCAAGGAGTTGATCTCCCGATCACTCTAAGGGTATCCCACCCTTTTTCAACATGTTTATCAAGAGCTTGTGATTAAAACCTTTCCAAGAGAATGATCACTCAATGTATATAAACTGCTAGAAAATATGGATCTTCTCCTTCCTTTGCTGCCAGTGTTGTTTCACCTGCTACTGGTACTGCTCATGCGTGCTATCGCTGCTATCCACACGCACTGCGGCTATTGTCCATGCATAGAGTTAATGTTGTCTGTATATGCTGTTGTGTCTGTCCACTGCTGTTTGCATGTGTAGTTAATACTGTCAGTAAACGGTGTTGCGTTTGTTCGCGTGCATAGTTAATACTATCAATACACATTGCAGCTGCTGTCTGTACACACTACCGCGTTTGTCTACGTGCATAGTTAATACTGTTTATTTGCACTGCCACGTCTACCTACCATCTGCATGCACTGTGCCTATTGGCCTCACAAGCTATACCTGTTGTCTACACAAGTTGCGCTTGCTTTCTATGGTCTCTGTGCCTACTGTCTGTGCACACTAATCCTACTATTCTCTATCTCTACACCTGCTGTCCGTGCATGTTGTGTGCCCACTATCTGTGCTCTCTGTACCTACTCTTTGCTCTCTCTATGCCCACTATCCACATGCGCTGTGCCTACCATCCATGTGCTCTATGCCTACTATCTGCGCTCTTTGCACTTGTTGTCCGCGCATGCTATTTGCTGTTTGTGTGCACTGTGTCTGTTGTCTACAACAGTTATTCCTATTATCCATGTGTGTTGTGTCTGCTATCCATGTATGCTACTTCTTTCCTCACGTGCTGCTCCAATTTTCTTGGAGTGTCGTTGCTCTCCCCGTGCGCTGCAGCAGATTTCTCACGCCATTACTGCTCTCCTCATGGTTGTAGTTATTTTCTCATGCTGCTGTTGCTATCCCCATGCATTGTAACTGTCTTCTCACACTGCTATTGGTTTGTTGGTTGATTCCCGAACCTATTGTTGTATGTTCTAATTTTATACTTAATTCCCAAGTGTGCTTCTACTGTTGGAAAGCCTCTTGAGGTGCTATTAGTGTTGGTATGCCCTCCTGGACATGCAAGGATGTGCTATTAGTACTAGTATACCATACTGGATGTGTAGGAACATGCTGTTAGTACTAATATATCCTTTTGGACATGCAGGGACGTCTGCTGTTGCTGGTATACCCTTTTGGATGTGCATAGACATGCTACTGGTATTGGTATACCCTCTTGGACATGATGTTGGTGCAAGGAAGCCTTCTGGACATGTTGCTGCTAGGAAGTCTCCTGAATGTGTTGTTACTATTGGGAAGCCTCTTGGACATGCTACTCTCTTCTAGGCTGACTGCCTACCTTCTTTCCTTAATGGCTACTTTGCCCTCTTTCTTTCTCTCTTTGGTCGACTACATTGCTTGGTAGCCACCTTCTTTTTTGTTTTTCACCTCTTTTTTCCCAAGGTTTACTGCTTACTTCTCTCTTTGATTGGCTCTCTCAATTTTCTACAACACACAACCTTCTTGTAAGACACATAAGGCTATTTATAAAGCCTTGAGATTAGGGCTACACGATCATCAACGATCATCATTAATTCTCACATGTTGCCCTATAATCAATAGCTAGATTTGATTCTTAAAATTTAGGGTCAATGGTCAACATTGACTTCATAAAATTTAGGGTTAGTCAATGGTCAATCTTAACCCTTAAAATTTGGGCTCATAGTCAACATTAACTTCCTAAAATTTAGGGTTAATCAATGGTCAATCTTAACCCCTAAAATTTGGGCTCATAGTCAACATTGACTTCTCAACGCCAAGGTTGACCTATCATCACTGATTTCTCATAATGACCTCACTACATCTCAACAGCATTCATAACCTCACATTAACACATATAACCATGTGAGATGGTGTTGGCAACAAATCTAACACTAGCCATCAAAGATAGGCTCAACAATCTTTCTTTTTGGATGTTGCAACATATTAAATCCAACCATGTACAACATCCCTTGCATAAAGTCAATCACAACTCCCCTTAAACTATGCATCTCCCTTAACCTGGTTTAACTCCCCCTTTTTGCTTCTCCCCCTTGACATGTTCTCCCCCTGTATCCATTAAGCTACTCCCCTTTTTATCAATATATACTCTCTTTAGATTTATGCAAAATCTCTCCCCTTTTGACAACAAATCCAAAGAATAATAGACGAGGGAAGGGGAGAGGGGTTGGATGTATACCTTAGCCTCTAGGGGGTGGTTGAGTACTTGAGTTTAGTCTCTTTTTTCTAGGATGTCCCAATCTTCTATGTCACAGCACATTCTCATATTTGGTGCTCATGTAGTATGTGCTTTTGCTTCTGGAAACTTAGTATAAGTTTCCATTTGTTCTTTCACCCTTACTAAGAACAACATCATCTCTTAATCTCTTTATTATGCAACCGCTCTTGTTGAAAATAACTTTATGTCCATCATCACAATGCCGGCTAACATTAATGAGATTGTGTTTTAGCCCTTTAACATACAACACTTTCTTTAACTGCAACTTCTTTGCATCAATTTCAACAATACTAATACCTATAATCTTTAAGACACCATTATTGCCAAATCTAATGGACCCTTAATTATATTTTGCTACTTCCTTAAACATCTTGAAGTCTCCTATCATATGTGAAGAGAAAATACTATCCAAAATCCATGGTTTTTTTTTTCTTGGAAGCCTTTAATGCTATTTCCACAACCATATACGTTTCTCTTCCTCTTCTTTTTCTTTGGTCACATGGGAGTTTGTATAGGTGTTCTCCTTTGCATTCTTTAATCGGGCAACAATGGTTGGCTTGATCTCCTTCACATTCCTTGACTAGGTAGCAATGTCAAGTAGTCCTCAACAGTGTATCCAACCCTTTCACATCTTCCACAAATTTCTCCCAGCAAATCAAAACCTATTTCTTAATGGAATATGACTTCTTTCGACCAAAGATTGTCTCCTTTCTTGACAGAGTCTCCACCTCGACTCTTACCTCACACTCTTCTTCATTATAGGCTGAATTTTCCAAAAAGAGTTAGCCTTGTGCCCATACTTACCACAACTCCAGCAAAATCCTTTGAACCTGGATTTACTTCTTTTACCAAGTCCATGTCTCCTTTCTTTAGCAATTGGTGTGGCAACCTTCTTTCCATCTATGACACCCTATCTCCTTTGGTTGGGAGTCTCCACCATGTCTTTCCTAACCCATTTTAACTTAGGTTGGTCTCTCTTCTTCATCATGTCATTGTGCTTGCTTTCAAGAACAAGCATAATCTTCTTCTTTTCTTCTACCTTCTCACTTAGCTTCTTAATGTAGCCAAGTCCTTTCTTTCCCATGGAATGAGGTCTTTGATTGCTTAGACACTCATCTAACTTTCTAGTAGCATCCTCCTTGCTGGCACTTGCTAATGATGACTCTCCTTTCATTTTTATGGCCTGCATAAAGCTTTCTTCATGCTTCTTTAGCTCAAACTCAACCTTGTGAAGCTTAGCTTGCAAAATTAGCACTTTTTGCTCTTGTGCAGTCACTTTAATGCTAAGATCCTTGTATATCTTGCCTTGCTCAGCCTCAAGTATGATGAGCTCCTCAATCCTATTCAAATACTCCTCCTCTTTTACTTCAAACTCATTTTCTTTCACCTAGAGATTAGATTCATCAACAAAAAATTTTCATATAACTTCTTAAGATGCTTTACCTCCTTTTCTAATTTGCTGTTTTTTTGCAAACAAGTTCTCAACTCATTCTCAACTTGCTGCAACAACTCATCCTCTTCCTCTTTTTTGATTCCTCCTCACCTGAAGATTCTTTGTCATCATCTTCTTGAGTGACTAGCACATCCTTTGTAGCATCATCATCAACTTCTTCTTTAGAATCCCTTTTATCTAGCTTGCTCAAATAATTTCTTCTTTTGGATCTGAAGAATTGCTTTTTCCCTTTGGCACTTGGATTTCTTTGTTCTCCACCTTGGGGTAGGCTCATCATCACTACATACTTATATTCTCTTTGGGCAGTCTACAACAAAGTGCCCTATATCTTTATAGCTAAAGCACTTCAAGGGTAGTTTTCACTTATACTTTCCTTTTCCTTTCCTCAAGTTCCTGGTGATGTATGTCATGACTTCATCCAACTTAGTATCACCATCTTCTTTTTCAAAGCTATTGTTGGACTCTTCTTCTTGGTCTTTAATTTTTAACTTCTTTATTGCCTTGAATGCTAGCTCCTTCTCCATCTTAGCCTTTTTTTTTTCATTGGGGTTATTCTTATTTAATAAGCCACTAATATGCTATGCAAGTCATCTAAGTGCAGCCTATTTAGATCTCTATCTTTTAAGGAAGAGGCTTTGGCATTGTAGGCTTCTGGTAAGGTCCTGAGTATTTTCTTTACCACAATGGCATTGTGGATCTCCTCTTCATAGCTTCTGATAGAGCACACAATTTTGTTGACTATTTTGAAGAATGCATCCACAATCTTATCTTTCTACATCTTTATGTCTTTGAATTTGCTCCTTTATATTTGTAGCCTGGCTTCCTTCACAACTTTGTCTCCTTCATATATATTCTTCAATTTGTCACAGATTTGCTTGACTGTGTTGTACTTTATCACCTTGGTGAATTCTTTATCAGACAAGGAGGCATATAAGGCATTTCTTGCCTTTCCATCACACTCCAAGTTCTTCTTATTAGCTAGCATCATAAGATCACCTTCAGCAACAGGGATGAAGCCATTAATAGTAAACTCAAACAATTAAGACCAAGGGACATCAGATATGAGAGCATTCTATTCATCCATAACTAATAATTCTATCCATTAAATGTAGGAATGCCCTTACTATTAACATTATTCATGTTATCCATGATCTCAAGTAGCAGAAGAGATTAAAACTTACATAGCAATGCACAACTTCAATTCAAAGTAGAAAAATTGGATTAACAAAGGAATCGGCTTTGATACCACTTAATAAGGATCGTTGTAGGTCTCACACAAAAAGAGGGGATGAATCAGTGTAAGCTATCTTCTTCTTATAAATCGATCTAGATTTAACCTTTGCGGCTTGTTAGAACCAGTGATCCAATTTTTAATTTTCTCCTTTATGTAAGTGTGACCATACGAATAAAAATTAATGCGCCAGCACCCAAGAACACATGACAGTTTTTACATGGTTCACACACAATGTGTGAGCTATGTCTACAATGCGATAAAATCACTCTTAAATTACATAATCCACTCTTGTTATGAAGGAATACAGTTATGGTGTGGAAGGATCACTCCTTAACCACTTATGGAAGGACTACGCCTTAACCACTTACAATGATCTCTCGATTAAGGAGTTGATCCCTCAATCACTCCAAGGGTATCCCACCCTTTTTCAATATGTTTATCAAGAGTTTGTGATTAAAATCTTTCCTTAAGAATGATCACTCAATATATACAAACTGCTAGAGCAAAATATGGATCTTCTCCTTCCATTGCTGCCGGTGTTATTTCACTTGCTACCAGTGCTGCCCACTCACACTACCACTGCTGTTTGCATGCACTGCTATTGCTGTCTGCGTGCACTATTAATGCTGTCTGTATACACTGCCGTGTTTGTCCACTACTGTCTCTAAGCACTATCATGTCTGTCCGTAACTGTTCATGTACATAGTTATACTATAAGTACACATTACTGTGTTTGTACATTGTTGTCTGCTTGCACAGTTAATACTATTAGTATACGTTATGGCTATTGTCCGTACACACTAATGTGTCTATCCATTGTAGTCTATATGTGTAGTTAATATTGTCCGTTCGTGTTGCTACCTACCGTTCACACACGCTGTGCTTTCTGTCCTCACAAGCTATACCTACTATTTGCACAAGTTGTGCTTGCTATCTGTGGTCTCTGTGCCTACTATACACGCACACTGTGCCTACTGTTTGATGCAGAAAACTCCAAAAAGACGTGGCTTAGGCACCTAATGCACATAAGGAATCAAATAATAACCAAGAAAGCTAAAGCAGAGTTTAATATCACAAACCCTAAACCTACCCTTCGAAGAAACACAAACCTAGGGTATTTAAGAAGGATATGGATGCCACAAGAAGAAGTACCTCTTGATAAGTTCTTTAGTTCTTAAAAGAGTTGAAGGAGAAAAACCCTTGCTTTTTATTTCATTCAAAGTTGTATGATTTTCCAAAGCTTACAAGGGGTGCCTATTTATAGGCTAAGATAGCAATCCTAAAGAGGCACAAATTCCTACGCAAGACAAATCCTTATTTTGGAGGAATTCCTGACTATGGACAAATTCCAACATAAATAATAAGTTCCTATTTAGGAGTGAATGCTATTACTTAGTCTGACCATTAAGTATTTCAATTATATTAATTAGGCTTGGACTCTTTGTCAAACTTAAATTCGCACAATTTGAAGTTTAGTTGGCCTGAATGTGCTTAATAAGCCCATATAGTGCTTCTTCAATTTTTGGATCTACCTCATGTTATTAGGCCTTATGGGATGTGCAATGGACCTCTTGCATCCATTGAAGGTCTAGTTCGTGTTATTGGGCCTTCTAGAATGTGCGATGGACCTTTTGCATCCATTCAAGCTCTATGTCATGGCCCGTCCACAAACATTGCCAAACTAGGCCCGTTGGACTAGCCCAATTGATGCTCCAAAGACTTAACCTTCTGCATAAGCGCTTAGGTAAGCGCTTCACTTATGTAAGCGCCTCACTTTGGTAAGCGCTTAGGTAAGCGCTTAGGTAAGCGCCTCGCTTAGGTAAGCGCTTAGGTATTCTCTCTTGTAAATATCTAAGATATTTTAGAGAAGCAATTGTAGCCACACATTGAGGAGGTGGAACTACTATAAATACTCCCACTCCTCTCATTTGTAAACACACCATTGAATTGTAAGTTCTCTCCTTTGCAAAGCTCTCTCTCTCTCTCTCTCTCTCTCTCTCTCTCTCTCTCTCTCTCTCTTGTGCCTTCGGTTTCCTTGTCCCTCTTAAGCCTCTTTCGACTCCAAGTCGATTCTCTCAAATTCTCTAAGGCTTACTTAGTGTCTTCTCTCGCAAGATCGACTAAGTGCCGCACGGGTTAGCACGTCGAAAGCACGTCCAGGCTTAACTTCGTGACAGGTGGTATTAGAGCAAGGTAATCCCAAACTCTACTTTGTTCTTGTTTAAGTTGTGAAAATGGCAGGTGAGGAAGGAATCGTTGTTACTGACATCGAGGAGCAACAAATTGAGCTTCAAGCTCGTGGACGAGGGGAGCAGCATGTTCCAGCCAAATGAGGGAAGTCCAAGGTTGCAACAAAGGAACCTGTGGAGTCTCGTGTGGCTGTCCTAGAAAGGAGTATGACGGACATGAGTTCCTTGGTGGGAGATCTAAGTGATCAAATTGACAATTTGATCCAAGGGAATGCTGAAATCACCATGGCTGCCAAGTCTATGATCGAGGGATTCAGCTATACTTTCAAGGGAGAACTGAGCTCCCTTGGCCAAGAACTGTCTGATCTACGGAAGTTCGTTGAAGGAGAAATTCAAGATCTTCGTATGGAGATAGGTTCTCTTCGTCGAAGTAGTCCACTTTCAATGAGTACTGCTGGCACAAGCAGCACTACGGTTGGGCACGGTCTAAAAGTTCCCAAACCTGCCATGTACAATGGCACTCGCAATGCCACCATTGTGGAGAACTTCCTATTCGGCCTTGAACAATACTTTAAGGCCATGGGAGTTGTTGATGACTTTTCTAAGATAAGCAACACTTCAGTCTTCTTTCGGGATGCCACTCAACTATGGTGGAGAAGGAAGCATTCCGAACGAGAGAAGGGCCTGTGCGTGATCAACACATGGGAGCAATTCAAGGTTGAGTTGCGCAAACAATTCGTCCCTCACAATGCTGATAGCGAAGTTAGAAGGAAGCTGCGTCATCTCGAGCAAATAGGTAGCGTTTCTGAATACGTTAAGGAATTTACTACTCTTATGCTTGAGATTGATGACTTGTCAGACAAGGACTTCCTCTTCCACTTTAAAGATGGCTTGAAGGATTGGGCAAAAGTAGAATTGGATCGGCGTAATGTGCATACTTTGGGGGACGCCATTGCTGCAGCTGAAGCGCTGATCGACTACTCAACCCACTCCAAGAACAAAAGGCCTAACTCTAATAAAAGTGGGGGAGAGAAGGGTGGACAGAAGAGGGAGGCAAGCCACAAAGAGGGAAGACAACAGAAACCCTCAAGCGGCAAGCCCAAGAACTCTTTGGGCAAACGCGATGGACCTCCAAGGCCAGGCTTCATCTGTGATGGACCACATTGGGTTAAGGATTGCCCTAACCGCAAAGCAATGAATGCTATTGTAGCAGAACTCAACAAGGAGAAGTCCAAAGAGGAGCCTCAAGCTGATTTGGGAGCTATCCAACACTTGGACACTCTCTCCAAGCTTTTCTCTTCCACGATCCCCAAGGAGAAAGGCTTATTGTATGTTGATGCGTCTATTGAAGGCAAAGTTGTGGGTGCTATGCTAGACACGGGAGCCACACACAACTTCATGGATGTACAAGAGGCCAAACGACTAGGTCTCAAACTTTCCAAGGGAGTTGGCACCATCAAAGCCGTCAATTTCGAAGCAAAGCCAATTCATGGGATAGCCGAAGGAGTAGTCGTCGAGATTGGCGATTGGCAAGGTAAGCTAGACTTTACCATTGTCCCTATGGATGATTTTAAAATGGTTTTGGGTCTTGCTTTCTTTTGCAAAGCTTTAGCTTTTCCTGTTCCCGCATCAAATTCCCTTGTGATTCTCGACAACCACAAGATCCGAGTGATTCCGTCGAAAAGCATGGAGAAATCTAAAGCGTCAATGATTTCTGCCTTGCAATTCAAACGGGGTCTCAAGGTGGATCAAAGTTATGTTGCCACCATGAGGGAACTAAGGGATGAGGAAGACACGACAAAGCCTACTCCTGCACTCCCACAACCCATCCAAGCTGTCCTTGAAGAGTTTAAGGACGTGATGCCTTCGGAGTTGCCTAAGAAGTTGCCTCTTAGACGAGATGTAGATCATCACATCGAGCTGGAGCAAGGTGCCAAACCCCCTGCCATGGCCCCTTACCGCATGGCACCTCCTGAACTCGCAGAGTTGAGGAAGCAACTTAAAGATTTGCTTGACTCGGGCTACATTTAGTCATCAAAGGCCCCTTTTGGTGTCCCAGTCCTCTTCCAGAAGAAGAAGGATGGATCACTACGAATGTGCATAGACTACCGAGCCTTAAACAAGGTAACCATCAAGAACAAGTACCCAATTCCACTAATAGACAATCTCTTTGATCAATTAGGGAAAGCAAGGTACTTCACGAAGCTGGACCTAAGGTCGGGGTACTATCAAGTTCGTATAGCACCTGGTGATGAGCCGAAAACTGCATGCGTAACACGTTACGAAGCTTTCGAGTTCCTAGTTATGCCCTTTGGCCTCACCAACGCCCCTGCTACCTTCTGCACGCTAATGAACAAGGTACTTCATCCTTTCCTTGACAAATTCGTGGTGGTTTATTTGGACGACATAGTGATCTACAGCAACACCCTCAAGGAGCACAAAGATCACTTGAAACAAGTCTTCCAAGTTCTACATGAAAACGAGCTGTACGTCAAGAAGGAGAAGTGCTCTTTCGCGAAGTAAGAAATGGATTTCCTTGGTCACAAGATCAAGGATGGCAAGCTGATGATGGATCAAGCAAAGATCCATGTCATTCAGCAGTGGGAGCCTCCAACAAAAGTCCCTGAATTGCGGTCATTCTTGGGACTAGTTAACTACTATCGACGGTTTATCAAGGGATATTCTGCCATAGCCGCACCATTGACGGAGTTACTCAAGAAGAATGTCACATGGCATTGGTCAAAGGAATGCCAATCTTCCTTTGAGAGATTGAAACACTCAGTCTCTAAGGAACCCGTCATGGCGCTACCTGACTATGAGAAGGCTTTCGAAGTTCACACAGACGCATCTGACTTCGCCATTGGAGGAGTATTGATGCAGGATGGGCATCCCATTGCCTATGAAAGCCGTAAGTTGAACGACACGGAGAGGCGGTACACCATCCAAGATAACGAGATGACTGGCATCATCCACTGCCTACGCATATGGAGGCACTATCTGCTTGGAAGTCAATTTGTGATCATGACTGACAACGTCGCCACGAGCTACTTCCAGTCGCAAAAGAAGCTGAGCCCCAAGCAAGCCCGTTGGCAAGACTTCTTGGCCGAATTTGACTACAAGCTTCAATACAAGCCAGGTAAGGCTAATGTTGTTGCTGATGCATTAAGTCGAAAGGCAAAACTAGCATCAGTAGCCGTCAGCACACTAAAAAGTGACTTCCTTGATCGAATCAAGGAGGGGACCTCACAAGACAATTTGGCCAAGACTTTGCTAAGAATGGCGAGTGAAGGCAAGACTCGACGATTCTGGCTAAACGATGGGATTCTCATGACGGTTGGCTAACGAGTCTTCGTACCTAAGTGGGGAAGCTTACGAAGGGACATTCTCAAGGAGTGCCATGATTCTCTATGGGCTGCTCACCCAGGTATGGCACGAACCCTTGCCCTTATCCAACAAAGTTATTACTGGCCACAGATGCAGGATGATGTTGAGGCCTATGTGCGGACATGTCTTGTTTGTCAACAAGACAAGGTGGAACAACAACGCCCCGCCGGTCTACTTGATCCACTACCAATTGCCGAAAGACCTTGGGAAAGTGTCTCAATGGACTTCATTGTGGCCTTACCTAAGGAAGCATCATGGTTATTATTGATCGATTCAGCAAGTACGCCATCTTCATTCCAACCCCCGCTGACTGCAAGTCAATGAAACAGCTCGCCTATTCTTCAAGAATATGGTGAAGTTTTGGGGAGTACCTAAAAGCATCATAAGTGATAGGGATCCCCGCTTCATAGGTAAATTCTGGCGTGAGTTGTTTAAATTGTTGGGGACTAATTTGAATTTCTCAACTAGCTTCCATCCTCAAAGCGATGGCCAAACCGAACGTATCAATGCTTTGTTGGAACAATACCTACGGCACTACATCAGTGCCCATCAACGAGATTGGGCAAAGTTGCTTGATGTTGCCCAATTCTCCTACAACCTCCAAAGGAGTGAAGCGGTAGGCAAAAGTCCGTTTGAAATCGTCACGGGACAACAACCTCTAACTCCAAGTGCTATTGTCTCTTCCTACACGGGAAGCAACCCTGCTGCTTACAAATTTGCAAAGGAATGGCATGAAGAGGCGAACATCACAAGAACCTGCCTTGATAAAGCTGCCAAACGAATGAAGAAATGGGCCGATGCCAAGCGATGCCTGAAGGAATACACGGAAGGAGACTTGGTGATGGTAAAATTGGTACCTAACCAATTCAAGTCCTTACGCAAAGTGCACAAAGGCCTGGTGAGGAGATACGAAGGGCCATTTCCCATAATCAAACGAGTAGGGAAGGCTGCCTACCAAGTCCAACCTCCCCCAAGACTCAAAATTCACGTCGTCTTCCATGTAAGTCTTTTAAAGACCTTTCATGAAGACACCAAAGATCCGAGCCGTGGGGAATCCAAACGTGCACCAACTGCGGTCATCACCGAATTCAACAAGGAAGTGGAATGCATCCTTGATGATAAAGTGATACGAAAGAGAGGAGTTCCTAACTATACTGAGTACCTAGTCAAGTGAAAAGATCTACCAGACCACGAGGTTAGTTGGGAATGAGAAGATTTACTTTGGCAATTTGCAGATCACGTACAACGCTACAAAGATGAAGGCGTGACGAGGACATCACGAGATTAAGTGGGGGAGGATGTCATGGCCCGTCCACAAATATTGCCAAACTAGGCCCGTTGGACTAGCCCAATTGATGCTCCAAAGACTTAACCTTTTGCATAAGCGCTTAGGTAAGCGCTTCACTTATGTAAGCACTTAGGTAAGCGCCTCGCTTTGGTAAGCGCTTAGGTATTCTCTCTTGTAAATATCTAAGATATTTTAGAGAAGCAATTGTAGCCACACATTAAGGAGGTGGAACTACTATAAATACCCCCACTCCTCTCATTTGTAAACACACCATTGAATTGCAAGTTCTCTCCTTTGCAAAGCTCTCTCTCTCTCTCTCTCTCTTGTGCCTTCGGTTTCCTTGTCCCTCTTAAGCCTCTTTCGACTCCAAGTCGATTCTCTCAAATTCTCTAAGGCTTACTTAGCATCTTCTCTCGCAAGATCGACTAAGTGCCACACGGGTTAGCATGTCGAAAGCACGTCCAAGCTTAACTCCGTGACATCTAGCTCATGTTATTGGGCCTTTTGGGATGTGCAATGGACCTCTCACATCCATTAAAGCCTTCCACCAATCATCTCTATGGTTCTTATCATTCCCCCTATCCTTAAAAGGATTTGTCCCGAATCATCACCTACATCAAAATGGGAAAGATCATAAATGTTAAATGTTGCACTCACATTATACTCACTAAGAAGGTCCAACTTATAAGCATTGTTATTAATTTGTGTTATAACTTAAAAGGGACCATTTTCTTTAGGTTGTAGCTTTGAACGCCTATGAGCTGGAAACTGTTCCTTGCGCATATACATCCAAAACTAATCACTAGGTTTAAACACCACCTTCTTTCTTTCCTTGTTAACATGGGATGCATATTGCTCAGTTTGTTGTTCAATATGTTGTTGCACCTTCTTATGCAATTTTTTTTATCATATCAGCCTTGTGTTCACCATCTAAGCTTTCATACTCATTGATAAGTATAGGTACCAAATCCCATAGGAGTTAATGGATTAAAACCATATACAATTTCAAATGGAGAGTAACTAATAGCAAGATGAACACTCCTATTATACATAAACTCGACATGTGGTACAATCTTCCCATGTTTTCAAATTTGTTCAAATAATAGCATGCAAAAGAGTAGAAAGAGTTTGATTAACCACCTCAATCTACCCATCAATTTATGGATGATAAGTAGTAGTTGAAAACAATAGCTTAGTACCTAACTTACCCCACAAAGTCTTCCAAAAGTAGCTTAATACTTTGTATCCCAGTCTAAAACAATGCTTTGTGGCATGCCATGCAAATGTACTACTTCTCTAAAAAATAAGTCAGTCATATTGTTTACATCATTAGTTTTATGGCATGGGATGAAGTGTACTATCTTTGAAAATCTATCAACAACAACAAATGTAGAATCCCTACCCCTTTTTGTTTGTGGCAATCCTAGTACGAAATCTATAGATAAATCAACCCAGGGATGGCTAGGTATGGGTAAAGGGGTATACAAGCCATAGGGTAAAACTCTAGATTTAGCCTATTTTCATATTATGCATTTCTCACATATCCTCTCAACATCTCGTTTAATGCGTGGCCAAAAGAAATGTTCATTTAGGACATCTAGGGTTTTCCTAACTCCAAAATGACCGATTAGACCACCCTCATGAGCTTCTCTTACAACCAACTCTCTCAAAGAACTTATAGGCATGCATAAACGATTTTCCCTAAATAAAAAACCCTTATGCCTATAAAACTTCTCAAAGCCTGATGCCTCACATTCTCTATACACATCAACAAAGTTAGGATCATTCACATATAAATCCTTGATATGTTCAAATCCTAATAAGTTTGCAATAAGTTTAGAGATAAGGGCATACCTACGAGATAATGCATCAGCTACCACATTTTCCTTACCTTGTTTATATTTGATAATGTAAAGATAGGTCTCAATGTATTCAATCAACTTGGCATATCTTTTGTTCAACTTTCCTTGTCCCTTCAAGTGCTTCAAAGATTCATGGTCAATATGGATGACAAACTCCTTAGGCCAAAGGTAATGTTGCCATATCTCCAAAGCTCATACTAATGCATACATCTCTTTATCATAAATAGTATAATTAAGGCTTTCTCCACTTAGTTTTTCACTTAAGTAAGCAATTGGACGCCTTTCCTACATCAAAACAGCTCCAATGCCAATACCTAAAGCATCACACTTAATCTCAAAAGCTTTTGCAAAGTTAGGTAAAGCAAGTAAAGGTACAGAACTTAATTTTTCTTTGATGCAATTAAAAGCCTTGTCTTGGTCATTACCCCACCTAAAACTCATGTTCTTTTTGATAAGCTTAGTGAGCGATATAGTAATGGTGCTAAAGTCCTTAACAAAGCGTCTATAAAAACTAGCTAGACCATGAAAGCTACACACATCACTAATTGACTTAGGTGTAAGCCAATCTTGAATTGCTTTAACTTTTTCCTCGTTAACCTCAACACCTTTAGCACTGACAACATAGCTAAGAAATGTGATCTAATTAGTATAAAAGGAACATTTTTGTAAGTTAGCATACAATTTCTCAAAACATAAAACACTTAAAATAGAACATAAATGATCAAGATGTTCTTTTAGGGTTTTACTATAGACCAAAATATAACCAAAATACACAACTACAAATTTACCAATAAATGGACACAAAACATGATTCATTAGTCGCATAAAAGTGCTTTGTGCATTAGTGAGACCAAATGGCATAACAAGCCATTCATACAAATCGTACTTAGTTTTGAAAGCTATTTTTCACTCATCTCCCTCTCTCATCCTAATATGATGATATCGACTTTTCAAATCAATCTTAGAAAAGACACATGAACCATGCAATTCATCCAACATGTCATCTAATCAAGGTATGGGGTGACAATACTTTACAGTGATTTTATTGATTGCTTGACAATCAACATACATCCTCCAAGTCCTATCTTTTTTTGGTACAAGTAGGATAGGAATAGCACACGGACTCATTCTTTCCCTTACATATCCTTTGGAAATAAGCTCCTCAACCTACCTTTGAAGCTCCTTTGACTCCTTAGGATTACTCTTATATGCTAGCTGGTTAGGGATGGATGCACCTAGGATGAAATCAATTTGATGCTTAATTCCTCTATTAAGTGGCAATCCACTTGGGACATCATCAGGGAATACGTCTTCAAATTCCTACAATAGAGCAATAACAACACTAGGCAAAGATGGGTCAAATTTGTTAGTGTTAAAATAAGCCTCCTTGTAAAAAAGTACGATTATAGGCTATTTGGCATAGAATACTCTTTTGACATCACTTTCTTTTGCATAGAGACTTTCTCTTTTCTTCGTTCTCTTGTGTCCTAATATTTTTTTTCCCTCTTTTCTTTTTTATCAATCTTTCTTTTCTATTCACTCTCATTTTTAATCGTCAATTGATTCTCATAAGTTTGTTAAGGTGATAATGGTACAAGAGTGATAGGTTTTCATTCATTACAAAGGAGTATCAATTCTTAAAGCCATCATGCATAACTCGCTTGTCAAATTGCCATGGTCTTCCTAGTAGAATGTGGCCTACATGCATGAGTACAACATCACATAAAACTTCATCATAGTACCTTCCAATAAAAAATGATATGAGCATTTGCATATTTACCATGACTTCACCACTCTCATTCAACCATTGAAGCTTATATGGCCTAGGATGCTTCATAATAGGTAAATCTAGCTTCTCAACTATGGTTGTGATAGCAACATTTGTGCAACTCCCACCATTAATAATCATACTACATACCTTATCTTTGATGAGACACCTTATCTAAAAGATGTTATCTTGTTGCACCTTATTTTCTTCCTTTACTTGCACATTCATTGCCTACCTTGTAATGAGAGCTACTTTATTAACTGGATACTCCTTTCCATCACTTTCACCCTCTGATGATGGCACAGAATCATCATCTGATTCACATTCAGTTTCAACATCACCATTACTTCTTAAGATCATTGTATACTTATTTGGACATTGAGATGCAATATAACCTTTGTCTAAACACTTGAAACATTTAACATCTCTATTTTTACTTGGTTGGGGTTCAAAATTACTTATGTCCTTGCTAGAAGCCATATTCTTGTACTTGGGTAGCTCGACTTTGGACTTGTAATTGGCCATCTCGTCCCTTTTACTCCAATTTGGCTTCCAAGATGAGGTAGAACATGAATTCTACCAAACTGTGTGAGCCCTTTCATTTAAGTTGCCTTTCAACTTTCATTGCCATGTGCACCATGTCTTCTAATTCCACATAATGCTACAATTCAACCACATTTGCTATGTCCCTATTTAGCCCTTGCAGAAATCGAGCCATGGTTGCCTCTCTATCTTCTTCTACATTTGCCCTAATCATGGTAATCTCCATCTCTTTGTAGTAGTCCTTCACACTTTTGGTGCCCTGAGTAAGCCCTTACAGCCTTTTGTTGGAGATTGAAAGAGTAAATGTTGGAGATTGAAAGAGTAATAATCCTTCACCTTCTAAATAATACATTAGACAATAGCTTTATAGATGCTAGACCTAGTAAAAAAAGGAAAGTAATAAAAGGTATATCAAATCCCATAACTTATGGGACCTTAAAAAACCTACCTAAATTAGTTTATTTCTAAAGATATATTCTAAAATTAGCTAACTATGCACAACATAAGCCACTAATCACGTTTTCCTACACTCCCCCTCAAGCTGGTGAATAGGCATTTTCCATTCCCAGCTTGGATATTATATTTTGAAACACCGAACTAGTTAACCCTTTGGTAAGTACATCCGCAAGCTGGCTGTGTGTAGGCATGTAAGGGGTACAAATCAACCCGTTCTATAAGTGTTCTTTGATAAAATGTCTGTCGACTTCAATGTGCTTTGTTCAATCATGTTGTACTGGGTTGTGAGCTATGCTGATTGCAGACTTGTTGTCACAATAGAGTCTTATTGAGCCATCCCACTTAATCTTCAAGTATTCTAGAATGATTTTTAACCAAAGTACTTCACACACACCTTGAGCCATTGCTCGAAATTCTGCTTCTGCACTAGACCTGGCCACTACATTCTGTTTTTTACTCCTCCATGTCACAAGGTTTCCACCAAGAAAGGTGCAATATCTAGTGGTTGACTTTCTGTCAACAATTGACCCAGCATAATCAGCATCTGTGTATGTCTCAAGTACTAAACCTCCATTCCTTTTGAATAAAATACCTTTTCCTGGTACTCCCTTAAGGTACTGTAATACTCGGTAAGCTGCTTGTAGATGAACTTCCTTTGGGTTATGCATGAATTGGCTAATCACACTAACTGCATATGTTATATTTGGTCGTGTGTGAGACAAATAAATAAGTCTTCCCACAAGGCGTTGATATGTTGCCTTGTCTACCGCAACATCCTCCTCTGCTTTTCCAAGTTTGACATTCTGATCTATTGGAGTACTTGCTGGTTTGCATGCTGTCATGCCTATTTCCTTTAGGAGATCCGTGACATACTTTTGTTGGGAGATAAAAATGCCTTGCTTAGAGTGAGCAACCTCAATCCCAAGAAAATATTTGAGCCTTCCTAACACCTTGATCTCAAATTCCTTGCCCAAACAATGACTCAAGATTTGTTTTTCTTTGTCATCATCTCCTGTCACTATTATGTCATCAACATAAACCAAGAGAGCTGTGACTCCCCCTAACCTTGAGTGTTTAATGAACAATGTATGATCCCCTCGGCTTTGTTTGTATCCCATAGCTATCATAACTCTAGCAAATTGTCCGAACCATGCTCGTGGTGATTGTTTTAGACCATATAAGGCTTTCTTCAATTTACACACAGTTTGAGAATCCAAGTTCTTCCTATAACCTGGTGGGACCTCCATATAAATTTCTTCCTCTAGTTCTCCATGCAAGAATGCATTTTTTACATCGAACTGCTGTAATTCCCAACCATAGTTAGCTGCCAATGACAATAAAACTCTAACAGTATTCATTTTTGCAACTGGTGCAAAAGTTTCTAGAAAATCAATTCCATAGCTTTGAGTATATCCTTTGGCTACTAACCTTGCTTTGTATCTTTCTATTGATCCATCTGCTCTATACTTTATTGTATACACCCATTTACACCCTACAGGCTTCTTTCCCACTGGTAACTTTACCAACTCCCAGGTTTTATTTTTCTCAAGTGCCTCCATTTCCACATTCATAGCTTGTTTCCATTTCTCGTTGGACAATGCCTCGGACAAGGTGGTAGGAATGGTAATGGTGTTTAAGCTAACAAGGAAGGATCGATGAGATGGTGGAAATTTCTTAAAAGACATAAAGTGTGCAAGAGGATATAAAGGTTGTTTTGTGCACTCTCTTGTTGCTTTCCTAATAGCAATGGGAAGATCCTGGTCATCCCTACTCATATGAAATTCAGTTTCATTTTGCAATGTAGGATTAGGTTGTTTTGTGCACTCTCTTGTTGCTTTCCTAATAGCAATGGGAAGATCCTGGTCATCCTTACTCATATGAAATTCAATTTCATTTTGCAATGTAGGATTAGATATTGTTACCTCATTCTCAGGACTTGGGTTGGACTCTTGGACCTGCATAAATTTAGGAACGATCATCTTCTTCCTTGTGAACACCTTGCCCTTGCCAAAACTTACATTCTCAGGTGCAGAATCTGGTTTTTCTTTAGGATTTTCAGACATATGGTTTGGTTTATTTTCAACTATATGTTTAGAAAGATTTTCAGGCACACGGTTTGGTATAATGGGACAAGATGAACTGGATGGTTTATACATGGATAGTGGCGATAGATCAAGTAAAACATCCTCATCCTTATTTTCTATTGTTAAATTCTCCCCCTGAAAATAAGGATGGGTGAAGTAAGACTCATGTTCATTGAAAGTGACATCTATTGAGACATAGAACTTCCTTGATGGAGGATGGTAGCACTTATACCCCTTTTGAGTTGAGGAATACCCCACAAAGACACATTTGATTGCCCTTGGATCTAATTTCCCTTTAGTTGGACAGTGAACATGAACAAATGATACACACCCAAATATTCTAGGAACAAGGTTATTTGTAGTTTGTAGGTCAGGGTAGAATGTGGAGAGTATTTCCATAGGACTTTTGAATCCCAAAACTCTAGATGGCAAACGATTTATGAGATGGGCAGCAGTGAGAACTGCTTCCCCCCAAAAAAATTTTTAGGCACATTGTTTTGGAACATAAAGGCTCGGGTTTTTTTTTCAAGAAGGTGACCATTTTTCCTTTCCGCTACTCCATTTTTGTTGTGGGGTATTGACACAAGATGATTCATGTACTATACCTTCTTTTTGAAAATATAGAGTTAGGGTTTGATTGAAATATTCCCTAGCATTATCTGACCTAAACCTTTTGATATTGATTCCAAATTGATTTTTGACCATGGAGAAAAAATTTGGGAGAACGGTAATAACATCTGATTTATGCTTGAGTAGAAAAATCCAGGCAACACGAGTACAGTCATCAATAAATGAAACAAACCATCTTGCTCCAGAAAATTATTAGGAATAGACGTAGGACCCCAAATATCACTATGAACAAGATAGAAAGGAACAGAACTCTTTTTGTTATTGGCTGGAATTGGTATACGCTTATGTTTAGCAAGTTCACATACCTCACAATGAAAGGTTTCAACATTTAGAGATTTTTTTTAAACAAAGAAGGAAACAGAATTTCAATAATTCTAAAAGAGATGGATGTCCAAGTCGGCGATGATGGAGCCAAACTTTCTCTTTATTGGATGAAAGATTTTCTGACATAAAAGAATGGGATAATCTGCCCTTAGTAATGTTTAACTGACTTGGTGCTTCAAGGTAGTAGAGACCATACCGTTCTTTAGCATGTCCAATCATCTTCCCCGAATCCTTGTCCTGAAATTCACAATAGTCGTGATGAAAAACCACATTGCAGTATAAATCTTGAGTAAGTTTTTGTATAGAAATCAAATTTGTGGACAGTTTAGGGACATAGAGGACATTTTTTAGGATCAGTGATGGACCTATTTTAACATTCCCTACACCGGCTACAGTGGTCACCGAACCGTCTGCTGTGGCTATTTTACTATTGCTTGGACATGGGGAATACGTGGAAAAAATATTTGGTAAGTGAGTCATATGGTCAGTAGCTCCTGAGTCCATGACCCAGGAGTTGGCAAAGGTTGTACCCGAAACATTTAACCCAATGGAGAATGGAAACTCACCTGAATATGCCAAAGAACAGGTACCTGAGGGTGTTTCAAGGTTGTTGATAAGTGATCCTGTCCTCTCGATCACTTCTTGGTTAGGACTGCCTATCTCCTTTGGGGTTGATTCACTTAGTTGTACTGCAGCAACGTGAGCCTGCCTATAGTTCCTTGGTTGTTCTCCTATTTGTTGAGATCGAACCCCCTCTGATTGGGTTGTAGAACCTGTCTCTGCAACCTCAGACATCTTTTATGAAAAAAAAAAAAAAACAATTCTAGGCAATTAAGGCCTTCCACATGAAGTAGGGATCACCAGCAATAAAGGCTAGCAATCTGTTTTGATGTCAAAGAAAAGAAAAGAAAATAGAAGGAAGAAGACTAAGAAGAACAAAGGCTCTGATACCATGTTGGAGATTGAAAGAGTAATAATCCTTCACCTTCTGAATAATACATTAGACAATAGCTTTATAGATGCTAGACCTAGTAAAAAAAGGAAAGTAATAAAAGGTATATCAAATCCCATAACTTATGGGACCTTAAAAAACCTACCTAAATTAGTTTATTTCTAAAGATATATTCTAAAATTAGCTAACTATGCACAACATAAGCCACTAATCACATTTTCCTACACCTTTGATACAACTCCTTATAATAGTAATTAAGGACAAACCTCCTCCTTATGATAGCCTTCATCTTTTCGCATGAATCAATAGGCCGCTCATGATTCCTTCTCCTTGTCAAAACAAGTTGATCCCAGCAAATAATAACATAATCAGTAAATTCAATAGCAGCAAGCTTTACCTTTCTGTCCTCAAAATAGTTGTGGTAGTCAAAAACCAATTCAACCTTCTTCTCCTATTCTAGGTATGTATTAGGATCATTTTTACCTTGGAATGGAGGAATTGTCATTTTAATACTGCCTAAAGTATGGTCATAGGTACCTTACCTCCCAAATTCTCTTTAATCCCTTTTATTGTTAACAGTTTTAACCATAGTAGTTTGATCATCAAATTCATCATCTACATCATCTTTATGGTCATAAGTATGTCTCAACTGCCTTCTTGCTTTAGGAGCCTCATATTCCCTATGCCTCCTTTGCAACTCTACTATTGTTTTAGCTTATTCTTCTATCCTCTCCCTCATATCATTAAATCTGGTATTCATGCACTCAAATTGTTGTTGCATAGCTTTGATCATGATGGACACATCACTAGCTCCCTCCTAAGTTACACCTTTGTCTTTGGACGTCATAGTATTACTTACACAAAATAACTAGGATACCTCACAGAACACTCCCTCACGTGTGTCATTCAAAAGATGATGTCACACTCCCTCGTGTTTACACTCTTTATGGCTTTTTCTTTATATAAACTTTCACTCTTACCTTTGACCACTCAGATTTCCCCTTTCAGTTCTATAAAGAACAAAACAATGTAAATCAAGGGTATTGATTTTGAACAAAATAAGATAAATGGTGTAGAATTGAACAAATTAGAGAACAAGGAATCAAAAACAAAAAAAAAAGGATATCAAGGCAAATGAATTTAATGAACTAAATTCACAAAATCAAGATAGGGTTAGTAGAACCTAGAGGACAAACTTAGGTAACAAAATAGGAAAATAAATGGTAGAATTGGAGTTGAGCAAAAAAACTTTATTATTATTGTGGCCAATACGACCAAACTGTTAACCTTATCAATAACTTAAATTTGATGTTCTCTTTCTTTTGTTCTTCTTCCTTCTTTGTTTCTTTTTTCTCAACATAAAACAATAATAGAATACTTAGTCATAGCAATTGGAGTTAAAAATAGCATATTTATAAGCTTAAACAAACAAGCAAAGAGAAAAAGATTGCAAATACAGATTTATGCATTTGAATGGTAATGCATATAATAAACAAACTAAACAGCAATAGCAATGCGAGCGGATAGCTGCAACACATGCAACCAATAGTAGCAATGCATATGGACAACAATAGCACTATGTGTAGGCAGGCCCCAGTAGCGGGTGAAACAACATCAATATCAAAGGAAGGAGAAAATCCATATTCTACACTAATAGTCTGTACACATTGAATGATCGTTCTCCTAGAAAGGGTTTTCACTATAAACTCTTGATAAACTTGCTACAAAATGGTGGGATACCCTTGGTGTGATCAAGAGATCATTGTATGTGGTTAAGGAGTAGTCCTTCTATAAGGGGTTAAGAAGTGATCCTTCCACAACATTATTGTATCCCTTGATAACAAGAGTAAGTTGTGTGATTTAGGAGTGATCCTATCACACCATGGATGTAGCTCACACATTATGGGTGAAACATATAAAATTATTGTGTGTGCTAAGGTGCTTGCACATTAATTTATATTTCGTACAATCATTCTCACATAAAAGAGAAAAATAAAAATTGGATCATCAGCTCTAATAAGTCATAGAGGTTAAATTTAGATTGATTTGTAAGAAACAAATATCTCACACTGATTTACCCCCCTCTCAATGTGAAACCTAAAAAGGTCTTCATTAAGAGAAAAACTATAGAGGAGAGAACCTATAAAAAAAAGAACTTGCTGAAGAGAGAACCTGCAGAGGAGAAAACCAATAAAGGAGAGAACTTATAGAGGAGAGAATTTGCAGAAGAAAGAACCTATAAAGAAGAGAACCTACATAGGAGAAAACTTGCAGAGAAAAGAACCTATAAAGGAGAAAATCTACCAAGGAAAGAACTTCCAGAGGAGAGAACCTACAAAAGGGAGATAGCAATAGCGGCAGAAAGAAGGAGAGACAGTAGTAGTGATTGAAAGAAAAGGAGAGAACCGATAAAGTTTAACAGAACCTACAGAGGAGAGAAATAGGCATAGAGAGTTGTAGAAACAAGTAGAAAGAGCTGTAGAAATAGGTATAGAGAGTTGTAGAAATAGGTAGAGAAAAACCTAGGAGAGGTAGAGCAAAAGCTGTAAAACATGTTAGAGAGAGAGCAAGAAACACAACAAAGAGAAAGTTATGAAACTAGTAGTAAAGAAAGGGACACCAACAAAGCTTTAAGCAAAGACTAGCAGTAAAGAATGAGAAGATCTATTTTATACAATAGTAGTCTGTACACATTGTAGACATAGCTCACACATTGTGGGTAAACCACGTAAAAAATTCTATATATTCTCAAGTACTTGTGCTGGCTTGATATCTATACGGTCATTTTTTAATAAAAAAGTAAGATAAAATTAAATCATTGACTTTAATAGATTATAGAAGTTTAATATGGATATATTTGTAAAATGTATGTATCTCACACTGGTTCACCTCCTCCCCCTCTCAGTGTGAGGCTTAAGAATGTCCTTATTAAAACAACTTGAGGCATACTTGCATTTGATTAAGAATAAGTATATAAAAAATATTTTAGAGCCTTAAGAAGGTTTAAGCTGAATAAAGTCATCCACATAATGAAAAAGGAAAGAACCCTAAATCAAGGAACCTTCAATATAAAGAAAAGGAGCAAAGCTCAAATTGGAGCTTTAAGTAGAATTGAAAGAGCTTTGCAAGAGTTCTGTAAAAAATTAGAAAAGCGTAGATAAAGAGTTATTACTCTTGAATCTAATTCTAAGTATAATCTTGATACCTCAAATACTTCAGATAAAGAGCTAGATATCTCAGTATATCAATATAGTTAATAGAGTTATTACTCATAAATGGCATATAAAGATAACAATTGTAATTGTTAAAGAATATATACTTCCTACCATAGGTTTTTTTGATTTAGGAGTTAATATTAACTATATTAATGAAAAGTTAATACTCTTAAAGTATTTTGAGCAAACCACAAAATATTAAACATTATTGATGACAAGAATAAGCTTGTTATTTCTTATAAGCTTACTAATACAAGTATATGCTTCAAAGGGATTTGTTTACAAATTCCTCTTATTCTCATACAAAATCTTTCTTAAGATGTTATCTTGGGAAACATTTTTGCACATGTTGTATTCTATTTAAAAAATATTTAAAAAAAGGCATTGTTGTAAAAGTGGAAGGAAAGCTTGTTAACTTCAAATTTCTTACAAATGAAGAAAATGTTAAATCAAAAATAGTTTGAGAGAAGAAAAATAAAATATGTAAGTATTCTAAAAATTAATAATAGTCACAATGGTTATTCTTACCATAAGAAAAATATATTTTAAGGGTTTATTCTTCATTTAAGCTAATTTCTATACAAGAATCATGAGTAAAAGACCATTGATACAGGGGTAAACATCCCCAACAAAGATGGTTACTTCACTTTCAAAAGGAGAGGTAGGATCCTTGAAATCCAAATACTTGAATCCATTTGTAGAAAATGCTTATAAGTAAGCCATAGATAAAGAGTTAATTTACCCATTCATTCCAAAATTTATGGAATTTTTATGTCGTATTAAGCATAATTATGGTAACCTTAAGCCTTATAAGGTTGTAGGATTTTATGTAAAGGACAACATGTATCCCCATCCAAGGATAAAGGATTAATTTTATTATCAACAAATTCTAATTGAGATGGACTCAATGATTATTGAATCCATTGAAAGAGGGTAGGGTTATTTAGATACTCATGACTTGACTTATGCCAAATTCAAGATTTGAAGGGTTATTTACCCTAATGAATGGCAAAGAGACTTATTAGTCTCAAAATAATTAAAAGAATGACAGAAGGTTAAAATCTTCAATTATTTTAATTACATCGATGTATGGGACAAAACTCTGTATTATGAAAATAGATAGAGAAAATTCAACTAGCCTATTCAAATCCATTTTTCCCATGATCTTATTAGATTTCCAAATTGGTTTAAAGTTTGGTTTTACATATGGGGATTGCATGTGATTTCTCTACCTATGAAAGTAAAAGCTATTTATGAATAGTTTAGTGCAAAAAATGAAGAAGCTTAAGTTAAAATGTTGTTATTCATAACATTCTATTAGGTACCATGGATAGTCAAATGGGACTATGCTATCTTCACAAGGAATATAGACTTGTTAAGAGAAAAGTTGACTTATGTGTCATGGTTAGCTTGACAAACTCACATTTGCTGGTGGGAAAAGTTTAACTTCTTTAGCAATGAAGTATACATAGCTAAAGCAATTATTGACTTAGGATTTGGATAACCAAAATTGGCTTAGTTGGCTCCCAAGACTCTGGAACAACTATTCAATGAGTTATTAAATTTGGTGCCAAAGGAAAAGTTGATGGAAATGATGACTACTATCCCTAAAAAGAGACAAACAAATCAAAAAAACAATCAAACAAGAGAATCTAACTCAAGACAATATAATGCAGGACTCACAAGACCCATATGACTTATGAAGCCTATAGATAAGGCTTTTATTAAAGCAAGAAAAAAAAAGAAAGTGTCACTAGAAGAAAAGGACAAAAGAATCTACTTTATTAGAGAAACTTTTATAAAATCAATTTTGTAAAGTTACTTTTAAAAAAGTCACCTATTAACTACTTTATTAAAGCTACTTTAACAAAAATAACTTTAGAAAAGTAGTTTCATCCTATTATGACAAGAACCCCCTATAATTAAAGGGTTTTGTAAGATCTCAAAGCATCCTTTATCTTTCATTCTTCCATCCTTAGAATCATAGCTTTGAGTTTTATTTTCTTTAGAGTGCTCTCTTGTAAGGTAAGAGTGTATTATTCTTTTCCTCCTTTGTAACCTATAGTGCCAATTAATGAAAAAAGTTTTTCTATAAGTGCTCTTCTTTTATTTTATTCTTTCTTTGAAATATCATTGCTATTTATCTTCTATTATGCCTAGTGTGTTCATTGTTCTTTTCTTTCTATACTATAATATTATTAAAGAGCCATGCAAGAGTGGTATTAGAGCCTCATTTCTATTTTTTAGGGGGAGAGAGATAGGATAGGAGTTATATTTTGCCTATTGTTCTTAATGACTTATTGAGTTTCTTTATTGTTATGTAGTCTTGTTAGCTAGGGATGACATGTTTTGGTTTAGACCACCAAAGGTATATTTATGGGCATTTCACAATAAGTCCATTAAAATCCATCAAATAAGGAAGCCATTAGACTTCTCCTCTAGTTAGTCTAAATCCATGTTAGTCCATCAAATAAAGAAGCCATTAGTTTTTATTATCTTTCTTTACTAGGAGAAAATCATTTATCAATTGAAACTGAAAGCTATCAATTGATTTCTTTATAATAAGACTATAACTATCATTGTAAGGACTTATTCACACAAAATGACTATGCAATTGATATCCATGTCTCTCTAAACATTACTTTCATTGTGAATTCCAAGAAACAAAGAAGTTATTCATGTTAATTAGTTTTTCTTTTATGGATAAAAAGGTTCATTGCATGAAAAATGAAATTAACACATCATTTATGGCCAATAAGACTTCTCCTTTTATTTCCAAGGAGATAGGAACGATTAAACTAATTTAAATGCCTACACTAATCACAAATTTTAATGTGAGATGCATGCATTATGTCTTAGGTAGCTAGAAAGTACTGAAGTCCATCCAATAAACAAGTTATTAATCTTTATTATTTACTTAAGAAAATCATTCATTGCTTGAAATTTGAGACTAACCCTTTATTATTTGACAAAAGGAATTCTCTTTTGGTTTATCCATATCCATTGAAGACCATCCATCAAATAAGGGTCAATTACTCTAACTTAACTTTCTTAACTATGAATGAATCATTCATTGCTTGAAACTTGAGATTGTCACTTGATTCCTTGGTAATAAGCCTTCTTTTTCATTGCAAGGAATCAATTTGAATAATCATGCAATTAACATCTATGTTTACAATGAACATATTTGATTGTGACTTACATGTTAACACACCTTTGGTAGCACTGATTAAATTCCATGCCAAATCGAGTTATTCATCTTGATTAACTTTTTGTACATGATATGTGTTCATTACATGAAAGATGAGGCTGAAATGTTGTTTAAGGCTAGTAAGAGATCTCCTTTCATTCAATCAGGTCATTCACATAAAGGAATAATGAAAGTCACATAAATGCCTAAATTGACACTAATTTCATTGTGTGATATGTTTTAGGTAGTTCATATCTATTGAAATCCATCTAGTAAAGAAGCTATTACTCTTGACTACCTTTCTTTTGACTACCTTTCTTTACCTTGAGAAATTCATTCATTGCTTGAAGCATAAGATCATCTATTGGTACTTTATCAAAGAACTTCACCTTTGGCAGTTTGGATCCAATGAAATCCATCGAATAAATGAGCTGTTACTCTTGATTACCTTTCATTATTTTGAGAGAGCCATTCTTTGCCATAAACTTTAGACCATCACTTGATTCCTTAGAAATAAATCTTCTTCTTTCATTGTTTGAAATCAATTTATATGATCATACAATTAAGATTCATGTCTAAACTAACCACTAATTTGATAGTGACATACATGTCGATATACCATTGATAGTATGAATCCATTAAATTCCATGAAACAAAGAAGTCATTTATCTTGAATAGTTTTTGTACATGGATAGAATGGTCCATTAGCTGAATGATGACATTGGCATTTCATTTTCAAGTATTAAAGGTTATCTTTTTATTGTAAGGAGCTATTCACATAATGGAATCATCAAAATAACTTGAATGTCTACATTGATCCCTATTTTAATTGCAAGATACATGTTAGGTAATTTGAATCCCTTAAAATCCATTAAATAAAAAATTTATGACTCTTGGTTGGCATTCTCTACTATAAAGGAATTATTAATTTCTTGAAGCATGAGACCATCTCATAATCATTTGACAACAAGACTTATCCTATTAAGTAGTTTGAATATAATGAAATGCATCAAATAAAAGAGCTATTACACTTATTGACTTTCTTTAAAAGTATAGAATCGTTCATGGCTTAAAGCATGAGAGGATTAGTTGATTTATTTGCAATAAAGATTCTCCTTTTGTTGTAAGAAATCATTCATATAAAATGATCATACATGTCTATAGAGAATGTTAATTTTATTTTGACATGAATAATAAGATACCTTGACTAGTTTGAATTCATTGAATTTTGACAAGCAATGGACTCATTCATATTGATTAGCTTTTCTTTTATGCATAAGATTGTTCATTGCATGAAAGATGAGATCAATAATACACTTATAAGTAATAAGAATTAGCCTTTCATTCTAAGGAGTCATTCACTCAAAAGAAATTATGAAATTATCTTAAATGTCAACCATCCCTATTTTAATTGTAAGATTTATATTATTATGTCATGGGTAGTCTGAATCTATCAAAGCCTATCAAGTAAAGAAACTATTACTCTTGATTAGCTTCTTTTACTATAAAGGAATGATTAGTTTCTTGAAATATGAGATTGTCTCTTGATTACTTGATAATAGGACTCGTCCTTTAGGTAGTTTGAATTTATTGTTTTCCATTAGATAAATCATCCACACATAATGATTTAGCATTTAACCTATACATCAAACATTAATTTCATTGCAATGTGGACATCAATATACCTTGGTTAGTGTGAATCCATTTAGTTCTATCATACAAAAGAATTATTCATCTCAATTGAATGGTTTATTGCTTGAAAGATAGAATTGACACTTCATTTTTAACTAATAAGGCTTATTCGTTCATTCTGAAAAGACATTCACACAAAGGAATCATGTCATTAAATTAAATGTTCACATTAATCATTGTAGTAATTACAGGATACATGTTATAATGTCTTTAGTGGGTAGAATCCATTAATGTCCATTTGATGAAGATGTTGTTAAGACACAAAACATTTGATACCTTAATCTAGATTATTGAATAATAAATAGTATGAACAAGGAATGATTCCATAGGTAGTACAATCAATTCACTGATTAGCTAAAATTTCAAGGCATTAATGTAATTATGATTTTGTAAAAAATAAAATAAAAAAACAATTAACTAAAATAAATTATAAAAAGATCAAGTACTAAAAGTCTAGTTTTAGGTTCATTTCCAACTATGATATTTAATGATTTTGATCACCCATAATGTTATCTTAATTTTAATAAAACTATTAACTTTAGATAATAACAAACTCTATTACTTGAATTTTTCTTTAGATATTCACTACGCCAAAAAAAAAATCTTTGTTTAAACTCTAACTATTATATCCCTTGAATGAGCTCTCTTGAATAATATACTAATAACCTTAGAAACTAAGAAACTAGTTTAATACAAGCAACAATCACACAAGCTTGGATCATTTAACCTATGTTGAGTTATTTGCAATAATAAGGTGAAAACTTATCCATAATGTCTTATTGTTATTTGCTACTAAGTGATTAGGAAGAGGATAAAATTGGATCACAATTCCTAATTTTAGTAATTGATATTCATTTAATTAATTCAATGAGTCTAACCAAATTAATTGAACAAACACTTATTCAACCATTAAATTAGAATAACCCAAATAATTTCATAAAATAGAGAATAACATACCAGAACAATCTATACCATTGAAATATCAAAAGTGAAGGTTTGTCCTTTCATTGAGAGGAGACATTTATAGAAATGAAGCACGTAATTAATTTATGTGATAAGAACATGTTCTAAAGATGAATAATTTAATCTTCATGATCTAATTACTCATCAATGTAATTCTCCCACAAGTTCTAATGATTCTTTCCCATAAGGATTAGAGATAAAGCAAGCTTTGGCACAACATATAACACTAACTCTAACCTCCACAAATTTGTCAAAGAATCTATTCTTGAACTCTATGAAAAGATTTTGATAATTTTGTGCAATGTGGGATTCAAGCAATGCAAGGAGCTTTCCAATTAACTTCATAGCTTTTATTCGAACATCAACCTAATCAGTCTATAAATTGAGATACAGTTCAACTTTTGTAAGGATAACATATTGCAAGTGCAAAGGAATGCTTGAAACTAAACTTGACAAACTGAATAAAAAAGAAAAAAAAAAACTGAAAAGTTATAGGACGATAGCCAAGAATTGCATACTATTCAAATGGTTATTGTGATAGTATTGACCATAAAAAGTTAAGAGAGCTGTCATACCAATAATTCTTGAGTCAAGTTGGGGATGATAGCCAGAAGCATCTGAGGAGCACATTCAAAAATTTTAAACAAGATATCATGTTAGAATTCTTTGAGCTCACTCTCAATAGAATCTTTGTTTAGAGAACAAGATGCTAAAAAACCACAGACAAAGGGCTTAAGGAATTCTGCACAATTTTGAATAACAAAAAAGTAAGCTAAGGAGTAGCAAAAGTTGCAAACTGTCTAGAAAACCAAGAAATGAGGTGAGTTGGAATTCTCAAAAGTATGTGTTGTAGCTATTGCATGAGGAGAAAAACAAATTGGAAAATCAAACCAGATGGAGTTCCATACCACCAACAAAAATGTTAAATTAATGGTAAGTGAATGAAATACTTATATGCTTCCAAATCAACTAGAGATCCTGACATTTGCCAGGCCTGACCAAAGAGTAGCAATGCAAGGAAAGACTGAAGCATCAATTCCAAAAGTTCAAACTAGTAATTCTAAAAGCCAAAAATCTTATATACCTAGTGTAGGTGAAAAAGATGTTCACAGCAAAGACAAATCCTATATACCTATAATTTATAGATTTTACAAATCCTACATCATTGATCATGAATCTCTAACAGTTTCAGCCCAAATTACTAGGAATTTGACCTAACAGAAACTTACTATAGAATTTATTTGTAGTTGCCAACATCAATAATGAAATGGTATAAGCAATTTGTAAAATAGAAAATCGCAACAAAATTCATAAAGATATAGATAAGAAACTTTTTCAAATATTTACTTCCCCTTCCTTTTCAAGATTTTGTAAAATCATGTCTAAAAGTTGTTGAGAAGCCTCTTCGTTTAGGAGATGCATCATGATAGATAAAATATCATTAATTAAACTTTGTTGTTAATGTTCATTGTCAAGAAAGGAATAAAACAATTTTACTATCCCTATTTTTTTTTTAGAAAAAAAAAAGAAAGACTGAAAAAATAGAAACATTCTGCAAAACACTAAACAAGTTATAATGTAAAACTCAAATTATCGGTTTGCTCGGATTAACTAATGCAAAACCAAACCAAGCACAATCATAATCAACATAAGGGCAAAGATCCATAGAAAATAAAAAGGTCAAAGATTTAAGGACATTAGCTAACTAATGACAAGCATACTAAATAAAGCCATATGTAACAACATGCTACAGGCTGTCCTGAAATTCCCTAAGTTCAATAAATAGACATAACAATTACAGGATCCAAGTATCTAGTTTGTTGGATAAAAATATCTTAATGTCAAGGAGGATCTCTAGTACCTTATAATCTTGGTTGCAAATAGAAATATCTTGAAGTTGGTAATACCAACCTTGCTTGAGGAATAATACAAGATTCAATATGAAATAGGACGAAAAAGGAAAAAGAGGAATACCATGCCATAGAACAACCAAACAAGAAGCAAACTAGTTTTGCTTGTCTCATTTTAGATAACAATCACCAAAAGCACCAGAAAACTTCTAAAGAGGGGGAGAAAGCATTTCTGACCTCACAATAGAGAAACAAACATTGAACATTTTGAGAACCAAATCACTGCACTCAATGTCCAGCATTATCACGCAACTTTGAGCACTAGTATCCAATATTTTAACCCTTTGTAAGAAGTTTTGGCATCAACAAGCGTTGAGAACACACCAAGGAGAAGTTTAAATATGTCCTTCCAATTTAAGAGGACTTATGTCAGTTGGATTATCAAAGGATGATAATAGAAAAGCAGAAGAAATGGATACTCATCAAACCACATGCAAAGCATAACATAACATAAAATCAAGCACAAAATACCATTACCTTTAGATATTTTTCCTCAAAGGGTGGCTTGGGTGCCAATGTCCAAAATAATTCACTGATGTAGACGGCAACCAAAAGTGTGACACCTTTGTCAGTGTGCCAAAGAAGCACATGGTTAAGAATAGATATTTATAAGGGCTTCAAGCCAACTTCTAGCTTCTTTGTGGCTTCTAGTTTTTGTGAAGCAATTGGTAGCACGGGCTGTTCAAGTTGTGATAAAGCAATTGCAACTTGCTATAGATACACAAGAACAAATTATAGTGAAGGCTTTTTCTAACAGAGCTTCCAATGTAAGTGAAACACATGCATCCACACAAAATGGTTTTAAAAAGAGGACTTGATACTTCTAGATAACAGACTCCTTAGTGTCAAAAGAGATTTGCAGGCACTAGTACATCAATTCCAACAAGAAAAGAAAGTTCCATTAATTGCATAGAACGAAGAAATGATTAACCAACCATTTACAAATAATTAAAGCAAATCTTTAAACAAAGGAGTATGTGATAGAGAGTGAAATAGAAACCGCACTTTTATCACCTATTTGCTAAAACTTACACACTGAAAATTGAGCAACATACCATCTCAATTTGCAAGAAATAATTGACTCCAAAAAACAAAGTTAGCAACATTTAGCCTTAAAAAGCCAAACAAAGAACTATATTTAAGGAAAAAAAAAAAATTAGCAACCACTTACCACTAGAATAAAATCCAATAGGAATGGACTAATTTAATTTCTATTGGGATAAAGCAATCCTAAACTAATACTAACTATTCATAAGGAATTGTCTACATCGTAAATTTTTGGTTACACACCTGTGCATACAACACCCAAACACCATCCCCATGCCCATCCCCTTCCCCACCTAAAATCCAAAAAAAATAAAACAAATAAAAAGAAAAATCCAAAACAAAATAAAATACTACAAAATAGACGCACAACTAAAACTGATTCTTGAAGCATAACTTCTAGGAGCTATTTATATCTTCAAAAACAATAATAACACACAAGTATATGAGTTTCTACTCTTTTCAAGGACATGAACGGGCTAACACCATTTGAAAATGAATGCCAATGAAAATGCATAGCTTGGTATCCCCACTTACTTGGACTGACAGTTGGACAAGTGGATTCAGTGGCAAGGGTTGTGAAAATTGTTTGGTAGGATGAGAAACCGACATAGTTGTTGCGGTGTTCTTTTGGGACAAATTATGCACTCCTGCACATTGCATGGCAGGCTAAGTTGACTAGTTGGATGGATTAAGCCCAGATGGCTCACACTATAACCTGGATGGTGACGAAGAGGAACAATTTTGCATGAAATCAGTACAAATCCTTAAGAAATCCATTAAACGAGGAGCAAATATTTGGACAAGGAAAGCCATCCTAGTAATACACTTATGTCTAGTTGTTTGCTGCACCACACTTACATCCAAGACATAAGTTCCATTAGCAACAAGGAAGGGATAATTTGGTGAGTCTACATTTGTTACCGATGAATCGTAAGCTGGCAATCAACATTACAATGTCATTAATTTATAAGGAAATGCTAACAAAAATTGTAAGGTCAAGTTTAATGGATATCACTGTTTGTGAAATTAGCAAAAGCACAAGAAAGTGTTAATTTTAGAACCGAAAAATTTTGCAGAGGTACATTGATAGTCAACCAAATTGCTCCCATTAGTCAAAGGGACCACCTAATTTTGTAACAAGAATTTTTTAGATTTTGAGAAATCCGGTTGCACCATTCAAACGGGAAATACCATTCTTGAATTAACTTGAGAAATTACATTATGCATATATTAGTACATCAAACTCAAAGAACTGAAATATGCTGATTATATTGGCTAATAACAGTATTCTTACTTTCTTTCCTTGCGACACCCAATTTTTCCATTTTTGCATAACAATCTCACGAGACAAGCTGGAAGACATGTTAGTGTTCCATTGAAACATTTGCGTAAAGGTCAAGGATGTACCGACAATACACATGAAAAAGGTGGGCATCCTGTCACGGGACCTATACCTTCACCCCAATAGGCTAACCTATTGGGATGTGTAGTACCCACACTTATTTAGCCCAAGATCCCCCTCTTCCTCGACAATATAAGAGTTGGATAGTGTGCACCCGTTACATTCTCCCACACCAAATTCATCGACAACCTCGTTAATGTTCTTGGATACGCACTGAGCCGCGTTGTTGGCATTGCGCGCCAAGTCGAGGGTCCTACAGTGGACAGGGATAAGCTCTGATACCACTTTTCACGGGACCATTACCTTCTCCCCAAAAGGCCAACCTATTGGGGTGTATAGTACCCATGCTTATATAGCCCAAGATCCCCCTCTTCCTTGATAATATAGGAGTTAGGTAGTGTGCACCCGTTACGATACGCTGGTGTCGATGGAAAGTGAGTATTAACGTGGAACCCATATAAGAATTCAATAATTGTCGGGATCATGGCTCCCTTCTTGTGAAGGAAAAAAAGGTACCTCAATAAAGACCAAGGGTCAAAACCAAATTTGAGTCTCCTAATTAAAGCCCGAATGAATTAAATAGAGTATAAAAAAATGGAATCTTGGCCGCAACAATTCTACAAGACAAGTGTTAAAAACATATGTACTATAGCAATAAATTGCTAAATTTTGTTGCGTCAATTCATGGAGGGCCCAGCGCCAAAAATCGAATAGGCACGTCACTTCCTCCTTCTAATTTGATTAAGCCAATGTAAGTTGCTTTAGGAAGAAAAAAAAAAGACTGAACAGGGAAAGAAAAAATAAAAATCAAAATAAAAAAATGTGAAAAGACATAAAGAAATTGGAGTTGAGAAAGTTCATCGTAAATAAATTTGTGGTTTTATACGTCAATTTATTGATGATAATGTTTATAATAACATTTGTAATGAGACATGTATGAACTTTATGGAGCAAACTTGAGACTTTGTATACTTTAAAGTCTGGTAATAATAAGTTATTCTTGTTAAAGAAAATAATGCAATTGAGATATAATGAAGGGAGTTCAATTGTTGACCATTTAAATGAGTTTCAGAGTCTTATTGATCAACTATTAGGCATGGGTATTAAGTTTGATGACGAAGTTCTTGGGTTATGGTTACTTGCTACCTTACCTGATTCTTGAGAAACTTTTCAAATGTCTCTCACTAATTCTACCTCCAATGGTGTTTTATCAATAGAACTTATAATGGGTGGTGTGTTGAATGAGGAGAAGACCAGGAAATCTTAGGGTTCATTATTATCCAAATTAAAGATTTTGATTACTGAAAATAGGGGGAGAAGTCAAGAAAAAAGGAAATGGTAAAAATGGTAGAAGTAAGAGCCGAAGTAAATTGCGATCTAAGTATAAGAATGTCTAGTGTTATTATTGTGGGAAGATAGGTCACATTCAGAAAAAGTGTTACAGGTGGAAGAGAGAAAATAAAGATGGCAGTGATAGGCACGAGAAAAAAAATGTAAGTAATGATTATATTGCTACTGCATCCACTTCTGGTACTGGTGACCTCATTATTGTTTGTGATAAGGATGTGATTAATTTGACATCTCATGAGACTGATTGAGTCATAGATTGTGGTGCTTCTTTTCATGTTACTTCAAGAATGGAATTCTTCACAACATATACTCCTAGTGATGTTGGAGTTTTAAAGATGGGTAATAACGACTTAGCAAAGGTCATTAGCATTGGTGATATTTGCTTAAAGATGGGCAATGAAGTATAGCTGACATTAAGGGATGTTAGACATATCCCTAATATCCATTTGAATTTGATTTCAATGAAAAAATTAGATGGTGAAGGTTTTTGCAATACCTTCAGTGATGGCATTGGAAGCTTACCAAATGCTCTTTAATTGTGACACGAGGTAGGCAATGCTTCAGTTTATATTTCATGCAAGCTGTTATCTTCAAAGATGTTGTAAATGCAACAGAGAATGATAATTCCATTGAATTATGGCATAAGTGGCTTAATCACATGAGTGAAAAGGGGATGAATTATTTGAAAAAAGAGCTAACTTCCAAACATAAAGAGTGCAGCTTTAAAAAAGTGTCCTCATTGTTTTGCTAGGAAATAAAATATAATTATATTTAAGAGTCACTTGCCTTTAAGGAAATCAAAGTTGCTTGAATTGATGCATTCTGATGTATGTGGTCCTTCAAAGGTACGCTCACTTAGTAGTGCTCTTTATTTTGTGACATTTATTAATGATCACTCAAGGAAGCTTTGGGTTTATGCGTTAAAGACTAAAGATCGTGTCTTTGATGTATTTAAACAATTACATGCTTTTATTGAGAGACAGACTAGTAAGAAGTTGAAATGTATATGCACTTATAATAGTGGTGAGTATAGTGGTCCATTTGATGAATACTGCAAAAAATATGGGATCAGACATCAAAGGACACCTTCCAAGACACTACAGTTAAATGGTTTAGCAGAAAGGATGAACAAAATGTTGATTGAGAGGGTAAGATGTCTTCTCACAAATGCAAAATTAACTAGATCCTTTTAGGGTGAAGTCTTAAATACAGTGACACATGTAATTAATTTGTCTCCTACTGTTCCACTACAAGGTGATGTTCCAGACAAAGTTTGGTATCGTAAGGAAGTCTCTTATGACCATTTATAAGTCTTTGGCTATAAGGCTTCTGTTCATGTCCATAAAGATGAAAGAGGGAAATTAGATGTGAAGACTCCGCAGTGTATCTTTCTTGGTTATGGTGAAGATGACTTTGGGTACCGTTTATATGATCCGGTTAAGAAAAAGCTTGTAAGGAGTAAAGATGTTGTGTTCGTTGAGGATTAAAACATTGAGCACATCGAGAAGTCAACTCCTAAGGTTAATGATGATCCTACTAATATTGTTCCATTTCCTCAGTCATCTCTGAGTGATCCTAATATTCATGGTGATATTCAAGAACATGATGAGAATGTTCAACAGGATTATAATATGCAAGGTGCAGGTGATATTGATGCTTTAATAGAAGATCATTCGCACATACCTTCACCTCCATTTCAACCATGAAGGTCCAATAGAATTCTAGTGCCTTCTACTCGGTACTTTCCTAATGAGTTTGTGATGCTAATTGATAGGGGAGAACCTGAGTGCTATACATAAGTAGTTGAAAGTGAGCATGGGCAACACTGTATCGATGCTATGATAGATAAGATGAAATCTTTGTATGATAAATTTGCTTATGAGTTAGTAAAGTTACCTAAAAGTAAGAGGGCTTTGAAGAATCAGTGAATTTACAAAATAAAGTAAGAAAAAAATACTTCATGTCCATGATATAAAGTCAGGTTGGTTGTCAAAGGATTGAGTCAGAAACAAGGCATCGACTTTGAAGAGATCTTCTCACCGGTGGTGAAAATGTCTTCCATTTGAGTTATGTTGAATTTGGCTACTAGCCATGACTTAAAAACTGAGTAGATGGATGTGAAAACAACTTTTCTCTTTAGTGACTTGGAGGAAGAAATTTATATGGAACAACTATAGGGATTTAAGGTGGAAGGAAAAGAGGATTATGTGTGCAAGTTGAAGAAAAGCTTGTATGGCTTAAAATAAGCTCCAAAACAATGGTATAAGAAGTTTGAGTTTGTTATGGGGGAGCAAGGCTATAAAAGGACCACTTTTGATCATTGTGTTTTTGTTCAAAGATTTACTGATGATGATTTTATCATTTTACTACTTTATATTGATGATATGTTTATTATTGGTCATAATGCTTTTAGAATTAACAAGTTAAAGTAAGAGTTGAGCTAAGTCATTTGCCATGAAGGACTTGGAACCAGCAAAGAAGATCCTCAGCATGTCAATCACTTAGGATAGGAAAAAGAAAAGGTTGTACTTGTCCTAAAAGCAGTAATTGAAAAGGTACTTCAAAGGTTTAATATGGATAAGGCTAAAGTGGTAGGTATTCCTCTTGCTACACATTTTAAATTATCCATTAACCAATGTCCTTCCACAAAGAAAAGGAAGGAAGAGATGCAAAGAGTTCTATTTGCGTCAGTCGTGGGCAGTTTGATGTATGCAACGGTATGCATAAAACTTGATATAACTCACATTTAGTTGGCACAGTTAGTCGGTTCTTTTCAAATCCCAGTAAAAAGCATTGGGATGTAGTGAAGTGGATAATAAGATATTTACAAGGCTTCATTGATTTGAAACATTGTTTTAGGAGTGATAAGTCTATCCTAACTGGATTCACATATTTAGATATGGTAGGTAACATTGATTCCAGAAAGTCTACTTTAAGTTATGTGATTACTCTTGTAGGGGGAGTAGTGAGTTGGCAATCTCAATTGCAAAAGTATGTTGCATTATCTACTACAAAGGCAGAGTTTATTGCAATAATTGATGCATCTAAAAAGTTGCTTTGGATGAAAAGGTTTATGAAGGAACTTGGTTTTCAACAATCAAATTATGTGTTGTATTGTGCCATTCAACTTGGTAAGAATCCAACTTTTTATACTAAATCAAAACATATTAACATGCGGTATCATTGGATACGGGATATTCTTGATTCTAAACAGTTGGCACTTGAAAAGATTCATACAAATAATAATGTTACTAATATGATGACAAAGGCATTATCAAGATGGAAATTTGAGCTATGTTGTACATTGGCTGAGATGGCTAATATTTTCACATAGTCGGAAGGGGGTGAATTGTTGGGTTTATTGGTCCCTTCCTATATGGATATATAACCTAAATGTTTTGGGGGCATAACCTAAAAATTATTAAAGTGGGTATAAATACCCCTTTGGCTGAAAATATATATATATATGTAGGAGAAACCTAAAAGAAGAGAGGTAAGATTTGTCGGTGGTGTGAAAAGCAAAACAAAGAAAAGAAGGAAGCTGTAGAAAGAGAAAAATCAAAGGTAGTGTTCTTTGATCTTACATTTGGAAATGATATCGGTATCCGATCAGTTTAAAACTTGGATGGGTTTCGAGCACTGTAAGTCCTGCTTCTCTTTAGTTTTCTTAGGCCTATACTCTGGGCAATTTTCTGTGTGTAGAATTAGTCAACCGTGTAATTGGATGACTGTTTGTGTCCGATCAAGCTAAATTTTGGTCAGTAGTTAGAGGACACAGAGATCTTCTTTATGGATGGTTGGATTGGGTTTCTGTGAATTGTAAGGGCAAGTTTTTCATTCGAACCAAAGCCTTTCAATTTTGGTAACTCTCTGCTCTCTCATCTGTGGCAAAATTGGTAAACCACAGGAATGATTATTGACTCGTGATCTGATTGAACTAAAATTTGAACAGCTGGTAGAGGACATCTGGGGGTTCATCTTGAATGGTTGGATTACTGCCTTGAGGTATACTTATTGAGTTATAGTTGACAACACACAGTTAGCCTATTTTGTTTAACATTAGTCTCTCATTTTATTCAAATTGAATTTTGTTCAATTTGTTTGATGTAATTGATGTTGTACACCTTTATTGTACTCACTTGATTATAGTAGAATTGAAATAGTTTAGAGTGTCCGGGGTTTTTTTCTTTTTTTCTTTTGAAGAGATTTTTCACATAAAATTGGTGTATTTTCTTAAGTGGTTTATTTGCATTGCCATTTTATTATTCAATCATCTCGTAGGTTCAAGCAAGCGGAGAAGTTTCATGGGCTTTTTTTTTTTTGTTATTCTCCACTCCCTGGATCAATACTAGTTTGGACTATCCACTCAGATATTGTTCCCGTGGAAAAGAGAGATTTTGATCTCGTGCTTTTCTGGCTCTCCGACTTCTTTCTCTATTTCTCGCTCTCTAGCCTACTTCTACTTCTTTTGACTCTTTGTCTTCTCATTTCTTTCAAAAGTGATGAAAGGAAGAATCAGTACACCAGGGGAAGCAAAAAAACTAGTTGTTTCTATCCACTTTTGGAGAAAGACTGGCGTAGAAACAGAAAGATCTCATTGGATCAATCAGGCGAGGGAAAAATCATTACGGGAAGGGAGCTCAACCAATTGAACTTTTCTTGTCCCTGGGAGAAATAAGGCACTTGGGTTCCTGAAGGAAAGGTTTTGTTTGTTTCCTAGCATCACAAAAAGTTATCATTTGCTCCCTCTCGCTTAGGAAAGTCAATTTAGTGCTTTCAAGTCAACTTCTAAGACTACTGAAAGTAGGATCTAACTGTGGGAATTCAGCGAAACCAAGCGAATCTATGGTTCCTCACTTACTATAAATAGAAAAGGGGACCAAAACATTCTTTCATCTTAGTTGAGTGTTCCGATTTCATTTCCTTTGTCAAATAGTTTCTTGCTCATGCCCACTAATGGTTTCCCACCCTCAGACAGTGTAAAGAGATGGTTTCTCGACCAGCGACAGATCAGAAGAGACTTCTAAGAATTTATTTTCTGTTCTCCCGGGAATAAGAGAAGAGAAGATCAACCTCTGGAAAAGCTTGTTTCTATATGAGTCTATTGAGGTCTAATTCCCTTCCTATTCATAAATAATAAGATGCTCACTTTTTAGATGCTTGGAAACAAAACTATCTCAACCTGGAACAATCAAAGTGTTTCTGATGCCCAATCCAGTAGAAGATCCTGTTCCTGAACTTGAAGTAATTCAGGGGCTTACCTTGAAGCAATTTCTAATGTCATACCTTTTGCCTCCCCTGCTCGGTCTGTTTTCATTAGTGCAAAAGCAATTCCTATGATAGAATATAAATAGTATCCCATGGAATCCAAACTTCAATCAAGGAACTAAAAGAACGGATGTAGCATATCGTGCAAGCACTCGCCAAAGTTTCAGTAGAGCGCACATCCAGTACAGTGAACTACTTATCGACCAGTAGGCACATAGCTTTCAAAAAATGCTATCTTTCCCACTCCTTCCAATAAAGAACCCTTCATTCCTGGTTCTATCAAAGCAGACTCTCCCCTCCTTCCGCCTATCGTTAGAGTGACCTTATTCTCATACATTGGTTGAGCCCAAAACCTATTCTTCAGCATCTTCTCTGGGTAACAGTTGGCGCATATCAGCTATTTTCAAGATAGAAATTTCATTCACTTATGGGAAACTAGGCTAGACAGACTGCGGGGCTACTCAATTAGACAACCAGACTGGCAATTTTTGCTTCCAAGACTTGATTGCTACCTTACCATAATCGGATGAGAGGGAAATGGCCCTTCTTCAAGGTACCTTAGCCGACTATGATACGAGGATGAGACAAGACCCCTAAGAAGACAGACGTGTTCTCAGAGAACGAAAGACGACAAGAAAAAAGATGTTGCTTTACACAAATGATGAATCTTTCAACAACATTTCTGAAAGGATGTCTTTGTTCATTGGCTTGAATTTAAAAGGAAAAGATCCTAAAAGTAAAGACAGAGTCTTGCAATTGAATTGTCTCAAAGTAGATAAGATTTAACATTAAGTCAGCGATGAGACCACAAACCCTTATATTTAAGGAATATCCTATCTAAAGACCATGGAAAGTAGAACGTCAGAGATAGACTGAGGTTCTGCACTCCGGCCCTAACCTTTTCCTGGGCAGTTCTACTAGTTAATGCATATCTTCTGGTATCGCATACGAGGATGGTGCACTTCGCTATCTAATGAAAAGGACTATCAAAATTTGTGATTGCGTATAAAGTAAGACAGGGAAAGCACATAAAGTTAAATAAACACTCAAAATAAGGAACTCGTTACATTCTAGGAATAAAGTCTTATTAACAATGGTAAGCATGCAAGTGGAACATGTAAAAAGTGAAAATGAGACAAAATATGGATCCTTATAAGAAAGCACCATTAAAAAACTAAAGTAACCAAAATATAATAAGTAAAAGCATGGCAAATCTAACTTAGATTTCTCACCTATACCATCTAATTTTGTGTTATATGCTCAAACTTCAACTTTCCAACCAAAGGTCAAAACTGTAGTTGGCAATGGACTCAATTCTAACCATCTCCATTAACATTGGAAATTTGTTAAGAAAGGTAGAAAAATGAGGGTTCTAAACACTAAGTTAAGCAAGAACTAAATGTGGCCCCCAAAATAGGAATAAAATAGGAACATTAATTAAATATTGGGATTTTGTCTCCATATTCCAATATGAACACAAGCTTTAAATCTTATAGAAGCAGCAAGTATGAACAGCATTACACAAATGGATAAAGAAATGAATTTGACTAAAGCCACATTCTAATAAAGAGATAGCAAAAACACATTTCACATGTTAGTTTCCTAAAAGCATATTATAAAGTTGAAAGACTAAAATAATATGGTTATCCCATAAAGTGAATTGCGTAATATCATTATCAGGAATCCAATTAACTTTATTCAGAACATCATAACAAGCAATCTTGGTTTCTCATTTCATTCCAATCTTATCAACAAATACAATTTTACAACAAAATAAAACGCCTCATCATCTCCCAGTGAAACTAAGGAAAAGACAATGAACGAGATTACTACTAAGATTGATCAAACCAAAAAACCTAGTTATGCTAGAGAGCAGAAGAGATGTAACAAATCAAAAATTCATGTTAAAAAACAAATTCATATTACAACAAGCACAAAAAATAAAAACACAGGTGGCTTATAAAAAAATGTAGGAAAAGAACAAAGTAAATGAAATGAGTGACTTACACCAAAAAACACAAAAGTTAGGAAAGGTGGGATTTTCATATTTTACGTAAGTTTGACAAAATGGGCTCCTTCAAAGAATTTGCTAGAGAAGCAATTGTAGAAACAACATGCTTGGCATGAACACAAGTTCCCTTTAGTCATAGTCTCTCTAACAAAGGATAAAAATTGCTGATATGAGAATTAAGACATAAGGATGAAAATCAAATCAAAACCAAGTAGAGAAAAAAAGGAAAATTTTAGGAATCGATTGAGCTCCAATTTGTAGCTCATTGAACAAGCAAATTCACTCTTAGCTCCTTACCCTTTATCCACAACCTGCCATCTCCCCCACTTCCCCTAGACGCATGAGGCAGGAAGAAGGTCGTGACCACTAAAACATTTAGTTATTTAAGTCATGAATATAATTGAGAAATAAAGAAACTAGCCCAAAGACCACTACTACAAAGTAAAGACTTGGCCTTTCGCAGGAAACAACCTTACCTTGTTACATAAAAAAAGGTCAAGGACCCATCATCCTTATAAGATTTGGATAGTTGTTAAACAAATATTAGAAGGTTATGTACCTATGACAAATAAATTACAGCATGCATAATCCCGTCAAGCAAGAAGCATGGGCACCGACGTAAAGAAGGGTATAAAATTCACTTGATTTCAATAGAAATATAAGGACCTATTTTTTCCAAGGCTTCAATAAGTATATAATTAATTAAATCCTTTTTATCTATAAGCTCTCGTAACTGCTCTTCTAAACCTCTCAAAAGTGAAAGAAAAAAATTGATTATAACCTAAAAAAGGAAACATGGAAGTTACTTTGATCAAATAGAATTTTGAAGAATAATGCAAACTTATCATACTATCACCACAAAGAACTTGCTTATGGTTTAATGAGATACCACCATCAACTTTATATAATGAAAAGAATACTCAAAAGGAAATAACTCATTATATCCTACTCAAATTTGGCCCTTTTTTTTTTTTATCTAATTTCTTCATTAAGGAGAAGACATACAAGTCATAATTTTTCACTATTTCTAATCTAACTTTCTTTTAAAAATTGAAAACAACTTCAAAGGGTTTCACAATCAAAGATGCTAGCATACTTTATGATTGACAACAACTATAAAAGATTTTACAAATAGATATGCTGCAATCAGATGGACTACTGAAAATATCCCATAATTAGGCATGCTAGTAGACATAATGCATTATTAAATCAATGTTATAAAGTTACAGTCAGTCAAGTTAGGCAAAAGCACAAGTTTCTTTGAGCAAACAAAAGATAAGGAACAAATGTGGGGATCTCATAAGTGAGAAGATGATAGATTGCACACTATCAAAAAGTACTTCCTAAATCATACTACCTTAAAAAACAATTACTTATACAAATGTTTAGTAGCCTTTATGTTGTGATACTTAGTGGTGTTTGCTAGTGTAGCTATATCCTCCTAGATGTGTTGCTAGTGCAAGGAAGCCTCCTGGATGTGCTACTATTGCTAGGAAGCCTTTTGGACGTGTTACTAGTGTAGGGAAGCCTCCTAGATGTACTACTGTTGGGAAGTCTCATGGACGTGTTGTTTCTATTAGTATACCCTCCTGGATGTGCAGAAACATGCTGCTGGTGTAAGGAAGCCTCTTGGATGTGTTGGTATGGTGGCCAATTGCTGTTGTCACCTTCGTGAGGGCTTGCTGGTGCAGTGACTATCTTAGTGAGGGTTTGCTAGTGTGGATGGTTGGCTACCTTGTTCTCTTTCTTTCCTCCTTGGCTTACACCTTGCTTAATGGCTACTTCCTCTTTGCCATTCACCTCACTTTTTCTCTACGTTTGCCACTTACCTCTCTCTTTGGCCAGCACTCTCAATTTTCTGTAGCACACACACTTCTTGCAAGATGGATAAGGGTATTTATAGAACTTTGAAACTAGGGCTACAAGATAATCAATGATCATTATTAATTCCTACAAGTTGCCTTATAATCAATGGTCGAATTTGATTCCTAAAATTTAGTGTCAATAGTCAACAGTCAATCTTGACTCCTAAAATTTACGTTCATAATCAACATTAACTCCTCAATGGCAGGGTTAACGTGTCATCACCGGTTTCTCCCAATGACCTTATTACATCTCAACAACATTCATAATATCAAATCAACACATATAATCATGTGAGATGATGTTGACAACAAATCTAACATTAGTCATCAAAGATAGGCTCAACACCTTGGCCTTTACCTTAATAGGCTGGTCATTGGCTGGTGCTACCAACACTTCATAAATACAGCAAACACATTTTGAAGACATTCATAATATCAAATTAACAAGGACAAATCTATGAGATGCTATTAATAATAAATCCAACATTAGTCATTAAAGATGAGCTTAACAAAGTGTTTTTTGCATCCTGCATCTTAGTATAACAAACAGAAAGGAATGTTTTAAAAATATAACAGTCTTTTTTCTCATAATAAATATTAACTTTTACAGCCCAGTTATGATTTTAGATAGAAGGTGAATGCATGGCAAAAAGATTTTCTTCTTGTTTATATTATAAGGCAAAAAGAGTAGAGGGTCTTTAATGTTGGTATTACATTTAAAATGCCTATGTGTCCCTTTTATTTTGGATGACAATTTTATTAGGGGTAACATATAATTACCCAAGGTGAGAAAAAGTAGCTTGATTGACTACATCTTTAATTTCATGCATTCCTTTTGGACAAGGGAGTGCGAAGTTGTAATCATTTAGCATTATGTAAGCATTAAATTATCTTATATAAATTTGAGTAAGTGGTATAAAAGATTTGATTGTTGAATAAAAATTTATTGCGCAATAAAGTACAAAATCTTTTGTGTCTATGTTGTGTTGTGTTGAGGATGTATTACAATTTACAAGAATGAATTAATTTGAAATCTAAAACAAGTGCAAGAGATGATTAAAGAAGAAAAATGAATAATGAAGAAGTAACAAGATAAGACCATGGAATCCAAGTAAACTAGAAAAATGGCTGTTGAAAGAGAGTTAGGAATAAAGATCATAAAGGGGTGTTGGAGGTAGGGATGAGTTTGAGTGTACGAAGGATTTTTTCAAACTTTTACCAAAAATATGTTAAGCTAAGGGGATTTAGTATTATAAAGTAAGGGTTATGAAGAAAAGATGATAAGGAAGCTAAGTATCAAACATTTGTATGTGTTCACATTTTATCACATATAAGTATGGGCTAAAAAAGTTGAAACCAAGGATAAGTGGTCAAGTAAGGTACTTAGAAAGGATTTATGTGAATAAAGGAGATGGGAAGTGAAAAATAATAACACATCCATGAGCACAATTATGTATTGAGTCCTAATAAAGTTAGATTTCATAGGCAACATTGGTAGATGCTGATCCAATTCAAAAGGAAGCTTGAAAATCACAATATTGAAAGAGTAAGACTTGTGAAAAGTGTAAGGTCAACAGTCATAGAAGGTGGTGGCTTTAAAACATGTTGTGCTTGTCAAAGGATCATGTGAATTACATTGATAAGTATAAGAGATTAAAGTTGTAGAGCAATGATGTGCAAGCAATGTAAAGTTTGTTTATTACAATGCAGTAGTAGAGGTGTAATTTTTTCCTCGTAGCAGATAACACTAATTATGGAACACTGAGAAAATGTCCTCTGGTCTAATGGCACAAGTAGGACAGCTTTCCAAGATTTAGGAGATATTGTGTCATTTCGATAATAAATACTTGCTAAACAAATATAACATGCCATTCATGTCATTTGTAAGTATCAACTATGATGGACAATCAATTTTACTTGGTTGTACTCTAGTAGGTGGAAAGGAAATGTACAATTATATGTGGGTATTTAGAGCATGGTTGGTTCTAAAAAAAAAAAACATGGTTATAGTGCATGCATGAGCAAAGACCCAAAGTCATTGTGACTAATTAATGTAAAAATATAGGATCTACCATTAACCTTATTTTTTAAAACAACATTCAGTACTAATAATGTATGTAGCAAAAAGTTTCTTAATAAATTGAGGAAGTGATTGTGTTATGATGAGTTGAGGGAAGTCTTTTATGTCTATATGAGGCTGATTTAAATGTAAAATTTCAAGGGAGATAGGAAGCTATGTTTTGTTTTTTGTTTTTTTTTTGAACATCATGTTTTATTGTTATAAGTGTGAAACTATACAAATGTACTAGATTATAAAATTATGTCTATTATGCAAACAAAAAACACAAAAAATTTATTAAGGAGATATCCTTATAAGTTAAGTAAATAAGCTCTTTAGATCTATGCTACAAAAGTAGTGTGACAATTCCTCCTTTGTTTGGCCAAAGTATTTGCAAAATAATTGCATTCTCAGGGTAGGAAGACAAAAAACACTTGGTTTCTTTCTATAGTATTAATATGGTTGAATATAAACACGATCTTCCAAGGTTTTCCTTCCTTATTATTTATCCATGTCATCTTTCTTTGGGAGTCACTCTTAATGATCAATGGAGCTCCACACTTTTTCCTTTGCTGCTAAAGATTGATTGCTTCTCTAATAACAAGAAGCTTTGCCTCATTAATACTAAAAGCCTCAATTGCTTAAAAAACATATAAATTACTTTTTCATTATCACTACTTAGCATACCTTCTATACCTTCCAACTTGCACTCAGCCATCCACATTATGTCTATATTGAACTTATATATGCCCTCTGGGGGGTGACCATTTAAGTTCCCATGGTTGTTTCTTTTCCTTCTTAATAGGTTGAACACATTAAAGGTTCATTATAAAGTTGTCAAATGTTAAACGGCTTTATGACCACTTTGCTTGTGACTACCACTATAACCTAACACAAATCAAATAACACATATGATAAACCTAAAAGGACTTACCTTCAAACATATGATTGTTCCTTATTAACCAAATGGACCACTTGATGGCGTAAAAATCTGTCAACCATATCTCTCTAATTGAACATCCTAGATCCAAACTACATCATGCCTCCCATGCATCTTTAATTGATCTTGGAACCATTCATGACACACCCAACTAGTTTAAACAAATACACCAAACTACCTAAGTGTGGTGGTAATGAAAAAACAAATGAGTGACTAACTCTTACACCTTAATGCATATTGGCTTTTGTAGCCAAAGATAAGACTCAAAGGCAATTTAAAAAAGTGTATAAAAACATCTTGTCATTGGTACAAAAGGAGGTAGTAGTTGACATACTTTATTTTTAGATTTAGAAAGTTTTTTATTGTGGATTCAATGTAATTTAAAATGTTAATCAATGGAACATGATGTTGAGTCCATCTTTGATAGTTAATGTTAGATTTGTTATCAACACCATCTCATACAGTTATATATGTTGATTTAAGGTTATGAATGCCATTGAGATGCATAAAGGTCATTAGGAGAAACCAATAATGATAGGTCAACCTTGATGTTGAGGAGTCAATGTTGACCATGAACCTAAATTTTAGGGGTCAAGATTGACCGTTGACCTTAAATTTTAGGGAGTTAATGATGACCATTAACATTAAATTTTTTGACTTAAATCTGGCTGTTGATTGTAGGGTAACCTTTAGGAATCAACGATGATTGTTGATGATCGTGTAACCTTAATCTCAAGGCTTTATGAAAACCCGTATGCTCTTGCAAGGAGTGGGCGTGCTAAAGAAAATTAAGAGAGTTGGCCAAAGAGAGGTGAACGACAAGAGAGGAGATAGCCACCGTACCAGCAAGCCCTCACAAAGGTGATAGCAGCAATTGACCACCACACCAACACATCTAGGAGGCTTTCTAGTAGACCAATAGTAGGAGACGTCCCTGCAGGTCCAGGAAGGTATACCAGCAGCAACAGCACATCCTTGCACTTCTAAGAGGGTATACCAGTAGCAGCAACAACACATCCCTGCACATCTAGGAGCCTTCCCAGTAGTAGTAGTACATCTAAAAGGCTTCCTGCACCAGCAACACATCTAAGAGGCTTCTTAGAAGCAGCAGCATGTCCAGGAGAATTCCTAGCAGCAGCAGCACATTCAAAAAGCTTCCTTGCACTAGTAGTATGTCTAAGAGGATATACCCACACCAGCAAATGCTACCAAGACAGCAGTCACACCAAGAAGTCCTTACCAAAGCAGTAGCTACACCAGTAAACCCTCACCAAGGTAGTAGCCGCACCAGAAAACAAACAAAGTAGCCAAGGAAGACAAATTAGAAGGAGGCAGCAACAGCTTGTGAGTCCAGCAGGAGGTGAAGCAGATCACAAAGGTCTTGCATATAGTAACCAATGTGTACCAACAGGTGGTGCACAAATAGATAGTGGCAACAACATGAGAAAACAGCTACAGCATGCGCACATGGTGTGACAAGACTGTTGCAATGCGTGAAGAGAGCAGTAGCGGTACGAGAAGACAGCTGAGCCCGTGGAGTAGCAATAGCGACCTGAGCAGACAGTAGCAGTGTGGCGAGTAGACAGTATTAGTGGCTTGAGTAAACAGCAACAACGTGCTTGAATAGCAAGAACAACGCATATGGATAGTAGTTGCAATGTGTGCGAAAAACAGTAATGCGTGCGGACAATAGTAATGCATGCGGAAAGAAGTAGTAGCACGTATAGACAATAGGAATAGCACGCATGGATAATAAGAGTAGTGCATGCAGAATGCGTGCAGTCAGTAGTAGCTGCGCTTGTGAAATGCATATTAACAGCATTAGCAATGTGCATGAATGGCTTTAGTAGCACACTACAATAGTGGCACTATGTGAGGACAATAGGAGTCATGCACATGAATAGCAACGGCTGCGCAAACGGACAACATTAGCAGTGCGCACAGATAGTAGTGGCACCCCGCGTAAACAGTAAGAGCAATGCACATAAATAGCAGTAGCAACACGTGCAAATAGCATTAGCTTCATGTGTAGCACCGATAGTAAGTAAGACAACACTGACAGCAAAGGAAGGAGAAGATCCATATTTTGCTCTAATAGTCTATACACATTGAGTGATCATTTTCTAAGAAATGTTTCACTATAAACACTTGATAAACTGGCTAAATAGGAGTGATCCTTCTACAACCAAATTGTATCCCTTGATAACAAGAATGGATTGTGTGATTTAAGAGTAATCCTTTCACACTATGGATGTAGCTCACACATTGTAGGTGAACCACGTAAAAATTGTCATGTGTGCTTAGGTGCTTACGCATTAATTTATATTCATACAATCGCACTCATAAAGAAGAAAAATAAAAAATTGGATCATCGACTCTAACAAGTTGCAGATAATAAATCTGGATTAATTTGTAAAAAGAGCATGTCTCACACTAATTCACCCCCCTTTCAGTGTAAGACCTAAAATGGTCCTCATTAAGTGGTATTAGAGCTTGGTTCCTTTGTCGATCTAATTTTTTTGCTTTGAAATAAAGTTATGCATTGTTATGTGAGTTGTTATTTCTGCTGCTACTTGAGATCATAGATAGTATGAACAGTGTCAATAACAAGGACATCCCTACGTTTGATGGACATAATTATCAGTTATGGAAGAATAGAATGCTCCTATATCTAATGTCGCTTAGTCTTGAAATGTTTAAATCTGTTGTTAGTGGCTCCATCCTTGTTGCTAAAGGTGATCTTATGACACTGGCTAATAAGAAGAACTTGGAGTGTGATGGAAAGGTGAGAAATGCCTTGTATGCCACCTTGCCCGATAAAGAATTCACTAAGGTGATAAGGTGCAACACAACCAAGCAAATGTTTGACAAATTGAAATATCTATGAAAGAGATAAGATTGTAAAGGAAGCCAAGTTACAAATTTGGAGGAGAAAATTTGAAGGCATAAAGATGCAAAATAATAAGACTATGGATGTGTTCTTCATAAGAGTTAACAAAATTGTGTACTCCATCAGAGGTTATAGAAAGGAGATCCATAATGCTACTTTAGTAAGGAAAATAATTAGAACCTTGTTGGAAGCTTACAACACCAAATTCTTTTCCATAGAAGATAAAGATCTGGATAAGTTACCCTTAGATGACTTGCATAGCATATTGGTGGCTTATGAAATGAGAATATCCCTAATGAAGAAAGAAAATAAGTTTAAGGTGGAAAAGGAGCTGAATTTCAAGGCAATGAGGAAATTAAACATTAAAGACCAAGAAAAGGAGTTTGAAAACAGCTCTAAAGAAGAGGATGGTGATACAAAGCTGGATGAAGTCATAACATACATCATTAGGAACTTGAGGAAAGGAAAAGGGAAGTACAAGGGAAAATTACCCTTGAAGTGCTTTAGCTGTGGAGCAATTGGGCACTTTGCTATGGACTACTTAAAGAGAAAAGAAGCAAATAGTGAGGATGATGATGAGCCGGTTTGAAGGAGGAAGACAAAGCAATCTAGCTACTCCAAAGCTGGAAATTTATGTGCTAAAGGGAAAAAGAAGTTCTTCAGATCCAAAAGAAGAAATTTCTTGAGCAAGGTGGAGGAAGAAGATTCTAAAGAAGAAAATGATGATGATTCTGATGATGAGGTTGCAAAGGATGTGATGGTCACTCAAGTAGATGATAATCAAGAATATCCTAGAGAGGAGAAATCAATAGAAGAGGATAAGGATGAGTTGTTGGAGTAACTTGAAAATGAGTTAAGAGCTTGTTTGCATGAAAAAAAAGTTGGAAAAAGAGGTAATTCATCTAAAGAAATTGTGTGAAAATTCTTCTACTAATGAATCTAATCTCTAGGTGAAGGTAAAGGAGTTTGAAGCAAAAGAAAAGGAGTGCTTGATGAAAATTTAGGAGCTGAGTATACTTGAAGCAGAGCAAGGTGAGATACATAAAGACCTTGGTGCTTAGGTGATTGCACAAGTGCAAGAGATGCTGACTTTGCAAGCTAAATTTCATAAGGCTGAGTCCAAGCTAAAGGAGTATAAAGAAAGCTTTATGGAGGCTATGAAAGTGAAAGAAGAGTCATCATCAGCAAATGCCATCAAAAAGGATTCTACCATAAAGTTGGATGAGTGTCTAAGTAATCAAAAACCATATTCCATAGGGAAGAAAAGACTTGGCTACATTGAAAAGCCAAGTGAGAAAGTAGAAGAAAAGAAAAAAATTGTGTTTATGCCCAAAAGCAAGCACAATGATGTGATAGAGAAGTGAGACCAATCCAAGTTAAAATGGGTTAGGAAAAATATGGTGAAGACTCCCGTCCAAAGGAGATAAGCTATTAAAAATTATGAAAAGGCTGCCACACCAATTGCTAAAGAAAGAAGATATGAACTTGGTAAAAGAAGTAAATCTAGGTTTGTATGGTTTTGCTAGAGCTGTGGTAAGTATGGGCATAAGGCTAATGCTTATTGGTATACTTGAACTATAATAAAGAAAAGTGTGAGGCAAGAGTCTAAAGGGAGATTCTATAAAGAAAGGAGGCAGTCTCAGGTGGAAAGAAGTCATATTCCACTAAGAAATAGGTTTAATGTATTGAGAGAAGTTTGTGAAAGATATGAAAGGGTTGGACTCATTACTGAGGATTGCTTGACATTAATGCCTAGTCAAGGAATGCAAAGGAAAACACCTACACATGCTCCCATATTTAGCTAAAGAAGAAAAAGAGGAAGAGAAACAACTATGGTTGTGGAAGTAGCCTTAAAAGCTTCCAAGAAAGGAAAGCCATGGATCCTGAATAGTATTTTCTCTTCACATATGACAGCAGACTTCAAGATGTTTAAGGAAGTAATAAAATATGATGAAGGATTACTCATATTTGGCAATGATAGTGCCTTAAAGATTATAGGTATTAGTGTTGCTGAAATTGGTGTAGAAAAGCTAAAATCAAAGAAAGTGCTCTATGTTAAAGGGTTAAAACACAATCTCATCAGTGTTAGCCAGCCTTGTGATGATGGACATGAACTTACTTTCAACAAGAGTGGTTACACAGTAAAAAGACTAAGAGATGCTACTGTCCTTACTAAGGTGGAAGAATAAATGGAAACTTATACCAAGTTTCTAGAAGGAAGAACACATACTACATGAATACCAAAGATAAGAATTTGTTGTGGCATAGGAAACTAAGACATCTTGGACAAAAGAGGATGAGCTTAAGTATTTAGCCAACCCTTAGAGACTAATGTATTCTCTAACCCCTCTCCCCTTCCCTGATCTATTATTCTTTAGATTTATTGTCAAAAGGGGAGATATTTTGCATAAATGTAAAAAAGGTGTATACTTATAAAAAGGGGGAGGATCTTGATGGATAAAGGGGGAGAACTTGTTAAGGGTGAGAAGCAAAAAGGGGGAGTAGCAAGAGAGATGCATGTTTCAAGGGGAGTTGTGAATAACAATACAAGGGGAGTAGCAAATGTCGATAATTGTTATATGTGCATTATTGGATTTAATGTGTTGCCAACAAATCTAAAGGGGAAGATTATTGAGCTCATCTTTGATGGTTAATGTTAGATTTGTTGTCAACACCATCTCACACGGTTATATATGTTGATTTGATGTTATAAATTCCTTTAAGATGTAGAGAGGTCATTGGAAAACATCGATGAGGACAGGTTAACCCTGATGTTGAGGAGTTAATGTTAACTGTGACCCTAAATTTTAGGGGTTAAGATTGACTGTTGACCATTGACCATTGACCCTAAATTTTAGGAGTCAATGTTAACCATTGACCCTAAATTTTAGGACTTAAATATGGCCATTGATTATAGCAACCTTTAGGAATCAATGATGGTCATTGATGATCATATAGCCTTAATCTCAAGGCTCTATAAATACCCCTATGCTCTTTTAAAAAGGGGGTATGCTGTAGAAAATTGAGAGAGCTAGCTAAAGAGAGGTTAACAACAAACCTAAATCAAAAAGGAGAGGTAAACAGCAAGAGAGGAAATAGCCATTGTACTAACAAGCCCTCATAACAGTGACAGCAGCAACTGGCCACCATAACAGCACATCTAGAAGGCTTTCCAGTAGACCAGTAGCAGCAGATGTCTGTAAGTCTAGGAGGGTATACCAGCACCAGCAGCACATCTCTGCATGTCCAGGAGGGTATACCAGCAGCAATAGCATGTCCAGGAGGATATACCCACACCAGCAAACACTACCAAGACAGTAGCCACACTAGCAAACCCTTACTAAAGTAGGAGTTGGCACCAGTAAATCCTCACCAAGGCAGCAGTCACACCAACAAACCCTTACCAAGGCAACAACCACACTAGTAAACCATCAAAGCAGCCAAGTAAGACAAACCAAAAGGAGGCAACAATAGCCTATTAGTCTAACAGGAGGTGGAGCAGCAGCATAAGGGTCCTGCACTAGCAACCAATGTGCAGCAGCAGGTGGTGCATCAATAGACAGCAGCAATGACATGAGAAAATAGTTGCAGTGTGCAAAGAGAGTAGCAACAATGTGAGGAGACAGTTGTAGTGTATGGGGATAGCAGTAGTGGTGCGAGCAAACAACTGCAGTGTTGGTAGATAGTAACAACAGTGCGAGTAAACAGCAGTAGCGCCCTTAAATAGTAGGAAAACCACGTGTGGATAGTAGTAGCAGTGCATACGGACAGCAACAACACGTTCAAACAGAAGCAATAACGAACAGGGACAATAGGAACAGCGTATGCAATAAGCAGCTATAGTGCATGTGGACAGCAAAAGCAGCACATGTGGAGTGTGTGCAAACAACAATAGTTGTGCTTGTGAACAACGAGCGTAGTGCATGCAGACAGCAGTAGCAGTACTTGCAGACAACATTAGCAACATGCACAGATAGCATTAGCAACGTGCACAGACAACAATAGCAGCATGTGTAGACAGCATTAGTAACAAGTGCAGATAGCAATGGCACTATGCATGGACAGTAGGAGCATCACACACAAACAGCAGTGGCGGCGCATGTGAACAGCATTAGCAGCAGGCATAGAGAATAATGGCAACATGCGCAGATAGCATTAGCATTTTGTGCGCTACAGTAGGTGAGACAACACCATTAACTAATAAATTCTTAGCTAATTGCCACATCAACTCTTAACCATTAACTCTTAAATAATCTCTTTACATACTTCCTCTCTATTAAGATAGCAAAAGAGTGTAAAATGATAAAAGAAAAAATGATAGAACAATAAAAAAATGAAAAGGAAGGAGAGTGAAAGGTCAAAGAAAAAGAAAGAAGGAAAGGCTAATGGGAAAATTTTCAAATGGGAAGGGTAATGTTAAGAGGAAGCTAGAAAGAAAAGTAAGAGGGTAAGTGTGTTTGCTTGGAAAAGTGAGGTTAAGAGCATTATGATTACAAGACAAGAACTACTTGTATTTATGTGCAGGGATGTTTATTTTGTGTCTAATGACCTTAACCCCTTTTTACCTAGTGTGATTGCTCTGTTATTGCAAGAGTTTGAAAATTTATTTTTCAAAGAGATTCCTTATGAATTACCTCTTTGAAGAGGAATTAAGCACTAAATAGACTTCATGCCCAGTATTGGCATGTCAAACCGACCTACGTATAGAGCTAATCCTAAAGAAACCAAGGAGATATAAAGGCATTGCTTACTTCTTTAAAAACTAAGTTACTTTATTTTGAATTACTTAAGGACTTATATGCTAATGATTTTGATTTTGACAAAGTATCTAATGCATGTGATAAATGTTTATTTAGTGATTTTTATAAACATGAAAGATTTCAGTTTAAGGGAGAGAAATTATGTGTGCCTATATGTTCTATTTATGAGTTGTTTGTTAGGGAAACTTATGGGGTTGCTTTGATAGAGCCCTATTGTGTGTAGAAGATTTTAGATATATTGCATGAGCATTTTTATTAGCCTAATATAATGCATAATGCGTAATCTATTTGTGATAAGTGCATTACAAGTAGACAAGTAAAGGTTAAAGTTAAATTGCATGGTTTGTATACACCTTTACCTATGCTTAACCAACCTTGGACTGATATTTCTATGGACTTTATATGGATTACTAAGGTCTCATAGTAGTAAGAACAACATATTTACTATTATCAATAAGGTTAGCAAAATGGCTAATTTTTTGCATGTTTTAAAACCAATGATGCAACATATATTGCTGAGTTTTCTTTAAAGAAGTGGTGTGTTTATATGTTTTGCCAATAACTATTGTTAGTGATAAGGATGTTAAGTTCTTAAGTTATTTTTGGCACACCTTATGGAATAAATTGGGAACTAAACTTTTATTTTTTACTATTGTGCTTCCTCAAATAGATGAACAAACTGAAATAATCAATAAGACACTCACTACTTTGTCATGTGCTATCATTCAAAAGAACTTAAGGTAGTGGGAAAAGTGTTTGCCACATGTTGAGTTTGCTTAAAGCAGATGATCTAAAAGACTCTAAAGTTTTTCTAAGAATTTCCAATTCTATACTAAGGATAATCACTTATATCTTTATGTGCGAGATGATGGATAAGGCTTAGAATTTAAAGAACAAAGCTTAGAGCCTATGATATACGTTCAAGTCATATGATCAAGTTACGACTTGATCCGTATGCTAAGTTGCATTAAAGAATTTTTATTTTTTTTTACTTTGGGTTGCTAAATTTTAGGTTAAGGCTAAATCAACATGTAAAAAAACTTCAATTCTTGGGTTTATTAAGCTTGGAAGTTTAGCAGAGTCTTGATACATTAGTTAGGGTTTCTTATGTTCTTGGAAGAATATATTATATTGACTTATCAAAAGAGTGATCAACTTTTGTGATATCTTAAGATTGGGGTTTTAGGACTTAATTTCCTTAAAATCCTAATTTGATTAATCTAACTTGTTTTGTAACTTTCAGGGATATGCATAACAATTTGATTCAAAAGATTCTAAGACAGGTCATTTAACAAGTTATTTGTCATAAAGTCAATAAATATAAGTCTACTTAACCAACTATAGTACATGGGTTAATGACTCCTATTAGTTCTATTTATTTGACCAAAATAACATTGTCCCATCTAATAATCCAAGGCACATCATATAACATTGCAAAAGGTGATGCTTTATCTTTGGCCTTTTTGTTTTCCCAAAATTATACAAACACGTAAGAGAGTGAGTTTTGTGAGACCTATTCTTTATTTACTAGCAATCTTATAGGTATAATGTATAATGGTAAAGAAGGCAATTTCCTATAAGGAGAGGAGGAAGTAATTATTATAGAATTTAAATTGCGTATGAAATCTTAAAAGTAGAAGTTTGATAGAATTAACCAAATGTTTTAGGAAGTCAATGATAAGAAAGATAAAATAAAAGGGAAATTAAGTGTAAATCCTAAAAGGCTAGTTGGAAGGGTTATGCAGTAGTAATTAGAAAATGATTTAGATGAAGATGGCGATAATGACTATGATAAGGGTGATAGTGACAATAAAGCTTTAAAGATGGATTTAAAGGAGGATTTAGTATTAGGAATGGTAAAGTATTATGAGACAATAAGAGTGTTTATGATAGTTACAATGGAGGTTAAGATAATAAAAATAAAATGAAGGAAGGAGTAGACAGAAATATGAGTATTATTAAAATGAAGGTTATCTCCTTTTTAGGAAAAGCTAACCCAAATGTGTACTTGGAATAAAAAAGAAAGGTAGAGCTATTGTTTGATTATTATAACTTTTCTAAGAAAAAAAAAAGTTGAGATAGCTTTGACTAAATTTATTGATTATGTAGTAATATGGTAGGACTAGCAAATTATTACTAGGAGGAGGAATTTTGAAAGACCAATTGATACTTCGAAAGAGTTGAAGACTACGATGAAAAGGAGGATTGATCCTAGTTCTTATTATAGGGATTTGTATAACATGTTGTAGAGCTTTGCACAAGGTCTAAAGAGTGTGAAAGGGTACTACCATAAAGAGATGAAAATTGTTATGGTTAGGGAAAATATAATGGAAGATAGGGAGGCAACTGTGGCTAGGTTCCTCCAAGGGTTGAATAAAAAAAAACTGATGTTGTAAAATTGCAACATTATGTAGAGTTGAGGATATGGTACACATTGCTATAAAGTTAAGAGACAACTTAACCATCATTAGTAGATGTTAGTGATGTTGATGGGGGAGTAAAGTAATTAGAGCATAGAGAGAAACTTATAATGGTATAAAGAGCTCTTGGTGTATACATTAAGAAGATAGTGATGAGGGAGTAAGTATTTGGTGAAAGATAGAAGTTGTAGCTTGATTATAAATAGGGGTAATTATACCAATATAGCTAGCATAAAGTTAGTCAAGAAGTTAGGTTTACCCATAATTAAACATCTTAGACCATATAACCTGTAATGATTGAATGATAGTGGAGTGGTGAAAGTGAGTGATTGTGGTTTTATTCTCCATTAGTAGATATAAGGATAAGGTATTTTGTGATATTGTACTTATATACATAAGGGCAATTATTAGGTCATCCTTGTAAATTTGATAGAAGAGTTGTACATGATGGTTACTAAAATTGTTATTCTTTTAACGTGGATGAAAAACCATTCACACTTGTTCCATTGGCACCAAAACAACTGTATGAAAACCAAGTGAGACTTTATGAAAGTGTGTAAAAGATAAGTGAAAAGAAAGACAGGGTAAAGAGAAAAGAAAGTGAGGGAGACAAAAACAAGGTGAGAATGCTTAAGAGTGATAAACACAAGAGTGGTTAGATTTAAAGAAGTGAAAGTGATAGGGTGAAAATGCTTGAGAGTGATAAACATAAGAGTGGTCAAATTCAAAAGAGTGAAGATGCAAGAAAACATGTTAATGTGTATATTAAAAAAATAGATGTTTAGATTGCCTTCCAAATTAAGAAGCAAATGATCTTAATCCATTATAAAGATTTTTATTTTTCTAACATTAACTTTGATTCTTCTTTCCTTAGTACCATTTTATCTTTGTTGTAGAATTATAGTGATGTATTCCTAAGAAGATGTTGGTCGATTTACTACTAAAGAAAGTGATTGAAAATAACATTAATCTTATTCCAAATGCTCTTATTCCCAATAAGTTGGTACATATAAAAGTAATCTTAAGGAGACAAAGGAGCTTCAAAGGCAAGTTGAGGAGTTGATGAAGAAGGGTCATGTGTTACTTATGCATATACAAGCCCATACATAGTGCTAGTGTTATTTTTACCAAAGAAAGATGAGTTTTAGAGGATGTGTGTTGATTGCAAAGTTGTCAATAAAATAATAGTTAAGTATTGACCTTCTATACTTAAATGATATACTTGATGAATTATATAGTATTTGTAACTTCTCTAAAATTGATCTTAAGAGTGGGTATCATTAAATTAGGATGATGAAAATAAGTGGAAAATTACATTCAAGACAAAGCTTGGTTTGTTTGAATGGTTAGTTATGCCATTTAAACTAATGTACCTAGCACATTTACGAGATTAATAAACTATATTTTAAGACCTTTCTTGGGAAATTTTAATGTGCTTTATTTTGATAACGTATTAGTATATAATAGGAATCTAGAAGACCATGTTGAACATTTGTGTTGTGTGCTTGATGTGTTAAGAAAATAGAAATTGTATGCCAATTTAAAGAAATGTGATTTTTGCATAAACCATGTTATTTTCTTGGGTTATGTTATGTCAAATCATAGTATAGAGGTTAATAAAAAAAGTTTAAGATTATTTAAGAATGATCTACACCTAAAAGTATAAGTGATATAAAGAGTTTCCATGGTTTAACTCTAGCTTTTATAAGAGGTGATTAAAAAGAATGTAAGTTTCAAATGGAGTAAGGAACAACAAGACATATTTGATTTGCTTAAGTCTAAGTTATGTAATGCACCACCTCTTGCTTTGCTTGATTTTTTTAAGACCTTTGAAATTAAATGTGATGCATGATGCATCAGACATTAGGTTGGGAGAGTTCTCATGAAGAGAAACAACCAATTGAATTCTTTAGTGATAAATTGAGTAGGGCAACGATGAATTATCCAACTTATGATAAAGAAATGTATACACTTGTTTGGACTTTAGAAACATAGCAACATTACCTTTGACTTAAAATGTTTGTAATTCATATTAATCATGAGAATTTAAAACACTTGGTCAAGTTTATCAAAACTTTTCCCTATGTGATTCAATATAATTAGATAAGAAAAATGTTGTTGCTAATGTATTATCACTTAGATACACATTAATTAATACTTCAAGTATTAAGTTGTTAAGATTTGAAGACATTATTAATTTGTATGCTAATAATACTAATTTTAGTAACATGTATGTATTTTTTTATGCTAAATTACTCATTTTTTTATTTTTTTAATACAAAAATTGAATGCATTGCAATAGTTGTGATTTCAAGATAATTTTTTTTTTCTTCCAATGCTTTGAGTTTCCAAACAACGAAAAATCACATTTTATTTATTCTCTTCCCTTTTATTTCCATCTAATCTAAACAACATGCTTTTGTATTCCCTCTCTCTCTCTCTCTCTATCCATAAAGGGTGTCAAATCATTTGGTAGGTTGTCACTGTATACACCATACATTTAATATAAAATCTGAAAAGCTGTAGGGATGACAAACAATAAAAAGAGAAGACATACAAGTCATAATTCTATCACTCTTTCTAATCTAACTCTCTTTTAGAAATTGAAAACAACTTCAAAGGGTTTCACAATCAAAGATGCTAGCATACACTATGATTGACAACAACTATAAAGGATTCTACAAATAGATACCCTACAATTAGACGTACTACTTAAAATTTCCCACAATTAAGGCATGCTAGTAGACATGATGCATTATTAAATCAATGCTACAAAGTTATAGTAAGTCAAGTCAGGCAATAGCATAAGTTTCTTTAAGCAAACAAAAGATAAGGAACAAGTGTGGGGATCTTATATGTGAGAAGATGATGGATTGCACACTATCAACAAGTACTTCCTAAAGCATACTACCTTAGAAAACAACTGCTCACACAAATGTTCAGTAGCCTTTAAGTTGTAATACTTGATGTCTTATGTGGGAAATAATAAAAATCTATAAACCACTTTGAAACTTCTGATAATTCCCTCAAAAGTCAACCCAACTTCACCTAAGTCATATTCTTACATAAAATTCCTTTGTTTCGGATGGCTTATGATGAATGTACCAACTGTAGATGAGTTAATTGCCTTATTACCCCAGATATAGCAAAAACTTTCTACATCTTCTGACCATTGGGTCTCAAGCCCCCCAAGGAAAAATGGTGATAACAAGATTTTCAAAAGTAATACAAACATGCAAGCATCAAACAATAATTGTTTTTACCATAAGCAATTTGGTAGAAGAAGCCTCCAAATGCCCTTTTGGCAGTCCATTATTAGAAAAATTATTTAGAATATAGCAGACATGCTCTAAACTAAATATATTAAATGAACATTTTAAGGAGAGTAATTTTAGAAACTTAAAATGTAGATGGCTATCTCTCATCATCTTAAGAAACTTATCCTAAAAGAAAAAAGAAACAATTGATATACAAAAAGAGATTAGAGAAGATTTGACTTAAAATTGTACGAGGTAGTGTATTGCAACATTTAATAAGTAAAAACCAAAACAAGTTAGTGAATTTAGTTCATTAGAATTATGAGCAATATGGTAAGGTAAATACCCATATGAAAAACATGTCAAACTTGCATCTACCCTAACTAGAACTACTAAGGCATGAATTCACAGAAATAAAGCTCGGAGCAATGAAAAAACAATAGGTAATACATGATGCCTAAACTAAGCTCCTTTAGTTCAGTTTTAGGCTTATCAAATACCTTTTTTTTTATGTCAAATTTTTGATCCAATAAATAGCATGTTTCCAATCTAAGCACAACAAAAACATTATGTAAAATGCAGTGAAGGGAATTGTGTTCACAGATACCTACCTTGACAATAATCATTTATATGTGCTTGGGCTACTTATCTATTAGAAAAACTTCCTCACCATACAAGAAGACCTACTCAATTAATTTGTATCTTGTTTATCCTTTTTTCAAGCATAGAATGCTTATTATAGGTTTAGTTTTGGCACTTATAAGCATTGATTAAACTTTAAGAAACTAAAGTAAAGGGTAGCAAGCAATATGCCGATGAAACTCAGAAAAGACTTCTCCCAATTGCAGCAGTGCTTAATGTAACCCAATCACCATTGTCCTACATGACAAACTGTCTTCGTCTTCTCCCATTTTATTTCTCAATGATAACACAAGAATTAAAGACTTCTCCTTGATGATGAATGCAAGGCTTGTTACATAACATGATAACAAGGTTCACTCCATGCAAGAAACAATAATCTCTAAACAATGAATACAATAGGAGTCACAATTTCACCCAACTAATTTGAAAAGAAAAAAAAACATTAATAAAAAAAAAAGTCATTCTAGTTGTCTAAGCCTTAAAAATCATCCATTGATTCAATAATACCTCCAGTTCATTAACGATTCTATTGTTTTTCATGTGGTTCAATTTATGAAAGGACTTTTCTACTTTTGAACAATCTAGAAAGGATGTTGACATTTTCACAAATAGCTTTTGAAGTCTCTCCTACACTTCCCTAGAGGTGGTGGTTTCCTATGATACATATTTGCATATATTCTCTAGGGCAACCAACAAGCAATGATCACAGATGGACCTTACCTTTGTGCATGTGACACTACCAAACCTCAAAAATATTTTACAACTATCACATGGTCTACAAATTAAAGTGAAGTTCCTAACTTCACCTTAGGATCTATTAGTCTGTGATACTAAGAGGGGGGTAAATCAGTATCACACCCCTTCAAACCACACTCTGATAATTTAAGCCAAAGTATTTTACTTATTTGATACTCTAGCTCTCATCAATATGTAGGTATGTGAACAACTTTAAACTCTTCTCAAAAGTGAACTCTTTCTCAAATTCGACTAAGGTAGATCTATTGTCACCTACTAATCACAATAGTCCCCAAAGTCACCTTTCAGACACCTTGCCTATTAGACAGATCGAATGTTCTTGATTAGGTCTTCTTTAGGTTATGGGTTCGATAATACTTTTTCTACGTTCACAACTTAATTCAAAACACAAAATGTAAATCAAAGTAAGGACACAAGATTTATGTGGTTCCACCAATGTGACGTACATCCATGATGGTAGGGACTCTTCCTCTACCAAGACAATCTACTATACTTGAGAATACCAGTGTGGCAATCTTGATGCTCACAATGTAGTTACAATGGATGTCTTAATCCTCTGTTCCTTTGACTATTGCAAATACAAAGCAAGTACAATACAAAGAGTGTCACTTACTGTGTCTATCCTTCTTCTAGCTTATCTTACCTCTGTTGAATTAAATAGGCTGCTTCACTGGCTCTTATAAGTCCACCACAACACTTTCTAACCGCTCTTAAAGAAACCTGGAAATACGTTGAGTTCTTTCCAATGCTTCACTGAATTCTTTCTCTAGGTTGTTTCACACAACTCCTACTTTCATTGTCTCAGGACTTGCACTCACACTTCTGGTCTGTCGTTTCATGTCTCACAGCTTGCCCCACACTTCTGATTAGTCACACCGTTGCATGTTCTAGTCTCACGCCATTGCATATTCTGGTCTATCGCCGATGCACATTATGGTCCTATGTCAATGCATGTTCTAGTCTCACGCCAACGAACGTTTTGGTCTCATGCCGACGCATGTTTTGGTCTCCCGCCATTGTACATTCTAGTCTCACATCACTACACGTTCTGGTCACCCACCGTCACTTATTCTAGTCCCACGTTTCAAATCTTCACTCGCTTCGCTGTTCTCAAGCCTCACGGATACCAGATTTGCTCTTCCGGTGATCTGTTTTTTATGTTTGCTCTCCCGATGGTCTGTTTCTCTCTTACGGTAGTGGCTTTCTCTCTTACAGTGGTGGCACTTCATTTTCTCTCTCACCGTCCAGCCGGGTACCCCTATTCTACCGGCCACTCTTGTTATTCTTTCTACTCATGTTTGGCCGTCTCCAATTTTGCTCTTTTGCAACCCTGTTGGTGTGTGTTACCGTGTTGTGTCCTTGCTGACCGCTCTTCTTCGGCCATTCACCTCTTTGCTGTCCACCCTTATCTGGCCATTCACTTCTTTGTCATCCACCCCTATTTGGTCATATCATCTTTTTCTCTCCTTCCCACCCGATTGTGTATGTTCTGTGTAAGGTTTTCTTTTTCTCTTGCAAAGTTGTGGTTTTTTCTTTCTTACTCCTCCATGTAGCTTCAAATTACTCTTGCCCCTTCATGTGACTTTACTTTCTTGCCCCTCTATGTCAAATTAATTGCACACTTAAATCTAGTTGACAATAATTACAACCCATACAAGGCTATGGGAACAACAATCTCCCCCTTTGTAATTGTTGGCAACACTCATAACAAAAGCCATTATGCAGCAATTGCAACTCCCTCTAAATATGCACTCCCCCTTTCTTAATAACTCCCCTTGCACTGTTTCATCTCTCCCCCTTTACCAACCAATTACAAAAAAAAAGGTCGCAAAATAAAGATAGGAGATTCACCTAAACTTCAAGCTTGAGCAGGCATTTGCACTGGCAGACTCATTCCATGCTTTTCAAATAACTCTATGGACAGAGGTTAGAATATCTTAAATTTGATCTTTAGTGCTAACATACTCCAATTGAATTATACCCTACTCCACTTGATCTTTGATGAAGTGATACCAGATGTCAATATGCTTGCTTCTTTAATGTTCAACTGGATTCTTGCTGAGATCAATAGCACTTTGATTATCACAATGTACACTTACTGGTAACTTCACTTCAACACCTGAGTCTGCTAATTATCTTTACATCCATATCACCTGAGTGCATGCTACACAAGTAGCCATATACTCAGCCTCAACTGTGCTCAAAGTAACACTATTTTGCTTTCTACTTAACCATGCAGCACACTTTGAACCCAAGTAAAAGCTACAGCCGCTAGTTGATTTTCTATCATCTGTATTTCCTACTCAGTCTACATCAGTGTATGCTTATAGTTTTACAGAATCCATGGCAAGATACCACAAACCCATTTCCAGTGTCCCTTTAAGGTATCTTAGGATTCTTTTCACTGCTAACACATGAGATTCTTTAGAATCAGCTTGGAATTTGCTAGCAATGCACATAGCTTGCATAAGATTAGGCCTTGATGTTATAAGGTACAGAAGGCTCCCTATCATCTTCTTGTACTTTGTAGGGCTTGTACTCCTTCCTTCCTAATATTTTGTTAACTTATAGCCCATTGACATAGGGGTACTGACAGGTCTACTATCCTTCATGCCAAACGTTTTCAGCATCTCTTTGGCATATTTTGTCTGAGAAATAAAAATACCTTCTTCACACTATTTTATTTGTAATCCAAGAAAGTAAGTCATTTCTCTAATCAATGACAGCTCAAATTCCTCACTCATCTTCTGTGCAAATTCTTGGCATAGCTCAGAGTGATCCCATCCAAAGATGATGTCATCTACATATATTATGGTTATCAAATAGCCTTTCTCTGAGTTGAACACATATAGGTTATTATCAACTGTTCCTCTTCTAAAATTCAACCTTCTCAAATACATATCCAGCCTACTGTACCATGCTCTTGGGGCTTATTTAAGGCCATAAAAGGCTTTCTTTAGCTTGCACACGTGTGTCTCATCCATACTGATTTTTACTCCATCAAGTTGTAATATACACTTCTTCTTTCAAGAGCCTATTCAGAAAGGCTGATTTCACATCCATCTAAGAAACTTTATACCTCTTATGTGCTGCCAAAGATAGGAATATTTTAATAGTTTTTAACCCTACCACTGGTGCAAAAGTTTCATCAACATCTACTCCTTCTATTTGAGTGTAGCCTTTGCAAACCAGCCTAGCTTTTTTCCTCACCACCTTGTCATCTTCATTGTGTTTATTTTAAACACCCATTTTGTTCCTATGACATTCTTGTTAATGGGTCTTGGAACCAGCTCCCATATTTCATTCTTCACGATTTGATCCAGCTCTGCATTGATAGCTTTGACCCAGGCTTTGTCTTGTGCAACCTCTTCAACAGATTTAGGTTCAACTTGTGAGACTAAAGCAGTAGCTCTCACAATTCTTCTTCTTGTTGTAACTCCTACTGATGGGTCACCTATGATTTGATTTCTTTGATGAGCACTAGTCTATGCCTTTTTTGTCCTTCTTTCTTGCACGGTCTTAGTTGCAAAAGAATCTCCTTTATCTTTAGACTCACTCTTCTTTGAGTCTGAACTTACTTCTTTTCCCTTTTCTTCATGTTGGTCTGATTCTTCATCTATCTTGAAGTCATCTTCTTCATTGTCCTCAGCTTCTCCATTATACATTATTTTCTAATTCTCATCTATTCTCACATCACTAGATGTGATAACTTTTTTCAACTTATGCAGAAAAACTCTGTAACCTTTTGTCTTTGCTGAGAATCCCACAAAGATTCTTGCTCCTTGTTCTTCACAAAACATGGGCTGCCAAAGATTCTGAGATACTTGGCTATTGTCTTCTTCCCACTCCATAGGTCATCTGGAGTCTTATTTGTATTAGGCCTTAGTAAAGCTCTGTTCAGTAGGTGCATGGCTGTCAATGTTGCTTCTGTCTAAAATCTTATGTGAAGCTTAGATTCTAGCAATAGAGTTCCTGCCATTTCAACCACACCATTATTTTTCCTCTCTACCACCCCATTTTGTTAAGGTGTTCTTGCTGCTGCCATCTGATGGTGAATACCATGCTTCTCAAGGTACTTTTCAAAAGCTTCATTTGTAAATTCAATGCCTTAATCTGACCTCAATACTTTAATCTTCCTTCCACTCTTGAAGCAATTCAGAACTTTTGACTTATGTTTGAGGTGTATAATGTAGGTCCTTCTAGAATAATCATCAACAAACAAGATGAAGTACGTCTCACTATTCAACCCTTTTGTCCTCATTGGTCCACACAAATCAATATGCACAATGTCAAGCACTGCTTCAAAACTGAACTCTTTGGTCTTATACTACTTTCTAGCATGTTTTCCTTTAAAGTATGTTGGACAAACATACTCTCTCTCTCTCTCTCCTAAGGTCGAGAATGTCTCTGATTGCATGAGTAGTGGTTAGCTTCTTCGTGTTCTTCTGTAATAAATGTCTCAACCTCTTATGCTAGAGTTGATTTTCTTCTTCTTTGGTGAGTAAACAGCTGCTTGTCTTATCCTCATCAATCACATATAAATTTCCAGCTGTTCTCTTCTCAGTTGCAACAGTATTGCCTTCTTTACTCTTTACTTGGCAACCTGTTTTTGTGAATATCACTTTATGGTCTTCATTGCATAGTTGGCTAACAAATGCTAGATTATATTTGAGCCCTTCAACATGCAGAACATCTTTCAGCTTTCCTTTTCCAATATTTACTAACCCTTGACCACTGATGTTGAGTGAATCATCATTACCAAACTTGACTCTGCCTTCTCTTGGCTTGTTTAGCTTTGATAATTTACTCTTGTCTTTTGTCACATGTGAAGTGCATCCACTATCAAGGATCAACTATTTATCCTTGTAGTCAGCCTTTAGTGCAATTTTAGCTATATTTAGCCACCTCCTTTTTAGCTTTATATTCCTTTTTTTGAACTGGCTTGAAGATAGCTTTCTTTTTTTTTCTTAGCTTTGACTGTACCAATTGCTTTCACTGTGCCATTGAGTGTCTTTTCTTGCTCAGGGAGAAGTTTCATGTATCTCTTGGCATTATGGCCATCTTACCCACACCTTTCATACTGTTCCAAGTCTGCCAATATAGCAAACTTGTTTTTTGAAACCACTGATTTGGGCTTCCACCAATAATCCTTGTCAGTGTGTCCTTACTTTTTACAGTATGTGTAAGAACTCACGACAAGTGTTCTCTTGTAAATTTTGTATTGTCTCCCCCTATATACAGCATCGGATCTTCTCAAGTTGGAGACGTATACTGGCCTTCTCCACTAGCAATTACTCGCCATTTGACCCCAAACTCCACAATAAAAATAGTGACTTTAAAATTGCCTCTTCTTGGGTTTAATCACAACTTGTTTTCTTTTGTTCATTACTTGCTGTGTAGGCAACGTAGCTAGCTTCTTTACTTGTGTGACTTTCATTTCAGTCACCTTCTTCTCCTTCTTCTGTTCAGCCATAGCCCTTTACTGGATGACCTTCTTGTCTTCATTTTTGTTTGCCACCCTAGGTTGCTTCTTCAAATCCTTTTTATTCTCAGCTATCTTCTCTTAAGTCATAACTTTCTCTTTCAACTTCTATGGCACATTCTTATTATCCTTAGGCAATGTAGCCTCAGATTACAACATTTTCTCTTCATTCTTCTTTTTTCTTGCAGAACTTGTTTCTCCTATCATTTCAATCTTCTGCACATTCTCCTCACTCCTTTTAAGTTGTTGCTGAAGTCTCAACAACTCTTTCTCCATTCCTTTAATTTTTGAAATCCATGAGCCAAGCTATATTGTAAGGTCTTCACATATTTTGATCTATTCTTTAAATCTTCTCTTCAAGTCAATATGTTCAACCCTTATTTCATCTTTTTGAATTTTTGCTTTCTCAGACTTTGCTTCAACTTGTTTTATGTGAGCCTTCAACCTTTTTATGGTTTTGCCCCTTCTCATTATCTCCTTTGAAGCTGCTTCCAACTCAGCTTCAATATCTAGTTCTTCTTCATTAACCTCCTCTTCCTCTTTAGAGGTTGAACCACCATCTTGAGTTGATGCCATAAAGGCATGTTCATCTAATGAGTCATCATCTTCCTCCTCATTAGTTTTTTTTATTTGACTTACATAACTCTTAAATGTGCCTCTCTTCTTCCTCTATGGGTGGGCAGTCTTCTTACTGAGCTTCTTTGATTTAAATGATGATTTTCTATATTTTTAATTCAGCTCATCACCACCATCCTTATCTTCATTATCAAGTTTCACTTTGCACTGAGAAGCAAAGTGTCCAGTCTATCCACAATGATAATATCTCAAGGACAACTGTCCTTTTCCCTTCTTAGACCCATTCTTGAATTTCCTTGTGAAGTAAGCTAACACTTCACCTTCACTTTCTTCCTCATCACCATCATCATCCTCACTGGATGATTCTTCCTCTTCTCTTATCTTCAAGTGTCTCATAGTTTTGAAAGTTGTCTCCTTTGGTAGCTTTGATGTTAAGGAGCTTTCAATTGACTTTATTCTTATCTCATATGCAATGAGATTGTACTAAAGATCATGCAGTGACATAGAATTAAGATCTCTACTCTCCTCTATGGCTGCCACCTTTGAGGCAAACCTCTCAGGCAGAATTCTCAGAATTTTCTTCACAATAGATGAGTCCTTCTTGTTCTTCCTATGACTTCTGAGATTGTTTACAGCATCAATAATCTTAGTGAAGAACTCTTGGACTGTCTCATTTTTTTGCATTCTGAGAGATTCATATCTCTCCTTAAACACTTGAAACTTGGCCTCCTTCATTCTGCCATCACCTTCATAGACTTTCTGTAGTTATTCCCATATCTCCTTAGCATATTTGGAATCTATAACTTTAGCATATTCAGCATCTGTCAATGCTGAAATGATGACATTTGAGGCTTTCTCATTTATCTCAAACTGCCTTAATTCCTCTAGGGTTGGATCATTACCTTCTTCTGGGGCCACAAAATCCTCCTGTACAGATTTCACCACGTTCATGCCTATGGTTGCAAATGCCACCTACATTCTCGCTCTCCACATATGGTAATTGGTTCCGTTGAAAATTGGAACCTTCTTGCTGTAAATAATACTGGTATTAGTACCAACATCCATTTCTCAGTATGCTGAACAAGTTAAAACTTCTTAAACCCTTCAAACTAGTACACCAAGCTATTAAACTTCAAACTGGTGAACCAGTACTCTGATACTAATTAAAGTTCCAAACTTCACCCTAGGATCTACTAGTCTGTGATACTAAATGGGGGGGTGAATCAGTATCACACCTCTTAAAACCACACTTTGATAATTTAAACCAAAGTATTCTAATTATTTAATACTCTAGCTCTCATCAATACGCAGGTATGAGAACAACTTCAAACTCTTCTCAAAAGCAAACTCTTTCTTAAATTCAACTAAGGTAGATATACTGTTACCTACTAATCACAATAGTCCCCAAAGTCACCTTTTAGACACTTTTCCTATTAGATAGATCGGATGTTCTTGATTAGGACTTCTTTAGGTTATGGGTCTGATGATACTTTAGCTGCGTTCACAACTCAATTTAAAACACAGAATGTAAATCGAAGTAAGGACACATGACATTTATATGGTTCCGACAATGTGACGTATGTCCACGGTGGTAGGGACTCTTCCTCTATCTAGACAATCCACTATACTTGAGAATACCAATGTAATACTCCCGAAGCTCATAATGTAGTTACAATGGATGTCTTAATCCCTTGTTCCTTTCACTATTGCAAATACAAAGCAAGTACAATACAAAGTGTGTCACTTACTGTATCTACCCTTTTTCTAGCTTATCTTGTCTCTGTTGAATTGAATAGGCTGCTTCACTGCCGCTTAGAAGTCCACCATAACTCTCTTTAACCTCTCTTGAAGAGACCTGGAAATACGTTGAGTTCTTTCCAATGCTTCACTAAATTCCTTCTCTAGGTTGTTTCACATAACTTCTGTTTTCATTGTCTCATGGCTTCACAGCTTACACTCACGCTTCTGGTCTGTTGTTTCATATCTCACGGCCTACCCCATGCTTCTGATCAGTCACGCCATTGCACGTTCTAGTCTCACATTGACACACATTCTGGTCTCTTGCCGACACACGTTCTAGTCTTATGCCAACGCACGTTCTGGTCACCCGCCGTTGCACATTCTGGTCTCATGTTTCAGATCTGTACCAGCATCGCTGTTATTAAGCCTCACGGATACTAGATCTGCTCTTCCGATGATCTATTTTTCATGTTTGCTCTCCTAATGGTCTGTCTCTCTCTTACGGTGGTGACTTTTCATTTTTTGTGGTGACTCTTCATTTTCTCTCTCAACGTCCAGCCGGATTTCTCTAACCATCCAGCTGGGTACCCCTGTTTTGCTGACCACTCTTCTTTTTCCATTCCGCTCTTATTTTGCGGTCTCCAGTTTTTCTCTTTTGCAACCCCGCTAGTGTGTGTTATCGTGTTGTCTCCTTGCCGACTGCTCTTCTTCCATCATTCACCTCTTTGCCGTCCACCCCTATCTAGCCATTCACTTCTTTGCCATCCACCCCTATTTGGTCGCATCATCTTTTTCTCTCCTTCCCACTCGATTGTGTATGTCCCGTGTAGGGTTTTGTTTTTCTCTTGCAAAGTTGTGGTTTTACTTTCTTGCCCCTCTATATAGCTTCAAATTACTCTCTTACCCCTCCATGTGACTTTATTTTCTTGCCCCTCTATGTCTAATTAATTGCACACTTAAATCTAGTTGACAACAATTATAACCCATACAAAGCTGGGGAACAACATAAAGCAAATGCTTCAAGCTAGAAATTTAATAAAGGAGAAAAATACATGTCTTGTAAACAAAATACCAATCACATCAACAAATACCAGAAGTTATATAAGCCTAATGTCATAATGCAGCATTAAAAGAGTGTAGGAAAACTAGAATTACATGGTTCTTTGAGAAAAGCATGTTAGGTATGGCCATTTGAAAATGCATCATTGTTTAAAGCATCCATGATAGGATCATGCAGTAGTCTATACTATAGGACTAAGGTATGTGTTTAAGCATCCTTGTAATACTTTAACCCTTCAAGTATTGATTTGCTTTACACTCTATTCTATTCAATATTTCATATTTTTGTACACCTCTCAAGCCAAAAATTCACCAAAATAAGTAAAGTGTTAATCACATGATTAAGTATCATTTGGAAAAAAGATTTTATAAAATTAGAAAATTTCAACTATCTACTTAGATTAGTGCATAGTTATACAAGAAAAAGGATATCTTCAGTCATCCTCATCTACAAAACCAAAGTTATTGTATTAAAGACTAAATCTCAATTTTGATTTTTGAGCCAAGTTAAGCTAAATGCAAATTATATACCGCGGATGTGAACCTATCCCTCTTAGATCAATAGATTATCCCTACTTAATTAATAATGACAATTCCTCAATATCCATCACAAACAAAATTAAGAGACTGGAAATAAGAAATCACCCAAAGATGCCAACCCTATAAAAGTTCCAACTCTTTTTGTCACAATTTTCGTCATAATGAAACTAAGAACAATTAATACAAGTGAATTATGTAAAAGAGCTTTATAGACAATAAAATTAGATTTGAATAATGTCAATGCTGGTCAATAAAATAATAAATAGCATAGTAGCAAATTAAGCATGCATATATTTTGTCCATTAACCATAGATCACACATCAGCATTTATAATAACCTAGAGCTTTACCATTTGTTTCTTCCTTAAGGCTAAATAAGCCTACATTTCCATTTGCAACCTGAAACACACAGACCAGGTCATAAAAAAAAAAAAAAACCCACTATTTCTATTACAGTAAGAACTAACATGAATACCTTTTTTTAAGAGACAAAATTAAGTTCAATGCCTTCACGTGCAAAGGAATGACTAAAGAAAAGAAAGGGATATAATGCCTTATCCTCTCGTTAGTAGAGAGATTACCAGAAACAAATCCACTGCAAGCATAACTTCCACATTTTGGGACCTAAAGGACAATTACAAAGATAACATTGGGTGCCATAAATCCTGAATTGGAGGGGGATGCATAAAAAAATGGGAAGAATAGACCTAAACTCCTTAAAATCCTTCTTATAACATAACATCAATACTTTACATGGAATCACTTCAAGGTGGTCACTTATACTCATGTGGCCTTTAGAACACCTCATATAATACTCTTGATAAACCTCTATCAACTTCTGCAAAGCCTTCTTTCTAATAGATATCTATAAGATATTTGTAAGTTAAACGATCTCAAGATTAAAAAGAAAAATTGATAAGCATAACAAGTTAATTAAGATAAAGGAGCAAAAATGTCTGAACAATACCTTCTTATCCTTAAGCCTTTTGGTAGCTTTTGATATCAGTTTAAGTGGAAACAATTTCAGGTTAGACTTGGCAAGATTGCAAACTGCATTTACTACCTGCCTCCTCACTTTGTCATCAAAATCCAACAAGTGGCCTTCAAGGGTAACTACTAATTGACAAAGGAGAAGATATTTTGAAAATTTGAAAAATTAAGGTCACTCTAGATGAAATAAGTGATTTGTTCACTAAATGACTTACGAAGAAGTTCCAATGATTCTTTCCCACAAGGATTAGAGATAAAGCAAGCTTTGGCACAACATATAAATTAACTCTAACCTCTATAGATTTGTCAAAGAATATATTCTTGAACTCTATGAAAAGATGTTGATAATTTTGTGCAATGTGGGATTTATGCAATGCAAGGAGCTTTCCAATTAACTTAATAGCTTTTATTTGAACATAAACTTGATCAGTCTACAAATTAAGATACAGTTCAACTTCTATAAGGATAACTTACTGCAAGTGGAAAGAAATGCTTGAAACTACACTTAAGAAACTGAATAAAAAAGAAAAAATATACTAAAAAGTTGTAGGAGGATAGCTAAGAATTGCATACTATTCAAATGGTTATTGTGATAGTATTAAAATGTTAAGAGAGTTGCCATACTAGTAATTCTTGAGTCAAGTCAGGGATGATCAAGTTAAGGATGTTAGCCCAAAGCATTTGAGGAGCACATTAAAAAATTTTAAATAGGATATCATGGTAGAATTCTTTGAGCTCACTCTCAATAGAATCTTTGTTTAGAGAAAAAAATGTTAAAAAACCATAGACAAAGGGCTCAAGGAATTCTGCACAATTTTGAATGATAGAAATAGTAAGCTAAAGAGCAGGAAAAGTTGCAACCTATCTAGAAATGCAAGAAAATGAGGTGAGTTGGAATTCTCAAAAGGATGTACTGTAGCTATTGCATGAGGAGAAAAAAAATGGAAAATCAAACCAGATGGAGTTCCATACCACCAACAAAAATGTTAAATTAATGATAAGTGAATGAAATACATACATGCTTCCAAATCAACTAGAGATCCTAACATTTATCAGGCCTCACCAAAGAGGAGCAATGCAAGGACAGACTAAAGCATCAATTCCAAAAGTTCAAATTGGCAAATCTAAAAGCCAAAAATTACATTCATCAACACAATTTCATATTCATTCTCTAATGTAGGTGAAAAAGATATTCACTGCAAAAACAAATCCTATATACCTATAATTTATTTTCTTATATGATTTACTCCATCATGAATCTCCGACAATTTCAGTCCAGATTACTAGGAATTTGACCTCACAGAAACTTACTAAAGAATTTCATTGTAGTTGCCAACTTTAATAATGAAATG